>OX038870.1:15014392-16214392 GCA_943789525.1 Agriphila geniculea | reverse complement strand
CACGCGAAATAACACATAGGTACTCAAAATGACACATACGCAAAATGACACATACGCGAAAAGACACATACGCAAAATGATACGCCCTGTAATCTGTAAAAAGTCTTTTATGTGAAATTATTTCAAAATTGCTATTTAACAACAATCTTAAGCACTAAGTACTTAATTAATTTTGCGTCATATTATCTTATAACCGATGCACACTAGCACGTGTAATGTAACCGGTCTCAGCAGCTGCAGTGACCGTATGTTGATCAAGACAACCTAAAAGCAATTAGGTGCTAATAATACGTAAAAGATAAAACTTAAACCCGTCGATCGAGAGACCCAGCACCAGTCTACGAAGATTGCTTTGCATAGTGCATACAATATTAAAAATTGACCATTCTAAATGACTAGTTAACTGACATTACAATCATACTATTCGCTAGCAGATACAATGATGCGGTACTATAAGTGTTACTAGTTTCTATTTTCATTTTAATAAAGTTTGTTTTCGTTTTGGTTGAAATCCATTAACAAGATCAGCTCATAACACGGTCAATGGGCATGGGCAAACCAGAAAAATTATTGCGATTAAACCTTTACTCATTTTGGTATACCATACGACGTAACCTTTTAATTCTATCCAATATCTAATCCATAAAGTCATCAAAAGCCTTTATGAAGAAAAATAACCCAACGGGGATTTATTTAGTAATAACTGACTCATGCTAAAGGAAAACAATATGTAAGTAAATTGATTTAACCTGTAGGTAGATACCTACATTACATGTTTTGTCAGAGAAACTACAAAACAAATACCGGTTATAATAACATTTAAAATTACACACTGTACTAATAACATTAGCTTATACATAATGTATGTAATCATTCAATTTACTATGATGTAAATACAAGTACACCAAAAAACAAAACACGAATTAGCTTCCTCAAGGTAAACCCAAAACATTAAAAAAAACTTAATCAAGGATAGTAAGTAGTCAAATCACACAATAGCTTTTTGATAGCCTCGCCGAAACAATGTGACTAGATTATATTTACATTTTACTAATGATCAGATGAACATTAGCTGCTACGTAGCAATACTAGTCATTGGTGTGTGTTAGTTTTTGGTGTTTAAAATAATTCGTATTCCTAAGTCACTGGAAACAACTGTGTTTTAAACTTATTTTATTTTATCATATTCATAGGAAAATTCTTGAGACTGTATACAAATACGACTCGCACTAGATCAATTCTCAGACGGTAATCGAACCCGCGACCTTTGGATGTCCGGTTCAATGCTCAGACCGCTAAGCCACTCGCTAAGACAGTCACTAGTGGCATCGTCGAATTTCTTCTAGTACCTATATCCCACTTTTACGCTGCAACTGCAAGCCAGCGTTATTTTTCTTAAGTAAAATTTAAGTTTCATAACGGTTTGTGCTTTATCACCAAAATACCAAACTTCACAGACCTTCAACAACACAGTGTTCACCTCTACAACAGCAGAATTAAACCTAAAAAAAAACTAGGAAATAAACATAACGAATACATTGAAACAGGAATGGCTACTCCTAAAAACATCTCTACTGCCGCCTACTGTTGCTTAGATAGAAAAACTAATTGAAGGCCGCTGGCCGAATCAACTAAACCTATGACTCGCGAGAAATAAATATCTTTAGTTTACTAACATTTATCTAACGTAACATTAAATTAACTTGACCTTTAATAAGTCTAGCTATATATCGAACTTTGGCATCCATTTTATATTGGTAATGGACGATGGCATTTATTTGGGTTTTAATTGTTTACTTTTGAACAATATAAGATTTTATTATTGAATATGGTTTATGGTTCTGCATTAATTTTAAGTACACGTTAGTGAAACAATCACAATATGAGCATAAATCGTGTAAGCGAATCAAACGTAAAGATATTTTTTCTTAAATAAAAGATTTTTTCTACATTAAAAACATGTCTAATAAAAAAGAGGAATTATTACAATAAAGTAAGCCAAAATATAGGTAAGTAATATAAATACAGGACGAGGTGGAAACCCAGCAGTTTTGTATGATTTCCCTGTATTTCATCAATGTATTTGTATTATGATAATGATGAAATACAGGGAAATCTTGTTATTATTCAAATGAAGATGATATCCACATGTAACTGTTTAAAATTAAGAAAACAACGACGATCGCTCGATGAACGAAATACCAGAAGGGGCTTCAAAAAATTTCTTCTAAAATCCGACAAAACACATAAAAAAATTCGCATTAGCTATGTGGATAATTTTTTTTGATAATATTATAACAAAATAATTGATTTGGAAGCTTAACGGCCCAACACTCAATCGATACTTAAAATTAAGGCCATCTTTAATTCATAAAAGTTGTCAGTTCTGACAGAAACTCTATAAAACCGACAGCTTCCGTAAAGTTAAGAAGACTGCAGGAGACTTCAACCAAAGATTAATAGCTAAGAAGCCTTTGAGTATTCGGTCGTTAGTAAAATGCTTACCTTAAATCTTAAATTTCCGACAGGAGGCAGTGCAAACGGTATCGCCGTGAAAGCAGAAACACTTCTTCCCAATCGTGTTAACATATGATATCCTCGTATCTGTCCGAGCGGTGTATTTATTACTGGTTGTATTTCACAGATTGCTTTGCGATGTGAAAGTATAGTCACAATAACAACAGCGACCCACGTGCTTAAGAACTTGTATGCCATATCTTATTTTTGACGAAGTTAATTCCGTTACGCTTAACAATCGAAGTGACGATCCGCGTTGAAAGCAAAAAACTGAATGATTATGACGCTTTGCTCTCCGGTTTTTATATACTTATATACCTACCTAGCACGCGGTAGATTCAATCAAAGTAACTTCGACGAACCTTCCGCTATCGTAGATACGGTAAAAAGGAAAATCATCACCTGAGTTTAATCAAAAACGAGCGGTGATTTACAAACACAATAATCACTTGACAATAAACAAACTAAAGATAAAAAATAGACTAGAAAGTCTAAAATAAACTCTTCTGTAAACCTACAGAAGTTTTAAACCTAATAAAAATGTGGGGCGCATCGCATCAATTTTTTGTCCACAAAGTTTGCAAACGATTTTATACAAGCTTTCCAATGAGCTAGAGACTTGAAACTTTGAACATAGGTTAGAACTGGAAGGCAATGCAATATTATGGTGTTTTTGAGCTGATGTGATGATGGAGCCTGAAGAAAGGAACTCAGACAGGAACTTTATGATGAAAACATATAACCCCATCGTGTTTGGGCTCGTTAGAATCGTATTGACGAGTACTCTGATGGGAGACGACGTCCAGGGTCTGATGATGAAGCCAGAAGGCCATGCCATAGGAACTCAATATTGAAACCTTGCAACCCCATCGAGTTTGGGCTTATTTGAATCGTCTTGACGAGTACTTTGTTGGAAAATAGTTTCCTGGGTCTGATGATGGAGACGGAAGAAGGACACATGAACTCTTTTAAAATCACGCTACCCCATCGAGTTTGGGCTCGTTTAGATCGTCTTGACGAGTACTTTGTTGGAAAATATTGTACAAGGGTCTGATGATGGAGCCTGAAGAAGGCCACTGGAACTCTGTAATAAAACCATGCAACCACATCGAGTTTGGGCTCATTTGAATTGTCTTAATAAGTACTTTGTTGGAAAAAAAAATAGTTTCTAGGGTCTGATGATGGAGCCGGAAGAAGGACACTGGAACTCTGTAATAAAACCATTCAACCCCATCGAGTTTGGCTCGTTTGAATCGTCTTGACGAGTACTTTGTTGGAAAATAGTGTCCAAGGTCTGATGATGGAGCTGGATGAAGGCCACATGAACTCTGTAATAAAACCATGCAACCCCATCGAGTTTGGACTCGTTTGAATCTTCTTGACGAGTACTCTGTTGAGAGATCGTTTCCAGGGAAACCTCCTCGGAAAACGAGACACAATAGATTTTCTATTGTGTCTCGTTTACCGCTTGGGCGTTGAATAAGGCGTGAAATATACCTAATTTTATCGACAAAAACAACCACATGTTGGGGTCTATCAACTCCTGTTGGAATGGCCGCCATTTTAAAATTGACTTTTTATTTTAGATGACCCTGCCGAAAAATATTAACTTCTCCGGATTTAGAAGTTCTACAGTTATAACAAAAATGCTGTTCGAAAGCTAATAATAACACCTATAAATAAAAAAAATGTGTAAACTTTCAACTTTTATACGTCAAAAAAATTACTGAAGTAAAATTCTCTCTCTATCAGAATGACCTTTTCGCTGAAAGACTATTCACGTTGGATGACATGAAGGCAAGGTACCTAGATAGCTGAAAGACAGTTCAGCTACATGACTCAAAAGCAGAGTGCTCAGTCAGCAGAGAGTCAACTCAGCCAGACGACATGAAAGCAGAATAAGCTAGTAGCAAAACGTCTGGAATTGCGAATAGTCCGTATGTTTAGTATACCTTATTAGCCGGAAGACAAATTACTTTGATGACAAAAAGACAAATGAAATAGCCAAAAATCTCTATTAAATTAAACGACAGACTAAAAAAATATTGTTGAAGCGAAAAAAAGGATACCAAAAAGCTTCTTCTGAGTGCATTAAAGAGAGTTAATTCACAATTTCGTCTGTATTTAAGCACCATGATTATTTCCCAATGGCGGCGCTAGTGTGCAGACGAGATAAATTTGATTTTTTTATGATACCATTGATATAATTTAAAGTTTAAGGCCAAGACAATTTTTGGTGAAAGCCGCTCTTACGTTGAATCTTTAAAAATTGCGGTGTTTAAAAAATTGTATGCTGTGTTTTTTTTCGTTCTTTTTTTATTTCCCAGCTAATAAAAAATTATATATTTTTTCCTTTTTTGTTCTTATAGAGGCCATTTAGTAATTATGGCATTAAAATATCAAGACGTTTTGCTACTATATCATTCAACGCTTACGTCTATTTAGTAACTATGGCGTTATAATATAAAGACGTTTTGCTACTAGAGTATTTTGAATTACAACATTTTAAGATCCAGACGTTTTGCTATTAAGGCGTTTAGCGTTCATGTCCATTTAGTAACTATGGCGTTTTAATATCAAGACGTTTGGGCGATATTATCATTTTACAACGTGGGTATTCTGATAGTGACCCGTAAAGTTACACGAAATTATACGAAATTTGTGTGCTTTTTTGAGTTTTTATTACGTTTCTCAAAAACTAGGACAATAATGTCCATTTTTTTGCATTATTCAAATACACAGGGATATTAACTACAAAACGACTTCATAATGTATTGCTCTATGTTAGGTTGCTAATTTTATCTGAATACAAATTTCATCAAATGATAAAATTTAGTTATTTGGAGTTTTGAATTTTTTCGTTTTAGAAAATAACAATTTAGTGCTTGCAAGAGTCCTATTTTTTTAGTCATATTTTTTCAGCACTAAGAAAGGGTTTTGGAAATAAAATTCTCTTATACAGGTGCTGCAGAGTGTTTCAGTTTGTATGGGAATTTGAATAGAGCTGAAGGTAGATACACCATTTTTGGAGGGTAAGTACCTTTCATGGTGTAGGTGAGCACTAAGAAAGGATTTTGGAAAATTCCTGTTATACAGGTTGTTCCATTTAGTATGAGAATTTCTATAGGGTTTAAGGTAGAGACACCATTTTTGAAGGGTAGATCCATTTTATGGTGTAATGTGAGCAGAGCACTAAGAACGGATTTTGTGAAATTCCTGTTTCACAGGATGCTACAGGTGTTCAAGTTTGTATGGGTATTTGTATAGGGCTGAAGGTAGAGGCACCGATTTTGGAGTGTAGATACCTTTCATTCATAGTGCATATTGATTGATAGTCAAAAATCAAGAAAATAAGACTGACCCATTATGTCAGAAGATAAATGAGCATGGAACAAAAAATAAGGTCTACTAATACCTTGGTACTTATATTGGTAATCCGTGACTTTCAAAAATACCGGCTGCATCGTTAACTGATAAAGATTTAAATTCTCGGGCAAACTGGAGGGTTGCAGTACGTTTAAGCGACATGTTGACTCATTGGGTGAGAGAGTATCTCCCCAGTTTGTTGCCCTTGCCCCGACGATCAAGCTCTAACGCTTCAGAACCTGGCATAGCTGTTGGAGACTTGGTGCTTATTGCCGACGGGAACTTAAAGTACGAAGCATATATCTTGAAATCGGGTGGGGATTGCGCGAAACGCGTATTTTGGGCATGCTTAGCGGTAAGGGGCGCGGGCGGCGGGAGAGGGGCGCGCGCTATTGGTCGCTCACAAGAGCACATGCGCGAACTTATCCCCACTTCGTTTAAAAAATTTCAAAATGTCTCGTTCCTTATGATGTCATCGCGACGTACGCAAGTATCACGTATCAAAGCACATATTGCATTGAGCTTGGCATTTCCTTCAAACCCTTTTAACTCCACCATTTCTAAACGGACTTCAAAAATTATTTTACTAAGTTTCATAGCAATATGTATTTATATCAATAAAACTATAGGATTCAAACCTGTTGCTGATCCTCATTCCTCGGGCGGGACCGGGACAATATTGTTCATGGGGCGGATATACAAACGTCCGCCGGAATATTAAAGTTAAAAAGTTAGTGTCGACGATAGTTAAGTAACTATCATTAGGTTTAATAATTATTTTTTTCGTTTGTGTTAAGAGGTGATATTTGTTAAATTCTTTTTTTTAAGGGTACAACCCTACCTAAGTTTTAAGGCCGTACCTTTGTTAAGGGCATAAGTTGAGTTAAGTGTTTGTTAAGTTAAGGGGTTGTTTGTCCTTATTTTTTTTTGTATAAATTTCATTTTTTTGGTTTGGACGATGTGCATAACGCACCTTTTTGTTAGTAATTATCTAAGAATGTGACATTGAGGTCGGCGTTTGCTTTTATAATTTTACTTGTCAGTTAGAAATTAGCCTTGAAAATTTTGGCTTTTTCGCTTTAAATTATAATATCATTGTTTTCACTATAATACATTCCTCCTTTCCTTTACGTAGCCGTCTTTTAATTGCGAACCAGTCACATTTTTGGTTGGAGAAGCGATTCGCTCGTGAGTCGTGATCCAGTTTACGTTGAGAGGTATGTGGAAACACAAAACTAACTATTAGTTTTCTTGAAGGAAAATCAAATTGGTGGACATGGAAATATAAAATATCTATTGCCCTGCGAGGAACAGCAGACGCGATAGAAGTGGTAGATGGTAGACTTAGTAAGCCAGTTCCCCTACTAAGGGTAGGTGACGCATTTGTCGCAACTTATAATCAAGCATTAGCAAAGTTTAAGAAAGCCGACTGTTGCGCTCTGTTGATGATACTGACTACAAATATGACAGAAGAAACACTAAAGAAAGTAATGAGGTTCGAGACTGCACGCGAGGTGTGGCTAGAACTACATAGATTGTTTGCTGGGCAAACAGAGGACAGAGCCTCTGATCTGTGTCTAGAATTTTTTGGATCACAATATAATAAAGAGGATGACATTCAAACTCATACGTCGAAGCTTAAGAAATTATGGAACGATTTAAATGTAGAGGTTTCAAAAATAGCCGCTACTGACCAAAGTTCCCTCAATTGTTTTTGATTTGCAAGGTGTTTGCAAGGTTTCTTTATGGAAAGCAGAGCGGAAACCCAGAGAAATAGAGGGAGTCATGGATGAAAATCCAGAACAAATCATAAATGAGCCTACTGAATGTATATGCATATGTATGCCTTTGGTCTTGAACTAGCGATAATTTAAAGGCGTGAAATACACCTAATTTTATCGACAAAACACACACATTTTGGGGTCTGTCCCACTCTTGTTGGAATGGCCGCCATATTCCCGTCGTAGATCTAATTCACCTGAGCTAAATGACCTGGATGAATTAAGTATACTTATTAGTATACCTAATTTCCCTGTAGTGGTTTTAGTATACTTTATGCACCTTTATTACAGAGTATAGTTTCAGCACCTAGGTGAATTAAGTACACTCATAAGTATAGTTAATTCACCTATATTTTATTACAGATTATAGTTTTAGCACCTAGGTGAACGAGGTATACTTATTAGTAGACTTGATTCAACTGTATTTTGTTCAGTAATACTTAATGCACCTAGATGAACTAAGTATACTTAAATTCACCTCTTAGGTGAATCATGTATACTTAATGTACCTAGGTGAATTAAGTATATTTAATTCACCTCTTTAATCGTCGCCTCCTAGGTAAATTAGGTACCTATATTTGTTAGTAGAATTCATTCAATTCTGTATTTTGTTCAGTATAGTATGTTTTTAAACCCTTATTTTAAAACTTATCTTGTTTGAACTACGAAGCCAAAGCACTTTACGTTTATTTACTCATGTGGCCAAAGTACCAGAGAGGAGGTTAACTTGAATTATATTTGTACAATTTCACCTTTCAAGCTCTTTTAAATCGTCCATTTTAGACTTTTTTAAATGGGTGTTGTAGATGTTCTACTTTTATTTATTTTTTTAATATGGAAACATCATTAAAAACTTTCCGCACGTTTCACAGTGCGTGGCTGATACTGCCAAAAATATATGGGCTGAACAATTGCAGCTTTGTAAAGACAAAATCTGCACCGCTGAGGAAGCAATCACAAAGTTATATGAATTAGCTCAAGAAAATTTTAAAAATACTGGATATGATCTCGTGGGTGAAGTACCACTATAGAAAATATCAAGGCTGCATTATATAGAAAACGAAATAAAAGTCTAGGGGTTCAGAAGCTAGCCTTCTTTAAAGAAGTAGAAGAAATTGTAATTCCTAATAAATTTGTAGATGGAGAAAGGAGAATGCCACAAAAAAACCCAGAGTCGATTAAAATAATTTATATATGTGACCGTTAAGTGGCATTACAACTGAGCGCTTCCGTGCTTCGGAGGGCACGTTAAACCGTCGGTCCCGGCTGTTGTCATCTGATAACAGTCGTTAAGCCAAGTTAGAGGCCTCACAGCTTGATAAACTCTAACACCAGTGGTGGCCACTAATCATCATACATTACATACGTAAATATTTTGCGTATTTCAACGGTAATTGTCATGAATATTATTATTGCATGATCTGTGAAAAATAACAACTACATAGTATATAACAGTCGTATTTAGTTTTTAATAAAATACATGTTTCGTTCTATATATTTTATTATTCTAAAAACGCAGCTGGTTGCAGCCCTTCATACCTTGCAAAGCCAAGGTAGTGATGACGCTAGTAATATGCCCGTAACAGCTGCCCAAGTTATGCGTAGTGTGATAGTGTTACTAGCGTTAAATATTAGCGTGTTTTTTTTTGTTATAAACTCGTAAAAAAGAAGAAAGAAGAGAAAAGACAGTTGGGAGTTTATCAAGCTGTAAGGCAGGCATTACACGCACATGCAAGCGTCAGTCAAATTCCATCAGTCATGCACTTAGAGCATACAGGTCATGCATTACGTTTGACTGATTGACTGATGGAAAGAAGAAATCAACTTCATGCAACCATCAGTCACCCATTACACGGTAGGTTAATCGTCAGTCACAGCCGTGACTGACATGACCTTAATGTTCTAAGGACATGACTGATGGATTTTGACTGATGCTTGCATGAGCATGTAATGGCTGCCTAAGGCCTCTAACTTGGCTTAACGACTGTTATCAGATGACAACAGCCTCCCGACGGTTTAACGTGTCCTCCGAAGCACGGAAGCGCTCAGTTGTATTGCCACTTAACGGTCACCCATCCGACACCTGGCCGGACCGAACGTTGCTTAACAAACGTGATCGAGTACGATCAGCTGTCAAGCTCCGCCATGAGCGCTTCTAAGTCTGAGTGTCACAAAACTACTTACATGTTATACGCAAGCGCACAACTGTGAGAGCACTATGGCATAGTAGGTACGTACATAGTGACTATGTAATGCCCCGCGTTCTCACACGTTTTTTTAATGTTGGGGATGGTTTAGCCGAAATCAAATTGCACATTTGGGACATACTAGGTCTGGTCTACCTCACCATACATAAATTATTTTAATCGACTCTGGGTTTTTTTTCTTTGAGATCGTAGCATTCTCTTTTGTTTAATTTCTTTTATTTCTTTCGTATCGTAGTAACTATTTAACAATAATGGAAAAAATAACAGATGAATTAAGTATACTAATCGGTATACTTAATTCACCTAGGTGCATTAACTAATACTGAAAAAAATAACAGATGAATTAAGTATACTAATCGGTAAACATTATTTACCTGGCCCTGTTTTGTAATTATACATTTTACCTTAGTAAATTACAACGATTTTGGTGTTCATTGCGTCGCTAATATGAAACTAGAAAATTAACTACTCACAGACACCGCAATGTATGATATTTAGTAAATTACAAATTGTAATGTTTACGAAATAGCCGCATGGATGCATTTACTAATACTGAAAAAAATAACAGATGAATTAAGTATACTAATCGGTATACTTAATTCACCCAGAAACTCAAAGTTTACGTTGATGTTCCAGCGCCGAAAATAGTACGGAATTATAATCAGTACATGGGGGGTGTTGATGTACTCGACCAACGAATGGAATATTATCGAGCTTTCATTAAAACCAAAAAGTGGACTTTGAAAGTTTTGATTCATTTTTTAGATCTGTCAATAGTAAATGCTTGGAGGTTCTACAAAAACAACTGCTTGGCTAATAACCTTCCCAGAAAAGACTCTATGCCTGACTTGACTTTCGTATGAATATTGCTGAAAGCTTAGCCTGTGCACCAGATCGTACTCGCAGGGAAGACAGCGATGATGACAGTTCTGCTCGAGTACCTCGCCGTGATTATAAGATATACAGACCAGCTATCGCACCATCGGAAGCGAAAAGATATGATGGCTATTAACACTTTCCTACCATCAGTGATGACAGAAAAGCACCCAGACGCTGTCGACTCGAAGAATGTAGCAGTCGATCTAAAATACAATGCGAAAAATGCAATGTTTACTTGTGTTTGTCTCGAGACAAAAATTGTTTTAAGACTTAGCATGTCAGAAATAAGTAGTTTTTTTAGATTTTTATAAGACTGGTTTATTAAAATAATGTTCCTAATAATAGGCTCTTAGCTTACCTGAAACAATTACCTCTTTTGATCTCTATAATGTTACTATTAATTGAGTTTAACTCGATATTATTATTATGACTGATTAGAAACTATTAAGAAGTGTTTGCTGTTTATGTTTTTATTATAAAAATAAAGAATATTCTTATAAAATATAGTTTTATCCTACTAATATTATAAATGTGAAAGTTTGTGGGTTTGGATGTTTGTTCCTCAATCACGCGAAAACTACTAAACGGATTTGGTTGAAATTTGGCACACAGATAGTAGACAACCTAGATTAAAACATAGGATACTTTTTATCCCGATACTCCCACGGGAACGGGAACCACGCGGGTGAAACCGCGGGCGGCCGCTAGTTTCCAATAATCGATGTAATGTATCTCGTAGGTGGTAAATACTCACGATCGAGCGACTTACAATTAATTCCTGAAACTCACAAAAGTGAGGGTCTGATTGTTGAAAACCGGCACCAGCAGGATTATGTTCATAATTTTTCTCATGTGTTTTTAATACTAAGGAAGTCGCTTAAGAACACTTTAACAGTATTTGAAAAAAATAATTCTCTCGGGTGTAAAGGGTTTCAGCAACTTCTTCGACGTCCATCATGTCCAAGAAGCTTTTAGAAGTATTGGACATGATGTCCAATACTTCTAAAAGCACTGCTAACGAAATGCGGCAGGCCGCTACAGAACCAAGACGATACGGCTGGCCGGAATACGGTGTGCCGCTAGTGCATTTTAGGTCTAAGCCACTGCGCATTAGCTTAACAGACGAGCGACGGCGAGCCCAGTTCATAATATTGATTCCCAAATACTATCCCTGGATATGTTTCCCATGTGCATAATGTCAGATTTATTTAATTTTATTTAGTTAAGGTACATACTAGATTAAACAAGCTAGGTCATACTATTGGGAACATATGCGGGCAAATGGTACGTTTGCTCTGTAAAAATCAGTACTGATTTCAATATAACCCATGTACGCATATCAGCAAGTGAGCCCATGTTGATAAGGGGCAGAATAAGATCTCGACACCACAGTCGCCCTGTTTATTATACCTATGGACACTGTGTCAAATGACTAACATAAAGGTATACTTGAGTACTACTCCTTTTTCCCCACTGCTCAACTGGTTATATACCCACTGTCCAACTGTTCAAAAACTTTATTTAACTTCATAAAATTAAACTATATTATAGCCTAAAATAAATAGGATCTCAGCGAAAAAAACCGGCCGAGTGCGAGTCGGACTCGCGCACGAAAGGTTCCGTTAAAAAATCACGTATATTTTATTTATTTTAATTTAATTATTTATTTTTAAAGTTAATATACAACTAAATATTCTGTGAATATTTCAAGCATCTACCTGTTGTTGTTATTAATATTTGGCGTAACGCAAAAAAAAAAAAGGATTGCAAGAAAAATACAAACAGAAAGAAGAATGAACAACCTTTAAAAATAATAATTCTTATGTTGTTTTTGAAAGTAGATACTAAATTAGGGGACACGTATTTATTATTTTAACTTTTAATGTGTTTTGTATATTAAATTACTGTTTGAAATCTTACTAATTCTAAAAGGGCGTAAGTACAATGTCAGGAAACAACAACAACAATGTACATTGTCAGGAAATTGAATGTGTAGCGCTTTTGCCAAAAAAATCTAAACTAATCGGTGATAATTTGTCACCATGATTTTGATAGTGATGTGGTATGGGATTTCTGTAAGTGATGTCGATAATACACAACATTTTCAAGTTGAGAAAGTACTAAAATTAACACCTTTTCGATGTTTAAGTGTCCTGAGCTCATATAAATATTTTCAGTTTTTTTTTTTTGGATTAGTATTTATTGCTATAATTTGAAAAAACGAAAAGGGAGTCAAAATTGGAAAAGTCCGGAATTGAAACACCACAGTAAAACGCCGATGTCTCTATCTTAAAAAAACTTCTGTCAAATTTCACATTGACTTATGACATCTGTAAACCTGTTCCTTTAGACGCATAATACCATTACCGTTCGATCGTTTGTGAAAGTGCACGTGTTGTTTTAGAGTTTAAACTGTCTGCCATTGTGAATAATCAGTAACATTCAGTTACCGAGGATTCACAATGACAGACAGTCGCAATTTGCCAAAAGTTGATTACATGATGATGCTGCTGCAGCAGATTCGAGGGGCCATAGTGCTCATGTCATCCAGGGATGCTTGCCGTGTCACACCTATCTCAAAAAAGACTGTTACAGCCTCATTTCGTCATTTGCCATAGAGTTTCATCAACGATTTTGCATGTCATGTCTGTCACTTACTGTATTGTCAACTTATATAATAAACTACTATAAATCTTTAATATGTAATTTATATCAGTGGCGACGAGGATTTAAAAGAAATCGTTACAAAATTAATAGCGAACAATTTGACCAATTCCTTGCAGTGCAAGCTACACAACAAAAACAAATTTCAGACATATTGCAATTGCTGATAGCGCAACAGCAAAACGCAGCTGCCGCGACTTCCACACCAACAACGACAAACGGCACGGAGTCACCCAGCCCTTCGACTACTAACGGTAACAGAAACAATATTTACAACGGTTTTAAGAGCGACAAATTCAACCCGGACGATACCGCAGTTGAAAATTTTATCGACTATTTCGAAACAAAATGCAAACTTTGGGGCGAGGATGCACGTATCATACAGAAGGAACTGCTTTTCACCTGCCTCTCACCGGAAACCTTTCACGAAATAAAGGTTGCTCTTACACCACACTTTGAAAACAGTGCATACGCGGATATTCGGAATAAGCTCCTCGACTTATTTAGAATCAAACGCACAAGATACAGAGCCTTAACAGATTTTTGGAACTGCATACGAAAAGACAACGAATCCATGGAACATTATGCTAATAGGCTGAAAGAAATAAGTAAAGATTGTGGCTATAGCGATGACCTGTTGGAACGACAGTTACGTGACCGATTTGCAACCGGGCTTAACCACGAACAATTACAGATAGACCTAAAACAAAAATGGCCGGAGCTACAAGATTTTCAAGGTGGTAAAATGAAAGAAGTGACTTTCTCTCAGATTTTTAGCGTTGCTCAATCGCGGGAACGAGCAGAAGGTGATGCAGACACACACGTCAAAGTCAATAAGATTAGAAGAAACCCCAAATCTTACCAGAACACGTCAACGTCACCGCGCAAATTACGGACCCATCAATGTTTGAGATGTGGTGAGCCCGAAAGACACCCATTGAACCAGTGTCCTGCCAAGGCACATAAATGCAAACAGTGCAATACACCAGGCCATTTTGAGGATTGCTGCATTAAATCAGGTAAAGCATGTTTACCTAATCGAAGCAATAAACCTAGAACATTTACTAAAAGAAACAAGCTGCACAAACTTAAGCATGACGGGAGCAGCAGCCACTCGTCTCATTCTTCCTACTCAGACGATAGCGGAGATGAAACGGACGTCGTCTGTCAAATAAGCAAAACGAGAAGTAAAGACAGCAAAAAAATTGATGTTTTCATTAACGACATTCCCTGCACGATGGACTGGGATACTGGGTCACTCTATTCAATTATTAGTACACAATTCTGGGCGCGTATTGGAGCTCCTACCCTTATGAAGGCTCCGAGTTTGCGCGCATATGGAAATACAAGACTTAAGCCAAAGGGTCTAACAAACGTTACTGTACGCATTCAAAATGAGGAAAAACTGCTTCCTGTTGTCGTCATGAAGTCAGCAGACCCTATGTTGTTTGGCCTACAGTGGAGTGAGATGTTCCAGATGCATTTCCCAAAACCAGTCTACTCGATCAAAAAAACTCGACAGGAATCGATGACGCTAAAACAAATTCTAGACAAGTATGCAACCCTTTTTGACGGCAAACTTGGGAAAGTAAAAGATTATCAAAAGCCCGATGCACAACCGAAACACATCGCAGCCAGATCAATTAAATTTGCAATGAAGAAAAACATAGAAGTTGAACTGGATCGTTTAGTTGAAGAAGGAATTATAACCAAGGTAGACCCAAATATAACCCCGATCCAGTGGGCAACACCGACAGTTAACGTAGTGAAAACCAATGGTCAGATCAGGATCTGCGGTGATTTCCGCAGCACACTCAACCCTGTTCTAATAACACACGCACATCCTGTTCCTTTGTTTGATCAACTACGCCAGAGCCTAGCAGATGGTGAAAAATTTTCAATAATTGATCTAAAAGACGCGTATCTACAATTTGAAATTGAGCCTGAATCTAAAAAGTTCTTGACAATATCGACACACAAAGGATACTACAGCTACAACCGAATGCCTTTTGGCATTTCCACGGCTCCATCAGTATTCCAACATTATCTTGACAAGCTCCTAGAGGGACTGCCAAATGTAGCAGTCTATTTTGATGACATTGCGATTACAGGAAAAAATGACGAAGACCACCTTAAAACAGTACGTACCGTATTTGAAAGACTAGAACAAGCGGGATTAAAAGTAAATTTGAAGAAGTGCTCCTTTTTACAGCCAGAAGTGGAATATCTTGGGCACACAATTGACAGAAATGGAGTACGCCCCACAAAATCAAAGTTAGAAGCCATTAGCAAGGCTGCCCCGCCAACTAATGCTAAGGAGCTTCGTTCATTCCTTGGGTTAGTTAATTTCTACGAGCGTTTCATACCACATTTACACAGTGTCTGCGCCGATCTTCATACACTAACAGGGAACAGGATGAAATGGCAATGGACCAACAGGGAAGCTGAGGCTTTTGAACGTGCTAAGTTAATGATTGTTCAATCTAAACCACTTGTAGCTTTTAACGATAAGTCTCCACTTTTTCTAGCCTGTGATGCTTCAGAAAAAGGCGTGGGAGCAGTGCTTTTTCACATGAAGAATAACATTGAACAACCAATTGCTTTCGCATCACGAAAACTCCGACCAGCAGAGTCGAAGTATTCTGTCATAGACCGCGAAGCTCTCGCAATTTTTTTTGGAATTAGAAAATTTGATCAATACCTTCGCGGCACCAAATTTACATTAGTCACGGATCATAAGCCCCTGATACACATTTTGGGATCTCAACGAAACTTACCCAAACTTGTTAATAATCGCCTGGTACGATGGGCCTTAATAATAGGAAGCTATGATTACAACTTAGATTATTTATATGTCAAGATGGACAGTCGAAGTACGAACGCGTCAAAAAAATGGTCACCCAACTGTTGGGTGATGCGCTGTCAGTGTCAATTGTGCCATCATTGTTTACGGACGTGCAGCGTGAGAAAATTTTATTGTTAAAAATGAGGACTTGTGCAGTAAAAGTGTGCAGGAACTATCAAGGACGATTTAAAACAATAAATAAAGTCACCTACCATCGGTAAATACCTCAGTTTCGTACCAATTCATGTTATATAAATAAAATAATTTCTAGTACAAATTTTTATTGTGTTGTCAGCTTACTCACTTAAAATTCCCTAGTCAACTTAAAAGGCCTGGTAAAAGGCCTCAACAAAGCCTCAGCCTTGTACCAGGTGTACTCTGACATTCAAAAACAAAAATGTTGTGGAAAAAAATTTGTTGTTAGATCAATTTGTTATAGTACCTACTACGTTTGATTTCACGTAATATTACTACGTTATACTGCTTATTACCTACTAGCTTTAGGGATGTCGAAAGTGAAAAAAATATCGATATATAGATATCGCCGTAGTCGGGTAAAAAGTAAATAATAGTACCTATCATTGTATATACGATAGGTTTGTAAATTAATTAAGGGCAATCCTTTTAACCTTGTTGAGTGTAGGTTGGAAGAAGCCAACCCTTCATGTTGTTTTTTAATTTTAAAAGTATTTTATCAATTTATAGAAAATGCATTTTTTATAAATGTTAAAAACCTTTTATTTTAAACAAACCTGTACCACGTGCAAGTTTTGAATATATTAATTACACCAGGTTGAAAAGATTTCATTAGTTTACATATTATATAGTATAAGTAACTATTTTATGTTGATTTAAACTTTTTGTGTTTAAATATTATTTTTAAGGAGAGCATTTCTGTTATTCTTTTTTTTACATGAAATTCCATGAATGTCTTTGATTTCGGGTTGGCTGCCACTTCGACTGAGATTTCGATACCACCTAAAAACTAGTAAACGATAAAAGCTACAGTGTTGAAATCTTAGAGATCTTGTCTAATAGATCTTGGTAGATTCTTCTGCGTTACATATTATGGACTTACCCGGTTAACATTTGCAATGGTGATGTAATTAGCTTTTGTCGGGAGTACCTATAGTAAAAGCTGTAACATCAAAGTAATAGACCGATTTGTGTGATTTAAACTTTAACTTCTGAGTAATGTTAGATGAGTGTACTGTGTCTGTGTAATAACTATAAAGTTTAATCTGTTTATTCGTAAAATAAATAAAATATATTTTTGACATTTTGTTTGATTATAGTCGAGTAGAGTTAATTTATCGATAAACCAAAATAACAACTAAAAATTTACCTCATCTCTAAGAACATCTGCTCTCAAAATGTACCTCCGATAACGTAGTCTATTTACTAGATAGGTATCCTTATAATAAGGATAGCTAGGTTTGTAAGTATCAATTATATTTCTTACAAAGACCATAGGATAGGTAAGACACGATTTACGTAGTATTTTTCGTAGATTGTAAATAGACTCGATAGTCCTTGCTAAATTTCCCCACATTTTTAGAAACCTTTCAACACCTGGTATCATTATGCACGCACACATGGTTGAGTAGAATGACGCGGCGCGAGTGTAGCTACGTAGCTATAACGCACACCAGCCAAAAAAAGTTGGCTCGTTTTATTTGTACGTAAAAAGCGGCAGCACTCTATCTTGACATATAAATAATCTAAGGATTACAACATTCAGTATAAAAACGGGTGTAACAACCTGATCGCGGACTATTTATCAAGGATGCCCAACCCCGAAGAACTTCCTTCTAAGTCTGAACTTAAGGTTCACAAAATTGTAGCGCGACTGCAGAATGACAGCATCGGCGATCTCGCGTTATCTGAAAGCGTTATACGAGACGAAACTCGGAAAGATACTACACTGAAGCAAATTTCTAACTTTATAAAAACTGGTTGGCGTGAGCATCAATACTCAAACGAGGTAAAACCGTAAGCCAGAAAGCGTGGTGAGCTGTCTCTAGAAAATAAGATAATCATGTGGCAGGGCCGTATTGTTATTCCTGAAGCTCTGAGGAAAGCGACCTTAAAATACCTGCATCTTGGACACCCGGGCATTTCAGCAATGAGAGCACTGGCACGTTTTTACGTTTGGTGGCCAACTGTAGATGAAGACATAGACACACATGTAAAGGGTTGCCACAAATGCCAGGAGAATAGGCCTAATACGTCAGATCTGCCAATTTTCTCATGGTCCATGCCAGATCAAGCCTGGGAAAGGATTCACGTTGACTTTGCCGGACCTTTCGAAGGTTCATATTGGTTAGTTCTGTCAGATGCCTTTTCCAAGTGGATCGAGATCAAGCCGATGACCAAAATTACGACAACCAAACTTTGTGACGAACTGGACACAATTTTTACTACTTTTGGCCTGCCTCAATTTTGGTGTCTGACAATGGCCCTCAATTCATTTCTAAGGAGTTCCACGATTACTGTGAAAGGAAGGGAATAAAACATATCAAATCGTCACCTTATCATCCGCGGACAAATGGATTGGCTGAACGGCTCGTGAGGACTTTTAAGACCAGAATGTCGTCCAGCACAAAGTGCCTTAAAAAACGGTTAGAAAATTTTCTTTTCGCTTACCGCATCACACCCCATAGCACCACTGGCAAAGCCCCGGGCCAGCTAATGTTTGGAAGGCAGCTACATTGTATACTTGACAATATCCGACCAAGTGCTAGACGCTTGGTACAATATAAACAAATACAAGCAAATGTCAACTCTGATGATCAGACTCCAAACCATAGACCAGGTGAGGCTGTGTATGTGCGAAGTAGGGAACAGCCACGATGGGAGCCTGCCACCGTTTTGCGACGCACGAATAGATACTCTTATGTCATTAACACTCCAGTTGGGGTGGAGAAGAGGTATCACGCAGACCATATACGACCCCGGCTCCCTGAGCCAGAAGAAAGTTCCGCTCAAGAAGCTTCTCAATCATCTATGGTTCCAGTGGCATCATCTATGCCGATATTGGATTCCAATTCGAATGGGTCTACAATGTCATGTCCAGCTGAACCTGTTGTAGAAGCTGGCAGGGCCACAGCTGCTACACCTATGGCTCCACGTAGAAGCAAGCGTACAATTAAACCTCCTCGTCGATTGATTGACGAGATGGAATGAGAATCTTTTGGATCGGACGAATGTTACAACCTCATTTCGTCATTTGCCATAGAGTTTCATCAACGATTTTGCATGTCATGTCTGTCACTTACTGTATTGTCAACTTATATAATAAACTACTATAAATCTTTAATATGTAATTTATATCAAAGACTACTTTTGAGAAAATGGCTTAGATTTTTTTTTCCTAGTTTCGTTCATATTGGATGTATTTATTTTTTGATTTACGGCCGGTTTCTGAATTGAGAAATTTAAGTTGAGCACTGCTCAAATCTTACTCACCCATACAAAATTTGTACTTAAGTAGTGCTCAACTTCAATTTCTCAATTCAGAAACCGGCCGTTAGTCGTTGTTGATATCCATCTCTACAAAAGGTAATTAAAATCGTTGTGAATCTACATAATACCTTCTTATTTTTCGCCCTAACCCATCAGGTTATGGGCCCAGGAGGATTTACTATATAAATTGTTATTTCGGCGAAAAATACACAAAATTAGATTTCGGCAACTTAACCTCGATTGAGAACGTGGTGTGGTCAAACGCAAGATGTCCGGTGCAACTATTTCATCGTCGTCGATACAATAAACTACGCGGCATCGATAACTGGAATAATTGGATGTTCGAGCTTAGAATGGTATTAATGCACGAAGACCTCCATGAATGCATCGAGTCGGCGGCTGGTAGCAAGGACGCCAAGAAGAATCAGAAGGCATTAGCTAAAATATGCTTATCTGTCCACAGCAGCCTTTTCCAGTACGTAAGAAATGCAGAGACACCATATGATGCATGGCAAAATTTGCATAAAGCTTTCGAGGATAAGGGTTTGAGCAGGCGGCTTGGTTTGATGAGGATGCTGTTTGCGACCAAGCTGAGCGAGTGCGGCACCATGGAAAGCTACATAACGAAGGTAACAGATCTCTCACAACAATTAAGTGACGTCGGGTTCCTGTTGGATGACGAGTTTGTTGCAGTTCTGATGCTCAGTGGGTTGACACCTGACTACGACCCCCTGATCATGGCCTTAGAGAACTCCAATGCAAAGCTGATCAGCGAAATAGTCAAGACCAAGTTACTCCAGGAATCTCAGCGACGTGATGATAGACATGAAGGCATGCACGGAGAGTCAGCGCTTGTTGCCAGGAAACATCAAAGTGGACCCAAATGTTTCAAATGCAATAAACCCGGCCATCTCAAGAAGGATTGTCCCAAGAATTACTACGGTGACAAGAAACCTTTCAAGAAGGATAGCTCTTCGGCCAAAGAGAAGGCGCTGGTGTTGGCACTATCGGTCGGTGTTCGGAATGATGTGTGGTATGTGGACTCCGGGGCTCCGGGTGATTGGTAAATCACATGTGTAATGACAGGAGCGTGATGTTTGACTTCAGAACAATAGACTTGCTGGAAGTAAATGTTGCTAACGGAGAAAGACTATCATCCGTAGGTTGTGGAAGTGTTAGGGTACATTTGAAAGATTGTGTAAAAACTATTAGTAATGTTTATTTTGTTCCTAATCTATCTGTAAATCTGTTGTCAGTTAGCGAACTTTCTAGAAAAGGTTATCAAATTGTTTTTAATAGTAAACAATGTAAAATTATTGATAAAAATGAGATTGTAGCTACAGCTACATATGTAAATGGTGTCTATCAACTAGACACGTTAGGTTTTGCCTTGAGTTGTACAGCTTTGGAGAGTGCCATGGAACCCCAGGGTGTGGAGAGTGGTGACAGCGAGGTGACCAGCGGATCACCTGACGGCTGCACGGCTGCACTCGGTGTGGAGAGCGATGCCAGCGAGGAGGCCAGCGGACCTGCTGACAGCTGCATGGCTTTACAAGAGGTTTGGCATCGGAGGCTGGGACATCTAAACTCGAGGAGTATGACAGTCATGAAAGGTATGGTTTCTGGTATTAATTTTAATAATGACAATTTTAAGTCGTGTGTTGCTTGTATAGAAGGCAAATAGACGAAGTTGCCTTTTCCCAAAAAATCTATAAATAGGTCCAAAGAGGTATTAGGTTTAGTTCATACTGATTTATGTGGGTATATGCCTGTGAAATCTTTGAGTGGAGCTCGTTATTTCCTAACATTTATAAATGATTTTTCAAGAAAAACATTCATTTATTTCTTAAAATCAAAACAGGAGGTGTTTGAAAAATTTAAACATTTTAAATAACTTGTTGAGAATGAGACAAACAAGAAAATAAAATGTATTAGAAGTGACAATGGCGGTGAATATATGAATCGTGCTTTACAGGACTTTCTGCAAACTCATGGGATCCGGCATCAGACTACCATTCCACACAGTAGTCAGCAGAATGGTGTAGCGGAGCGGGCCAACCGAACAATTGTTGAGAAAGCTCGCTGCATGCTGAGGGACTCTGGCTTAGGCATGGAGTTCTGGGCTGAGGCTGTGAACACAGCAGTATATCTCAAGAACATATCACCGACCAAGGCTGTCATGGGAATGACACCGGAGGGGAAATGGAGCAACAAAAAGGTAAATGTTTCACATTTACGTATATTTGGATGTGTAGCCTATGCTTTACAAACAATTGCAAAGAAGTTTGATCAAAAATCAAAGGCATACATCTTTGTGGGATATTGTGATAATAGTAAAGGGTATCGGCTAATAGATCCATCCAGTCCTGAGCATTGTATAAAAGCAAGGAATGTGACATTCATTGAAAATCGTTTTTGGTAAAATAGTTTGTCGAATGATGATAATTCTCACATAGTTTATTTACCAATAGCAAACTCGGATAATAAGAGTGATTATGTACCTGTTGGCATAAATGAGAACATATCTGATACAAGTAGTGAGACTTCACCGCAGTCTGATGACAAACAAAGACGAATACGTAGGGAAACGATTTTTAATCTTAGTGAATCATACGATGCAGATGATCCGGCGGATGAAACTTACATTCCAGGGTCCTCGCCAATTGACTCTGAAGATTCAAGCGCAACGGCCTTCAAGGATGCCGATGGAACGGCAATGGCAGTTTGGCTGGTTGAGGCGGAATGCAAGGAGGACGATGAGCCGGAGACGGTGCAGCAAGCTCTGAATGGCAGTGAGGCTGCTCAATGGATGGCGGCTATGGAAGATGAGTATTCATATTTCTAACAAGTGCTGGACTCTTGTGGACCCGCAAGAAGGCCAAAAACCAGTGAAATGTAAATGGGTATATAAGACGAAAATGGGCTTAGATGGTCAAATAATACAATTTAAAGCTCGGTTGGTAGCAAAAGGGTACACACAATGCTATGGTATCGACTACCATGAGACCTTTTCGCCAGTTGTAAGGTATTCGACTATACGATTATTACTTGCAATAGCAGCAAAATATAATATGAATATAGATCATATGGATGTGAAAACTGCCTTTTTGAATGGTGATTTGCATGAAAATGTATTAATGGAGCAACCAGAAGGTTTTAAGATAAAAGGTCAGGAAAACAAAGTATATAAATTGCATAAAGCTATTTATGGTCTGAAACAGGCTGCGAAGTCCTGGTATGAAAAGATAAATGCAGTTTTGATAAATAAACTTCAATTTAAAAGAATGTCATCTGAACCATGTGTGTATTATAAAGGACAAGGGGAGGATTTGATTATTATTGCCCTTTATGTTGATGATATAATTTTATTTTATTCAGATGTGTCACGTGAGAAAGAATCCATTAAGAAGAATCTCATGAAAGAATTTGAAATGAAAGACCTAGGTCCTGCCCATCAAATTCTGGGTATGAAAATCTCAAGAAATAACGGAAATATTTACTTGGATCAATCCTGTTATATATAGGTAGAAAAAATTCTTAAAAAATTTAATATGTCTGATTGTAAATCGGCTGCCACTCCTATGGAAGCGGGATCCAAGTTGAAAAAAGGAAATGTGAAAGACTCTAAATATGACTACAGAAACTTAATAGGATGCTTAATGTATGTTGCAGTCTGTTCCAGGCCTGATATAACACATGCAGTTAGCGTGCTGAGCCAGTTCAACGAATGCTACTCGGAAGAACACTGGAAAGCGGCCAAAAGAGTACTTAGGTATCTGAAAGGTACAATTCATTATTCTTTAGCTTTTAAACCAGGCGGTCTGGATGTTACTGGCTACGCAGATGCGGATTGGGCTGCCAATGAAGTTGACAGGCGCTCATACACAGGGTATGTATTCTTGCTTGGTCATTCACTCATATCCTGGGAAAGTCGTGAGCAAAGGACGGTGGCATTGTCCAGCACTGAGGCTGAGTACATGGCGCTCTCCGATGCTTGCAAAGAGGCTATGTTTTTGAAATCTTTCCTTACTGAAAGTTTAGGTATTGATTGTAAGATAAAACTATTTAATGATAACCAATCTGCAATAAAATTGTGTTCAAATGCAATGATTGCTGATGTTCTCACAAAACCACTAACAAAAGAAAAACATGTTAATCATCACTTTTGTCTGTTTAATAAGGTACTATTGTAATGTGTACAAAATGTAATGTAGTACAAATGATATAGTAAGTAACTAGGTCAATTAACTTAGTAAGTGTGCATTCTTTGTTCTAGGAAGAAATAACTGTTCTCGTTTGTTAACTAAGTTATAATGTTGTTTCAAAGACTCAGTTTAATTTCAATTGAGAATAGCAACTAGGTACCTATACTTATTATGTTGTTTAGTGAGTAACTATTTGTAACTAAGTAGGTAGGTATTATTTTAGTTTTGTGTTTGCTACACACAGATGTTATGTTAGAGTATAAATGTTTGTTTCCTAAAAACATTTTGCTAATGTTTAAACGTGTAGAAATATGTTTAAGGGGTAGTCTTAAGATTGTTACTTAAGGGGACGTCTTTCGTTTAAGGGGGAGTGTTAGGTCTGTAAACGAAATGTCAATGTCATTCATGTGGCAACACTGTTGCCTGCTCTGTGGTTCGCCTCTCGCTATTCGCCTGTTCTGTAAGCCTGCTCGTACGTAATTTACTGAAATTAAAATCGTTGTGAATCTACATAATATCTTCTTATTTTTCGCCCTAACCCATCATATCCCACATCCAATATTATTATGAAACAGCATAAAAAAATAAAAATGATAGTGTATCATATATATGATATCCCAACGATTCGATTTAGCTTTGTTACGCGTAACGCGTAACTCACCTATCTCAAGATAAGTGAGATAGCTGTGATACGGCAGTTATGTGGAGTCATCCATAGGCTATGTGGAGATAAAGATGGAGCGCTCTATCTGTTTTGTGAAAGGCAGGGTGGCCCCAGAGCACAGAGTTCGCTCTAAAATGTGTAGTGTCCTTGCAAGTAAGTATCGATGAAGAGCAAGATTTGATTATTTCAGTGAAATGTAATGACTGTGTAGCTAGTGAAGGTGGTTGCAAGCATGCCGTTTGTTTTATAATGTGGCTCATTAAGCGCTCCGATGAGCCGTCTCTGACTTCTATCAGTTACTATTAGAGTCGGCCAAGATTAACCGAAGCAGTTACAAAAGATAAGTTTGTTTTAGCCAAAGAAATGCGTAAAAGTAACCAAGTGAATGGACGTACTCTGAATGTAACAGCAAATTTAAATGCTTTTTTGTCTGAATGCTAAAGGAGAAAGATCAGTGGGTCTTTGATTTGATAACTAATTATAATATGAAAAAACCTGTTAGAAAGATACACTGGATAAATACAGCTTGTTCAATATCATTCTGGATTTTATAAGTAGTAATCCTAAAGATAAATCCTAACGATAAAATAACCGACATCGACCGAAGGATTGCTCAGCTGAAGTGGCAATGGGCGGGGCACATAGCGAGAAAAACCGATGGCCGTTGGGGCGGAAAGGTTCTGGAATAGCGACCGCGCACCGGACGACGCTCCGTGGGTAGGCCCCCGACAAGGTGGACCGACGATCTGGTGAAGGTTGCCGGAAGCCGCTGGATGCGGTCAGCGTAGGACCGATCGTCGTGGAGATCCTTAGGGGAGGCCTATACCCAGCAGTGGGTGTCGTGCGGCTGATATAATGATGATGAATCCTAACGATATAGGAATTAAAGCTTTTAGAGAATATGCTGATAAGATACTTTCTGATGATAATAAGAATGTTTTAGAAAATCAAACAGCTAAACAAGCACATACAAATCTATGGCATACACTGAGATATGGTAGAATAACTGCTTCGGAAATTCATGAGGTTTCTAAATGTAAGCCGATGGAGTTTTGGTGCAGTTGATACTTGGTGGGTATAAAGCACCAGAAACTAAAGCAATTAAACGAGGGAAGTTGCTAGAAAAGTTGTCATAGAAAAGATGGAGGAAGACAGGAATTTAAAAATTAAACGTAGTGGTTGATTACCCCTTTTATAGGGGCCTTATAAGTTTTTTTTAATTATTTATTTTCCAAATTTTTACATTTAAGTTTATTACAAAATTTTCTGTCGCTAAACTGCAATGGGAGTTTGTAGGCGTAGCGCTTATTTCTATATTAATAATTCTACTATTATGTAAAATTAATATAAGTTTTTTTATAATCTTCAA
Source organism: Agriphila geniculea (assembly GCA_943789525.1). Classification (NCBI taxonomy): domain Eukaryota; kingdom Metazoa; phylum Arthropoda; class Insecta; order Lepidoptera; family Crambidae; genus Agriphila; species Agriphila geniculea. Next base: position 16,188,430 of record OX038870.1, on the reverse strand, counting down.
ATAAAAAAAAAATATCTCAGTCTAGAATAGTACTCCTAATTAGTCTCAAAAACATAAATCATCAACAATAATAATAATAACATACAATATCACCAAAATTAACATAAAATAATTAAAATATAAAATTACAGTAATGTGAAATAATACAGTAAATTGCTCGAAGAAGTGTGCTTTCGATGCCAGTAGGTACTGCCTACGTAGGCCTTCAGACTCGTGGTTCCCCCGATTCACTCGGATACAGTGTATTATGGTTTTTAAAGACAAAGACAAGTGACCTAAAATGAGTTTTATTTTACCATCAATTACAATTCTTGGCAACGGAGACAAAAACCATGTTCCTACATCAACAGCAGTGACAAAAGAGGATGAATGACTGCGAAAAGTCTATCAGCGTATTTGCTAGATCCAAAGAAATGATATGGCATGGGGTCTGAATGTGGAGGTGATGCCAGAATTAGCACCATATAAGGCAAACGAAGGTTTTTGGAGAAAACTCTTTATTTGAAAGAACGTTAGAGGAATAAGCCCCTTGACCTGGTGGTAAGGAATATGTTCATCGACAACGTTAAGTAAAGGCATATTCTCTCGGCCCCATGTACACACAACGGAACCTCAGACTATACATGTTGACCTTGAGACCGCCTTTATGCCCGTAAAGCAAGAGACAGAATCAGATGAGAGGATAGTTCCTTAGTGGATGCCTACACTGTATGAGGTATCTGTGTGCAAAATTTCAAGTCTCTAGGTCCAGCGGTTTGGGCTGTGCGTTGATAGATCAGTCAGTCAGTCAGTCAGTCAGTCAGTCAGTCAGTCAGTCAGTCAGTCAGTCAGTCAGTCAGTCAGTCAGTCAGTCAGTCATTCAGTCATTCAGTTTACGATTTTATATATTAAGATAAGTGTGTCAGTAGGTATTTTTTATGTGACGGGAGTTTGTAAAAATCTCTTCAGTTAGGAATTAGGAATATTGCAATATTCTCTGTGATTTTAAATATTTATCCTGTATTTTAACTAATTACTTACGTAAAGAATAATTGCCATAAGAATAATAAATAAACAACAAGTAAATAAATATCTAGGATTTTAATTATTTAGAAAAGTCTTAACTAAAAATGCAATACTTTGTTTTGTTACTCCTTTTATTGAAGTCGGTTAAAATGTTAAAATTTTAGTGTCAACCCTGACGAAAAACTCGATTGCCCCCAGTTTTGATTCTATTGACCCCAACCCGGGGTTAATCGGGCGAAATTTAGGCGATTTTCTTAGAAAACTTGATAAATATATAGTGTAATTCGCTAAAATGGACAGCCGGAAGTATAATGAAGTATTCAAATGCCATCTACTAGATATTTAGATAGGTTAAATATGGCAACAAAGTTGAAAAGTTACCCTATTCACCCCATTTTACGGTACATACTTCATATGCATTATGACGAACATAAATGGGTTATTCATCAACTGATTAAAGTAATCGTATCGCACCATGGAAATACTTAGTGCCGATTAAATAGTTCTGATGATCATCTATGCTCTTCATCATCAGTTCTCCTACACCAAAATGGTACTTTTCGAAAGCAAATGCACGAGTTACTTAAGAAAATACGAAAATCGCCATAGGTGTATAATATTTGAGGAGTTCCTTTGATTTCTCCAGGATCCCATCATCAGATCGTGATCTTTTGACAATGGGACCAATCTGTAACTATATGCTTTCAAACAAAAAAAGAATTCCTAAAATCGGTTTATGATTCACAAAGTTAGGAGGTAACAAACATAAAAAATAAAGAAATAAAAATTCAGCCGAACTGAGAATCTCCTCCTTTTTTTGAAGTCGCTTAAAAATAGAATGGAACTTTATTTTACTTGATTTAAAAAAGACAATGTTTTTTTCATTGCCGATGATTCGTACATTTGATCTGTATTCGTACATTTAAATGGAAAAATGACGAGACGAAAAATGAGAAAAAAGCATTAAAAAGGTATATAAAAACTTGGATTAAGTATTCATTATTGGTAATTTAATATAGTTTTTATTTCTCCAATGCTTTATTTTACGTGATTTAAAAATGAAAATGTTTTTTTTTTCATTGCAGATGATTCGTGCATTTCTTCTGTTCCTGAAGCTGAAAATAAATCGAAACTCGTCGAGACAAAAAACAAAAATAAAGCGATAAAAAATTGTTAAAAACATTGATTAAGTATTCACTATTGGTAATTTAATATATGTATACAATTTTTTTTTTAAATTCTGTTGTAGACGATGACGTACAGTCAAGGTGAATTCTGAAAGTAGTATACAGTTATCTCCTAGAAAAAAGAAACTAGCAAAAAATAACAAAATACAAACTGAATTTAATAGCTGTGATACAAAAATAAAAATAAAAAATACAATATTACATCCAAGTCCTATTTTCGCTAAATGGCAGATTCTGTGAACGGCAGATTCTGTAAATGGCAGAAGTACAGTCCGAAATAACATTCTAATTTTAAAAATATTTTTTAATATTATTCTATCAAGAAAAATGACAACGGAAATAATGACACACGATAATCCCGACCGACCCGTGGTCACATCAACTTACCAGTGTGACTACGGGGATTTTTTTACCCGTAGTCACACCGACTCATTATGCCCTTGACCTCTTGACTATTATTAACTTTTTTCGTAAAACAATACGTCACCAAAGAAGAAGGATCTCATAAATATGGGGAAGGTTAACCACCACCAATATCAACGTCAAAACGTTATGTATATTAAAAAAAAATCAGATACAAAACCAATGTTTAAAAAAAACTCATGTCAAAATACTTTTGTTTTTGCTGAATGACTTTACAATATCTGTCGTTTAAAGAATCTGCCATTTACAGAATCTGCCGTTTACAGAATCTGCCTTTGGCAGAATCTGCCATTAAGCGAAAAAAGGAGAAAATTGACAAATCCCTAGCTATTGCAATGTACAAAAAGTCACCAAAGCTGTACAGATATTTAAGACAGCTAGTACCCTTGTCCAGTATAAGGAATGGACTTTACAGAATATCTTGAGTAAAATGCACATAACTCCTGGATTAAATACTGGTAATAAATACTTTAATTTCATTTATTTTTTATTATAAAAGCAATTTTATATCTATTTTTATGTAACTCTTATTTGGTCACTACTATGGTCTGTGAGCAAATGATTTGATCGGCGAAAATGCGACAATGAGGATTATTTTGGATTTTTTATTATAATAGCAATGTTGATCTATTATAATTTAATTTTTAATTCGACTATGCTAATGAAATGTTCGCTGAAAATGGAACAGTGAGGATTTTTTTTGGAAATAAATATTTTTTTTTTAATTCATATATTAAACTGAACACATGCTCTGTTTTTTTTATTAAGAGTACTGCCCATAGGTTAGATGCTTGATTATTAATTCTAACATACTTGTTGATCAGTACTAGTACTATACTAGTTAAAAAACGGAGTAGTGTGTCATGTTTGTGGAAATTGAAAATTATTCCTTAAGTAAAGCTCAGTTCAGTGCATTTGTTACCGGCCAAACCCGATTTCAGGACAAACTACGATAGTTTGGCCTAGGCTAAACTAGTTCTTTCTAAACGCGATAGGATTGACTAGTATAGCCTAGGCCAAACTAGGTTTTAAGGTTTGATCTAGATTTTAAATTTAAGGAATGTGTATCTAAAAAGAAACTCCTTATCGAACAGCCATATTGTATAACATCGTAGAGGTGGAAATACCTAAATACTATAAAAAATATCGTAGAGATAAGAGAAGGGTCTTCCTATATTTTATATCTTGACGAAACTTATGTTAATGCGTCTCATAACGTTTCAAAATGTTGGCAATCAAAGGATGAACACGGCGTATTGTCTCATATTGGTAAAGGAGACCAAATGATCATCGATCATCGTACATTGTGGAAGCGAAACTGGATTTGCAGACGGAACACCTGTGATATTAAAATCGAAATGTAAAATAGGTGATTATCACGATTCTTTGAATTTCAGTAAATGGATAAATGAAAAACTCATGCCTAATATACCACCAAATTCTGTGATAGTAATGGATAACGCAGCTTATCATTCGGTTCGAGAAAAGAAAATTACGACTATGGCTTCTACCAAGCCAATATGCAAGATTGGCTACGACGACGTGGGGTGCCTTTTGATGAAAACCTTAGAAAGGATGACTTATTCAAATTAATTAAATGGCATTTCACAGAAGATATTTATAAAGTTGACGAGCTATTGAAAAGAAACGGACATGAAGTGTTGCGTTTGCCTCCATACCACCCAGATCTGAACGCAATTGAATTGGTCTGGGGAGATATTAAAGGACACTTAGCACAAAAAAGTATTGACTCTAATTGAATTGATTGATTTGAAAACGACCAATCCCAAAGTCATTATTTTTATGAAATTACTATTTTTATTGAAAATATGATCTAGGACACTTTCGTCAGATTCCTTTTTCGTCAGAACAAAATATAGGCTGTTTTTTTTCTGACGAAAACGGAGTTTTAGTCAGATTCCACTTTCGTCAGAAAAAAATTAAGGCTGTTTTTTCGCTCGCATCGCTCAAAGGCTTGCTTAACTACCACCGAAGCTTATATTACTTTATAGCTGTTAAATTCTATAAATTCATTCAATCACTTTTTGTATTTTGTTCTTCGTAATACGTCACGTACCAGGGTAGCATAGATTAAGAGGAGATAAACTTTACTAAAAAAATAATTGTTTAAGTCAGGTCGTTAAATTCTCAGAAAGTGACAACTTAGAAAGGTGACGACATAAGAGCACATAAGAAGGTGTCAACTTGGGAAGGTGACGACTTAAGAAGAAGAAGACCACTTAGGAACGTGAAAACTTTGGGAATAAGACAACATTAGGAAGATGACCACGTGACCCTGAGGGGTTTTTTCTCCAAAGTCAAAAAAGAAAATTAAAAAATCAAAGTTTTATTAAAAAAATATAAAAAAAAACAAAGATTTTTCTGACCAAAGAGGAATTCTGTTTTCGTCAGGAAAAAAACAGCCAATATTTTTTTCTGACGAAAAAGGAATCTGACGAAAGTGTCCTAGATCGAATTCATCAATATTAAACGCGTCGATTCGTGTGAAGAAAACCAATGTATGAGAAATCAGCCTCGGAATATTTTGTTTACTATGAAAATGACCAAAGAGCAAAGGCGGCTGGTCGGTTTCAAATTAAAAGGAACGCTTCGCGGTAGTTATGTGTAATGAGCTGTTGAGTTAATTGAAGATATCTTTTCTGATAAATTGGTTATTTTGATATTTCTAAGAATAAAGGATTCTTACGTTGAAGAAAAAGAAAGTGTTCAAATTTAAAGATTAATGCTGATAAATATAAAGGTAATGTAATTATAATAGAATATAAATAATAATTTCTAATTAGATAAAAGATTTCGCATTCCTAAAATGCCAACTCAGAAAGCTTACAATAAAAACAAAATGCCAATAAATCAAAAAAATATAGGTACAGGGTCACTGGAAATATGACGTATTCCTGCTAAGGGGTTATAGATGAGGTCAAAACTAATATCTTTTGTCATATAACTTTTTCTCAAAAAATTTATAGTTTTTGAGTTAATTGAAATAAAGTATTTTTTTACCAAAATTACGTTTTCAAACACAAAAATTTAAAATAAAAGATAACTGCTCATTCGATTCCAGATTTTTTATCATTTTGGGATAGAAAACAATCTGAGTGTTGATAATGAATAAAAAAAAATCATAAAATACAGGTGTTTATAAAAAAATATCCTTAAATGCATTTAATTTTATATTTTTTTCAGATTTTTTTGAAATAGCATCGTCTTAGCATCATAGCATCGTTTTTGAAATAGCATAGTCTTTAAAAAAATCCTAGTAACTAAGCGTGCATAATATTTTAAAAATATCACCATCTATTCAGCTTTCAATTGAGGTATAAAACATAATAATAACTTAAATAAAAAATGAGAAATTAAGACATAACTAAATAGCAGTCTTATTTCATGTAGCAAAAATTTCCTACTGCAAGCGCTTCAGAGGTGGCCGTATTATCCTACTTATTCCATAAATGTGAAAGTTTGCTTGTTTGGATGATTGTTAATCAATCACGCAAAACGGCTCAACGGATTTGGATGAAATTTGGCACACAGATAGTTTATAAGCCGCATTAAAACATAGGAGGATACTATTTTGGGCCCTCTATTGTTTTTGATATTTGTTAATGACATAGATGCTTATTTTCAACATTCCAAACTCCTGTGTTCCGCGGATGATATGAAGATTTTGAAAGCTATCTCTTCTCCATCTGACATCGATGATCTACAATCTGACCTGGCGCGTCTGGATGATTATTGTGAACGAAATAAACTTGACTTGAATCTTTCGAAATGCTCATCAATTACATTCACTAGAAAGAACTGCATTGTTCCTTCCCAGTACTATCTGAGACACAATCTTGCAAAGGAATCACGTAACTTGGGACCTGGGAATTGTGCATGATTCTAAACTTCTCATCGACGATCATGTCGATAATATTGTCAAAAAAGCAAATAGGGCGTTAGGATTTGTAATGCGAACCGCGTCCAGCTTCAAAGATATTAAATCTCTGAAAATTTTACTGCACGTTCGTCAGAAGCATGCTGGAATACGGGTCAGAGATCTGGAACCCGCGATATGACAAATACATTCATTGCATTGAACGTTTTCAAATGAAATTGGTTAAATTTATATGTTACCGCCTGAGGATTCCCTATGATTCGAATAATTATTTAAACCTATGCTCAAAATTTCACCTTTTTCCTTTATTTAAAAGACGAGAAGTGTCAGATGTGACCTACCTACTGAAAATTATATGTAACAAAGTTGACTCTCCTGAGCTTCTTTCAAAGCTAAATTTCAATGTCCCGTCTAGGTCTGCTAGACACTACAACCCTTTTCGCGTACCCGCCGTCTCATCAAACTACCGCCGAAACTACTTCCTGCTGCGAGCAAGCAAAAGTCAATGATTTGTGTAAATTTAAAGATTTTGATATTTATTATTCTGGTTTAGCAACTGCGAGGCATCTATTATGTGAGGATTTCTTTACGTAGTGTAGTCTAATTAGTATGAGTACTGCCTAGATCTGTATTAAGTGTTAGATTAAGTTTTCAAGTGCCAATTTGTTATTGTCCCCACTTATCCACATTTAAAATAATTAATGATTAAACGAACTTACCTGTAAGTGAAGTTCTATCATAATTATACGAAGGATTCGTCCGAAGATATTAGTATATTAACACATGTAGTACCGCTTGCATGTATCACCACTTAGCACGTTATTTTAAAGCAATAACCTAAAAAACCTAAAAAGAGAAGGTTTTTGACTTAAAATTGACAGATATTTTGACATTTCCGGTCCAAGTTCGCCCTGTCACTGCTACCCGCCAACCACTTCATTTAGTTTAAAGTCCAAATCCTATGATATTTCCTCATTTTCTTCAGTGGGTAAACAGTTATTGTAATTTACAATAAGAGTAGGGAGGGTGGGATTCTATACTAATATCTTCGGACGAATCCTTCGTATAATTATGATAGAACTTCACTTACAGGTAAGTTCGTTTAATCATTAATTATACTTCAGATTCGTCCTCGATATTAGTATATTAACACATGTAGATGTTAAAAGCATTATAATAAGAAAATGGAAATATCATTTCTTGCGTATTAGTCTTTTTAAAAAAGAAAAGAATACCATTTAACATCATTCTGAACGTTTTACATGATTACATAATACTAAAAACGGTACCTATAGATGTCTGGTACAATATATATATATATATATATATATATATACACACGCACATAGATACATATAAATATACAAGGTTGGTTTGGAAAACTCAGTTTGATTATCGGTAATAATATGTTTTAATATTTTGCAAATATAGCGGAGTCATTGATCATTTCGCCGTGTTACCTGGAACATCTATAGTAACATTTTTTGTTAGGGCTATAAAGGTATCGGCATACGTCGAGTACTAAAACTGGTTGGTCACAACACAAGTCTACTTCGTTTCATTAAATGTTTCATTTCAGCAATCTATTACTTACATTACATATAGAATTTAATTTCTTTCTAAATAAGAAGTGATTATGAACTGTTTATTTAATATAAATATGTATGATCCATTCTTGTTTTTTTTTTTTTTGTTTGTGCAATAGGCAAGGCAATCACAGTTAAACTTTTAAGATGAAAATGATGAAAAAAGAATAAAATTGGAAAATTTGTAATAAAATGTCTTAAGTAATCTAAGATATCCATTGTATTTGTACAATGAAGTCTACGCAAAGGCGTACTTAGTTAAATTCTTTACCAAACCTTGAGATTAGCTCAATTTTGTCCATTCAATAATGAACGCAGTATTATGTAATACTGATAATTGTGTTATACACATCTGTAAAAAAAAAATTTGTTTATTATGTCTATATTAGTATTTGTTAAATAATCGAACCGTTTCTGTGACCAAACTCTGTACTTCCTGATAGTATTAACAGACAGCAGCTTCAATAATAACATAAATAATATACCTGTAAAATAATACCACCTTGATAATGTTATGAAAACCAATTTATTTGTGCGATTAATTTCCGTCCCTGAAATTAAAAGTTATAGAATGTTAATACTTTATATTAGAATAAGATATACGAAGAAGTACCTTACATGTGATAAGAGGTGCCAAACCGAGGCTCAAGATTGTGATGATTATGATGGCACAATCGTTACACCTTCGTTTAAAAAACTGGTGGAAAAGAATTAAAATAATAGGTATCTTAGTGTCAGAATAGTCTTTGTACAATACTAAACCAAAATAGCATTGTGAATGCTATAATCTCAAATTAGAAAATAAATATTTTTGAAATCAAATGCTAGAAATAGAGAAAAAGAAAATCTACTGCATTTTATCTCCACTGCTTAATTCGACTTGCATTGCATTTGAATTTACTCAATCTCAATCTGGAAAATAAAAACCAAAACTGGTGATTAGTTTTTGAATTTATGAATTGAATAATTTCTATTTAGCATCAGAATAATAATATCTAGAATACTTAACACCCCGCACTGAATACAATATGAAAAATTGCAATAAAAGCATATTGAACTGTATGTTCTAGATAATTGATATGCAAATATTTTGCAATTTGTGATTCCTGATGTGACCACTAGTGTCTCCTAGTCCACCCCGTTGTTGAAAGGCCCAAAAGAAAATATGTCGTCTCTAATTAGACTTACGCGGAATTCTGTGTAAGTAATGACATTCAACTAAGTGTTTTCTGCAGTTTTGTGAACATTTGTCTTGTAAAGATCATAATTGCTAATACATCTGTAATATAATGGAAAGTTTCGACGGTAGCTGTATATAAAAAAAAAACATTGTATATAAAAAGATGAACTTCATTTCTTCAAAAATGTTCTGAGACCCTTATAAATAGTAAATATTGTCCAATAACACTTTATAGCCGGCGGCGGTAGTTTTGTAACAAAAATATGGGCACTAAAATGCCAAAAATTTATGATTTTAAATTCGTATATTACTATCACTTTCCTTATCAATATTAAAACCTTAAAGGTGATGGGATGTCTAGACTGTGTTTCTAAAAACAATAAGTTACATTTTTAATCGTGATAAAATTATTTTTAAGTACTTAGCGTACGTAATTTTTTATAAAAGCTAAATTAAATTTTAAACAGTTCTTAACTAAATCTGATATGACAACTTGTTTTTTTTTTTTTTTTTTTTTTTTTTTTACTCATGTTACCTTCCGTTGAACCTTCAACAAATAGTAACAAAACTATTATTTGTATGTATTATAACTGTTATGCATTCTGCTCGACTGGAGATGATATACTATAGTATATATATATATATATATATATATATATATATATATATATATAATAGAAAAATATAATAATAATCTGGGTGACCTGTGTATGTGTAGCGCGGCTAAATGGTATATTCACACAGACGATTACTGGCGCAAACGATTTAGTGGACCATTGCGCCTGTAGTCGGTGACCACTGCCTGTATTCGCTGAATACAGACAGATGTCACACCAGCACGCACCCTCACGAATACACTATCTTAACGGGTGTCCTTACCTCACGTATGATGATTGAAGGCAAAAATTGATGATGCATCATCGGCAACTATTTGGATGGGCCGTAATGCCCGTCTGCGAGTCTGCTGTGGCTGACGAAACAAACAGCTGATGGGGCCTCCTCGCCGCGTCTCGCTGTTCGCTTGCCGTCGAAGATGAAGCATGTGACATACCTGCCTACGTCTTTTGTTGTCGTTTTTAAGGCAAATAAATATATAAATCAGTTTCAAAATTGTTTTATTGAGTACTGCGCCCGATTTACTTACAGTTTTTTTGTTGATGGATATCGTTCACATCAGGCCTGTGGCCAATGCATCATTCATATTCGACTGAACTGTCGGTGGCCTTTTAAGTGAGCAGCCTCAGCTACACTAGAGTTGATCATGTACGGTATAATTGAACGTCGTAATACCCCACATTATGTAAAAAATTCGTCACAAAAAGTACACTGTACACATACTATCACAAAAAGGTGTATATAGTTTTGTATTGGAAAGCTGCCTAAAACTTCACTGTCACTTGTAGCTAATAATTTTCCCACATCAGAAACATTATTTTGTACACACTCACACAAATTAAATTTGAAAAGTAATAGAGATAATTCGCACAAGGCCATAGCTTAGAAAGAAACATACTAAATAGTTAGTAATGAACAAGTTCAACATATTAGGTCTACCCGCCTGAAATACAAGGTTTCCTAGTTAAGGCAAATGATTAAATTTTTTACTGTATTCCAACAAACATAAATTGCATTTATGATTTACTAAGGGCCACCCGGGTTTTCACCCGTGTGGTTCCCGTTCCCGTGGGAATATCAGGATTAAAAGCATTCTATGTTTTAATCTAGGCTACTTACCATATGTGTGCCAAATTTCAACCAAATCCGTTCAGTAGTTTTTGGCGTGATTGAGGAAAAAACATCCAAACCCACAAACTTTCACATTTATAATATTAGTAGGATAATTGCATTGCAATTATGATTCATTTATAGATAATAAAATGTAAGGATTCTGTTATTCCATTTTTAGTTGAAATTTCTATCAGCATGCCAGCAGCTAGCTATTTCAGCAGCTAAGCTATTTCACATAATAGGTGTGTGAAGTATCAGGTATGAGCTATTTGCTGTATAACTCAATATCTGGTTCCATTAAGTTATTAAGTTTTAGCATTTATAGCTAACTCTGTCAGTTTTGTAAACTATAAATTTATCCTAGTACCGATGGTACACTATAATACCGTTGAGATTAACTCAACACCAAGGATATCATGATGTCAAAATTCATACCTGATGAGCAACGCTGTTGTCAGGGCTGCTCTTGCAGCTCCAGCACAGCGGCCGCCTGCCTGGAAGGATTCAGCGGACGACGGAGTCACCCGATTGGTGCTCGGCAGCGGTTCCAACAACGTGGCAACCTTTGAGGGTAGTCTGCTTTTTTACAATGTCGCGTCGTCATCGGCTTTTTGAGTTGCTGCAGTAGCGTTGTTTGACGTATCTATGCGGTGAAATAGTCCAGTATGACTATCTCGAGTGCAATAGATATTTAATTGTGTCTTAAACACAATGCTTTGACAGAAAGTACCCAGTATGGTAAATTCGCATCAGACAAATAAATAAACTGACAGAAAGTACCCAGTATGGTAAGTTCGCATCAGATAAATAAAAAACTGACAGAAAATACCCAGTATGGTAAGTTCGCATCAGATAAATAGCAGACAATTATGCTGTTTAACCAAGTAAACGGCATTCATAAGTGTTCCTCCGTCTTGACTTCTTCTTCTTGTCCTCTTCCGTCTTGAAAACTTTTTTCTTTCTTCACAAAGTAAATGCTTAACTATAATTTAATTTTCACTCTAAAAATATAATTCTAGAGAAGTCTCACTTTGAGACTGTATACGTGCGTCCGTGGCGAAGCACGAAAAGCGAATGAAGTGGTTGGCGGGTAGCAGTGACAGGGCGAACTTGGACCGGAAATGTCAAAATATCTGTCAATTTTAAGTCAAAAACCTTCTCTTTTTAGGTTTTTTAGGTTATTGCTTTAAAATAACGTGCTAAGTGGTGATACATGCAAGCGGTACTACATGTGTTAATATACTAATATCGAGGACGAATCTGAAGTATAATGTTTTATAAACGTGAAGACCTTTAATTTGCTGACTGTTAATATATTTAAACTATTATCATTTGTCTTGCTGTTGGTCTTCCAAAGACTAAAAAAGTAAAATAAAAAATATCGATGTTTTCTTTTCATTACCTATTTCGTTTTTGACTTTGGGGAGTTGAAGTGGAATATAAATTCTAAAATTATTCTTGGTAGGGGTTTTAAGTGTAATAGTGAGTTTCCATGGACACCCCAAGGGATTTAGATGGGGTATCAAGTGAAAAGAACGGTATTGCAGAGCATGAATCAGACAAAAATCCGAAAAACACGGTTTTATTTTGCTTGTGAAATCTACCGAAAAACCGTTTTTTTTTAGTTTCGGTGAAAACGGTTTGCATTCCCTAGTGTGAACCAACTTAACCACTACGGATCAAATTTCAAATTAATTCATGCAAATTAACCAGTGTACAGGTGTTAAGCGGAGCAGTCGTCTCTAGCTAGGTTATGCCTTAGATTGATATGTCAAGATTTTTATTATCATTGATTCCGGGAAATGGAGGCCTGGTAACAGATTTCTAACCTTAGTTCATCAGCGCATCAGCGCATCATGCGCCAGTCTCTACAATACCTATTAAACACTTACTGCCGTACAAATAAGCAGTTACGAATTCTAAGTTTATACCTACTTACGAATAACCAATAAGTTTGTTTAAGAATATGGTGCTTCGGGCCGTCAAAACAATAAATATGATTCTTTTAATGGCCCAAAGCATCATATCGTATAAGCAAATTTTTTGGTTAAACAAGGTATAAACTTATTCTTTGTTTATTTGTACGGCAGTTAATGTTTACAATCATCCATAAATGTAAATAATCATTGTAATGATTGTGGAGAAAATAAAACAATTTTGTTTATTATTATTTATCTGCCTGTTATTTCTGATTTTCCTTTTTCCCACCTAAATCTTTCTTTATTTTTTAAAGTCTACCTACATGAAATGAAACACATAGGTATTTCAAAAGCTTTTTCTGGGTGATTTCGTTTGGTATAATTTCCTGTTTAACAAATGAAACATTCTGTTTAACACATACGATCTTTTACGCGGCCTGAACCGAACAGTCTTTTCCGATATTGGTAGAATAGGTATACTATCATTTTTTTCACGAGAATACATATTCGAGGTTAAATTAATATTCCTTTTGCGCAGACTATGTGTCGAACTCTTAAAAGTATTTTTAGCTGTCTTATTTTTAACATCATTCTCCTCAAATTTGCGTAGAAGAGTTTCGTTTTGTTTAACAATATTTTCAGCGACAGATTTAAGGGTAAGTAATTCGTCACTTAATTTTGGTAACTGTATTTTGTTAATAAGTTCAAATTTCAAACTTAAAGCATTGATTGCGTCAAGCATTTTGTCGTCATTGGCGGTTACGTTTTCCAGGGGTAACTTCTTATTAGAATTTTCACACCAAGCGCATTGCCAGTGATAAGCTCGATCTCCACTGTTTCGAAGATCCTTTACAGTTTCATTGACACATCGCAAGTGAAATTTTGACTCGCAGGTTCCACACTTCAAACCTTCACAGCTTCGAAGATGTCGTTGGCATCGTTGGCACAACATTGTTCTACAACAATCAAAATTTAAAATCAGTACAACAAAATGCCGAAATGGTAAAACTTTGTTTCAATTAAGAACTACTCAACTTATGTATTGAGTCTCATGTCAAGGAGCTTTATATATTTCGTAGGATATTCCAATAAACCGGATCTTTGCAAAAATCCTAGGTCGATTGTAAAGGACCGGATAATTGGAACCTTAGGCTAAGTGGGTTAAGAATAGATTTTCGCAATCGTCCGAGCAATTTTAGGACCAGTGTAAAGATAAATATGCCGTCAATATTTTGCTAAAAATGAAATTTTACTCAAAACAGAAGAATGTAAAAAACAAGTTTATGAAGAATTGGGCTAATAGTTCAGAAGATATTCGAAAAACCTTTGAAGATATAAAAGAAGGAGGGGGGAGATACAAGCATGATGTTCCACTATGGTCTTCTTTAAAGAATGATGATACAAGGCCAGGAAAAAGAAACTTAAAAGTAAACAGACTGGTTTCGTAAACTCGAGGATAGCCAGGTGCCAAAAGCATTCATTTTATTTTAGTTTGCGAGGACGGATGGCACATTTAGTTGGATACCCCTTCTCACTTCTGTCAGTTGTTTAGCATTCACGTGGACATCGGATCTAACAAAAACAGCAAACGTTACGCTTATACCCATAGTTCTTGGATTATTTTATTAGCAAACAAAGGATAAGTTACATACACACGTTTTTTTCAGCTGTTAAAGTTAAAGGTAAATAATTGGGAGTAGGGAGTGCAAATAAACAAATACATATGCGACTATGAACAGGCCCAAAACAAAGCAGTCATAAAAGTTTTTCCTGCAGCAAAAGTGACATGTTGCTTTCATCACTTCAATACGGCAGTGTGGAAGAAAAAAAAGTACCGTACTATTTATTTGTGTTCTAATGAAAAGTTTACGGTGGTTCTTTAGCATGAATAACACCGAAATATTCAAGAAGTCAAAACCACACACATGTAAACTTTAACACTCTTTTATTCATACGCATGTTTTCAGTCACTGAAACCTTGTTCACTGGTGAGAGGCCTTATTCCACAGTCAAAAAGTCTACATGGCCCGCAAAACACAGACCCTAACGATTTTGAATTAGTAAATCAAGTAATTTCGGCTTACCATTTCTCCATTTATCAAAGTTTTGAATAAATCTTTTTTTAGATAGCGGTGTCAGTCATCTGCATTTGGTTTTAATAATAGACAGCCAAGATTACAAGATTAGTAGTATTTTTATTCGTGAGTTGGGTTACTGTTTTTTTTACAATAGATAGCGTCAGCCGCCTCTTCGATTTAGGGCGCCTTACAAAATTATAAATAATATTTTTTTTCATAATTATAAATATGCGCCTGATTTTATAAATTATCTTTGTTTTTATTGAGATTTTCATACATTAAAGTAATGTGTGTTGTCTGATAAAATCTATTGATATTACTGAGCTAGACTGAAGTAAATACATTGTTATTTAAAAACCGCAAACGGTCTCTGAAAATTGGTCCGATATATCGATATTTTTTTTGCGATATATCGAGGCCGATATTGATATTTGTTATTATAGCAGCAACAGAAATACATCATCTGTGAAAATTTCAACTGTCTACCTGTTGTTGTTATTAATATAAAGCAAAAAACAGCAAAAAATCACGTTTGTTGTGTAGGAGCCCCCTTAAATATTTATTTTATTCTATTTTTAGTATTTGTTGTTATAGCGGCAACAGAAATACATCATCTGTGAAAATTTCAACTTTCTAGCTATCACGGTTCATGAGATACAGCCTGGTAACAGACAGACGGACAGCAGAGTCTTAGTAATAGGGTCCCGTTTTTACTCTTTGGGTACGGAACCCTAAAAACTAACAACTTTTAAAAACAAACACGTATTTTGTGATTTTCCGATAATTAACCCCTTAGGGGTAAAAGGGTAAATAAACCCATAGAATATAATATCATTTATTTGCATTTGATTAGTAGGGTACACTGGGGTCTTTAAAAGATCTGCCTATTAATCCATTAACGATAGCATGCAAAAAATATTTTAACTGATAATGAACAAGTAAGTACTTACTTATACTTTTTCTTATATGGATGTCGTTATTGACGTTTCATCGAATGTCGAATACGAAAACGGTATTTATTTTGAAGTCCAACACGGTGGCCATGATTCAACCTCTAAAGGGTTGAAATGGGGGTTATTTTGTATGGATTTTTTATTAAAAAACATTTCGACTTGAAACTTCGTAAAATTACTTTTAAAAACTAAACTAAAAGTTTTTTGGGATGTTGATGGCGAAAATGGCACTTATTTTGAAGTCCAACACAGCACAGTGCCATGATTCAACCCCTAAAGGGGTGAAATGGGATTCATATTTTGTAAAGCAAACAAATCGATATGGTTATCGATATTGATGTTTTATGGGATGTTTATTGCGAAAATGGAATTTATTTTAGGGTTCAACACGATACAGTGGACATTATTCAACACCTAAAAGACTGAAACGGATGTTCAAATTTTTGATAGAAAAATAATACGGAAACAGGTATGAGAACGAGAACGGGAATTTGAATTTTTGGTTGTTTGTTACTCAATCACGTAAAACCGGCTGAACGGATTTGGAATAGCACACAGATAGTTATAGCCTGTGGTAAAACATGTATACTTTTTATCTCAATCAAAGGTTCCATAGCGATTTTCCGAATGTCCACGCGGACGAAGTCGCGGGCAAAAGCTAGTTCATTTATAAAACTCTAAGCATGAAGTTTAGAGTTACTGGAAAAAAGGTGCAAAGTACAATGTATGGCTTTTACTTTACTTTTCCATATTGCTCCCCAATGGTCGTACTTGTCATAAAATTTTTGGTCTAAAAGTACCCCTAACACCAGAGTCAGTCCCAAGTATCAAACCTAATTCCTCGAAAGCCAGAAAATTAGCAGAAATAGATGTCTTCTTAATGGATGAAGCTCCGATGCTTCCAAAATATGGATTACAAAACATTGATAAATTTTTACGATCTATTGGAAATGAGAATCTCCCTTTTGGTGGTTGGAGGAAAGTTGGAGGAGATTTTCGCCAATGTCTACCTGTACAGTCGCGAGCTAATAAATCTGAGTTATTAGATTTCTCTCTTAAGTGATGTTCTTTGTGGTCACTTTTTGAGATGTTCACGCTAGAAGGAAACATGCGAGTTGGTATGGAGCAACGGGAATTCGCTGCTTACTTATTAAAGTTGGGCAACGGTGAACTGTCATCGAACACAATGGAAGAAATTGAATTGCCACAAAATATAATTTCAAACAATAATCTAATTGACGATGTGTTTGATAACTGCTTTGCCTGCTAAAATTACGAGGGAATGAAGGACAGAGCAATACTTGCACCGCTCAATAAAGATGTAGACAGAATTTGAAGACATAGTTGCCAAACTTCCTGGAGAGTACAAAACCTATTAAAGTCATGATACGGTGAAAGACCAAACTGAAAGAGCGCTTGAATTGAAATTGAAAAAAAAAATGCCATAGTAATGCTGTTGCGTAATTTGGACTTTTCAGAAGGTCTATGTAACGGGGTAAGCCTCATTGTGACCGATCTATGTAACAATATAATAAAGGCAAAAATTGTCACTGGTGATCAATCCGGCAAAGAAGTACATATACCTAGAATCACTCTTGTCTTGACTGATCGAAAAGTCAACTGGGATGTACCATGCAGCACCACCAATTTCCAGTAAGATGAGCATTTGCCATGACAATTCACAAATCTCAAGGAGGTCAAACTTTCGAATTTGTTGGAGTTGACTTGAGATCATTACTTTTTATGCATGGCATGCTGTATGTGGCAATTTCCAGAGTCAAACGACCAACTACATTAAAAGTAGGTACTCCTGTAAAAAGAAAGTCCCCGACATACCCGCAACATAGTATGGAAAGAAGTTTTAAGCCCGCCGGTAACGATCAATTGCGATTGTCAATTTTTCCGTCAATGCCATTGTTGGAGCAATTGACAATCGCTTCAATTGCACGCGAAAACGATCAATTTTTCCGTCAATGGGCGTCAATTGCGGAAAAATTAACAATCGCAATTGATCGTTACCGGTGGGCTTTAGGTTAAGGCGGTTGTATGACCGAAAGTGGCGCCCTCACAGGTGTTTATTTCATAAGTTATTAATAGAAAAAGATTTCAATAATGTTTATCGTGGATATTTTAGGGCCCATGGTCTAGTATTTTTAGAAGGTATCACTACATGCCCTCGTAGTCATTCGTAGAAGTAGATAGCAAATGTGTCAAAAACGGCCACTTTAGCAGTTTTTCTATCTACTTCTAGCAGTGACTATTAGGGAATGTAACTATACCGTCTAAAAATACTAGACTGTGGGCCTTAAAATCTTCACGATAAACATTATTAAAATTGTGCCCTTCTTCCCCACGACACTACCAAGGCGCACTACTGGTAGTGTCGTGGGTAATTTTTTTTTCCTTCTACACTACCGGTCCAGTAGTGTCGTAGGTAAATGAAAAATTCCATACATACGCATTCCCCACGACACTACCAATTTTTTTCCTGACAACATGATCCGTATTTTACCAAAGTACCAGGATCTCATAAACATAAGGAAGGTTAACTTCTGTATTTTTATCGCTTTTATTTTTTTATTATTTTCTACAATACGTGTTAACTTAGAGTAAGACGGGCTTCTACAGAAAGAGAAGCCATACGAAGCGTTCCCCTCTGCCGAAGTACAAGCCCAAATGGGCATACGCATTAGTAAAACCAGTTGCGCCCGGATTTCTTTCTAGACCGAGTCCATTCGCGCATGTGAACGCTGCTGTGTTTAAAATGTCGAATTTATGAGTTTTTTTGCTATTAAATGAGGTCTTGAACATCAAGTATACAAAAAGACGGTGTTACATTTCACATAAAAGTAAATTTTTATCGTATTATTGCTATTTGTTTACATTTAAACATTAAATTCGTATATTTTATTCTTGATAAGTTGTCAAATTTGTTCAGTGACATCGGGTCTGCTAGTCCATGGCTCGTCCGTACAAATTTCAGATCTGTCGCTAGATAAATCCGAGTTCTCGCCGATGGGCAACTTAGTGATGTTACCGTTAAATAATGTTTGTCGATAAAGTGTTGGTCAATCTGGCCCTGATTATGCGTCAAATTCATTTGCGAGATTTTTGCATGATTTGCTCTGCACTGATGTGAGCGCGACGCGACAGATATCGCGAAACAAATGTCGAAATAGTAGATTATACAACAAGTGAATAAAAAGGGAATTTAGTTCGAGGGATACAAAGAACCGAGATGAAATTTTTTTTTCACGAGTTGTGTACTCTACATTTACCATAGACTGCGAGAAAAATGCGAGAAACGAGCGTTCGACTGGAGACGAGCAATTCAAAAACACGCGGCAAACGTCTTGCCTCGCGAGGCAGCGCGCTTAGTGGGGACCCGCCTAATCGCGTAAGAACGACTGGTCGGATCCTGGTTGAAGGTTCCCTAAAGATTTTCTCTAATATCCACGCGAACGAAGTCGCGGGCGGAAGCTAGTAAAAATATATTTTACTATATTGACGACATTATCAAAATCAGTTTGCTATTTTTTTATTCAACAGTCGGTCGGTATCTTTCAAAATTCAAATTGTTGGGTATGCAGAGTGCAGTACTGTCATGGAGCGATGTTCAGTGTCAGCAGCCTGAGCCCAACTTCCCTGGGTAGACATTAATCCCAACCCAATCACCTACACTCTCGAGCTTTTTGTATAAAGCTCGAGCGTATAAAAATGACCTCTTTGTTGTTATTCACCCCATCGTAAAATGATTGAGTTTGTAACCTTTATTCCTTTTTCCGTATCGATATTGCTGCATCGACAGTTGAGCCCAGCCCTTGATGTCAAAAACGTGTCATATTTTGATGTGTGACTCATCCGTACACAATTTTTTGCTGTTTTGTTTTATTTTTTATGTGTGAGTATCGTCATTACAGTGTTGTTTTTGTATGTGGGTATGCGGAACTGCACTTGTGTGCATTTCCCTCCCCCCGCAAAAAATGCCAGAATAATTTGAATAGAGTAATAATCGCTAAGGCTTCTCCCTTCGTGACGAAACGAAGCCTTTGTTGCTCGAAGCGTGTTAAGTACCACCAAGTAAATTTCTATTTAGATCGGTTTATTTAGCGCAAATTCAGCAAAATTCCTGCAGGGGCCTATTGCATAACAAATTACAAGCTAATATTATTAGCGCTATAGCACACGGGCAACTTTTGTCTCCGCAACTTTTTTGTCTCTCACGTGATTTGTATGAAAAGTTGCAGACGACCGTGTCGCATCGTGTGCGCGCTTCCATATAAACCCGTGGACTTGATGTGAGAGACAAAACAGTTGCTGGGCGACTAAGTTGCCCGTGTGCGATAGCGCTTAGTGAATTTCTATGGAAAATCGCTAATAATATTAGCTTGTAATTTGTTATGCAATAGCCCCCTGATTTGCGACCAGACTTGAACAATTTATTATATTTTATAAAGTTAACCTCCTCTAAATCTATGCTACCTTGGTATTTTGGTAATGTAATTTAAAGAATATAATCTTTCGTTTTTACTTATTTTAAGTTCAAGTTGGATGTGTGCTAAATAAGCGCTGTCCGTGAGGTCGATAGCCCGCAGGTTCGCCAGGTGTTCAGTTCCAGTTAAAATAACACTATTTCGAGCCTACTGCACCTCGTTTTACACATGCAGCCTGTGGGTTAAACACACACGTCGAGCGCTAGAAACCCTTCGCGTTCAATATAATAACGCGTTTAGGGCGTTGTTGCGGCTGCCTCGCTTCTGTAGCGCGTCGGGAATGTTCGCCGAAGCGGGTGTAGATGGTTTTTTCGCCATCATGCGAAAAAGAGCGGCCTCGATGGCGCGGCGGACGCGCGACAGCGGCAACAGCCTCCTGGCCGTGGTCGCAGGCCGCGTGGATGGTCACTTTATGGGGCACTGGCTATCCTTACATGGACCAGTGCCTCATATTGAAAGACAATTTTAATTTAATTTGTAGGTAATTTTTACTAACATAAGTTAAGTATACTAACACAATGTGAGCCCATGGTCGCTTAAATAAATGATTTAATTATTATATTAATTAATTAGTTATTTATTTACATGTATTGTTGTGACATTACCAGAATCTGCCATTTAACGAAAAAATGAAAAAAATTGGTAGTGTCGTTGGGAATTCATATGTAATTATTCATTTACCTTCGACACTACTGGGCCGGTAGTGTAGAAGGGAAAAAAATCCCACGACACTACCAGTAGTGCGCCTTGGTAGTGTCGTGGGGAAGAAGGGAAATTGTGTATTAAAATTATAATATTTAATAAAATTCACCGCGGCGCCACTTTCGCTCAGGGTACCACCTTAAGACCTGATTAAACTAGCCTACTGTTCATTTTGTAAACTTAATGATTTGTTTATTTTAAGGACTGAATGATGATGATCAGTATAATAGTAATAACCGAGCAAAGCTCGGTCACCCAGGTACTGTCGAATTAAATGGACATTATTTCATTCAATAAACATTTAAATAAAACTGAAAAAATCTTTATTATTTTTACCACGAATAGGTACAAAACGACTGCAAATACAGCCAATGGCTTAACGTGCTTTCTGAAGCACGGAGGAGCTCGAAGTAGGTAATAGATTTTTGGTCGCCCATCCCATGACCGACCCTTGCGAACAATCGAGGCCAAAGGCGCTAAACCACTGCGTCATCGAGTTTCTCTGGTAACTCCTACCAGCTCGCTATTAGCAATGTCGTAGTGTCACCTGTTTCAAAACATTTAACATTTATATTATTTATAAAGTATATATTTTTAAAAGCTGAATAAATGTACTTTAAGGTAGTATTTTTTTCCTTTGCACAAAATTAGAATTTTTAAAGATACTAACTGTTGAAAGAAAAAAATTGCAAATCAATTTTTGATACTTTCCTCAATATTTTTTTTTCTAAGAAATTGAACATCAAATGTCTCAACAATGAAATCTTCATGCTTGACATAAAGTTAAGTTTGCATTCTATATATTTTCTATGAATAAAAACAACTTATACTTACAAGTGTTAGTTGTTGGGAAACACCGTCACATACCATGTTAGATTAATTTTCAGATAGACATTGTACAATAACTATATAAAACGAATATATATTTTTTTAAAGCTTAAGAAATGTCCTTTAAGATAGTATTTTTTTTAATTGCACAACATTAGTACTGTCACAGATACTGACTGTTGAATAAAAAAATAGCAAACTGATTTTGATACTATCGTCAATATTTTACCTTTTTAACACGTTTTTTTCTATGAAACTGTATATTGAAAGTTTTAGAAATTAATTCCTCATCCCTGTTTTACCATAAAATGGCACTACACTTGAGGTGGTGGGTATATTGAAGGAGATATGATTTTTTATCTGAAGCGCGGCGGCGCGAAACTTTAAATGGATGGCTACCGAGCTAAATCAGCTCAGTTTTACCTAAGTAACATCTGTACCAAGTGAATTCATTTAATTAAATATTTTGACCTTATTTTCTTAGGGACTAGACTAAAAGATGATCTGGCTGGACAATTAGTGTATTACCTACCTATTTACAATTTGCAAACTACGATGGAAAAGCTCGACGATTTTCCAGACGTAGAATTTTTGAATTGGAATTCTCGACGTAGAAAACTATATACCTACTCAGACATAATATGAAACCAAATTAATTGTTGGAACTCACAGAGCTGCAGAACTTTGGCCACCCTGTTCAAGACTTTGCGATCAACAAGCGATCATATGAAAATTTCCCTCCGTCCACTAGGATCCCCTTCGAGATTCGTGTGGATTTTGTGTCCACGGATGCTCTGGAGATCTACAAATTTTTTTGAATCTATATTTATTGTACTAGAGAAGCCTGGCAACGGAAGTGAGAGTGGCTGGTAACGAAAGTGATAACTTAGCAGTATTTGTTTGATCCGTCGCGACGCTTAAAAGGTAAATAAAATTGACGCAAATAAAATTGTTGGAAAGTAGGTGAAATTCAAATGGGTGACTCAGCTCCTGAAACTAAATACTTTCCAAAGGAACCATATCGTTGTTTTGAAGTACTTATACGCAGATAACAGAGATAACCGTACCTACTGGCCAGGATTCCACAACAAACAGAACGGAAAAAACAGTAGAAAGAATCCAAAAAATGTATCATTCTTAAATTAAATCTGTAGAGAAGCCAAATATTATAAATGTTAAACATTTATAATATTTTGCTTCTTTTTCGGAAAAACAAACTAGGAGACAAATAAAACAAAAAAAATATTAGAGACGAATTTGTACAAGAAAAACAGTTGCAATGAAATGAATATTAGGAAATATCACGATTTTTTTTTGTATAATGTCATTTTTTACTAGTTGTTTTACTAGCAAACAAAGTATGATTTTCCAGCCAACCGCCAAGTGCGTAACTGCCCGGCCGCAGCCAGCCGTGGGGCGGCGCACAGTCCGATTGACTGTTTTAGATGAGTAAAATACCCCATTACTCACTTTCAATAAAATTAAGTATTTCCTATAAACGCAATGTTTTATTTTAATCGTGAATTTACAACAATGGCATGCCGTACCAAGAAATAAGTTCCAGTTACCGACAAATCAAAATAACAATCACTATCTTATTTATTCCCCTTTGGAGTTTCAAAATGTAAAAAGCCCCACAAGTGGAAAGTTTAATGAATTATTTGAAAAATATCGATCTCTTGAATCGAAAGCGAAGCGACAGCAAAGATTTGATGTCGGCCACTGGGCGACGACTTTACAACCACAGAAATAAGTAAAGAACCAAAACATGTACTGTACAGATATTCTGTTAATCTTCTTTAGAGTCCACATCACATTGGTATCAAGACTTTGCTCCATTCTACAAGGTCCGAAAAGTTTGAGTAACATTCTGTATTACGTATTTTTGGACCACTCAGTATTATATTCAATTACTAACTTCTAATTCTAAATAAATAACTTCAATGACATTGGGTACCGCGTCGCAAAGCTGAAGTGGGCTTGGGCTGGCCATATGTGGCGCCGAAGGGATGACAGGTGGAGCAAGAACGTTTTTATCTGGATACCTCGCACTAAGAAACGTAGGCAGACCACCAGCCAGATGGTCTGACGACATATCAACAGTCGCAGGACCACTCTGGCTTAGACAAACAGAAAACAGGGCTGCTTGGAGGACAATCGGAGAGGCGTATGCTCAACGGTGGGCGGATTTGCGCTGAAGAAGAAGAAGTCAAACGAGCATGTGTACTTGCTAGAAAGAAGTAAATAATGTACATAAGTATGCTTAGGAGGTAAAAAGTCAAACAAGTCATTTTGTACTAGCTCTAAAAATCATGCTTAAATTGAAACTAGCATGTTATGCATAATAACATGCTAATTTTAATTTAAGCATACTTTTCGTTCATATCAGTTGATTTAAGGAACTTACTTCTAAACAAAAATGTTCTAGCTAACAATTGGGTACACTTGCTATCGAGTCCCATCTCCAAAGCTAACAATTGTCAACAATAGAAGAGTAGCAGGTGTACTCAATTGAGTACACTTGCTATTCTTCTTATCGTATGAAGATTAGTGGCCACTTCTGGTGTTAAAGTTTATCAAGCCGCCTGTAAGGCCTAGAGGCCTTATAGGCGGCTTGATAAACTAGACTAGAACTAGAACCAGGTTAGAACTTGGCTTAACGACTGTTGTAACTTGCTATTGAGTGCTGCAGACGCTCTTCGAAAATGAAAGCCTTGAAACAACACAAGCAAAAAATACTTCATACCTAGGTGGCGAAGGGTCCATACCAAGCTGATCTTACTTTTTAAAAATCCCACCCCATCGACACACTATGCAGATCATAACATTTTTATAGAACGGATTACCTTCGCCATAATTTCACCCCCGCCACTGCCATCTAGTCTAGACCTACATTAGAAACTCGATCAAGAAAAGGCCTGATCATCTTAGGTTTAGTCTAATACAACGAATACAGAAATTTGAATAACTACATTTACGACTCAATACAAAACACACTGTGACTTCCGACCAACGAAACTCTAACCCAAATTAATAATTAAAATTATTATGGATAGTTTACCTGTAAACCTGTAACCAATACTTTGAAGAAAATGCCGTCAAACGCTTTTATTAAAATAGTTGCTGTATCATTCCATAGACATTTGTAGAGTGAACATACTTAATTTTATATTAAATATATTAAATATTAAAATTAATTAGAAACTAAAATAAAAAAAATCTGAAACCCTATTCACATAGTTTACGTTCGTATTGACACAACAAAGACGATAGTCTTTTTTTGTTTTGCATTGACTGTCATAGTGATATACATTCTCTTTGTTGACTGTATCAAAGTGGTATCGAAAAGGAGTTTTTAATTCGGCCTACATTGAGCCCAGCGAAAATTTTTCTAAGTCTTCTAAGTATGGCCTACATTGTCAAATTCTCTAAATGCTGCGTTTATTCTGTAAGTTTTTTATGCTAAAAAGAAGCATCAACGTATCACATCCTGAAAGCGATTGCGATAGATTTTGAAATAAGACAATTAGGCCCCTGGTTTGTTATGTCTGATAGACCAACAACGCAGTACAAAAAATATATAATTTATAATTATACAGGTGTCCCAAAACTTTGCCACACGGAGGGCAAGTACCATAAATATTGAAGATAGAAAATCTTACTAAAAGAAGACTTCATTTTGTTTTTAAAAAGAAACGGAACTGCATTCAAAGCTTTTTTTAAATCGCATACGATTCCATACATGATACAATTCACAATAATTAAAATTTAAATGTTAAATTTCATTATCTTTCTTTTATTTAATTAGAAGTAACCCTTTCGATTGGTATCGTAAAATCTAATAAAAAATTTTTTTTCGTGTTTGTTTGGTTCGATTCCTGGTTAAGGCAAGCGATTTTTCAAAACTACTAAATGCAGTTCCAATTATTTTTAAAAACAATATGAAGTCTTCTTTCAGTAAAATTTCCCATCTTCAATATTTAAGGTACTTTCCTTCCGTGTGGCAAAGTTTTGGGCTAGGTTTTGGGACACCCAGTATGTATACTGTGGTCATACAAGCGTCTTAGCAAATAAAAAAAAGCACGATTTCCTAAAAATAAAATTGTATAAAATTAACTCTACAAGCTACGAAGACGAATCTTCTTTGAATTTTCGCCCCGTAGATGTAAAAACAAATAGGTAGGATTTTTTTCGATTATAGAAGCAGCAAATGCACAAAATAAGTAAAGATTGCGTCATTCTTAAACTTTCCCAAATAAAGTGCAATTTACGTCATTGTTTCCGGTGATCATCAGCCACACTCTATTTACTGATACTGGGGCCAATTTATCTAGCAAAAATAATTAAATAAATGCGCAATGAGAATCCGACCTTTTGCGAATCCGACCAAGTACCTACTCATTATGTAAACTTCTCTATGACTGTCTTCCGACGAAATGAGAACCCGATCTTTCTCGAGTCCGACCAAGTGCTAATAATTGAATCTTACACAGTGGCTGAAAGTTATTAAAAATTTGTCAAAAATAAAAGTAAGATTACAAATCAAATCAGTAAAGGATGAATTTGCCTTTGTTCCCCGTGGTACAACCGTTGGTCAAACTGGTAGTACCACGGGGAATTTTATTTCCTGCTCGATGGACTTACTCTTCCGTGGTACAACTAAAATCATTCCCTGTGGTACAAATAAACAAAGTCAATCTTTAAAAATAGACGAGTGTTTATCCTTATCATGGAATGGTTTTTTTTTTCGATAATTTATCTCAACAGCCAAAATGCGTTTAAAACCGACAACGTCTCACCAAGAAGCTTCCACATCTGCACAAAAGCCTCGTGAATCATTAACGAACCGCTGGAGAAATGCCAATGTGTGATGAAGAAATGATCCAACAATCAAACACCGCACTAGGATTATCAGAAACTATAAAAAGTAAAGCCGTATACAGAAAGAAAGCTGGTAGCCGGCGCTGATCTACCAGCCCCCAGAAGCCGATAAGCTCCGAACGTCCGTCGCCGACAAGGCGACATTCGGCGCTTGTACATACATATAAGAAGCGCCGATAAGCGCTGGTAGATCGGCGCCGGCTACCAGCTTTCTTTCTGTATACGGCCTAATCTATGCCCCGGAAAGGCGGTCTTGGCAACACATGAGTAAATAAACGTAGCAATATACTCAACTGAGGCGGAAATTGTTGCAGCGATCGAAATTTGAAACCGCTAGAAAGATTAATGGTTACAGAAGATATGAAAATAAATTACTGGAGCTAACTGTCCTGCATCCTAGATATTGACACTTGTCAATGAAAGTACTAGTACGATAAAGCTGGCGAAAAACCCTACCGAATTTCACAAGACAAATTCAGCACATAAGGCATCGAAACATTATTACTAGCGAAATAATATTATATTTCAATGACATCAGGATAAGATCTTTTTTCGTCATAGAATCCATCCATACAAGATAAAAGCATGACACTCTGCCATGTGATGTGCCAGCAACAAAACAGATAGGTAGCCGTTTACAGAATCGTTGAAACGGCCTATTCCCGTTGTCCCCCACTGGGGATCGGGAAAAAGTATGGAAAAAAGTCTTTCCCGATATCCCCCAGTGGAGGACAAAAGTATCACATTGTATTTTCTTTTATTTACCGTTTTTTATGTCCTCACTCAGCACTACGCTGCGCTTTCGGCCATCATCATCGCAGCCAACAAACAGACCGCGAGAGTAATGTACAGTCAGCCTCAAATTGATATGAGCGTCTAGAGTAGTCAAAATGATCTGAAAAACAAAAAATCATTTGATCTACGCAGTTCGAATCATCATAATATATAGTTATAAGCACACAAGTTATTCAAAATATCGTACTTTTCATTGTTTCATATTTTTATATGAGCTGTCAGTGTTCAAAATTATCTTAGCAAACAAAGCTCCCAAAGTTATCTGTGCATAATGCATTATTACATTGTTGACAGATAACTCTGACAGCTTTGTTTGCTAAGATAATTTTGACCACTCTGACTGCTCATATAAATAAGAAACAATGAGTAATATAATAAGTTATTTTGAACATCTTGTGTGCTTACAACAATATGATGATTTTAACTGCGTAGATCAAATTGATTTTTTTGTTTTTTAGATCATTTTGACTACTCTAGACGCTTATATCAATTTGACGTTGACTGTACTATTTACGCCGCCATCCACCGCCGCCGACGCCATCACCACTAGCAGTATAATTTATTATTGTGCATTTCTGATTACTCACGCTAATGACGTTATAATGGATTTCAATCGATCATTTATCATAATGAAATATTTGAATCCAGTTCATAGATAATTACTAGGTCAATGGAAAAAAGATTTTGTCAATTTATAAAATTATTTAATGTCAATGCACAAAATTATACACGATTTGTAAACAATAAAAACAAGGAAACTTTACAATAACTTTGTAAAGTGATTACAGAAACCCTACTTAACCCATTAATAGATCAATAAAAATTGGCGATTGTAAAAATAGCACCTTTCAACAACAATTAAACTTTTACAAGTTAGCGTGGTATTTTTTGTATGGAGCCAATCCGGCTGCCACTTTGCTGCCCAACTCAGGGTGTACATTACTAAAGATTTTGATCGCTCTTTCCTGAATGAAACCGGCAGCGTCTTTCAGGTTACCAACAATATTTTCAATACAGCGCTGTCTAGCAGCATCATCAAACACATTCTTGTAGAGTGCAGTAGCCTGGGAGAAATTGTCTTCTGTTTGACCACTATCATACCTGTCTACATCTCCAGTCAGGTTGTAACGCGGCTGCAGGCGCTGTGCGCGCGGGCATTCTTGAGGACCAGAGAATGAGTTGGGGAAGTAGTTGGGGCATCCCTCTTGGTTGTTGATGGCTTGTGGGCCATCACGTTGGTAATTGGCCACCTTGACACGGAAGGGGCAGTTGACAGGTATTTGCAAGTAGTTGGCACCCAGACGGTGGCGGTGGGTGTCATTGTAAGAGAATAAGCGACCTTGAAGCATCTTATCGGGAGATGGCTCGATACCCGGAACCAGATTGGCTGGACTGTATGCTGCCTGTTCGACTTCCGCAAAGTAGTTCTTAGGATTACGATCCAAAACCAACTTACCGACGGGGATGAGCGGGTATTCAGAATGAGGCCAAATCTTAGTCAAATCAAATGGATTGAATTTGCTTGTTTCTGCTTGAGCCATAGTCATGACTTGGATGTAGAGAGTCCAAGATGGGAAATCGCCTTTACCGATAGCATTGTAGAGATCTCTGATGGAATAATCGGGATCTGAAGATGCAAGCTCACCAGCTTTGTCAACTGGCAAATTCTTAATGCCTTGATTGGTTTTGTAATGGAATTTTACCCAGTGAGCGACTCCTTGTGCGTTTACTAGTTTGAATGTATGTGACCCATATCCATTCATATGCCTGTAACCATCAGGAATACCACGGTCTCCGAACATATAAAGAACTTGGTGGACTGTTTCCGGTCTTAAAGTTAAGAAGTCCCAGAACATATCAGGATCTTTCAAGTGAGTAGCAGGATTTCTCTTTTGAGTGTGAATGAAGCTGGGGAATAGAGTTGGATCTCTAATAAAAAAGATAGGTGTGTTGTTACCAACCAAATCCCAGTTGCCATCATCAGTGTAGAACTTGACAGCGAATCCTCTTGGGTCACGGACTGTATCTGCAGAACCACTTTCACCTCCAACAGTTGAGAATCTTACAGCAATTTGTGTTCTCTTTCCTATGGTTTCAAAAACCTTTGCAGCACTGTACTTTGTAATGTCATGAGTGACTTCGAAATAACCAAAGGCACCAGCACCCTTAGCGTGGACTACACGTTCTGGGATACGTTCTCTGTCAAATGCCGAGATTTCATCAAGGAAATGCACGTCTTGTAGTAGTGCTGGTCCATTCTTACCGACAGTTTGGATGGCGGTTTTAACACCCACAGGTGAGCCGGACTTGGTTGTGATGAATCCAGGTGAATCCTGAAATAGTACAAAGTAAAACATATCAATAAGGACTATGTTTATTTGGAAATACTTTTGGAAATTGTCTTATTAACTAACATCCTATAAAACGCACAGATAAGTCAATTCGCTTTGGGTTTGCACACAACAGAAAAAATACATTAAGCATTTTATACATATCAATAATAATATAAGGCACTGAGATAACATAAAAATATTCACAAATACCTATAATATTTTGTTTGTAGAAAATTAAAACTGTGACCAGCACTGATCTAGGTAGGTACTTATTTATTATTTTCACTACTATTAAAACGCACACCTGACAGCTTATCAGGGTATTGATCTAATAAAAAAAAAACAACATTTGTCAAGAGTTAAGATGGTACCTAAAGATGGTCAATGTCACGCTGTAATCAAATATTTGAACTAGGAATGATGTTTACTTTGTTTATAATTTATGGATTCAAATCACTTTTGATGATTCAGATGAACTAAAGTTTAAGTACCTAGTAAACATAATAATCATTATACCTTGCACAGCGAGTTAAGAGCAAGAGGTATGTGCAGTATTATTATTTAATAACAAATTTACTACTGCAGAAGTATTACATTACATACATTTGCCAAGAGCTCTTTACTCACCACGAGTCTTCATCATCTTTATCTGTTTTGAAACAGTTTTTGAAATTTAATATAAACACATCAAAGACTGTTTAAAACAGATAAAATTAAAAATCAAACCAGATGGAAGCTAAACCACAGAATACATTGGCTAAACAAAACTTTTCAAAAGACACAAATAGTTGTTATACATTAAATCTAAACATATTCCAGAATAAAATAGAAGCCATGCATTTATAAAAGTAGGATTTATTATTTTAAACAAAAGGTATCAATAGTGATAAAATAATGCACAACGCACATTAGGTAAGTACCCACTAAAGTACTCATTTATCAAGTAAACAAGATAACAATGTTCATAGGTCACCCATTGTCACACAAAACGCTTGAAATTAAAATCTAGGAATCATCCTTCTAACAGAATAAGCGTATGTAAATTAAGTTCAAAGTACAAAACTCAACACTTAAGTATGTGTAAATAGGTGGAAAAAGGATTAAGAATATTAATGTGGACTCAAGAGGTGAGTGAGACATTGGTATGGCTTACAAGTATCACATCATCACAACATTATACAGAAAATATTACAAACATACCTTGACAGATTTTTTAAAGTCCACCAATTGGTCAGAAGCAGGTGCCCGTGATGCCATGTTTTCTTCGTTTGATGAATCAAATAAACCAACGGAGCGACACACTGGACGCGCACCGTGAACACAAATACCGCAAGATACGCGTGCGAGTTCCTTATATAGACAGCGAGAGCGATAAACAACTATCGCAGAAAACATGCACGACCGGTAACTTGTCCACAATCCACAATCGAAAAAGATAATTTTAGTAGGTAGGTACTACCCACAACCACATACACTTTAGACCTATTTAATTTCGAGGGCTTGAAGCACAGCCCTTTCGTTGGTTTGCCTTAAATACTACACTTTACTTTCCTATTTTTGTACCAGGCAGGTTGCAATATAGTTAAGTTTATCTCAAACAGATAAATAGTCTCTTAATTAAAATGCAGATAATATTGAAATTAGTATTTAATAAACGTCACTATCGCGCACAGATCAGATTAATTATTCCTACTTTCCTCAATATTAGTCTGTGGATTATTCTATTCCATTCCAGCAGACCATGCAATTAATCATCGATCACATACATAGAGTTAAACATGGAAAGCATTAAAAATGGGGAGCAATATTTTAAGTTTTGATGTGTCACTAATCTGCAATACCCTAATAATAATATCTATCCCCAAGAAATATATTAGTCAGTCATCATATTCATCAAAACTGTCTCTAAGTATAAATCATCGGAATAATATAAATTTGTATCTCAAATTATAGTTTGATCACTTTTTTCTATAGCCTGAATATAATCCTTTATAAAGTAAGTCAATCTTCAAAATAATACATCTGTCACCTAATAAATAGATCAGTTCCTTAAATTCAATGCTGGAGTCTGAGGAGAGTGGTTCAGATGAAGAAGTGAACTTGCTCCCAAAAAGGAAACATTCACAAAGTAAGGTTTGGACATTCATTAAAAGATTTGAAAACTTAGAATGTGCTGAAAATTACATAAAAAAACAAAAAATTTGGTACTTCCTTAAAAAACAAGTAGTGGGGCTTAAGATATTTTAGTAAGTAGGTATTGTCAAATTTCAGTTGAATTATTTGATAATTTATCAAATAATTCAACAAAAATTTTGTGATTTAGTTTTAGTGAAACTTTTATTATTTTGAAATAATATATTTGTTTGATAATTTATATTATTTCAAAGTAATTATTATTCTTAATTAATATTTAGGTTAACGTTTTAATATTATTTGATGATTTACAGATTTACTATTTTAGGAACAAATATATTAGGTCACTGAAAATGCGATAAAATCATACCTTTAAAAATGCGATTAATTTAATTTAACTTTGTCATATCAAATGCAAGCTTTCGGTACAAAACGATGTATACATACGACAACACGCGTCGGGTTTAACTTCGAAAACAGCTTTTATTATGTAGGGCATAAAGACGGTCTCAAGGTCAACTCAACATGCACTGCACATTCTACTACTAGTACTACAAATCGATCGCGATCCTTAAATTGACAATACACAGTGATCCGGGGCAACTTCACTCGAGAATGTAAAGAGCTTTTTAACCTTCCTGAATAACGGATCTGATATTCAGTCGCTTCTAAATTCAGAAAAGTTTAATTGCATTCAGGAAGGTAGGATCCGATTTAGCATCTTTTTAGGGTTCCGTACCAAAATGGTAAAAAAGGAACCCTTATGGTGTGACTCAGTCTGTCTGTCTGTCTGTCACAGCTGGATATCTCGAGAACTACTAATGGTATCGACTTGAAATTTGGAATAGTTTAAGATGACATTTGCCCAACTATTTTGCAAATAAGAACGAAATAATAAAATTAATATTTTTTTTACAACAGGGACTGAAAAGGGGTCTTAAAAATTTTAAGTGAGGTGACTAGGGCATGTGGGGTATCATATGAAAGAGCGCTGTTTGCACATTTTGAAACAATTTTTCCTTTTTTCTTAGGCCGCATAGTTTTCGACTTATGATGAAAAATGTAAAAAAAAATACCGTTCCCCCCCCCTTATCTCCGAAGTTTGCAAAGAGAAAAATCTGAAATAATTCTATGTGATAGTAGTTTAAGTAAAGATTACAGGAAAAATAAAACGATGTCTCAATATAACACACTTTTTTAGAAATTCAAAAAACACACAATTTTTTTTTAGTTTCACTACCAGTCAACAGATGGCGCTGTCCTAAGCATGCTAACCTAAGGGACAAAAATAGTTCCACTATCGGTCAAGAGATGGCGCAACCTAACACTACAATAATAAATTGGTGGCTGGTTCTAATATAATTATGTACCTACTATTTGCCGTACGAATAAACGAAGAATAAGTTCCTACTTAGTAATATAGTAATATAATAATAACGAGGAGCTCGGTGGCGCAGTGGTTTAGCGCCTGGACCAGCGATTGCGGAGGTTAAGCAACGTTCGCAAGGTTCGGTCATGGGATGGGTGACCAAAAATTTATTATCTCGAGCTCCTCCGTGCTTCGGAAGGCACGTTAAGCCGTTGGTCCCGGCTGCATTTGCAGTCGTTAACACCCACCAATCCGCATTGGGCCCGCGTGTTGGGTTATGGCCCGTCCTCCTTATCCACCCATAAGGAAGGCCTGTGCCCCAGCAGTGGGGACATTAAAATAGCTGATGGACTAGTAATATAAACATTTTGCAATGTGGAGTGGCTGAAACGTTTTTCAATCACCATAAGCAGCATTTGTAAATTAACTGTCCGCCTGTTCGCCCTTCCACCTGTCTGCCGTTTATCCTACTTTTTTAAAGACTGTCCTAAAATAACATATCTTAATATATAAAATCGTAATAGTAGTTTGTTACACAAGGGATGTAAGTGAGCTATTACAGAACAAGATCCAATTTGGCGCCCGTGCGAGCGCAGCTCGCAAAGGGCGCTAATGGATCGAGTGCACCCGAGATATTTATACGCACGAGCGAGCGAAGCGAGCGAGGGCGAATATAGTTCGAGGGTGTAATAGCTACTTACAACCGAGGTAAGCATACTATTTTACATCATTCATGCGAGGTAAATTTAATAAAAATAAAAACAAAAACATTAAAACAAAAATAAAACGTTAAAGGGTTATTTCATTGAAAACTCGTAGGGTTGATCAGACCATTAAACTGAAAAACTTTCATTATGGAACCAACCTCGAAATCACGAAAAAAAATCAGCTGTTTTTGCATTGCAGAATTTTGCATACCTAGCTTCAACTGAAATGAAATGCCGCCATTTTCATTGTTTTTTTTTCAGCCAAAAGTTTCGTCAGTTTATAATAAAAGAAATGAGATTGGTTCACTAAGGAGTTTTAAATGCTTGAATTGTAAAGTAACTTTACAGTTAAAGCATTCACCATCCTTGAATTGTAAAGTGATTTGAAAATGGAACGTTCTATCTAAACAATGCACTGTGTTGCATATGCCAACTTACACAGCCTCATACTATATAAGTAAATCCTAGTTACCGAGCAAGTATGATGTAAACTGAATGACTGAATAACTGACTGACTGACTGACTGACTGACTGATCTATCAACGCACAGCCCAAACCGCTGGACCTAGAGACTTGAAATTTTGCACACAGATACCTCATACAGTGTAGGCATCCACTAAGGAAGGATTTTTGAAAATTCTATCCCTAAGGGGGTGAAATAAGGGATGAAAGTTTGTATGAAAGTCCCTCAGTTTTGAAGCTAGGATCTTAAATTTTTGTGTTTAGGCTGAAGATTGAGAATTAATATATACGGGTCTCAGCAATTTTCATAATTCCACCCCCGAAGGGGTGAAAAGGGGTATGAAGTTGTGGATTGAAAAAAATCGTTCATTTTCGAAGTAAAAATCACTTAATTTATAGTATAGGCTTATGAAAGAAAATCTAACGCAACGTATATTGATATTGTTAGTACTTCAACCCCTATGGCGATTAAATAGGGGTGAAATGTGTAATTAAATCTAAAAATATATGGATATCGTTATTGGGGTTTTCTGGTATGACGATTGCGAAAATGACATTTATTTTGAAGTCCAACACGGTGGACATGATTTAACCCCCTAAAGGGGTGAAAATGGGTTTTAAATTCAATATAAAATAGACATTACAACTTTAAACTTCGTAGGAGCACGTTTAAAAATAAATAGGCAAACATATATTTGGTAATTTTGAAAATAAACCCCTTAGAGGGTAAATGGGGTATGTAAACATAAAAATCGATATGGATGTCGTTCTTGAGGTTTTAAGGGATGGTGATTGCGAAAATGACATTTATTTTAAAGTCCAACACGATTTACATGATTTAACCCCTAAAAGGGTGAAAATGGGGTTCAAATTTTGTGTGAAAAAGAATATAAAATAGTCTAGACATTACAACTTTAAACTTCGTAGGAGTACGTCTAAAAATAAATAGTCAAACATATATTTGTGGTTTTGAAAATCAACCTCTTAGGGGGTAAATGGGGTAAGTAAACATAAAAGTCGATATGGATGTCTTTCTTGAGGTTTTATGGGATGGTGATTGCGAAAATTACATTTATTTTAAAGTCAAACACGATGTACATGATTTAACCCCTAAAAGGGTGAAAATGGGGTTCAAATTTTGTATGGAAAACTTATGGAAAAAGAATATAAAATAGACATTATAACTTTAAACTCCGTAGGAGCACGTCTTAAAATAAATAGGCAAACATATATTTTGTGATTTTGAAAATCAACCTCTTAGGTGGCAAATGGGTAAGTAATCATAAAATACTATATATGGATGACGTTCTTGAGGTTTTATGGGATGGTGATTGCGAAAATGACATTCATTTTAAAGTCCAACTCGGTGGACATGCATGATTCAGCCCCAGGGAACGGGGAGAAAGGAAACGGGAACGGGACTGGACGGGGACGGGAACGGGAACGGGTCGGGTCGGGACGGGAACGGGATGGGACGGGACGGCAACGGGAACGGGAACGAGAGCGGGAACGGGAACGGAACGGGATGGGATGGGACGGGAACGGAATGAGAGCGGGGACGAGAATGAAACGGAATGGGACGCGACGGGAACGGGACGGGACGGGGATGGGAACGGGAACGAGAATGGGATGGGTCGGGACGGGAACGGGACGGCAACGGAACGGGACGGTAACGGGAACGGAAGCGGGACGAAACGGGAACGGGAACGGGAACGACCAGTCGTTTTTACGCGATTATGCAGGTCCCCCACCAAGCAAGCGAGCTTCGTGCGACAAACGCC
This sequence comes from Agriphila geniculea, assembly GCA_943789525.1. NCBI lineage: Eukaryota > Metazoa > Arthropoda > Insecta > Lepidoptera > Crambidae > Agriphila > Agriphila geniculea. The sequence continues at coordinate 16,151,989 of OX038870.1, read as the reverse complement.
TTGCATCTTGCGTCTTGGCAAACGTCATGCCTCGCGAGGCAGCGCGCTTGGTGGTGACCCGCCTAATCGCGTAAAAACGGCTGGTCAGATCCTGGTTGAAGGTTCCCTAAGGATTTTCTCTAATATCCACGCGGACGAAGTCGCGGGCGGAAGCTAGTCCAAATATATTTATGATTGTACGGAACCCTCGGTGCGCGAGTCCGACTCGCTCTTGACCGGTTTTTTTTAGGATGAAATGGTATCCGAGGTAACGACTTACTTTATAACTCGGTCGAGTTAACTCGGCACCTGAAGCGCGATAGACCCCTTTCGTTTTCTCCTTTCCTCACGCCACTTTCGTAATTTTTTTTAAAGTTTTTAATAGATTATCGATAATATATCGCTAACAAACGTACTAACGCTACTAGCATGACGACAGTGGCTTGATGCAAAGAGAAAACGAAGGGGGTCTAGCGCTTCAGGTGCCGAGTTAACTCGACCGGCTTATACACGTAGTACTATTATTTATTCTGTGGTTATACACGGTATTGAACAGCGAACTAAAATCTATGGAATAAGCATTCTGCTCAAAAAATTTCACCACATGAAAAGTACAACTAAGTGGATAGAGCTAAAAATGCTGGCATTTAATTATGCAGCACAAAGCGTCTGAACACTGGTTGCTTATTAGCGTCCATAATTTGTATCCTCATAGATATTTTCTGCACTTAAACGAAAAAATTAGATACTTTTTTCTGCATCTTTTTACTGCCTTCTTTGCATCTTTTACACCATTTGACTGTAAAGGACGTCATTTCTAATAAACTCTCTCTTTCTATCTTTTCTCTACAATACAAACTGCAATTTATTGAAAAGAACACTTACGTCAGTCACCGCACCGGGTGTGTGCCTGGCCCGACTACAGCTGAGCAGGTTCTACTTTTTCAACCCCGTGGTGCCATTTTTTAAGCAATATTTGTTTGCTATTACACTTCCATAGATTTTAGTTCGCTGGTATTAAAGGTCTAATAAATAACCTCTTAAAGGAGAGCTGGCACTCTCGCCATAGAAGAAATGCTTAACTTGTTTAAGATTAAAGTTGGTTTTATAATAAAGCCAATAATCATTATTTGCTACATTAAAACAGTTCTGTATTATTTTTAGTGCACTAAAAAAATTAATTGAATAATGTTGAAGAAAAAAGAATAAAAAATATTACATAAGTAACATTTATTTTTGTCTAAATAAATATCTCTAAAAAGTGTCGTTTTAGTACTAGGTGGGTGTGTAATGTCCTATGACCTATTTACGTGCACTAACGATCAGCTGATGATATTATAATAACTTTTCATATAATTTCCTTTGACATACCTATCAAATAATAATATAATATTTATAACATACGGTTAATATAATTTCGCTTGACCTAAATACATGTGACATAAAAATTATTTGACATAATAATCAATTGATTTAATTATCAGATGATTTAAAGCACATTTAATATTACACTCATATTCTAATCAACATTTCAAATAATTTTATCTACTCTCATATCCAAAAAATTCGAATTATGAATTACAAAACAAAATATTGACATACTTTATATACGCAATACCAAAAAAAAAGTTATTTTATAACATACCTTCGTGCGCTAATTAAACAATGTTATAAAATAACTTTTTTCTCATTACGATATAGGGCAAATCCAAAAAGAGTCGAACTCGCGCACAAAGGGTTCCGTAGCAAAAACGGCAAAAAAAATCACGTTTGTTGTATGGGCGCCCCCTTAAATATTTATTTTATTCTGTTTTTAATATTTTTTGTTATAGCGGCAATATAAATACATCATCTGTGAAAATGTCCACCATGAACCATAATAGTATGGTTCATGAGATACAGCCTAATGACAGACAGACAGCGGAGTCTTAATAATAGGGTTCCGTTTTTACCCTTTGGGTACGGAACCCTAAAAACAACGATATTCCCACATAACTCCATAATTAAAATGTACTCTATGGTGATCGTTGACTAAGCAGCGATTACTTTGCTGGAATGCACTCATATCATTATTTCTTTTAATGGAATGCGCGCCATTTTCAGAGCATTACAAAAAAGTTTTAATTTCAATATTTACATTTTGTTGTACAGAATGTCTGATTGCAGTGAATGTGAAGAAAATTTTACTCCGCCCTATATTTTAAATGCAGCCCAAGGAAATGACTCATATCAAGGTACCTAATACAAGCAAAGTCTCTTTCTCTTTTCTAAGTAATATCATATACCTACTGATACTTATGGGATAAGTAAACGTTAGAGCAAATGTAAATATAACTCTATATAATTAATAATTATAGAAGAATACTAACTGTTTTTATGTCGACGGAATCACACCCCTGTAAACCGTTAAACGTTTTAAACCCTTGGATCCTACATAACATGATATGTATGTCCGCAATAAAAATATCAACTTATACAAGCTAGATAGTGCGACGTGATAAAAAAAATTTAAACCTAAAAACGTGGGGCGCATTTTGTAAAATTTATCATCCATATCGTCTTTAGCATGCGCCCCACGGTTTTAGGTTAAAAATTTCTGCAGGTTATAAATATTTACAGAAGAATTTATTTTTTACTTTTTAGTCTGTTTTTAGTAGTCCGTTTTAATGTTTTTCGTCCGATTTTTTTGTAATAATTTAGTCTGTTTTAAAAACGTGTTTTTAAAAAAGATTTTTTTCCAGTAAGTATATTATTAGTTTATGCTTTTTAGTTAACGAGCTAAAACTAAATAATACCATCTCCTATCGGAGCACTCGTTAAGACGATTCGAACGAGCCCAAACTCGATGGGGTTGCATGGTTTTATTACAGAGTCCCAGTGGCCTTCTTCCGGCTCCATCATCAGACTCTGGAAACTATTACCACCCAACAAAGTACTCGTCAAGACGATTCAAACGAGCCCAAACTCGATGGGGTTGCATGGTTTTATAATAGAGTTTCTATGGCCTTCCTCCGGCTCCATCATCAGATCCTCGGACACCATTTCCCAACAAAGTACTCGTCAAGACGATTCAAACAAACCTCCCGGAATTTTAAGTGATCTCCCGACTCCCGACAAATCTAAAAACTCTCCCGGAAAAAGAGCTGTTCCGAAAGTTCACTAGAAAAACAACAATTAAAAATGCTATCACTGCCAATGTGACTGTCGTTACTCGCTTTGGCAGTACAGTAGCACAAAATATAATTATACGCTACGTGGGTACTTTGTGGCAGTAGCCTATGTTTAGGTTACATTTTCCGCATAGGACAGGCATTTTTTAATTTCTCGGATGAAACACAGATTACATGACTAGTGGATGAAACTGGTTAAAAATCGCACTGCGCAGCCGTTTTCTTGATGTATACAGGCATTAAGTTACATTTTTGTTTCAAATATTTATTTCTCCCGACAACAACCGCAAAATCCCGACATTCTCAAATTTTCTCCAGATATTTTGGATTTCCGATCTGGCAACCCCCGCGGCCAAGCATGATCGTGATCGGTGATCGATTCATAGAAAAAAACTCGTGCAGTCTGCGGTTGCAGTCTGCAGCCCGTTTCGGCAATTCACTTTTTTCTACTATGTTAAATCTAATGATTGATAGGTATGTCAAAGGATTATTATGTTAGACCTTGGACAGGTAGATACTCATTACTAATGAATGTGAATGTGATAATAAAATTTGTGATACTACGTTAAAATTTATAGTTAGGTAGCTATTCTATCTAATCACTAGGACGATCGTTCACTCAACGCTCTTTGTGTGAAATCATTATTATACCTGCAAATAGGCAAGGTCATCAATATCAACTTTAGATCCTACGATCAAGTAAGATCTCTCCACAAGTTTTAAAACAAAAAGTGACCTCCCATACAGCCATTTTTGGTCACAGATTTTCAACAGATGTAACAAGTCGCTACAGTTTCGTAACTGATACGACACATTGCGACTATTTGCGACTGTGTGGGGTTTTGTTTAAAGGTGTTGTAACAATTCAGTAACAATGTTACGGAAACTAGTTTCAGTAACTTTGTGTTGTCGCTGTGTCGACATAATTCACAATGATCTGTGTCCATACATTCTATACACTTTGTGTTCAGTTTGCAACTAGAGTACAAAGTTGTAACAATGTGTGGTAACGGGATGGTAACGTTACAACACATTGTGTTGTAACGTTACGACAATGTTCCAGAATACCAGATAACCTAACTTATACAAATGAGCGTCACCAAATCCAGTCACTCTCAAATATGCCTTTGTTTTCTGCCCCTAGGGGGCAGATGCCTACCGAAACACGATATAATATAGCGATTTATCACGTGTAACTGTCAAAAGACAATGTATTTCGACAGTTGAATGTTGATAAAATGCTATATCACGCTATTTTATAATGTTTCGATGGACATGCTACGGTGCGAGGCTAAAGTTTGATCATGCCGATCAAACCAACTATAGGTATTGACTTATTAGCATAACAACATTGGGGTTAGTTGTAAAATGAGAAGCTATAAGAAAAAGGTATAATATTTATTTCAGTATAAATAAACAGCCCCTTTCCTAATAAAATAGGTTATGCAATCTGTTCAGTTTAATAGGTACGAGTACATCTCACGAGTTGAAATAGCCAATATTCCACTTTTATAAGTAGCATAATTTATTTTTCTTTGTTCTGACTGCGACCGCCTGTTCCAGAAATGTTGGATTTTTTCTGACCCTGCAACAAATATCGAAACTTTGAGAAACGCTGGAAGCAAAAAAATTGAGAAACCATTTTTGAATTCCCGTTACTTTGTGACGACTTTACGTAACCATGTCGACACATTATAGTTACTTTGTGACTAGTTGTGACGAGAATATTTTCACCTAACAAAAATGTTTTTCTTTAATATTTATCAATTTTACTGTGTAATATTGCTAAAATATATTTTTTTTGTTTTGATATTAACTATTATTAATAATTAAAAGCATTTGAGCACTCGGTGTGTACAAATAAATAATGTTTACTTACCACCAAAATACTAAAATTGTGATAATATTGTGGCGCGTTAGTAAATTTCATTCTATTTGATGAAATTACACAGTCAAATTTTTTTCCCATTACGATTTGAGCATTAATAAAAACAATATTGAACAAAATCTGTTTATAAATATTTACTTGCCTGGAAAAAGATGGCGCTACCTTTTATTTTAATTAATAGTTCATGTCACCATATTTGTCACTTCACGAGTCAAAGGAACTGCTGAACGAATGAATGAATGAATTCCTGATAGAAGTGAGCACAAATACGTCGCGATGTGACTACGCGGCGACAGCGCAGTGCGACTAAAAGTTACTGTTACCAAATGTTACAAATCGTCCCCACTTTTCGAAACGGCGACGGAACAACGGTCGACACTGCTACTCATTGTGACGGAACAAAGTTACTGAAAAAATATGTTTCGACACAAATGTGTGCACTCTAAGTCGTAACCGCTACCAGAATGGCTGTATGGGCTATTTAGCAGCTGACGTACCGCCTCACGCAGATCCTTACAGATCACGGATGCTTCGGCCAGTTTTTGCATCGTATCCCCCACGAGGAGACTCCGAAGTGCCACCAGTGCGACGCTGTTCTGGACACTGGATGCGCAGCACACGCTCGAGATGTGCACTGCGTGGTCAAAGCAGCGCCGGGAGGTCGTGGCAGTAGTGGGAGGGGATCTCTCCCTGAGCAGCGTCATCAATGCGATGCTAGGCAGTGAGAGATCGTGGTAAGCGGTAGTCTCCTTCATGGGGATGTCATCCTCCAGAAGGAGATAGCGGAGAGAGAACGCGAAGAGGATGCTCAGGCGGCTCTTCTCCACCGCAGACGGACGGGGCTAAGGAGGCGTCGCTACGCGAACCTAATTGCCCCCTAAACGAGGCCAAGCGGGCGGTGAGGGGTGACCCATCGCCTGCCTTGCATGGTCTCAACTGTCTGGGGAGATGGCTAAACTTGCTCGGCCATCTCCCAACCGCCGGTCTAATGAGGCGACTCCCACAGGGGACCCTCTGGGCCAACCAGCAGCACATGAGGGCAAGTACCGGTTTTTTAGGGGATATTCCACCCTTCCTGGGTCCCATCGAGGCACTGGCTGTGTGGGACCACGAGAGACAGTCGTGGTGGGAGCCGGAACGTTGAATGTTGCGGTACCCTCCTGGTGAGCCCCTGGCCACATGCAGTCCGCTACGGATCCCGTTTGTCATATTAGGGACTGTTAAGTCGGGTACCTATATAGATACAATTTACAGAAACAACATTTTACACAAAATTGCGATAATAATTACCTTTTAACACGTTTTTATTTGGTTGCTATTTCGTTTGTTTCTCTACAAAGTTTGCACACAATTTTGTACTAAGTTCCCGATAAGCTAGAGATTTAACACTTTGAACGTGGGTCAGAACTGGAAGGCAAATACAATATTATGGTGTCATTGAGATCAGCTCATGATGGAGCCGGAAGAAGGCTACAGGAACTCTATGATGAAACCATAGAACCCTTGTTAGAATTGTCTCGATGAGTATGGGAGACGAGGTCCAGGGCCTGATGATGAAGCCGGAAGGCCATGCCACAGGAACTCAATATTAAAACCGTGCAACTCCATCGAGTTTGGGCTCGTTTGAATCGTCTTGTCGAGTACTCTAATAAGAAATAGTGTCCAAGGGTCTGATAATGGAGCAGGAAGAAGGCCACAGGAACTCTTTAATAAGCCCTTCCAACCCCATCGAATATGGGTTCATTTGAATCATCTTGATGAGTACTTTGTTGGGAAATAGTTTCCAGACTCTGATGATGGAGCCGGAAGAAGGACACATGAACTCTGTAATAAAACCATGCAACCCCATTGAGTTTGAGCTCGTTTTATTCATCTTGACGAGTGCTCCGATAGAAGATGGTATATTTTTAATTTTAACTAGTTAACTAAAAAGCAGAGAATATTAACTTACTGGAAAAAGATACTTTTTATAATAAATAAGTTAATAAGTTAAATAAATCCACAAATCAGACTAAAAAAACGGACTAAAAATAATAATAAAAATCTGTAAATATTTATAACCCAACGCCTACAGAAATTTTAAACCTAAAAACGTGGGGCGTATGCTAAAGACAATATTGATAATAAATTTAACAAAATGCGCCCCACGTTTTTAGGTTTAAAACTTCTGTAGGTATAGAGTTTTAAATACAGAAAATTTTATTTATTTTTAGTCTGTTTTAACTAGTCCGTTTTTTGTTTTCAGTCCAATTTGTAGACTTTTTAATTCGTTTTAAAAACGTGTTTTTGATAAAAGTTTTTTTTTCAGTCAGAATTATATAATTCTTGAGTAGTTAGGTATCGTACATTCGGCTTAGGTATTTTAATGGTGTTATCTATTTTTTATCGAGAATATCAATAATACCTATTGAGATTATAAGTTTAATGGTTCGATTGGTTTATTTTTATTATTTAGACTTCTTTTAGAATAAGGGCACAAGCACTAGACTAAAATGAACACCTACATTTCAAAAACAACTTGTCTAACTCGTTTACGAGAGTCATCAACCTCGTCTTGTTATCCAATCTATAGACTTGTGTCATTGGCATGTGAAGCTGTGGCTAGTGGCTATGTATGACATAATTGTACAAACTTACTTAATCAAAGCTATAGCACAGAATAAATATAAATAGGTACCTACCTAGGTACTTCAATATAAGTGGGAAAAGTAGGCCTAGTAGGCCGGTAGGAGGGAAAGTACCTACCTACCCGAAATATTGATGTTGACAAATTTTACTGAAAGGAAACATTCCTTGATTTTCTCGGAAAAGGCTAGTGCCTTTTCCGAGAAAATCACGGAATGTTTTATTTAATGAGTTGGGAATGGGAACACATTAGTATGTGTTCCCATTCCCAACTCATTAAATTGTGAAGGTAATTAATTATGTTGCATAGAAGTTGCTAACATTTATAAATGAGTTTGTATGAAACTATATAGGTACCTTAATCCAAAAAGAATTTCCTTGGTGTTTCATCCAAAAATGTTCAAAAAAATATAATCGAGCGAAATTTGCAATCTTGCAAATATCAGCCATTACATAAGGTCGCGAGCGAAGGTTAAAAAGTAGGTAAAGCTGCATTTAAAGATCTCTGCCGGGAATCGAACGGGCTAAAGTCCGAAAAAATAATACCCTGTACTGTACCTACTCTGTATACCAATCAAAAGGGTCAATGAAAAGGGTCAATTTCTTTTAAATAAGATAAAGTGTTTTAGGGCTTGTCCACATGACCACGTCTATTAGTTATTCTGTGACCACGTCACGACGTCGTCGTCAACGTGGAACGGTGCGTTGTTGTCGCGGCGCGAATATTATCAGCGTCGGTCACCAAGAATAAAATTTTGCAAACAGAAAACAACGATGCCATGACCAGTAAAAACGAAAAAGGTGGGACCGATGTTGTACCAGCCTGTTGTAAAAGTGTATTCGCCAAAAATATTTGATGTTGAGAATTTGAAGAGCCTTAAGTTGATAAATTAAAACATGTGTCAGTAATTCCGTCGTATGCTCTAGCTAAGCTAGCGTAGTATTTTTAACCGACTTCAAAAAAAGAAGAGGAGGTTATCAAGTCGACTGTACTGTATGTTTTTTCATGTATGTTTTACCATAACTTCACCAGCTGTTAACGAATTATTTTTTTATGGAAGGGACCTAGTTCTGCGACCGAACCAATCCCGCAGGTTCGTCAGCAGCCAGGAATGTCGTCTTCTTCCAGCAGCGCTGCCTTTATCCATAATTTTGCCCTGTATGATTATTGATTAGTTGGAGAATTCTGTATTTATCGTTTCTCATCACATGACTTAATATGTGAGTTTGAAACGTGACTTGTTATCTCAAATTATTTACAAAACGAATTCCAAAAATAACTTAGTGTTTAATAACCATCGAGGGTAGGACGAGATAGCTTGGCTGGATTTTTACATAATTATTTAGGGTTCGATTTCACCAAATTAATTTCAGGACTTCATAAATTTTCCGAGAAAGTATCTTCAGCTTTGCTGTACAATTTATAAGAATAATATTTTATTAAGTACTAGTTACTAGTTCATTGTGATTCATTCCTTGGAAATCATCGAATTCAAGAAAAAAAACTGTCTAACGGTAGTCCTACCCACTTCATTTTTAAATATAACGCCATATAAAATAAAATCATTTAAAATACCTACCTACTAACTTGCCATCATTGTATTGTATTGGACCGATAATAAATAACACGTTGCGTCAGTTGATGATATTCGTTTATCAGTTAACACATCAAACAATTGAAACGGCAAACATTGGAATCGCATAAAATGTCAGACACAGTTTTGGTACGTAAGGACCTACCTATACCTAACCTACGTTTACCTACTCTACCAAACTTTCCATAGAGATATTTGGTCAACGAAATCTCTCTGTTGGAAATGGAACTTATTTAAGGGTTCATTTTCTAATTTAACAGAGAAAGTGGCGCCGCCATTTCAATCTCATATTTTGTTGACCAAGTCTCTACTTACTTACATCGATACTGAGCAAAAGCCAAAAATATCATGAAGGAAAGCTTTTATAGAAGAAGACGCTTTTATTCTGTAATTCTGCAATCTCGGTCACATTAAGTAGGAAGTACCTATATCAAAGGTGTTCTTTTATTCCAAAATAAAACAATAACATGCATCATTAATTTTCTACTGTAAGTATAAGTAGTGGACGAAAAACAAAGTCATTATTTGATTGAAATATTTAGATAAGGCAAGGAGAAAGAAGGTACTTACCTAAGTAGGTACCTACCTATTTAATTTGATAAGTGGTCTTGACCGTGAACCATGCAGAGATAACCCACGCGAAATAAAAAAAAATAGATAAGCATTAAAGCCACGTGCATAGATTGAGACGTGACTGAGCTGTGTGAATGCTCCATGCAAAGACTGCATTGCTGGCAGCGATGATGATGGCCGAAAGAGCAGCTTATCGCAGGTCCAGCAGGACTAACGCCAATGTACTGTCCGTCCTTGATATTGTGTTATGATAACTCAAGGACGGACAGAGTACATTGAGATCCATGACAGTGCATCATTGGTATCGCTATCGCTATAGCTTTGAGTTAGGCGGTAGAGCCACAGATTACTGAATACCTTAGTTATTACGTAGTAGAGTCCCAGGCCATAACAGCGCGTTCAGCAATGCAGCCCTTGACTTGATGAACAAGCTGGAATATCATTGTAGCCCTTGCTGTCCGCACTGTAAATACCTCAACCAAAGGCTGAGAATCAAGTTAAGCTTAGCTCGAGGCTATCTATCACTCCTCTATTTAATATTTCTATCTATCTATACAATAGACCTCAGAAAGTAGTGATCAATAGAACTGAATCTACTGGAGCCCCTATCAATATGGACATGCCACAGGGCTCAATATTGGGCCCATTGGATTTATTAAATGACCTTCCTAACTACGCGAATAATTTATGTGAAACAGTGCTATTTGCGGAATTGCGGATGATACTTCTTTAGTTTTCAAAGTAATAAGAGGTGATAGCTGTTCGTACGAAGTAAATAGTGCCCTCTCTAGAGTTTCATACTGGTTTAATAATACTATGCGTGCCAAATAAGAATAGTATCGACAACTTCACGTCATTGGTCAATTTTGTACTGCCAGCAAAAAATCCAATGATAGTTTGCCATGCCAATCGATGCCAGCAATAATAAAAATCATATTTTCATATATTTTTTTTCTTTTTATGCACATCCTAAACATCACGAAGTTATCAATTCTACCAAGCAATAACAAAATTGTCCAGTCCCGTGAAGTTGTCGATACTATTCTTATTTGGCGCGCATAGTAATAAACAGCACTTAACCCCAAAAAACCTAAATGTGTAAAATTTTCATTAGGTACTTAATGTTGAGCAGTCAAAATCAAATATTCATTTGAATAACGATGAAGTTGAGTTTATTGAGAGTACAAAATTTCTAGGTAAAAATATTAAACTAGATTCTCGACTGCAATGGGATCCACATAATATTGAAGCCTTGTCAATCAAGTAGACTTAGTTTAGCGGCATTCGCTGTTAAGAAAATAAGGTTTTTATTTTAACTGATATAACGACAAGGTTAGTATATTTTAGTTATTTTCGTAGTGTAATGTCTTATGGACTGCTATTGTGGGGTTCTGCTGCCAATATTGAAAATATTTTTGTGCTCCAAAAGAGCTGTTCGCGCTATATACAATCTCCGACGGAGAGATACCTCGAGAGAATTGCTTAAAGAAAAAAAAAATTTAACTTTGGCAGGCCAATATTTACATAATTACATATACAAAATTTTGTTTATTTAAGGAAACACTATGATTCATTTGCTAAAAACAGCGATAGTTTAACACAAGAAATAAAGATAATCTTGCCGTTCCAAGACTTAGGCTTGCAAAAACTAGAGGTTCATTTATGGGGAAAGGCATAGCTTTTATTAATAAAGTTCCATAACAAGTGATTGATCTTCCTTTGCATGAATTTAAAAACCTTGTTAAAAAGACGCTCATGGCATATTCTGTGCTCATGGGTAAAGGTTATTATAAAGTAGGCAGACGATTATCTGAAAGATCGGAATGCGTTGAAATGATGTACATAACTTGCTAGTATAAGTACTTTATTGTCAATAATCCTGTTGTAGGTACTGTATTTGGTAACGATATATTTAAGTTTGTAAATATCGTTACTTATTCCTGTTAAAGCTAATAAGTTTCTTGGTCTGGAACGGGTGATAGTAAAATATAGACGATCAAAAGTGCTTAATCATTCAGTTTATTTGAATAAAGCAATTTTTTACTTTGACTTTGATTATAGGTACTATTTACGAACTATCTCACCTCCATAATGGGGACTCCCTCTTTTCCTAACGCTTTCTCACCTTTCAGTCAGTCCAGTCAGTCCATCAGCCATTTTAATGTCCCCACTGCTGGGGCACAGGCAGGCCTTCCTTATGGGTGGATAAGGAGGACGGACCATAACCCACCACGCGGGCCCATGCGGATTGGTGGGTGTTAACGACTGCAAATGCAGCCGGGACCAACGGCTTAACGTGCCTTCCGAAACACGGAGGAGCCCGAGATAATAAATTTTTGGTCACCCATCCCATGACCGACCCTTGATCGCTGGGTCAGGCGCTAAACCACTGCGCCACCGAGCTCCTTTTAAATTCTGTAAATCTCTCCATCCATAATACCTACTCCATAGGTACACTCATGATTACAAACAATTTTTACTATGGGTCAACCAAAGATGTATTAAAAAAGTTAATACATCTTTGGGGTCAACTCTGATATCGCAAAAAAATCAGCTGTTCCATTCCATACATTAAGGTTGAGTAGTTATTGCGCTTTTGTATGGAACTGCTGTTTTTTTTTTCGCGATAAGAGAGTTAGCCAGGTTAGCCTCCAAGGAATTTATAAGTATTTCGTACGAAGTACTTATAAATTCCTTGTTAGCCCCATAGAACAGCTGTTCTGTGGTTGGCTCCATAGTAAAAGTTGCTTATCAATTAATTAATCATGAGTGGGACCACCCCACTGCGGGAACCAAATGATTAAAATTTCAGCCTTGTGGCTCGGCTATCTAGCCGGAGAGCAAACTAACTATTTTAGTGGGCGGGATTCTTCTTAAGAAAAAGGATGAACTTTGATATAATACCATTTACTCGTTACTTGCACACTTCTTACAACAATATCGGTACAATGGCAACAATATGGCGGCAGCCTGGTTTTGTGAGTCGTACAGGCGGGCGCCGTGGTATCGTCGAACGCGGCCCAGCCAAAACTGCATGCAGAGGCCAGCGGAAACAGGAAGTGTTGCCGGACTCGTGCACAGACAACACAGATAGAAGCTATTCACGTATAAGGCGGCCACTCACGCTATACACTCCCCCTCGAGTTAACTATAAGCGTCCCTGCCTGTTAACTCGCAAAACAAGCTATTTATACAAACAGTTATCTAGCAATTTAACATACATAACAAAAAAAATCAACTTATATCAAAGTATGACACGTTTGCAAAGACAAATTCTGTTACAACAAACATCAATTAATTAAAAAAAACTTCAATTAGTAGTCAAAGACACTATAGAAATTATACATGTTGATAGGACTACCTCTGATAAGACATACATCAATTATTAAAACAAAAACATTTATCAATGGCACAAACAGGGCATGTATGTTTTCGAGGACGACCCCTGTTACGTTTTTGTATTACAGGACGAGGAGGCGTTTTATCTCTGTTGTAATATCTTGTTAACTCTGACACATGAAACTTGCCCAGTACTTCCTCTGGATTTACTAAATTACCTATGATATAAGCGGTTGGGCTAGCTCTACCTACAATAACATAAGGACCGTCCCTTTTCGGTACAAACTTAGCAGATAAATTCTTAGCTGCATTACTCAAGACATGTGACTTTAATAATACTTCATCTCCGACATTAAATACTTCTGCAGGACTTTTGTTTTTATCCGCACACTCTTTACGACGGTCTTGTTGTTCTTCTGCACGTTCTTTCACTGCAACGAGAGAATCAACAAACCTCTTTAAATACGGTGTAATTTGAGGAACGAAATTATCCTTACTTAAAACAGCTCTGATATCATGCTCAACGTCAACTGGAGAACGAAGTTCCCTACCAAACATAAGATATGCTGGAGTTACACCTGTTGTTTGACAAACAGCAGAGTTCATAGTAAACCTAATAACTTGTAAGTGTTGGGGCCATGAAGAATGATTTGTTTCTACTAAACGGGACAGCTGAAACTTCATGTCCCTATTTTTCCTTTCTGCAGGATTAGCAGAAGGGTGATACAGTGGTAACAACTCCTGTGTTATCCCTAAAACAAACATAACTTGCTGCATTACAGCTGAAACAAATTGAACGCCATTGTCGGACACGACACGACGCGGGAGCCCATAACGAAGGAAATACTCTTCAACCAACACACGAGCGCACGCCTCTGAAGTTGCTTCTTTCAGTGGGTAAAGTTCAACCCATCTAGTCGCTGTGTCCTCTACTAATAAAATCCATCGCTCCCCCTTGTCACCACTGGGTAGCGGACCAAACAAATCCATGGCTAAGACCTCACCTCGCTGGTTAAGAACTGGTGTTTGAAGCAGACCTGAAGGTTTTGTGTTTGAAGCTTTATAGCGCTGACACACAGTACACGTTTTTACATACTCCTTTATTATTCTATACATTCCTGGAAAATAAAAACCTTGAGAAATTCTACTATATGTTCGTTCAACACCATGGTGTCCAGCTGTGGCAGAGTCATGACATTCCCTTATGATGTCGAGACGCAACGACTGAGGTACTACTAACTGGGGATTTTCACAATCAATATCAGGATTATATCGATACAAAACACCTTGTTGTGTGAAATAACCCCGTTCAGACCAACGTTTTGCATTTGCAGAATTTGAATCTGACAAATCTTCTAAATCACTAATAATTTTCTTTAGTTCCGGGTCATTGAGCTGCGCATCACGAAGATCAGCAGGACTACGGGCAGGTAAGTCTACTATAACTGAACATACACCACATTCATTCCTATTTTCTTCCTCACAGGTTGGACGGCTCAGCGCATCCGCAACGACGTTCGCCTTACCCGGAGTGTACTGAAACTGAATATTAAATCCTTGTAGCTTTAACGCCCATCTGACCAACCTACCAGACGGCGACTTCAAGGTGAGTAACCACTTTAGTGGCTGATGATCACTACCCACAATGACCTCATGACCTTCTATATATCCTCTATACCGTTCCACGGCCCACACAACCGCTAGAGCCTCACGCTCGGTTGTGCTGTAATTTCTTTCGGCGGGTGTCAACAAGCGGCTGGCATACTCAATTGGCCGCTCACTGTTATTTTCTCCCTGTAACAAAACTGCACCGAGTGCATAATTACTAGCATCCGTCCTCAATATGAACGGTTTGTTATAATCTGCTTGAACCAATATAGGTGCCGACGACAAACGACCCTTTAACTCTTTAAACGCCTGATTCTGTTCGGGACCCCATGCCCAAGTTTGATTTTTCTTTAACAAGCGTGTTAAAGGTTCAGCTACAGATGAAAAATTTGGA
Source organism: Agriphila geniculea (assembly GCA_943789525.1). NCBI lineage: Eukaryota > Metazoa > Arthropoda > Insecta > Lepidoptera > Crambidae > Agriphila > Agriphila geniculea. The sequence goes on along the minus strand of OX038870.1, from coordinate 16,136,818 downwards.
ATAAACTTCCTAAACCAAGAACAAGTTTGAATAAAAGTCCTAAGGTGACGTAACGACGAAGGAGCTTTCATATCCAACACTGCACGAACTTTGTCTTCATCAGGTGAGATACCATCCTGAGTTATGACATGACCAAGGTATTTTATTTTATCACGTGCGAAAACACACTTTTCTCTATTAGCTCGTAGTTTGAAAAGACGTAGCCTTTCGAAGACGGCGCGTAAATCTGCGACATGTTTTTCAAAAGAACCCTCTGAAATAACTAAAATATCATCTTGATAGGCTAACAAGGTAACATCTTTTAAAGAAGTTCCTGAACGAAGTCTGTCTACTAATCGCTGGAACGTTGAAGGAGCATTTTTCAAGCCGAACGGCATCCTCTTAAACCTATAAGTTCCGAACGGCGTTAGGAACGCGGTTTTATCTTTGTCCTGCTCACGCACTGCTACTTGCCAGTAACTGCTTCTCATATCGATGGAACTCATAAAACAATTCTTTTTTGTTGACTGTACAAGCTCATCTATTAAAGGCATAGGATAGACATCGGTTTTCGTTACCGCATTAAGTTTCCTATAGTCTACACAAAAACGTACCTTTCCGTTGGATTTCGGCACAAGCAACGCAGGAGAACCCCAAGCTGACTCACACTCCTCAATGATATCGTCCGCCAACATCTTCTCAATCTCAGCCTGCATGACCTCCTTCTTTGCAGGTGTCAACCTATAGGGTGGTACAGCGATGGGAGGGTGATCACCAGTATCAATGATGTGTTCAGCGAACGGAGTTGGACCTCCCCCTAACTCAAAGATATCCATATTATCTAAAAGAAGTTGGGCAAGAGTATCGCGTTGTTCTCTCCTAACCAGAGTTGCCTCGTCATCCCGGAGTACATCTACAGCCGCACACGAAGACGGAGATGACACCCTTTCGAACTCCATTTCGAATTTATTTTGCATTTTATCAGTAAAACACCAACTGTTATTGCCAAAATCAAAAACAAGATTAAACATAGGTACTCAGAAAATCTATACCTAATAGGCTTTCATTATTAACAGCATCAGGGAAAATCAAAAATGGCACGCGTTTAGTTTTATGCTTGAGTGTCACCTCCACTTCCGTGGTAAGTACATCCATTTCCCTACTAACACCATCCGCTAACTTAACAAGTTGTTTAGACGGCACTAACGGGTGTCCCAGCTTTTCCAATAGAGCGTGCAGCGTATGACCGGCAATAGAAGTCCTAGCTGCTGAATCTACCAAGGCAGTGCCATGGTTTCCCAATATAATAATATTCAAAATAGGTCGTCTACAATTCGTGTTACATGATCTTATCTCACTATTAGACTGAGATGACAATGTACTATTATCATTACTACAATATGACTTTTTAGTATTACAAAATTCTTTTGGGACACTCGTAGGGCTACCTGTCTTAGCGTACTCTGTGTCGCTTGGTCTCGAAACTGCATCATCGAGACGATGTGAGGGAGGCGGCGGTGTAACTGCGCTCACCCGCGCGCCATCTGCACGTGGTTGCACGTTAGGACTCGAGCACGACGCGCGTGCCTTCTGGCGGCGCCGGCGACGAGTTCCCGGACGGTGACGACGTTGTGGCGGCGGCGGGGACAACTCATTCCCTCGCTCACTGCTGCTGCACGACTGCGCGCACCCATTGCGCGACGGCAGCGATGACGCGCTATCGCGCTTGCTGCGCGGCGGTGGCGGCACGCTCTCGCGCGCACTGCACGGCTGCGTGCGCCCATTGCGCGACGGCAGTGGTGACGCGCTTTCGCGCCGACTGCGCGGCGGTGGCGGCGGCGCGCTCTCGCACGCACTGCATGGCTGCGCGCGCCCATTGCGCGACGGCAGCGGTGACGCGCTTTCGCGCTGACTGCGCGGCGGTGGCGGCGCGCTCTCGCACGCACTGCATGGCTGCGCGCGCCCATTGCGCAACGGCAGCGGTGACGCGCTTTCGCGCTGACTGCGCGGCGGTGGCGGCGCGCTCTCGCACGCACTGCACGGCTGCGCGCACCCATTGCACAACGGCAGCGGGGAGGCGCTTTCGCGCTCACTGCGCGGCGGTGGCGGCGCGCTCTCGCACGCACTGCACAGCTGCGCGCGCCCATTGCGCGACGGCAGCGGGGAGGCGCTTTCGCGCTGACTGCGTGGCGGTGGCGGCACGCTCTCGCGCGCACTGCACGGCTGCGCGCGCCCATTGCGCGACGGCAGCGGGGAGGCGCTTTCGCGCTGACTGCGTGGCGGTGGCGGCACGCTCTCGCGCGCACTGCACGGCTGTGCGCGCCCATTGCGCGACGGCAGCGGGGAGGCGCTTTCGCGCTGACTGCGCGGCGGTGGCGGCGCGCTCTCGCACGCACTGCGCGTTTGTCCACACGATGACGCGACCGAGTAGAATGCCGGCTTCACACTTTGCGGATTGCATTTACCGCACTTAGACTTAATCACATTGGCAGCTCCACAACCGTAACACTTTATATCACTTTTTGCACTTGCGGCAGGCCCCATGCTAGTGGTATCTTGCCGTGGACGCGGGGAACGCAGTGGCGTCGTCGGTGGGGGTGTGCCTCCACGGTCGCCGTCCCGCTTCCCTACTTTTGGCCTGTAGGTACTCGCTGGTCCGCTTGGTCGTGACTTGATTTCCGTTTCAGCCGTCGAGTCTTCTATGGCTCGGGCCTTACTTAGGAGTTTCTCAAATGTGTCGACGCTATCTCGATCCATCCGTTTGCGAATGCGTCGACTTAAAATGCCATAAGTCATATCTAATTCAACTTTTTCACTTACGTCGTTGCGTGGGAGTTTTGAAAATAAAGCCCTTACTTTGGCCACAAACAAATCAGTTTTTTCATCTTCCCGTTGGACAAGGGAAAAGATCTCCTTGTATATTTGATGCGGTGGTTTCCTTTCACCAAACGCACTTTTCAACTTAAAAATGGCGTCCTGCCATGTGGTTGTCGTGTCTTTTATTCCTTGCCACCATATTGCGGCGTGGCCGGTTAGCAACATTGGAAGACCCCTTAAGGCGTTTTCATTTGAAATGCTCACGCAATCTTTGTATGTAATGATTGAATCTAAAAAACTATCAATCGATTCTTCGGGACGGCCGCCATAACGGGCGGTACAATTTGCGAAGTTACCAGACGCGGCGCAGGCTGCCGTTGTATTCTGTGGGGTCGACGACCTCATCTGCATTTCTCGCATCAACTGGCTGCAAAAATCGTTTTGCGTCTGTTGAAGAGTCGAAAATAAAGCCGCTAGGGATTCTTGCGACATGGTCACGTTTCCTATAGTCGATGCATTTTCTACGGACGCGGCGTCGTTCGCATCTTCCTCCTTTCTTGTGCGTGGCGTGCGTGGCATTGTTTTTATGTTTCAAAGCAAGAGTAAACGGAAAAAAAAAATCTCACCAAAAATTTTCAAGGCCTCGCTGTTGGGCGTCCAGTTGTGGCTCGGCTATCTAGCCGGAGAGCAAACTAACTATTTTAGTGGGCGGGATTCTTCTTAAGAAAAAGGATGAACTTTGATATAATACCATTTACTCGTTACTTGCACACTTCTTACAACAATATCGGTACAATGGCAACAATATGGCGGCAGCCTGGTTTTGTGAGTCGTACAGGCGGGCGCCGTGGTATCGTCGAACGCGGCCCAGCCAAAACTGCATGCAGAGGCCAGCGGAAACAGGAAGTGTTGCCGGACTCGTGCACAGACAACACAGATAGAAGCTATTCACGTATAAGGCGGCCACTCACGCTATAGCCTGTATATTCTGTGATGAAGCCACAAAAGTCAGCTAAAAAAAATACCAGAAATGGACCCAATCCCAAGCCAAAGATTCTATCTAGGTATCTAAAGAAGATTAATTATGCTGAATATTTGTTTCACTTTTTCAACTGCTTTTACGAGGGTGGTTTGATAATTCCGTGACTTTGTGAAGAAGAAAAAATTTTTAAAGAATATTTTGTTTTATTTTTTCTGCATAATCTCCTTTCAGCTCTATACACTTCAACCAACTATGTTCCAACTTCTTCAACCCATCCAAAAAATAGTTTTTATCAAACCTTGAAAAATAGGCTCCTTTTTTAGCTATCTCTTCTTTATTGGATGAAAATCTTTGTCCACCAAGCCATTTCTTCATGTTTGGGAAGAGGAAAATGTCACACGGGGCCAATTCTGGTGAATACAGGGGGTGTGGCAATAGGTCGTATCGCAATTTCACAAGTTTTGATGTTGCGATTGCTGACGAGTGGGCCGGAGCATTGTCGTGATGAAATAAAACATTTTCTTTGCTAGATGCGGTCTTTTCTTCAGCAGCCCTATATTGAATCTATCCAACAAAGCAACATGGTAAGCTCCGGTAATTGTCTTGCCTTTCTCCAAAAAATCGATGTAAATAACACCTTTGCTGTCCCAAAAGACAGTGGCCATTTCTTTACCAGCCGAACAAACAGTTTTTGCCTTCTCTGTGGCACGTTCACCGGTAGAAGTCCACTGTTTTGACTGTTGCTTCGTCTCTGGCGTATAATGGTGGACCCACGTTTCGTCAAGTGTTACGTACCGACGAAAAAAGTCACTTGGATTGCGGTTATACAAACCTAGCATTGTTTAGAAGTTGTTACACGAATTCTTTTTTGGCCGACTGTTGGCAAACGCGGCACCCATCTTGCAAAAATCTTTTTCATGCCGAGAATATCGTGCAAAATATGAAAAATTCGTTCGGTAGAGATGTGAATAGCATCAGCTATCTCGCGTATCTTCACTCGACGGTCTGCCATAACAATGTCGCGGATTTTGTTAACAATGTCTTCAGTGGTGACCTCAATCGGCCTTCCTGGGCGGTCGGCGACAGTTGTGGTGGTACGAACACAACGAAATTCAGTAAACCGCTTATGAACCATTCCATGATGATGATGATGAGCAGAGTCCCCATAATATTTTTCAGTTTATCATCAGTCTGCTTAATGGTTTTACCACGTAAAAAGTAGTGTTTTATCAATACGCGAAATTTGTTTTTCTCCATTGTAAAAGAATATCCCGACCTCACTTGCATAAATGCTTCCATTTTTTTACTTTCGCGCTAATTTAAAAAATATAACAACATAAGCTCAGCAAGGAGTTCTTAATTAAGACAGGAAAATTAAATTATGAAAAAATATTGTATTCAACATTAAAGTCACGGACATATCAAACTGCCCTCGTATATGAATTAGATTGGTAGGTAGGTACCTACTTAGCTGATTAACTAAGTACAGTATTTTTATATCAGATAAAAAGATAATTAATAAGTAGGTAGGTAGGTAGCTATATTCCAAATTTTTATTAAGTTACGTAGTGACCATCCTCCGCTGGCGCCGTAAAAAAACTTGATAAAACGAGTTACTTAAATGAATGCAAATAGGTGAAGTAGTCATAAGCCCCTGCGTGTGTGAGATTACAAACACATTTTTAATCAACAGTCGTCAAGGTCAGTGATGACGGCCTCAGCATACCTACCTACAGCAACAAGACCATATCTACGTTGCTAAGCTAAATACACTCTTATTGATAACCAATGATATATTTAAAAAAGTTAATACTTATGTCATTGTTGATAACACGCTTTTCGATAAGTTGAATTTGATTATAGCAACTTGCTGACACGAATACGTACGTATATGTGTATATATAACCTAAACCTAGGTAACGGATAGGTGTAATTAGCTAATTGCACTGCACTGCACTGAGATTTAATGTACCTACTAGGTAGAACTAATAGGTACAGTACATTACACTTCACTGTAATTGGTTTTTTTTTAATTGTAGGTAGATAATTCGAGATTGTAGTTCAAAGGTGAAGAAGCTTGTATTGTTTGGCCACGAACGACTTTCGAATATATTTGTGTGATTATAATATTGAAAGTCAAACAGAGGACCGGCTGTCGATATGTTTTAAAACAAAACAACAACAGGTAGGTGTGTAGGTACCTAACTACTTACTAATTAGGTATGTATCTACTTAACCTACCTACCTACCTACTTAAACGACGATTTATTTATATTTTCACATTTCTAGATCGTTCCTGTGCGAACCAAATTCCGAATATTTTTGCTCTGAGAGCCAATCATGTTATCTTGGTGTTTTGTATAAAAGAAAAACAAGATCTTTTATAATAATAGCTAGGTACGTTACTATACCTATGTAAAGTAGGTATATAGAAAGGTACCACATTAGTGATGCAAATCATGGCGCTTCTTTAGATCTTGTAAGCAGGTAAGTAAATGTCTGCATTACCTACCTCAATCAGGAGTTAGCCGAATGGCAATGTAGGTAGGTACCTAGGTAGGTTAGGTTTAAAACCACTTTATGGAACATTTTCTCTTTCTAAATATCAAGTAACAATTAAATAGGTAGCTACCTAGTACTAACATAGTCTTACTCTATGATCATCAAAATGTATTAATATTTTGTTGTCTATGTTATACATATATCATAGGTCTTAAGTAATAAAATAATTAATACTGTGGTATGTACTAACTTCAAAATTAATTCACCTTTCATAACATAGCTTAAAACCATAGACATAGAAAAATTTTCGCATGCTTAGAACTAACTAAATGACACCCCATTCCTTTCTAACTGGGCACAAGAAAAGAAAGGGCACTATTTACTAAATGTAGCATAGCCTTCTCCAACTATTTGATACCTACATCGACTGTCGGATTTTACCACTTTGAAGATTGTTCTTTTGACTCAGCTCAGACTGAGTGTGAAGTCAGATATTATTTACAGGTACAAACCGGTTTAAGTTATCCTCAAAATCACCAAACAGGCCCTAAAATTGTCATGCGATTTAGTTTTTGTACAACAACGAATCCACTAAAAGGAAACATTATCAAATCAGATAGAATACATATCGATGTCAGATAGGTACCTATTGAGTTTGCTATCTACTGCTGCGGTCCTTTGCTAGATGTTATCTTCAGTCAAAGACTGCGAGGGCTAAGGAAAAGGCTCATCTTTGGTGCTCTCTGCTTGACCATTATGTTTATGATTCGTCAAAAAATAGTTTTAGTATTATAATTTATATGTTCCTGATTACCAATCAAGCTAAAGCGAACGATAAATCAATAATTAAATTATTAGATTCGATAAGAGTTTAAATAAATAATTAACCGTTACTTATAACAGGAACAAACTACAAAAAGCCGAAGAGATACTTTTTCATCAGGAGATTTAGGAGCAAAGTTGTTTGTTTGGTCTGTTGCATTGCACATTATGGTACCTACCTATAGGTATCTCAATAAAATTCAGAAAAAACTGAGCAAAATATTAATAAAATTCAATACACACTAGGTTTTTTGCTCATTTTTCTCAGGACAAAGTTTAAGGTCCTCCCACAGAAAAATTGTAGAACAATGGCTTTTTGATGTTCAGTTGTACTTGTTAAGAATACATTACTTTTGTAAGAAAAACAACCGAATTCAACAGAAGACGACACTATTGGAATAAGGCTTGCATTGAAAAATCAACACCAGTAGCGGTAAAGCGATATTATTGTGAAAATTAACGCAAACTATTTCTTAAGATTATTACTAACAATTTAACATTTTTATAAAATCAACAATAAGACTCTGCTTTAGAAGATTTCGTTTATTTTTGTCACTATGGGTCTTATACATCTCAATTAAGTATAATATTTTAATTATTATCATTCACATTTTTAATAGTGGTGACCACATATTAAGGACACCGGTCGGTTTTCATACAAACGAGGTATCTTTGAAGCCTTGATTCTCCGCCAAGGGTTGACCGAGCCGTGATCTGATGATGGACTGATGTTGAAAAATTGATTGTCAAGGTATGGCCTTGTGATGCGGAGGAATGAGGAGTAGGTATGTGATGTCTTAAAAATTTGAAGTGAGGTGACTAGAGCATGTGGGGTATCATATGAAAGAGCGCTGTTTGCATATTTTAAAACATTTTTTTCTTTTTTAACCGACTTCAAAAAAAGGAGGAGGTTCTCAATTCGATTGTATGTTTTTTTTTATCGTTGTTCGCGCATATCTTCTTCATTTATGGATAGATTTAGAAAATTTTTTTTTTGTTTGATTGAGTTTTATGCGAGATGGTCCCATTTAATTTTTTTTCAGATCTGTTCAGTAGTTTTCAAGTAATCCTGAAAATACTATGATTTTGCATTAACTATCTTGACGATTTTTTATTGTTGTTCGCGCATATCTTCGTTATTTATGGACCGATTTTGATGATTATTTCTTTGTTTGATTAAATTTTCTTGCAAAATGGTCCCATTTGATTTTTTTTTCAGATCGTTTCAGTAGTTTTCAAGTAATCCTAAAAATACTTTGATTTTGCATTAATTACCTTGACGACTTTGTTATTTATGAACCGAATTAGCTGATTTTTTGTTGGAAAAGGGATACCTTAAGTGTAGTTCTTTTAATTTCATTGACATCAAACCTTGGACCTCGAAGATATCCAAGGGAACTCCTCAAAATCAAATAGGATATGTAATTGTGATTGAGATATTGGTAGGCTTATGAAAATCTAAAACAAACCGAGCTGTGGTCTGTATGCTACGTTCTGGACTATACTTGAACTAAGAAGGCACAACGGAACTCCTTTAGAAATTGAGTAATAGGCATTTTTAAAACATATAAAGTTAAAGAATATTACACGCTTACGTACCACAAAAAAGTTGAAAATAAAAAAGCTTTTAAAAAAAACCAAAACCGCCTTAAAAAAACCTAAAAATAAAAACAAAAACAGATTCAAAATTCAAAAGCACTAAAAAGCAATAAATAATATTTAAATCACCAATACGCATATCAATTTTAATAAAAACCGTCTAATGAAGTCGGCTTTTAGAATTAAAAAAAAAGTTGTCCTCCAGCCCCTCCCGACTTCAAAAGACGGTTTTTATTAAAATTGATATGCGTATTGGTGATTTGAATATTATTTATTGCTTTTTAGTCCTTTTTAATTTTGAATCTGTTTTTTTTTTTTAGGTTTTTGAAGGCGGTTTTTCTTTTTTTTTTTAAAAAGCTTTTTCTTAGGCCAATTGCTGCCAATTAACCCTTGAAATATGTGTGTTAACTAAACTTATAATATCTATTATGCTATCAAGTTTACAATCACTGGTATCGTTTAGCAGTAATAAAGGATTTTATCTACTCTCATATCGTAAAATTCGAATTATGAATTTCAAAACGAAATTATATTGACATACTTTATACACGCAATACCGAAAAAAAATTAAAAAGTTATTTTATAACATACCTTCGTTAACTAAAGAATGCTATAAAATAACTTTTTTTCTCATTACGATACAGGGCAAATCCAAAAAGATGGCAGTGCCACGATATTTAAAAAAAAAACAATGAAATTCTCACATACTTTCCATGATTGAAATGTACTCTATGGTGATCTATGACTTAGCGTAACGATTACTCTGCTGGAATGCAGTCATCTCATTATTATTTTTTCTAATAAAAAACGCGCAATTTTTTAGATTTTAATTTTTACTTTTACTTATTAATATCTGATAGTAGTGAGTGAGTAGATATTTTAGATGCGGCGACGGAAAAACGTAATACTTAACCAAGGTAATTACGTAGAGTTTCTAAGTATTTGGTACAACCTACCTAGGTACCTAAAGCAAAGTCGAGTAACTACCTACTCTTTTTTACATTGATATTTTATTTTGTAGGTTCAATCACAATAATTGTATGAGAGTAGATAAAGTAGTGTATGAAACTGCACATAACTAGGTATTAAAACACTCGTGTGATACTATTAAAAACCTCGCCTACGGCTCGGTTTTTAAACACACACTCATGTTTTAATACCCCTCATTATGCATCAGTTTCATAAACTACTATTCCATATTTTTTCCGCCGTTTTATTCTATTTGGAAATTCGTCTAGAAAAAAATTTAGACATGATTGATTAGCACACGGGAGTTCTCGTCGTGAGTTACTAATAACTAGAACTAACAGATTTTGGAATTATCCCGTCGATGTCACTTTTTAACCGACTTCAAAAAAAGGAGGAGGTTCTCAAGTCGACGGTATTTTTAGGGTTCCGTAGCCAAAATGGCAAAAAACGGAACCCTTATAGATTCGTCATGTCTGTCTGTCTGTCTGTCTGTCTGTCTGTCTGTCTGTCTGTCTGTCTGTCTGTCCGTCCGTATGTCACAGCCACTTTATTCCAAAAGTATTAAGACTACATGGTTGAAACTTAGTAGGTAGGTGTATTCTGTGAACCGCTTTACGATTTAAACATAAAAATATAAAAAATGAAAGATTAAGGGGGCCTCCCCATACATGGAACTGAAACTGAAAATATTTTTTTTCATCAAACCAATACTTGTGGGGTGTCTATAGATAGGTCTTTAAAAATAACATTGAGGTTTCTAAGACCAATTTTTTTCAAAGTCAACCGTTTGAAAGATATATGCCGCCAAAGTGGTAAAATGTGTGTCCCCCCCCCTTTAACTTTTAAAGTAAGAGGGTGAAAAATCTAAAAAAAATATAAGCTATAGATCTTAATAAACACTTTCAACGAAAATTGGTTTGAATGAGATACAGTAATTAGTTTTTGAGATATAGTACATTTTCCAAAACCGCAAATATAACTTTGTCATTCATACAAACACTGTGAAAAACAAAGTTATTTTTTCAGACGAAAAATGATAGTGGTATTAAAATATGGTATGGTATAATGTACCTACGGAACCCTACTGCGCGTGGCCCGACACGCACTTGGCCGGTTTTTTTTTTATTTTTTTATGTATGTTTTACCATAACTTCGTCAGTTGTTATCCGATTTATACAATTCTTTTTTTATCTCAAAGAACAAAGTTTGTGTGTGGTCCCATAAAAAAAAATTACAGAGATCTGGCTGGTAGTTTTTTCATCATCCTGAAAAATGACAATTATTTAGCTTGCCATCACACGTGTTTTAACGGATTTTCGAACATAACATCTTTGTTTATGTACCGATTTAGATGATTCTCTTTTTGTTTGAAAGGGTATACTTCAAGAGTGGTCACATTTTAATTTCATCGATATTGGACCTTGAACTTCGAAGATACACAAGGGAACTCCTCATATTCAAATAGTACAAGTAAAGTGATTTGGATTTTGGTAGTTTTATGACAATCCAAAACAAACCAAACCATGGTCTGCGTTGCAACGTTGCTACGGACGACGGACTAGACTTGGACTACAAAGACACAACGGAACTCCTCAAAAACAAACAGCGTAAATTTGGAAATTTAATTGTGGGCATTTTACCATTGAAAATATTTTATACAGTTAAAAAATATTTACATGCTTACATACCTACCACTAAAAAGTTGAAAATAAAAAACTTTTTAACAAAAAAGAAAAACCTCCTTCAAAAAACCTGAAACAAAAACAGCTTCAAAATTAAATACCTCTAAAAAAGCGAGAAATAATATTCAAATCATTAGTTACGCATAACATTATTAATAAAACACGTCTAATGAAGTCGGGTGGGGCTTATAGAAACATAAAAAAAAGTTGTCTTCCAGCTCCACCCGACTTCAATAGACGTGTTTAATTAATAATGTTATGCGTAACTAATGATTTGAATATTATTTCTCGCTTTTTTAGAGGTATTTAATTTTGAAGCTGTTTTTGTTTCAGGTTTTTTGAAGGAGGTTTTTCTTTTTTTTTTGGGTTCCAATATCCACGACCTAAAATAAGTTGGAATGACGACAGGAGAATAATGATTGCTAGAACTAAATCATCCGAAGCAAACTCTTCCCGCAATAAACTATCAATAAAAGTTTTTTATTTATTTTATATAGGGCTTGTACCTATTCCTTTCCTAAATACCTACTTTTTACTAGGTATTTTTAATACTTAGGGGTCCGTGTAATTTTTACTGGAAGTGGTCCGTGACCCTGCATATGGATGAGCTATTGCTCATTGATTGCCTCTTTGATAACTTCTACAATTTTTACATGATAATGACCAATGATGACGTAGTATTGATTGCCAAAAGATTTAGCAATAACTAAATTCTTCCCTAAATATTAGACATTAGAAAGATCACTACACGAATGATGGTTACCTACTTACTAAATGTTTGTTACCTACGAACTTAGTATTTAGGGAAGTTGTCCCTCATGTACTCCTAATAGGTAGTTCCAGTTCTTACAGAATGCGTAGTGCATAAATAGGTTCCTAGGTAGGTAGGTTAGGTGCTACGTTTTATTCTAAGCCTGTTATGTTATGATCATTAGCATAGCATCATCACAGCTGGTTATGCATTTGTAAATAACTTCAATGAGTTTGTATACCTATCAGCTACGTGTTCGTAGCCTATCAGAGAGGTTGTTAAGTAGAATTTTACTATAGACGATGTTATAAAAACACGCCTTATGCCGAATATGGTGGTAGATAGGGACCATCAAACTGAACAATTTTTACTATGCATAGTAAAAATTGTTCAGTTTGATGGTCCCTATATCTACACCAAATCTGCTGTTTCATACAAAAATTAATAATGAGAATATCAAAATGTATAAAACAGCTGATATTATTATCGTGATTTCAGAGTTGGTCCCATAGGAAAAGTTGTTCGGTTTGATGGTGCCTATGTACTTATGTAGGCAACATATATATTTCGTCCATGGCAACATGAAAAAAAAACAAACTGTGTTTTTTCACCATGTTGAAAAAAAACATGAAAAAAAAACACAGCACCATTGTTTTTTTTCTAAATTTGGTTTTTTTCAAGAACAGAATCTTTGGAAAATAAATGTTTTATTTAATCAAATCAATAATTTTATTAGATTTTTATTCTTCGTCAGTGTCTCCAGATATGAATTTCAATTTTTTCCCAGATCTCATTTTATTTTTCCCTTAAAATGGTACATTTGTATGAAGATTAAAAATTTTCCCCCAACGCAATGTTTGTTCCCTAAAATGTTACGTTTTGTATGAAGAACAGATTTTCTTTTTTCCCCGATAATTAAAATTTACCACACAATGAGGAAAACCCCCGAATCTGGAGACACTGTTCTTTCGTTTTGACTAAGTTCAGGTACTTCAAAAAAAAACATAAACCAAATGAAGATTTTATCATGCGCGCCTTAAAATGCAGCCAACTGTTGAAAACTTGGTACTATTCAACCAAAGAAGTAATGTAGATTCAAAAATGAACAGAAAACTTTAGTATGAATGAACTCATAAGTATTAATCTTTAACGGAAACTTCGTTAATAATTTTAATTTCTGTAAGTACTCTTGAAAAAAACATCCTCCAGAAAAAAACCACGTTTTTTTCATGTTTTTTTTCACGTTAGAAAAAAAACTGTTTTTTTACAACACTAAGGCAACAGCGTCGCTTAACCAGTTTGCAACAAAATTCACGTGCGCGCGTATCACCCCTGCACGAACTAAGCGTATATGACAGCTGTGACGAACTAAACGTATGTGACGGCGTGCAAGCGATTTTAACCTTAGCAGTGGTTAAGCGACGTCCCGTGGTACCTACCTACCATATTCGGCATTAGGTATTTTTTGGCTTTTTGGCACTGTAGGTACACGTTGTGTACAGTGTCTTTGGTCTTGTACTAGCGATAATCGGCGTGTAATACTTACAATTATTATTAGGTGTAACTTACACTTAATTTTATCAACAAAAACCAACATTTAGTATTGATGTAATATCCTTCTCCTGTTGGAATAACTATAGGGTGAATATGCCTAATACCAGCCCCCCCAAGGATTTTTCAACTTTGAAATTGAATCTCTGTTGTTGCCACAATGGGGAATGTCCGAAAAAAATCAAATTGGCTGAATATTTTTTTATAGATAGGAATAAGCTCCCTTACTAATAGAAAAAAATTTCAGAATTTTCGGTTGCGTAAAAAAATTTAAAAAAATTAAAGTCTCTTCGACTTCACAAATGTAGGAAAGTAACAGCAGAATGAAAATTATACCCTTGCCAACACCTGCCACTATGACAACAAGAATTAAAAACAAAAAGGTTTGACATTTTGCCTAGATTTTTTTAATACAATTTTGTGGTTGTGCCAGGTGACGGCAAAGGTATAATCTCTATTCTGCTGTTACTTTCCTATATTTGTGAAGACGAAGAGACTTTATTTTTTTTAAATTTTTTCACGCAAACGAAAATTCTGATTTTTTTTCTATTACTAAGAGAGCTTATTCCTACCTATAAAAAATATTCAGCTAGTTTGATTTTTTTCGGATATTCCCCATTGCGGTCTTAAAAATATTGTTGATACAGTTTTTGGTAGGTTGATTAATCTTTAATACGAAAATAGTACTTAGTTTTGTTTTACGTAGTTTTGTGGAACAAAATAGAGAAGCGTTTAAATGAACGAAGGGCGAAAAACCCTAATTCCAGCCGTCTTTGCCCTAATATCAGCCGCTTTGTTCTCTAATTCCAGCCGGGTACAGGAAGTCAAAAAATAAATAACCATGTTTGTATGAAATAAAATAATATTAATTTGGTAGCTCTCAATCTATATATATAAAAGGGAAAATCACTCACTGACTCATCACGAAATCTCAGAAACTACAAGTGCTAGAAGTCTCAAATTTAGCATGGGGGTTCCTTTTAGGGTGAAGGTGCTCACTAAGACGGGATTTTGCGAAATTCAATCCCTAAAGGGGTGAAACAGGGTGGCAAAGTTTGTATGGGAGAATGCGATTCCTTGGCCCGATTGACTTGAAATTTGGCATAGACATTTTATCACAAAATTAATTGAACACGTGTTTCGCATTTTTTTGAAATGTATCCCCTAACAGGGTTGAAAAAGGGTAGAAAGCTATTTTTAGGGTGATTGATTTCGATATCGGAATCAAAACTTCTTAGTGCATTTGAATGATTAAGAAAAATAAATGTCAGTTGTCAGGTTGTCACCTCCCCTGAGACTGTTATTACGTCACGCACGAGCTGACATTTCATGTTGTATAAGATTTTATCATGATTTCACTATTTTACGAAATATTAGTCTACTTATAAAATGTGGAAAAATCTGGCAAATATCAGATATCTAACGTGACAAGGAATGTGGTGTAAAGTGTTGAAATTGAGAGCCGGATAATAATGCACAACATTAGTTGCACCCGACATAATTTGCAATGTCACGTTATTTTAGCCGGGAACCTTTTCAGTCATAAGCAGAAATTCAACAAATATTTTATTATAAGAAGATTATAAGCGTACCAAAGTTTCATCATAATCGGATGTGAATGGTTTAGGAGTGCATAGGAAACAAAATAATAAACATACATAGATTTTTATTTAAAAAGAAGATACCTACCAAACTATTAAGTATGAGTATTAAATGTTACATAATATTATTATACTTATTTTGTTATATTACTGCTAAGAAATTTTATTAAGTACCTACCTACCTACCTAATACAAAATCGTGAACAGTACGGCGTCTCGGTTCTGTAACCAAACTCAAACCCCACTTCGAATCTCACTTCACTGCACGGGACGGGAACTTTAAATCATAATTAAGATAATGATAAGATTTTTTTTCATCACAAAATATTTTAGATAGCTACCTAAAATTTTTGTAATCGGTAAAATTGCTCATAAGTTAGCTTATTTATAATAACTAATTCACGCGAAGTGAAGTGAAGTGTAGTGAGATGCGCGTTTGGTTACAGAATCAACAGATTGCGCAGGTAAAACCGCGGGGTGCAGCTATTACCTATATATCACAAATTTGTAAGAATGTGAAAGTTTTGATGTTTAGATGTTGTTCATTTTGTTACTCAATCACGTCTGAACGGGTGAACGGATTTAGACGAAATTTGGCACAGGGATAGATTTTAGTCTGGAATACTTAACACAGGCTTCTTTTCATGCCGATCATTAGTTTCCAAGGGAAGACATACAACGATTACCGACTCCCACGCGGGCGGAGCCACGGGCAAAAGCTAAACATAGTATAAAACAAAGTCGCTTCCCGCCGTCTGTACGCTTCTCTTAAACTATACATAAAAATCGCAATAAAATCGATCTTTAAGTTTGGGAGCTAGGTTGCCTCAGAGTCCTCAGACAGACACACACACACTTCAATTATATTTTAACACCCCTTGCGTACGTCGTATATATGTAGATATCCTGTAGTATAATCAAATAACTTCACACTGACACCACATTAGCACAGTTTTACATTAGTAACTACATTGCACTGCACCCGTGCGAAGCCGGGGCGGGCCGCTAGTAATGATAATAAAACACTAAAGACCTTAAAATTATGATTCGCGTAACAATTCATTGAAACTCACACCTCTCATGTAGATTTAATCAACTTAGAATATAAATATACTAAAAAAGGCGTAACAAAAAAATAACTTTGGTTTAATAAACATATTATAATCAACGAGCACGAAATCGTTTTAATTTTTTGAAACCTTTTAAAGCGTTTTCCTAGAAGTGGAACTCAATATAGGTACATTTTTTATATTGAATTTCTTTTCTGTTTCTATGACCGAAGAAAAGTGTGATTTTAATTATTATTACTTTTTTTTACATCTAATATAAAAAAAATAAGATCATTTTGGGAACATCCTGTATATAGCCGTAAAGTTTGGTGACCGGCTGCTGAAGTTAAGTTCTGAGATTAGGGGCTGATATTACCTAATATCAGCCCCTAATTTGCAGAACAAATAACTTAGGAATTGAATATCCGACTTTTTATTTTAGATGACCCCTGCGGAAAAATATTAATTTTTCCGGATTTAAAAGTCCTACAGTTACCTATAAAAAGAAAATATTTAAAAACTAATAATACCACATATTATAAAGTGAAAAAAATGTGTAAACTTTCAACTTTAATAGGTAAATAGGTATGTAAGTACCTACTTACTTACTACAGGTACCTAACTGAAATCGTCATAAAAAATAGCAATTTGGTCAGTCCAACTGTTTCAAGTCGTAATTATTAGGTTTAGTTGGCTTAGGGTTTATTATAATTACACCACGTCTAATTTTCATTTACATGGGTAAATTTTTATGTCCATTAGGTGCTTTTTTTAATTAGGCAAATGTTAAGTGCTGTGATAGCTATTATAGATATCTTTCATGTACTTACAGGTATTACCTACCAAGTTACATACAAACTTTCAGGAGACACGATTGTGAAATACTTACCTACCTACTTGGACAACAAAAGAAATTGATACCTAGCTAAGTAGGTATTTAAGTATTATGTACCAAAATTATGAGATGCGATGATCACAAAGCAGTAGATAAACAGACAATTAAGTATCTAAAAACCTATCTAGTAAGCATCTAATTAGGTAAGTAAGTACTTACAAAATTTATAGTAACCGTAAGTAGTAGTTAAGTACCTACCTATTTAAATAGGTAGGGTGGATATGCCTAACGCCAGCCCTCCCCCCTAATATCAGCCTAATACGTTTTTGCATTGCTTTAATAAAAAAACAATAAAAATCGGAAACTGTTTAATGGAGCCACCACATCCCTAGTTAATCCTTTAATGTTCACCGAGACCAAGTACCTAGAGGTGACTATGTTTGAAAAACAGCATAAAAGATTGATCGATGCGAACTATGACAAGTGTGTTTACGAAGGCAAGATGCTATTTTTTATGGTTTCAAGCTTTGATAGTAGTAATAGATTAGATATAATAACATTTTCATATTACTAGTTTGTAATTAAATTTACTACTAATTTCGGAAAAATTTGAGGGGCTGGAGTTTGACTGGGTGATTTTCCATAACTTTCTATCATCAGCCGGGGACTGAAGTTGGGTATTTAACTTTCATTTTAGAAATCAAATTCATCTTTTTCATTCATTTCTTCGTCTTAAGGTTGGAATAAACATTAAAACTGCAATTATTATTTTTTCAGGCGTTAATATTTTAAGCCTAGCTAAAGGTATACTTTCAAAAATATTAGGTAATATTCACGACGCGCGTCGGAGAAGCGCCTGATATTAGGGTAAACACGGCTGGAATTAGGGTTTTTCGCCCATCGTTCATTTAAACGCTTCTCTATTTTTTTTGACACAAAACTACGTAAAACTAAGTACTATTTGCGTAATAAACTTTAACAATAAACTTTTTATTAGTTTTTTTTTATTCTCAACGGAATAATGCTTGGCCTTCACCTCACCTGATGTTAAGTGACAATAAAGCCGAAGATGGAAACGTACTAGGTAGGTACACCCGGAATCCTCAACACTGAGGATCTGGCTTGGCTATCTTGCCTCTACCTGCCGTGCCGGAACACAGCAATTTTTAAATTGTTATAGCGTCAGACTTAGGTAAGATAAGGTAGTGGTAGCCAGCAACCTTACCACCAACCAAACCAAAGGTACAAATGTACCCCCCTCCTGGGAATCAAACCCGCGACCCTTGCGTCGTACACGGGTGGCAGTGCTGGATTAACCCTTACAGATGATGTATTTCTGTTGCCGCTATAACAACAAATACTAAAAATAGAATAATGTAAATATTTAAGGGGGGCTCCCATACAAGAAACGTGTTTTTTTGCCATTTTTTGGTACGTAACTCTTCGTGCGCGAGGCCGACTCGCACTTGGCCGGTATTTTTACTATAGACAACAGGCAAGACAAGAGTACAATAATGGTGAATGAAACTGACAAAAATCTACTTTTTTTTTCTATAAATGGGCATTTTAATGAAAAATCAGGATTTTTGTGCAACCTAGACAGGTATCCTCTTCTTTCGTAGATGGTAGCCCTATATAGATATGGGGGCCCACTAGGGTTGCCAACCCTACTATATAATATAGTATCCTACTATATTGCGGGCTCGCCTACTATATTTTTTGAAAATATATATAGTAGGCAAAACTTCTATATTTTTTCAAGTGAAAAAATTAAACAAAAGCAGCAAAAAATTAAATGCTCATACCTAAGTAATTACATAATTTTTTTTGTGTTTATTGTTGTTGAATAAATTATGAAAATGTTTAGTAAGTATGAAAAACACAACTTCTTTAAAATCCTCCATACAAACGGCGACCTACTATATTTTTTGGACTTTTTCGCCATCTACTATATTTTTACACGTAATAATCTTGAAAATACTATATTTAATGTAAAAAAAGTTGGCAACCCTAGGGCCCACAGGCGTGTTGGGGTGATTACCACCCATGGACCCCCGTATGACCGATCGGTGGCGAGAGGGCAGGTTTTTTAGTGGGTATTCCCTCCTCTCGGGATTCCATCGGGCTTTGACCTGGTGGAATTACGGGAGGCAGTCGTGGAGGGAGTCGCAACGTTGAATGTTGCGGTCCCCTCCTGGCGAGTCCCACATGCCCCCTTCCCGGTCACCAACGGGAAGGGAAGCGCGTAAATGCGTTTTTCCTCGGCATACAAAAAAAAAAAAAAAAATGGGCCCACAGGCGTGGATTGCTTAGGGCACCAAGTAGTCTTAATCCGGCACTGACGGGTGGGCGAACCACTAGACCACAGAAGCGGTTAAATAATAATAATAAAATGACACAAAATACCAGCGCAAGCTGAGAAAAATAAAATAAAAAAAAACAATAATAATAATAATAGCTTCAGTGCACACGAAACACAAAAACAGAAAGAAACAGAAAAAAGTCAAGAGAAAACATACAAAAGGCGGCCTTATTGCTAAATAGCAATCTCTACCAGGCAACCTTGGGTCAGAGAAAATAAATAAGTAGAAGTAGGGGAATGGGTGCAAATTAAAGGAGAGGTAGTGAATATAGATAGAAAGAGAATAAAATATAGGTATTATAAGTTACGATCACAAGAAAGGAAATGATTTCATTAAAATCATTTAGTTGCGATCTCGCTCGTTATTACCGATATGTTGCAATGCAACCTTAATCCCTTTGTTAAATTAATATGCAGTTGATGTTTCGAAACCGGCCGGCGGACGGGCGCTGACACATCATCAGCACCACATTGCGTTATGGACAAAATTAAAAAGTTCCATTAATCGGTTACTAACGTTTGTGACGGATCTGTGACCGTGGCGAAAAGTTCCACTGTTAATTAGTCCACACGTGTTTATTAGAAGCCAGCCTAGTGCCAACGCACAACAGCAATGCGTACAATCATCGTAATAGCCTTTGTGACTCTTACAGAGGCTTTTCTCAGCTGCTCGGATTTTTGCAAGTTAGTGTTAAATCTTAATCTCTTTTTATTGTAGGCAATTTTAACACACATGAAAACAGTTTCTAGGTCTGTGGCGTTGTGAGTGACTCATAAATAATACTAGAACGTCCGGACTTTTCATGTATTTACGTAAAACGTTCGCGAGTGGTTAATTTGACCGGACGGAGGCATAAGTTTTATTTATTCTTATGCCGTACCTATGTACCTACCTATAAGTACCTATATTGGAAAAAAGGTGTGCAAGTTCGTTCTTGTCCAGTGTACAACAATTCCTCAAGGATAATTTGCTCATCTTTGGAGTCCGATTACGCTCGATAAAAATCGGGTAATAGGCATTTTCGGTCATTTCACCATCTCCGGACGTTGTAGGTACATATAAACACAGATAATAATAGGTAGGTAGGTACCTACCTACTAAACAACCTTAAATTGAAATTAATTTGTGTGTAAGTAATACAATCATAGCCTAGCCCCCAAAAAAATTAAAGTCAAGCAAATACGTATCTCTAAATGAGTAAATAAAAATAAGTTTTACAAAGCTTTAAGGGCCCACCAAGCCTACACTAGCGCCACCACTCAAGAAAAATCATTACAACAAAATAACTATGTTATAAAATTCTGACAAACATAAAAACTAGTAGGTATTCGTTATAAACTATTTTTGTATGCTTTTTTTCCTAATTTAATTGTGTTTGTGTAGTTAAAACCTGGATTAACGCCTACTTGCGTAGGTACGCCATTTTGGGCGTTAACCCTTAATTTGGCACAGGTTTTGAGTGTCGAGTTCTATCAAAAGTTATAATAATATATGTGATACTAGGGTACTCTAAAGTGTAAAAAAATAAGAAAAAAAATCTCATCGATATTTTAACTGCGTGAAAACATGTAAACTAAAAATTTTACGCATACAAAAATTGTTGATAGGTAATAGGTACTAGTTTTTATATTTTTCAGGATTTTATTTAACATAGTAATTTCGTTGTAATGATTTTTTCTTGATTGGCGGCGCTTGTGGACGCGCCATGCACCCTTAAACTTTGAAAACGGTCAAAATTACCGTTCCGGACCGGACGTTCTACCTAGTGTCCCTTATTCCGTCTACGTAACTATTTTTCATAAAAAAATAAATATTTAAAAATATTTAAAAAGGGCAGGTAGGTCTGTCTTGCAAAAGGTCGGGTAAAATTTGAAATAATTTAAGCATTTTGATTTTAAAATAATTTCAGTGTCAAAAATTATTACTTACCTACGCTTAGAAAAAATATTTCTATTAGGCTTTGTAAATAATAGTTGCAATACAAAAAACATAGATTATGAATTAATTGAACTGAAACAACTTAGAGTAGCGAAGGAGTAGCCACATAATACTTTCAGAAAGCCTATGGAATTGGCTTTCAGAATAAGCTGAATACTTATTCAGTAGCTCTACCATGAGTTGGTATAGTAAACTACAATAGTTTACTATACTCGCTAGCGAGCATCGAGTAACGTTTTGGCCTTTTTCATAGCAATTCGGTACCATGAGTTACTAATTGACAGATAGTATCGAGAAATACCATAACTATAGTAGTAAAGTTACTCACTTGCGTTTTGAGGCGTGAGATCAATGAGTATACCTTTTACTATCTAGAGGAATGTAAAAAATAGGTACAACAAAAGAGAATGTAATCAAACCGCGGTACAGCATAGTCATTGGCGTGAATACTTCTATTTTAATTTAATTTAGTATTTTTTGTGTCTAAAATAGTCTAAATAATGTCTTTCAGAGCTTATTTAGCATAAAATATGTGCGCCACAGCTGCATAATGCAACGAAATCAAGGGCAAATTATAAACCGATAAATATGAAAACCCGTGTTAGAAATCCTCTAGTCAGGGGGTGGGTCAGGTTGTGCCCAACGCTGAATAGTGGCCCTTCTAGGTGGGCCCTCCATTCAGTGGGCTTACTAAGGTTCAAATTCAAATACGCCGTAACGTAACGCATTCCTCCACTTTGAAACTAATGTAAAAAAAAAATTAAGTACTTTCCTATCAAGCATGTTACAAAATTAGAAAATATTGTGTTAAATCTAAATAATAATCTACTTAGTTGCAAATATGTTAATTCCGTCCATATCAACGTAATACTTGATACAAATAAGGCCTATCTAATTTATATTATTTAATTAATTATTTAACAGTAGGAATATAAGAAAACAGTTCTAACTAAATCTAATTTTCCGAAAACTTGACTTTGGCCGTAATAAATCGATTACACTTATTAAATTAAGGCCTATAACTTTTTTATTTGAAATTGAGGTTAAATATGAAACCATATTAAATAAAAACAACTTATCAATAAATTTGAATATTTATTATTACAAAGTAAAGATTTATGTTATATATTCCTAAAAAAAGATCTCACTTTAACTCGTAGATTTGTATCATTTGGGGCCTTATTTGTTTATTTAATATCATATTTGAATAAGGCACAAAAAACGTAGGTATCTGCCGCATGTCGCTCTGCCAGGTTGTATTTCGTCCAACTTGTACGTTTTTATTAATTTGGAAGGAAACTGGATATTTTTGTCGATTGTGGGATGATACACACATTATCTGTAATGAAATAAGTAAACCATAAGTTGTATAAGTTGTGGGATTCTCATTAAGCTCTATCGTGTTAAAATAAGACCTAGGCTATTATCGTAATCACGCTGTCCCCCTACTCAAATGGCCAACATTCTATGCGTTTGAACGCTACGTTATTACGTGTCGTAAGCTTGTCACACAATATCAAAGTCTGAGATTTACATAAGCTTACGACACGTTATTTAATCGTCTATTGCTCATATTTTAAGCTTTAAAAGTAAGGTTGGCAATTGGAGCATGGGGCAGGTCGTCTTTAAAAAATTGCAATTAATGCATCTATGGCCGATAGTAAAAACAAATCAAGGTCATGGATAGCTAATCATAAATATAAAGAAACAATTATTAAGAGAAACTTAAACTAAAACAGCGTAAGGTTTAATAAAAACTTTCATGAAAGTATTTTTCTGGTTGGATTTAGGTTTATCTGAGTTTTCTAATGATTTGTACTTGGACGAATCGTCCGAGGATTTGTATCAAGTACCAACCTTTTATTTCACCTTTCCATAAACTCCTCTAATCGACTGCTTCTAATTTTATTCTTATCAATCTTAACAAGCTAGCTTTTACACAACAAAATACGCAAAGAAAACACAAAATAAATAATTATTAAAACGTGAAAATTACATTTGACATTTTCGATTTGACACAAGGAACATTTATACTCACAGGAAGATTTGACATAAATAGTAACCATAGAGGAAAGTAAAAAGATAGTAACCAACATAAATTCAAAATTCACTTACATTCGGTATACACGCACTAACTAATGATTTTTTACTTAGTCGGATTATAATTGCAAACTACAGCAACTAAGGTAAACGACCAATATTTCGTGTTAGTAAGTTATTTCGTTTAGTTTTTTTTTCTCACAAATTATTAATTATTACACCTACATTAGTACAAAATATAGCACATAAACTGTCTAAAAATCAAGTACCAACATTTTGGTGACTGAACTAAGACACGGTTACGGTATCTATCCGTTACCGTGACTGAGGGCAATGCTACGTTCAAAACTCTCAGTCGTCGGCACAGACAGCTTTATGGCGTGTATTCCTTGTCACCACCATAAGATTAGCGCTCGTATGTACCTACTTTTTAAGCTCACAGAAAGTCAATTTGAATAAAACTTTAAATAGTTAAGTAGTAAAATGATCCCATATACTCGTAGTAACTTCCAAACGAAACGTCCGATTAGAATAATTTAAAGAAGACTATATTAAAATCTTTTATTTATTTATTTATTATCAATAGTTTTCACAGTTCACGCTAAATAATTTTATAGGATTTTTTTTGGTAGGTTTTCACTATTGCGATTACTATAGAGGTTATAGATATTTCTATTTTTTAAACAACTATAGCCTATATTTCTCGCTGATTATGCAGCTTTATATTCTTACTCATTATCCTTATTTCATCTGGTAAGAATTTTTGGCGTTTTTTCCGCCAATTTCGATTTTCCCAAAAAATAAATTAGAATTTTCAATACTAAAATATCTTTATTTGGTTCTAAATATGAAACCTTTTAATAGCCCATCCGCACATCTATCATATCTGCGATACTACAGGCAAATGACACAACACAATTTCATAAATCGGGGCACTATACTCGATCATGAAAACCTAAAATATTACAATTTTAAAATCTTGAAGTCATTAAGAGTCTTAACATACCGAAATATGGGACATTTACCTTATCAAGTTCACATTAGCGAGGATGGTAAACTCGTGGATGGTGAGCAGTCTTACTATAGATTTTAGTTCTTCGCGTATCCGCTAGAGGCTCTGCTTCAATTTCCCATACAAATTGCTAACGCGGTCGATATCGAGAATGGTTTTTGTAAACTCATGGTAGTGCTACAGCTTATTCTGAAAGCAGCTAATCTATACAAATTTATGGACCTACCACACACATGCGGGATTTTTCCCTACGGAATTTTCATACATTATCGATGTTCTTCCGAATCGGGATCCCGTCTGTGGCCGGGCATAATAGTCTGAAGATTTTGCAGTTTTTCACGAATTACGCACGAGGCACAACTTTTTTGCTTGCAAAAATTAGTTTCATAATTTCCTTACTCTATTATAGTAGTAGATAGTATTATATTATCTGTGGTAGTAGGTAGGTATCTGGGGGCACGGGAGTGCCCCCGCCAAGACGAGGAAGCGAAGCGCAAGGGCACTACCTACCTTTTCTCGAAGAGCTTCGTCGTTTTTTTGAACCCTCATATCTTGGGTTTTTTTTTATTAAGTATATACAGCTGCTCCCTACCACATTTTAAGTAGGACTTTGTTTGTCTTATACAAGTTTTTTTCCTAATTGTTATTTCTAGTACATTTCAGTATTCTTCTTTCTATTTATTACAATCTTGTTTCTTATTTTATAGATACTTTTACGGGTTTACTTTACATTACATACACTTTACTATTTTCAATATTTATATTTATACTTTTACTTTTCTTGCTAATACTTTTACTTATATAATTATCTTAATTATATTATATATATATATATATATATATATATATATATATATATATATATATATATATATATTACCCGATTTTATATACACATATTAAATTATATAATATTCTATTATATATATCTTATTATATCTTGGGTTTGGAGTATACTAGATAAACAAAATTCTCGCAATGTGATATCAGTAGTTTTATTAAATATATAAAGTTTGAATTGTATAGCTTTTATAATATAGATTTTATTGATATCTAAAAAAACCCGATTTCGTCACTGACTCACTCAAGATCATCAAAACTCAAAGGGTACTTCCAGAAGTCCTAGAAAGCTGAAATTTGGTATGTAAGCTAGACACAAATAACAAAAGATTATGAAATTGGACTTTAACCCCCCAACCGCTTAACCCTCATAACATGGGTTTGGATTATACCAGAAGCACAAAATTCTCTGGATATGATGTCTGTAGTAGACTTATTAAACATATAAAGTTTCAATTGCATAGCTCTTAAACTTTGGATTTTATTGATATCTAAAAAACCTCGATTTCGTCAAAACTTACTGATAATCATCAAAAGTCCTAGAGTACTTCCTGAAGTCCTAGAAAGCTGAAATTTGGTATGTAAGCTAGTATTAGTATGAAATAAAACAATTTTTAACGGATACTAGCGCGGTTTTATTGAAAGCACTTTGGTAATTAGTTGGTATTTGGTTTGATTTTTGGTTTTCCCGACGTTTCGGCAACTTTGCAGCTGCCGTGGTCACGGGGGACTGAAGCTACCCGTGAGTCTACCCTCAAGCACTGAATTTTTTAGACGTTCAGAAATTAAAATTTTAACAAAATTTTTAAATGTTTTATGTTGATTTATAATTTAATTTTATGAATTATTTAGTGCTAAAAAGAGAGAGAATCTACTGAAGCTACCACCATTTCATAAAATTGGGAGGCCCCTCCAAGAAAGAAATGGCGAAAGAAAACTTGGAGAGGAATATATATATATATATATATATATATATATATATATATATATATATATATATATATATATATAGTTTTTGAAGTTAGGGCTTGCAGAGTTAGGGCGCGTAGAGTTAGAAGCTTGGCTCTACATGAGGTCTGATAACTTTTTTAAAATTCGAGGTCTTGGCAACATTATTCATGAAATGATTTTGGTGGGATTATTTATTTTTTATTAATTAGGGGTCCAAATAACATATTACCAAAAATGCAGCTTTACATCGCTTTTTGCATTATTGGGTTTGACTGGCGTAGAACAGCCCACATCTTGGGATCTTTAGAAAAATATCATTCAAAAACCAAATTAAAGCTTATTTAGTCTAGTTTATTCCTTTAGAAAACAATTATGCCGTAAACCCAAAGTATATGAATATTTTGTCATTGAAAATGGGGTATGCATTACAATGTCGAAAATTCATAATACATACGACCGAAATATCGATGCATAAAACACCTACTTTCAAAATACCGAATATACTAAATGTCGAAATCCGATAGACCGAAACTTGAAAGACCGATTATCAAATGACCGAAAGTTCGAAATCCCAAAAGTTTAAAACCCCGAAAGTTAAAATGTCGATACTTATAACTTACTCTACCTACACAAACTCTTAGGCATGTACCTAGTTTAAATATCTTAGCATGGCCAAGAGGCCCCCTCTTAAGTTGTTCGCCGTTGTTCGCCGTTCGTTCGTTCGTGATAAACGAAAACGTATTGTAACACTAAAGAAAGAGGTAGCAATAAGCCGTCACGTCACTTAAGGACCTTTTTTCAATCTTCACTATGACACTGGCCGTGCAATCTCCATTGGAGATATAAGCTTCTTAAGGTACAGTCAAGAATAACCAAAAGAGTTTATTCAAGTTTTGAGATGCGGGATTTATCGGAAAATCAAGTTGCACGGCCTTAGAACTTTGGTTACTTTGCAGTTGGCTACATGACTGGTTTTTAGGGTTCCGTACCAAAATGGTAAAAAAGGAACCCTTATGGTGTGACTCAGTCTGTCTGTCACAGCTGGATATCTCAGAACTACTAATGGTATCAACTTGAAATTTGGAATAGTTTAAGATGTCATTTGCCCGGGTATATATTGGAATGCCTAATTTTTTTTGTTGTAACTGTCTTTGGCACACTAATTATTGGCCTAAAAACTTTTCGCACAATTTTCATTTGACCTAAATTTGTTTAGCCTATTTTCACTTCGCCTAAAATTTTTTCGCCGCATGTTTACTTCCCAAATTCATCATTAAGCATAACTATTCATAATCCCTAAAGTTTAAAAGTACTAAATAACGATTCGCACAATTGTGTAACGCCTAATATTTTTTTCGCCGAATGTTCACTTAACTTAATCATTATAGGAATAACCATCCTTAATCCGTTTTGTTGACTACTTGTAAATTGAAAATTACTAAATTTAATTAAACACTTTTGTATGATTTGATCAACAAAAAAGGCATACATACTTGCGTGCTAGCAAGAGCAGGCATGCATGCAAGCAAGCATGCAGCATGCAAGCAAGCATGCAGCATGCAAGCAAGCATGCAGCATGCATGCAACATGCATGCAAGCATTAGGGAGCTCCGCTCGCTTCGCTCGCTCCGCTGCGAGTGGTCAAAACACTAACCTAACCTAACCTAATGGTCTTCGCACTAAAAGTTTTTCTTTACAGCGGGGGGCTTCAGGCCCCCTGCACCCCCCGGCAAGCATTTTGCAAGCAAACATGCAAGCAAGAATGCAAGCAAGCAAGCATGCATGCATACGAGTGAGCAATCATGCAGCATGCAACATGCATACAAGCATTATGGAAGTGTTCAAAACACTTAAATAAGTTTTTCTTTATAGCGGGGGGCCTCAGGTCAGTTTTTTCACGATTTGTTTCTGTCACGACTTGTATGCAATACAATATTGTTTTGCCAAAAGTTATGTATGCAAGACAATATTAGGGTTAACAATACTTTGGCGTAGTCATTATTGTATCAAAAGATATGTATGCTAATAAATTTTAGGACAATTAACATTAGTGGTTTTGATAATTAGGGATTTTAACGTTTAGGCGAAACGACAAAAATGCGAAAAAATCTATTAGGCCAAACAATAGGTAATTGTACTTAAAGTCTTAAAGAGTTTAGGCTAAAGAAATTCGGCCAAATGAAATTAGGACCAATGACTTTAGGCGTGTCAAGGGACACCCCATTTGGCCAACTATTTTGCAAATAAGAAAGAAATTAAAAAATATTTTTTTTAGAACAGGGACTGAAAAGGGGGTCTTAAAAATTTGAAGTGAGGTGACTAGGGCATGTGGGGTATCATATGAGATGATAAAGAGCGTTGTTTGCACATTTTAAAACATTTTTTTCTTTTTTCTTAGGCCGCATAGTTTACGACTTATGATGAAAAATTAAAAAAAAAATACCGTCCCCCCCCCTTATCTCCGAAGTTTGCAAAGAGAAAAATCTGAAATAATTCTATGTGGAGTATGGCCGCCAAAAATTGTACATTTGGGAAAAAATATGTGTCCATCTCACATTGAATATAATAAATTCCATATTTTATATTGTTAGAGTTTAAGTTGTAATTTTTCCTGTTTTGCAGTATCATTTTTACACATGCAAATGATTTAAATTAATTTAGATTGCCTATTACGAGTGTAATTAGTTTTTTGATAAAGAGGTAATTTTAGTTCCCATACAAATTTTGTGTGTCCCACTAAGACATCTCATACCTATGACGTCTCATAAATGCACATTTTTTTTGTGATCCGTTGAAACTTTAGCACTTTTGAATTATTATGTTAATTTGCTAAGTTTTAATTTATTATTTTAATAATAAAACCCAAAAATGAATACGTAAAACTTTACGAACCCTCGGTGCGCGAGTCCGACTCGCTCTTGACCGGTTTTATTACTTATAGATCAATTGTCCTGGTATTCCCAGGACAATCGATCTAAGTCATCTAAGTATTAGCTCTTTGGCTACGAACTAGCGATAATAATTATATATTACAATACCTATATACCTACATCTTTTCTACTTTCAGATTACACGGCTTCAAGCAAATTGAGGGAGCTGTCATGTGTCTTTGCGTCATTGAAGACATAGTCGAAAACCAACATTTTGGTTATAGTTCAAGAATAATTGGACCGGTTGAAGAATATTACCCTGACAAAAAAACAATTTATATGGAACCATTAAATTTCCGTAGTCCGTTTTATCCAAGCCAACTAAATAAAAACCAACCAATTCTTGAAAACTTAAAAAGACCGAACAAACCAAGTAGTTTCAATCTGAATAACAACAATCATTTAAGGAAACATGAGAGCTCAATCCATCCCCTCAATACAAAAAACAAAAGAGTTCCTTTCTACTTAGATATAGGTATAGATGAAACGATTTCAAACTCCCGATTTGGTGGTTCAGTGACTATTGATGATCCTCAAGTACTAGAACAAGATTTAATTGATTGTATAAATTTACATATTTTAATAGAAATTCGAGAAGGCAATGTAGATTCTAATAAAAGCATAAGGAGTAACCAACATATCCATAAATATTTCGACTTTTCAGATTCTCAATTAAAGTTGGCGATTCAAAATAAGTGCACTCAGCCTGTTGAAATAATCAAAGCTAGTTTGGAAGAAATCAAAAATAAAACGCCGAGAAGGACGTTTGATAGTTTTTCTCATAGTGAACAAGAAACCAAATCAAATCTTATATATATCAATGATGCTGATGCCCACATTAAAAGTGGAAAAAAAACTGATCTCAAATTTGCAGGTTACAATGTTGCTAAAAAGATCCAATCAATAGGTAAAGATACAGGAATAACTACGTCACATATCGCTCCACTCACCGAATTGAATAATTTAGTCAAAAAGACACTAAGTCATTATGAAAACACCGTTACTCCAAGTACTAAAACACAAGAAGGTATATGGACCAAAATGTCAACAAATCAAGATGGTAACGATGATAGCCTTTTGTATACTAAGACATTCGATAACGAAACTACTGCATTTGGAACTACATTAACAAAATTTAAGGAAATCACTAACTTCACTGAAACTAAATTAAACCCAACTGATACCGTCACACCAAGTACTATAACACAAGAAGGTATATGGACTAAAATGTCAACAAATCAAGCTGGTAAAGATGATAGCCTTTTGCATACTAAGACATTCGAAACTACTTCGTCAAGAACTACAATTTCAAAATTTAAGGAAATCACTAACTTCACTGAAACTAAATTAAAGTCAACTGATACCGTTACTCCAAGTACTATAACACAAGAAGGTATATGGACCAAAATGTCAACAAATCAAGCTGGTAAAGATGAAAGCCTTTTGCATACTAAGGCATTCGAAACTACTTCGTCAGGAACTACAATATCAAAATTTAAGGAAGTCACTAACTTCACTGAAACTAAATTAAACCCAACTGACACCGTTACTCCAAGTACTATAACACAAGAAGGTATATGGACCAAAATGTCAATAAATCAAGCTGGTAAAGATGATAGTCTTTTGTATACTAAGACATTCGACAACGAAACTACTTCGTTAGGAACTACATTACCAAAATTTAAGGTAATCACTAACTTCACTGAAACTAAATTAAACCCAACTGAGATAGAAAATCTCACAACATTAACTACGCCCAATTTAGTTAATATAGCGAATACAACTAGTTCTCTTAGTAGTGATTTAGTGATACACGGTGTAAAAGAATTGAAGTCCGACAATGAAATAATAAATCTCACTTTCGACATAAACAACGCTACTAAATCTAATAATAATGATTCAGTTATTACTACAGAAACAATTTTAGATATAAGTTCACCTTATGAACAAACAGAAAAATCAATCTCTTTTAATGATACCGAACGATATGTAGACATATTTCCAAAAAATAATACTGAATTAATAAATAATCCTAATACTCCGCCTTTATTCAGTGTATCAGATAGTATCGAGACTGACGAATATCCGATTACTACAGAAAAAAAATCTAATCACCTTCATCAAGACGAGTTTTTAGTTCACAACCTCATAAAATTGGAAAATACAATAACAACCAGAAAAACTACGGATTTGGGAGAAATCTATATAACAAAGCATAGTACAAGTAACAAAAGTGTCGAGAAAATAATTTCAACGTTAACGCCTTCAAAATATGATGAACTAGTTGATAATGAAGATCATAAGTCACTCCTTTTTCGAGGTGTAACTGTAAACACTTCCCCATTAGAACCATCAATGGTAATTAGGGAAAATCAAGCAGACGCAGATCTTATAGAAGATAGATCATTTACGACCACACGTTATTCCGAATTAGAGCCAAATTTACTTAGCAAAATTCTGAACAATGAAAATAGAATGTTTGAAACTAAAAGCACCACACGAAGAACTAAATTGGAATTAGTGAAACAAACAATTAATGGAGAACTAAACTTTCTCTTTAGAGGATTTTCTATACCAGCTCGATTTTTCCAGAACAGTGGTGGAAAAATTCAAGTAGGAATTGATGGTGAGAATTTATGCGATAAAATAATAGAAAATGGTTTAAATGATTCTATAATAATATCTGTTTTGTGTAAATGTTTAAAGACCAATAATTGTAATGACTCCCTTTTTACTGATAATAATTAGTCATTGGGAATAAAACATTATTATATTATGTATGTACCTACCTATTACATAATTTGTAGTTTTTTTTTCAAAGACTTCTTTTTTTACATCGAAATGTTGGTAGTACCCCTTAACTAAACTAAACGATCAAATCAAGCAAGCATGGCTTGTCAACCACGTAAAAAAACCGGTCAAGAGCGAGTCGGACTCGCGCACCGAGGGTTCCGTACCATCATAACTGCACCATTAAACCACACTGCAGAGTAGAATAATAAAATTAGTATTGCAGTTTTAGGTCAGCGCCATCTCTTGACCGATAGTGGAACTAATGTTAACTTTTTTGAAATTTGATAATTTCTAAAAAAATGTGCTATATTGAGACATCGTTTTATTTTTCCTGTAATCTTTATATAAACTGCTATCACATAGAATTATTTCAGATTTTTCTCTTTGCAAACTTCAGAGATAAGGGGGGGGGACGGTCATTTTTTTTACATTTTTCATCATAAGTCCAAAACTATGCGGTCTAGAAAAAAAATTAAAAAAGTTTGAAAATGTGCAAACGGCGCTCTTTCATATGATACCCCACATGCCCTAGTAGCCTCACTTCAAATTTTTAAGACCCCTTTTCAGGCCCTGCTGTAAAAAAGATATTTATTTTTTATTTATTTCTTATTTGCAAAATAGTTGGGCAAATGTCATCTTAAACCATTCCAAATTTCAAGTTGATACCATTAGTAGTTCTCGAGATATCCAGCTGTGACAGACAGACAGACAGACAGACTGAGTCACACCATAAGGATTCCTTTTTTACCATTTTGGTACGGAACCCTAAAAATGAATGAAATCTGGGCATTGTATTTTTTGAGTCTAGGCCACGTAGCCCCATTCGTACAACCCAAAAAAAATTAAGAATACGGCTATTCGTAAACCAAAGATTTCCTTCGGTAGGATTGATCCTTGTGTTCCTAAAATGGGTTGTTTCCGAAGTGGAGCCACCTGGATTTTTTCAAGCAGGTGGGGGGGAGGGGGGAATTCTGCCTTAACAAAGTCCGAGATTAATAACTGCCTAAGTTTAGATACTAAGCCAAGTTTGGTATCATTTTTGGATAAATCAATGACGTAGAATTCATTTCTGGTATAAAAAAAGCAATTTATTAAGAAGTTTCCTAAACATTACACAATAACCAATATTTACAACTACATTTTTTTACTTTAAGTCACCGTAAATATTAAATTGATGTTCTTATTTGCAAACAAAAAATATGTTAACAAATCTTATAGAATGAAGACTTGAAAAAAAATAACTTACAAATTTCTTTATTAACAATAAATAGCGAAAAAAAATTCACTGGCGCGTGCCGTCAATTTCTTTTACATCTATGGAAATATATTGTTTTTTATTATAACAATATGGGTATCAAATGAAAGGCAATAAATAGCCAATTCCAAATATATATACATTACAAAATTTTTATGTAACTGTTTTGAAAGAAACTTACAAAATATAACGTAGAAGTAAAAAATATTAGTAAATTATTAGAAAAACAAAAAAATCCAGGCAAAATCGACCAAAAAAAGGCAAATATCACAAGCGCGCATGTAACTACGATTTTTTCAGATGTTGTTAGGTAACTTGAGAGTAGTTTTACCCAAGTTTTAACCCATGGAAACCCTGTACTGCTGGAAAAATATGGCACTTATTTTAGTATTTTCGAAAAAACTACCTTAAGGAAGCGTTTTTCAGGTATCTCTTCATTATATTTTTATAAAGCTAACTAAATTTGCTACAATTTGAGCCTATCACAACAAATAAGTTTCGATAAGATTTTTAAAATTTTAATATTTAATAAAAAATAACTTCCTTACAACGGTAACGAAGTTAGTTTTTTTTAATTAACCAAACAAGAATATTTTCTTTTATTATTATTTTAAAAATAAAAGGATAATAGAGCTCCTACGAGGTATTTTTCCTTTTCAGATATTCCAATTTGTGTATTTAATGGAAATTTTTTTCTTTAATCAAGCGCGTATTCTATTTAGGTTTTTATTTTTTTTTAATAGTTTAACAATTGAATCGTACAAATATGAATCCAAAAATGAATCCGACACCCTAAATTTATACGAATATGATATCAAACTGGGCATAGTAGCTAAACTATAACATCTATCGAGATTGGGCTGAAAGCCAAAACTTCAAAAAATTTACTACAAAAATCGAGGTGGCTCCACTTCTTATATCCATCCTAGGTTCCTAAGGACCAATCCTACCAAAGGAAATCTCTGGTTCACAAAACGCCGTATTTTTCACCCTACTGACGCCACTAACGTCCATACTACAGTATACCAAAAAATAAATTTAAAAAAATTAAAAACCCGCCTGCCTAAAAAGACAAGTCAACTGAAAAGATGGAAACAAGATTAAATATTAAAGGCAACATTATAACATGCAGTCGGAGGCATGCCTAAAGAAAGTGACATTATGAAAGATTTGAGTTATATGCCTCCGACTGCATGTTATAATGTTGCCTTTAATATTTAATCTTGTTTCCATCTTTTCAGTTGACTTGTCTTTTTAGGCAGGCGGGTTTTTAATTTTTTTAAATTTATTTTTTTATTTATTTATTTTTAGTTATTATTTATATGATATACCTTTTTGAAATCCTTATAATAAGCCCTTTAATTTGACACCCATATTGCAGAATTCTAAAAAAAAATTTTTTTTTCTACTTCGTATAATAGCACCGTACAGCCGCCATGTTGGTTTTTTTATAACGCCACCTTCTTAAGAACACTTGGGCTGACGAGACAAATCTAACGATATGTTAATCATGGAAATCTGTTCAGCCGTTTGAAAGATATGAGGTAATAAAGAATATTACATACAAACTTACATACTTACATACAAGATACGCGCGAAAAACATAACCCTCTTGCAGTCGGGTAAAAATAGGTAAAGACACGCCGACCCGTGGTCTGGTCAGTGGACACACCGCTTAACCACATGAGTAAAAAAACGTATACGCGTGGCGTAAGCATCCATTACACGGTAGGTTTTGCTGTCAGTTTAACCACAGTCACGGGCTGTGACTGACGATTAACCTACCGTGTAATGTAGTGACTGATGGTTGCATGATGTGATTTGTTCTTTCCATCAGTCAATCAGTCAAACGTAATTCATAACTAATGGAATTTGACTGACGCTTTCCTAAATTACGTTTGACTGATTGACTGATGGAAAGAACAAATCACATCATGCACGTCAGTCACAGCGCGTGACTGGTTAAACTGAAAAACAAACTGCAAAACCTACCGGGATGCATTAGACAATTTCATCCCCTCCCCCTCCCCCCAAGAAGGGTGTCTCCCGCTGTCTCTTGGGCGTTTTCCACTCTGATCCACCTAAGGAACAAGTGTGCCAAGTCTCATTATTTAATGCAAAAAATATCGGTGTTGTCCTATACGTTTCCCACAGGGTGATTTTTTCAAAAAATATCGGATGAAACTCAAACATAATTTGAAAACTATAAGTGCTATCATCTTCATTTAAAAAATGGTTAATAGAAAATTTAATGATAAATATATTATTCTTTAACAGTTTTGTTGTAGCTTTCACTGTTTTTTATTAAAAAAATAAAAACTGAAATTGGGTTCACAAAACGCCACCCCAGGGAGGGAAAAATCACTTAACGACTTGCTGCTACTTCTATACTTTATTATACAATATGTTTGGTTAGCAATGTCGGAGCTTTTAAAGGCAGATAATATGATCAATTTTATCAAAAAAAAACCCTTACAAGTAGGGGTTTATCCCCTCTCCTGTTGGAATAACAGGCATTTTAAATTTGGCTTTTTATTTTAGATGGCCTTGCTGAAACATATTAATTTCTCCAGATTTGAATGACCTACAGTTATAAAATAAATATTTATCTACTCTCATATCGTAAAATTCGAATTATGAATTTCAAAGCGAATTTATATTGACATACTTTATACACGCAATACCGAAAAAAAATTAAAAAGTTATTTTATAACATACCTTCGCTAACTGAAGTATGCTATAAAATAACTTTTTTTCTCATTACGATACAGGGCAAATCCAAGAAGAAGATGATCGTCATCTCGTATGTGCCTTACTCCTTCTGGCTTGTGAGCTATAAAATCCTTCAGTGACGGATAAACAATTTCTTATTTTGGTATTCAGAACAAACGTAACGCAAGACTTTATGAATGATTGACGTCTGAACGTGGCACTCACGAGATGACACTGAAGATTATGGATGCTGGAAATAACAAAAACTAGCTAACGAAAGTCCAGTTTTACTCCCTAGATGCTCAGTGACGCAAAAATAAATAAGATTTAACACTCGAACATCATACAAAACAGAACAGATCTCATAAAATCGAAGTTTAAACGTGGCACACACGGAACCGTGTGTGCCAGTTTTCATTCGTCAAAATATCGACAACCAATCCGTTCGGAGCCAAATGAAGCAGTCTAGCAGCGTTACGTTTGATAAGTGACAGCATATAATACTTCAAATCAGTTCGCGTAACAACACATCAATAGAAAAAGCAAAAACAATATTTCGACCCATCAGACTGTGTGGCCCACAGTGAATACTGTCACGTTACGTGAATTTTGCGTTACTTAAGTTGTAAAGCAGTTAATAGTAATAAGAATTTCCGGTACTAAGGATCTAAATTTATTTGGAACCAATCACTGCAGTACTTACGATGTAATTTGGGGTTAAAATTTGTATGTAAATAAGCTAGGGTGACCATGAAGTATATTTTTTGCGGACATCGTATTGAAGTTTACAGAGACTGTATGACTGTGCGTATCGTAGCACATTAGTTTTAGGACTTTTAACTCTAAATTGGTTCCTAACGAGGATGCTAGATCGCGATATGTTATCGTGGTCTTAGAACAGCTAACAAGAACATACACCAAAGATAAGGCAATGATACATTCGAAGCAATTTTGAGCACAGTGCCTAAAATGCAACATGCCATCGCTGGCACAATGCCTAATACGGACAATTGACTAAGAAGCAGATTGCCTAAAATTAAAGATGCCACTACTGCAATAATACCTAAAACGATAATTGACTAAGAAGCAAACTGCCTACAATGTTGGTCAGCCACTTTCAATTTGTAATCTTTAAATTAAAATGCTTATTTTATTTTTAAAATAAATAAAATCTATTCCTTAAAAATTAAAATAAAAATACCTATAAACTCTCCTTACATAAAATAAAAAACAAATGACAATGCCATTAAAATTTGCTTCCATGTGATGCTTATAATTTGCCATTTGATTTTATGTATAAGTACGTTTAAGTAATTCTAATGGAGTTATTGTTTGTTCGTTCAACATAATAAGTTCCTATACAATACTAAATAATATACAAAAAAAATACGACTCGCACCAGATCAATTCTCGGATATTTACTCTTATTTAATCTTCTATAATATTTAATAAAGATGACAAATCTTTCGAGCCCATTATTCGATCAAACTTGCGTCTTACGCATTGGAGAGACATAGTGCTGTTTAGACATTTCGATTTTTAGACGAAATAACATTTAGGCAATTACAATGTCTAGGCATTGACGGTTAGGCAATCTGCTTCGTAGTCAATTTACGTGTTAGGTATTATTGCAACGGTGGCATGTTGCATTTCAGGCACTGTGCTCATAACCCATTCGATGGACTTACATGCTACAGTGTTGTCTTTTTTACAAGCTGCCACGACATGCATTATATTCAACTATTAAATATATTATTATAAGTATATCTATGTACCTTGTTTTTATATTTATTTATATTAAATACTAGCGGCCGCCCGCGACTTCGTCTGCGTGGGAAAGGTTTTTTCCAATCCTTCGGGAACTATACATTTTTTCGGGATGAAAGGTACCCTATGTCCTTCTCTGTACCCCTGACAACGTGTATGCAAAATTTCATGATGATCGGTTCAGTAGTTAGGACGAGAAGGCGTAACAAACAAACAAACAAACAAACGGACTTTCGCATTTATAATATTAGTAAGGATTCAGGGTCTGTCTCACAAATCCCGACTATGCTCAAACTTAATAACTTAACTAAAGGTTGTATGATAAACAGTAGGGACCGACCGAACCCACTTTTCTGCCGAGAACCGAGACCGAGAATAAAGAGCAGTCTCGGCCGAGACCGAGCTGGCAACGATGTTTAAGCTATGTTTACATTACGCCAGCAGCTCAGCCCAGCAAACATTCCAGTAGAAGTACATTACGTGGTGTGTTTGACGTTCTTTTAAAATCGACGAATATGCCAGGCAATGTACTTCTACTCGCTACTTGACTCGGTCGTCTACTTAGCGTAATGTAAACATAGCCTTAGGTTCGTTGAAAAAATACCGATATATCGATATTTTTAATTCGATATATCCATATTTTTAGCCGATAAAATATTTTCATTCGATATATCAATGCAAAATTATATCTAATATCGAAAATCGTGTCAAAATGGCATATTTTTTTTAATTAAACATGCATTACATAAATATCTAGGTAACTAAAGTCACTAGAATGCAAAGCCGTAAAACAACTATGTAGTCCGTGGTAAAGCTAACGATTATAGCCTTTCTGTCCATCAATGTACGTACATTGTTGTCACCCTATTTTAAAAATCTCATGCAAATTTTAACATTGATTATATTGTAACTACTGCAGGGATTGGTTCCAAATAAAGCTAGATCCTTAGTACCGGAAATTCTTATTACTATTGACTGCTTTACAACTTAAGTAACGCAAAATTTACGTAACGTGACAGTATTCATTGTGGGCCACACAGTCTGATGGGTCGAAATATTGTTTTTGCTTTTTCTATTGATGTGTTGTTGTTACGCGAACTGATTTGAAGTGTTATATGCTGTCACTTATCAAACGTAACGCTGCTAGACTGCTTCATTTGCCTCCAAACGGTTTAGTTGACGATATTTTGACAAATGAAAACTGGTACACACGGTTCCGTGTGTGCCACGTTTAAACAACGATTTTATGAGATCTGCCCTCCTACTCAAATGGCCACTTTTCTATTCGTTCGCTAACGTAAAGCTTAAAAATAAGCATTAAACGATCAAGTCACACGTCGAAAGTTTATTTAAATCACAGACATTGTTGTATTGTATGGAATTAACAAGCCTACGACATTTTATTTTGCAGTTAATGGCTTATTTTTAATGTTTAAGTTAGCGAACGAATAGAAAAGTGGCCATTTGAGTAGCCCCCCTGTTCTGTTTTGTATGATGTTCGAGTTTTAAATATTATTTATTTTTGCGTCACTGAGCATCTAAGGAGTAAAACTGGACTTTCGTTAGCTAGTTTTTGTTATTTCCAGCATCCATAATCTTCAGTGTCATCTCGTGAGCGCCACGTTCAGACGTCAATCATTCATAAAGTCTTGCGTTACGTTTGTTCTGAATACCAAAATAAGAAATTGTTTATCCGTCACTGAAGGATTTTATAGCTCACAAGCCAGAAGGAGTAAGGCACATACGAGATGACGATGTCTGATAGTAGTGAGTGTGGACTCCACCCGATATTTTAGATGCGGCGACGGAAAAACGTCTTACTTAACCTAAGTAAGTAATTACCTACCTAGTCGTAGAAAGTCGAGAAACTACTTACCTACTCTTTTTATCATTGTTAAATTATTTTGTAGGTTCAACCACAATTTGTATGAGAGTAGATAAAGTAGTGTATGAAACTGTACATAACTAGGTATTAAAACACTCGTGTGATACTATTAAAAACCTCGCCTACGGCTCGGTTTTTAAACTCACACTCATGTTTTAATACCCCTCATTATGCATCAGTTTCATAAACTACTATTTTCGAAAGCTAATATATCACCTATTGAGTTAAAAATTAATTATGTAAACTTTTAACTTTAATATGTAATAAAACATTACTAAGGTAAATTTTAATCCGATATTTTTTTTAGTTTTTCTCACAGATCTCAAAAACTAGAATATTCATGTGATTTTTTTTTGCGTTTTTATAATACACAGGAAAATTATCTACAAAACGACATCAAAATCATTGCTCTGAGTTGCATATTTCGAGAGTAATTATTATTTGAATAAGACCCTTGCGTAACTAATATTTTTTTATCGGAAATGTACAAATATTAAAAACATTTTTATCAGTTTCTAAATTAAGGTGATGATTTTATGTGAAAATAAATGTGATTGAACCATAAAAGCAAGTATTTATGAGTTTTGAATTATGACCTTAACTTTTAGTGCTTGTAAGGGTCATATTCAAACAACAATAACTCTACTACAAAACGACATCAATGATTTTGATGTCGTTTTGTAGATAATATTCCTGTGTATTATAAAATTTTTACATAATGTCTGAGTTTTTAAGATCTGTGAGAAAAACAAAAAAAAGCACACTAATTTCGGATTAAAATTTACTTAAGTAATTTTTTATGACATATTAAAGTTAAAAGTTTAGATAATTCATTTTGTAACTTGATAGGTGATATTATGACCTTTTGAAAAGTATTTTTTTATAACTATAGGACTTTCAAATCCGGAGAAATTAATATTTTTCGGCAGGGCCATCTAAAATAAAAACTCAAATTTAAAATTCCTGTCATTCCAACAGGAGAGGGGATAAACCCCTTCATGTGAGGGGTTTTGTCGATAAAATTGATCATATTATCTGCCTTAAAAGCTCCGACATCGCTAACCAAACATATTGTATACGTAAAAGCTACAGGCATGCAAGTTTCGTGCTTTCTACCGGATGGGACCATAATCTAGTAGGTAGGTAGGTATAATCTTCTTCTTCTTCTTATTTTTGTTATGGCAATCTACTTTCCTCTTGGAAGTAATTTTTGCCAGTGTCATGTTTTGAATAGTTCAGTATTTCTAGATTTTCAAGTTAGTTTGTTTCAGCTTACATTAAAATGCGGGTGCATCACATTCCAATGCTGCTTGGAGCATTTGGCAGCAAGTATATCAAGACAGTTTACTCGGTAAGTTTTGCCGAGGTAGCGACCACTACAATAAAAGTCTCAGCTTCACACAACCAAGATTGCGCCTATTTCCATTATCCCACATATTGTTCAGTTGCGTAGACACTTGTACCACAAAACTGCACCAATTTTAAGACACAATATCCACTATGAATCAATTTGCGAATAATTAAAATAGTCACCGAACTGAACTCGACAAAATCCCGCCAAAAACTCTAGGTATAATCAAGGAAATTGTAAGTACTTCGTACAACAAGTACTTACAATTTCCTTGGGTATGATATACGTTGAAATGAGCTGTACTATACGGACAAATCCGTTTATATGGCAACACTGGTGTGCGGACTTCTTTGGAATTCAAGTCACAGATGAAATACTAGATACAAGGCTCAATCACTGACGTCCATTACGTCAGTGGGCTCAATGAAACAAACAAGTCAACCTTGCGTTGCGCCATAGACATTATTATTTGTCTATGCCAAAGTTTTTTTTTTTTATTTTGTCTATGCCCTGCGCAATGCGCATGCGTGCGTGCTTATCAGAAAGAAACGCGCCATCATGAGCATTATAATCTGAAAAAGCGCGGGAACGTTTGACGGGATTGACGGTCTTTTCAAACAAATAAAACTAAAAAATATTTAATTGTTGCAATTTGTATATAATTTGTATAAAAAAGGTGTAAATAATCAATATTTCATTGTTGTAAATAAAATAAAACTGTAAATATGGGGAAGAAGAGTGGGCGAAAACGAAAGAAAAAACTTGAAGACGGGAGTGGAGGCGAAGGTGGAGAGTCCGACTTCAGTGATACCTGCTCCACGAAGTCCCTGGAAGAAAAAATGGAAGAGGATAAGTACAAAGATTTTAGAATCCCAAATTATGTTCGGTTTTATCCAGAACAAGGCGGCAATTTCGAATATGTTGTATTCATAGAGAGTACGAAAAGTGACCAACCTATAGGCAACCGTGACATGATGTCATTGGCTAATTGTTTAAAGAGATACAACAAGGGCGTCAAACAATTGCAAAGAATTAACAAACACAAGATTGGAGTAATTTTTGAGCGGCCAGGCCTGGCTAATGCGGCACTACAAAATAAAAAATTTTTGGACGCTTACAGTTTGGCTGCCAGCATCCCTGCGGCGGCCAGCGAGGTAACAGGAGTAATTACACATGTACCAATAGATTTATCAAATGAAATGATTTACTCCGCACTGACTACAACCAAAAATATTGTGAGTATTAGGCGATTCATGAGAAGGTCAAAGATGGATAATGGGCTAATCAAATTAGAACCCACAAAAACAGTTTCAATTACTTTTTCGTGCCCGGTGCTTCCTGAAAGCGTCGATCTCAACAGCTGGCGCTTCGAGCTGCGTCCTTACATTCCTCCAGTGAAGCAGTGCCTCAAATGCTTGAGGTATGGGCATATTGCCAAATATTGCAAGAACTCCGAACGCTGCTCCATATGTGGTGAGTCTCATAATTTTAAATTCTGCTTGAAATCATCTGAAGAAGCCATCTGTTGTCACTGCAAGGGAAATCATGTTGCCATCTCATCACAATGTCCTGTTAAGAAAGAGAAAATACAATTAAATAGAGAAAAAGCTCAAAGCAAAACATATTCTGCTGTATTAAACGAGAAGTCATTCCCTCCTCTGAAACAAAATCCCATTGAAATGCTAGCTTCACTCCTGAATTCTGATCAAATACTGAATATGGTTGTTGAGTCTGTTGTTAAATTGATAACAATGAATAAAACTAATGATACAATTATTTCCACTCAGAGTATTAAAGATACTCTCTTAGAAACAATTAAAAAAAATAAGAAATAAATTATTTAATTTTTTTATGGATATTTTAAGAATAGTTCAATGGAATGCTCAGAGTTTACCTGCACATAAATATTTATTATTAAATTTTTTGCAAGAGTATCAGATTCATGTAGCTTTAGTATGTGAAACATGGCTAAAGCCTCACATTCGTTTTAATATGAAAGGTTATAATATAATTAGATTAGATTCTAGTACAAGACATAATGGTGTAGCCATTTTAGTTCATAATAGTTTACAATTTGCTAAAATAG
Source organism: Agriphila geniculea (assembly GCA_943789525.1). NCBI lineage: Eukaryota > Metazoa > Arthropoda > Insecta > Lepidoptera > Crambidae > Agriphila > Agriphila geniculea. Next base: position 16,093,756 of record OX038870.1, on the reverse strand, counting down.
ACACTTCTTTTGATGATTCAATTCAAAATATAGCTGTGCGATTGCAGTATGGCAACAAAGAAATTTCGCTTATGTCCTTGTATAGTCCTGGTAATTGTGATGTTTCATTTTCTAAAATAAAACTTAATAATTTAATTTCTAATTTACCGGGCCCTTTGTTGATTGCCGGCGATTTTAACGCACGGCACACAGCATGGGGTTGTAGTAATATTGATACACGTGGTCGTGATATTCTTGAAAGCATCGACGACAATAACTTGGTTCTTCTGAATGATGGTCAGTTGACAACTGTTGGTTCTAGTAGATGGCAAAGGAATGCTTTGGATCTTACTATGGTATCACCTTCTCTGGCATTGCAATGTGAGTGGTCGGTCCATGACGACCCTATGGGCAGCTATCATTTACCTGTAATTATAAACATCACTATTAGTAATAATAATAATGATTCATCTGATTATCTTACACCTCCTACTTCTTACAATTTTCGTTTAGTAGACTGGCAAAAATATAGCAAAAACGTTGATTACTTATTACAAAATTTTAAACTAATCCATTAAAATGTTATTCTGATTTGGTTGCGTTATTAGATCTTGCATTGCAGCAGTCAGCTATTATCAGCAATAGGTCTTTCTCTGTTGACCAATCAAATCAATCGGTTAGGAAATTTCAGTCCAGAATCCGCAAAAAACGTATACCACTACCATGGTGGAATAAAAATTGTGCAAAAGCAGTAGAAGATTGTAAAAAGGCATATATTGAGTTTAAAAACAGTCTTACAGAAGAAAGTTTTCTTAAGTTTAAAAGGCTACAAGCTGTTAAAAAAATTGTTTTAAAAAAAGAAAGAAACTTAAGTTGGCTTTCATTATGTCAGTCACTAAATAGATCTACACCCATATCTAAAATCTGGAGGATTGCTAAGAGGTTTAATGGTCAACCTGTTTCTTTTAAAAATGTTTATACAGATTGGATTCCAGAATTTCTTAAAAAATATACACCAGATACTGTTGAGGCCCCTTTACAATATGTAAATAGTATTAATCCTGTACGTAATAGTAATTATTTATTAGCACCATTTAATTTTCAAGAATTTAAAAATGCAATTTTTTCACGACGAGATACAGCACATGGCCTCGATGGTATTCCTTATAAAATGTTAAAACATACTACAGATAATGCCAAAAATATCATTTTGAAAGTTTATAATTTGTTGTGGTCTACCTCTGCCATACCTCTGGATTGGAAAAAGGATTGTCTGGTTCCTATTCTAAAACCGAACAAAGATAAAACCAAAGCAAATTCATATCGGCCAATAGCTTTAACATCATGCATGGGAAAAGTGTTTGAACAACTTCTTAAACAAAGGCTTGAATTCTTCATTGAAAGTAATCATCTTTTACCTTCAAATCAGTTTGGTTTTCGTAGGGGTAGATCCTCTAGAGAGAGTATAGCACATCTTCAACTTGATATTTTTGATTCTCTCAAACAAGATAATGTTCTTATTGGTGTCTTCTTCGATGTCGTTGGTGCTTTTAATAATGTGAATCACCATATTTTAGCTGGTGAACTTCTTTCTCTTGGTATTCCTGAAAAATTGGTTAATTGGATTTTTGAATTTTTGCATGGTCGTGAGGTTTATGTGAAATCAAATAATCAGTTAATTGGACCAAGATATTCATACAGGGGTGTGTGTCAAGGGGGCATATTATCCCCATTGATATATATACTATATGTACATAAATTGAACTACATATTAGGTCCACAAGTAAAAAATTTGCAATTTGCTGATGACTTAGTTATTTACTTCTCTGGATCTGATATTCGACAAGTATCCTCTATAGTTAATTCTGCTCTTAAAAAATTAAATAATTATTTCAGTTACCTAAACTTAGATGTAAGTCCAGAAAAGTCTAAAGTTGTTGTGTTTGGTGAATGTGATTTTGATGTTGATATTGTATATAATAATATTAGTCTGCCATTGGAAAGTGAAGTCAAGTTCTTGGGTGTCATATTTGCTAATAACCTTTCTTGGAATAAATATATAGAATATTTGCTGGGTAAAGCCTATAAGGCATTCAATGTCATTAAAAGTTTATCAAAAATTGATCCTAAAATTCTATTAATGTTGTATAAATCAATTGTGAGGAGTCATTTTGAATATGGCTTTTTTTGTTTTGGGTCTGATCCCAAATTAGTAAAAAAATTAGATATCCTGCAGAATCATAATCTGAGATGCATTACTGGTGCTATGAAGACTACTCCCATTAACTCTTTGCAGGTGGAATGCAATATACCTCCACTTCAATTCAGATTCAAATTTTTAAAATCAAAGTTTTTGTTAAAACTACTTTCACTGTCTACTCATCACCTACTCAGAAAAATTGAATTTCTCTATACAACATATTCTCCTTTGAATGTACCCCGAATCCCCTATCTGTTTCATGACTTCTCGGATATCGTAGAGTTCAATCAGCAGTATAACATTCATAAAACTGAGAATAATTGGATATGTTACACAGGATCTTATGATACACATTTTTGTGACCTGAATATCCACATTCACCCTGATTTAAAGAATAAAGAAGAAGTATATGAAATTACTGATAATTTCCCTCAGCATAGACATATCTATACAGATGGTTCCAAAAATAATGATAATGTTTCGATGGCTGTTTACATACCTTATTTGAAAACGGGTCATGGAATTAAACTCCCGGGCCAAATGAGCATATTTTCCGCGGAGTGTCTTGCTATTCTTGCTGCGCTACAGTTTATTGAGGAGAACACCCAAGAATGCACTCAATGGTTAGTCCTAACAGACAGCATGAGCTGTCTCAAAGCTTTGCAAAATACCAGATTTGATACCGGATGTAACTATATTCTACAAGATATTAAAACAACCTACTTCAAGCTCAAAAGTAATAATATTGATATAGTTTTTATGTGGGTTCCGTCGCATATTGGAGTATCTGGAAACGAAAGTGCCGATAAGTTAGCTAGAGCCATTACAAATGACGCCGCAAATGTCAACATTGACATTAAAAATGTTGCTATACCGTACTCTGATTTACTACCAAGACTTAAACTTTTGTCAAAACAAGACTGGTCCACTCATTGGCAAGAAACTCTAACAGTAAAAGGAACTTGGTATGCGAAGATTAATAATGTTCTTGGCTGTCGTCCTTGGTTCACAAAATCAGCAGAATACCATAGCAGAAAGTTTTATACTATCCTAACACGCCTGAGATTTGGACACTGTCGATTTAACTCACATTTACATAGAATGCGTATTATCACATCTCCAACATGCACTGAATGCAATTTAGGTGTGGATCAGACTCTTAATCATATATTTTTTGATTGCCCTGCTTACAACATTCAGAGATTAGTCCTGGTGGACAGATTATTAGAAATATATAAGACATCTAATAGCATCCCGCGCGACATTCAAGACATTCTCACAAATCCTGAAACTTATAAGGATTTATACAACTTTGTTGTATCATCGGATTTGGAACTATAAACATGGATAAGACTTTGAAGATTTATATCACACTGAAGATGACAAGGAAAATGGAATAGGAAGTGGCTACGGCCTTATATAACCCGGACACAGAAAAAGAAAATTGAAGAAGTGGCTTTGGCCTTACAAAACTCAATTACAGAAAAATGAAATCTAGAGGCTGGAATTCTTGTAGTTGAAATTATTTTAAATAAGACAATGGCTGTATGGCTCTGCCTTTGCCTTTCCCAACTGATGGGAAGAAGATATTAAAAAAAAAAAAAAAAAAGCATTATAATCTATGTTCTATGTTTTACGCGCCATTTCCAATTTTGTGGTTTGAGCTTCCTCACAAACAAAATGTCGTCACAAACTCCGAAAATTACATACCCATATAAATATAAATTCTTTGCTATTACCTATTTAGAATAAACCCTCGCCTGCGGCTCACGATTACAAATCAATTCGTTTGTAAAAAGCTTAAAAACCTGCTTACTGTAGTTAAGATAATGTTAGTGTACAATACCTATATACCTACCTAGTTTTTAAAATAATATACCTACGATTATTTTTTCTTTTTGCCTTCTCTAAAAATAGGAAAATGATTTATTTTGACATTTGTCAAATCAACGAGTCTAGGGATGTGAAAGGAATAATCTTTATCGAAAATTTTCGATTCATAAGTCATATCGATATTGATTCTATAGAATCGATAACAATTTAGTCTTACAAGTAAGAATAGAATAGGTAAGGTAATAATAGTACAATACAAAACAAAAATATGCTGGGTGGGTTTGACATTGATCAATTAAAAGGATTATATAGGATTACATAAGCCATATCAATTTTCTTGTATAATACGCGCGCGATAAAAATGGTAAGGGACCTTGTCAAAGTGAATTAAAAATGACAGTTAAGCTACTGCTTAACTGTCATTTTCAATTACGCTACTGCGTACAGCGCCGCGCTGCCACGTTAGCGGTACCGTGCGCCGCGTGCGCGTCTCAGTTCCAAAAGGTATTATACCATTCTCATCGCGCGCGGATTATAAATGCTGTTGCTATGATTAGGAAATTGTACATTATAAGGGTCCCGTAATAACTACATTAAAATTGTGTATAATACATTACATAATTCTACCAATTATTATAATAATTGATGCACGAATTGAAAAAAACTAAAGCAATTTAAAGTTATTTTTAAAGCCCTTGAATAAACGCCGCATACTATGCGTGCATGTGAGCCATATCAAATTATATTTTTATATTTGACTAATAACTAAACATTTTGTCATTTCAAAAAATCCTAAGTAAGCAGGTACCATAACCATAGTATGATAGTTATTTGTCATACTAGCGATCAAAGTCAATTTGTGCTGCGTGTCCTGACTTTAAATTACGAACTAGTGAAGTACCTAGTCTAGAATTTGTAAATTTCTAATTTATAGACTACTGAGCACGTTGCGTGATTCAAAGGCACGCGACATAACAAAAATTTGGTCTCGTGTTAGCGCCCGGCCACAGCCAGCCACCTAAATAAATAAAAATACGAATAGTACTGCCCAAATAAGAATAGTAGGTACTGTCAAAACGGCCATATTTTTTTGCGTTTCGCTTCCACTTTAGGGGTGTAGGATGTGCAATAAAAGAAACAAAGATCAAGATTGCAGTTTGACAGTACTATTCTTATTTGGCTCGTATAGTACACTAAGTAATAGTGTTGCCACCCTCTGACATTGATTTTCCTCGGACTCATTGAGAAATTTGCCTAAAATTAGATATTTTCAAAATATTTTCCCCTTAACATTTATTCTAAAATAAAACACCAATTCAAATGAATTATTATGTATTTTTCATCTTCTTTCTTTAATATTTCTATAAAATCTTGGAATGCGTCCACATGTTTTATTTCCAATTTTCCAACACGACATGATTGTATAAAAAAACTACAAAAAAGTTGAACTATTCAGTGGTTTTACTTTTAAATCATACAATATTTTTCCCTTCAAAATTCCCTTTAATAATTTTATACATTGTAAAATTTCCTAAACGTGTAAACAGACACTGCTGCAGTGTCGTGCAGTAGTATCCGCTGCTTGATATTTTTGATCCATTAAAAAAGACCCACAAATAATGTGTGCAGTGGCGATCTATAATATTGTTATTAATTTTGTAATTCATTACTCATTACATCATTACAGTATGTACTTTTTCAATACAACTATTTTAAAATTCCAAAAGTATGGATGGATTGCTACGCTGCTACAGCACTTGGATTTTAAAAGCTTGGCTCACTTCTTCCTATCTAAATCAACCTAAACTAATTTTACTTATTATGAGGTAGGTAGTAGATATTTACAATTATAACCAATATGAATCAATTAGCATTAAAATAATGCAATCAGTTAAATTGACAATGACTGTCATTCCGCGCCACCCCGGCGACATCACTTGAGATAGTAATGGTGCGTGCATACAGATTGCAACTGATTAAAATACATTGTGTTATATTGTATTATTACCGCAAGTTCCGCAAGTGCATATGTTGGTCACATCAGATCACATCAGTTGGACAAAGTCAAATTAATCGCATTATACTCAACTATTTGCTTTCACTCCATGAATATTTTTGCTGAATCCTAATAACATTATTATAAATACGAAAGTTAAAATAAAATAATTATAATCTAATAGTAAAAATGTGAAAGTTTGTGTCTGTTTGTTACCTTTTCACGCCTGATTAAACTTAAATGGTTGGACGGATTCGGATAAAATTTGGTTGGTATTGATTGGTAAATAAATAAGAACCTGGATTTACATTATAGGCTGCTTTTTTTTCTGGTCAAAGGTTCCCTAGGGTCCACGCAGATAAATTGACGAATAGTAAATAGACGAATTGCAAAAGACTATTGTTTTCAAAACCTATTACCATAATAATATGGCATGGCCAGAAAGTGTAGAACAGGGGGCTCAATCTTAGTACAAATAAACGGGTCTAGCAGTGAATATAAGGCAATAAAATTACAAAAACTTGCACAGTTTTGGAACAAATGGAGTGATTTTTTATTTGGATGCATTATATTCATCAATTTCCAACACGAGTGATCAGAGGCCGCTTTAACGCGTAAAAGTACGTATAAATTAGGAAGTATCAAACCATTATGAAACGAAAATAAAAAGCTACCTTACCTACTAATAAATGTAGAAAAATTTCGACGAGCTCGTTAATGTTTCGTTTGCTTATTTGGAAGAACATCTGAATTAAAGTCTCAAGTTCGACCCCACTGTGTGTCAATTTTTGTATTTTATTTTTAAATATTATTTATGCCTGCGGCATCATAATTAACTATACTTCTAAACAGAGATATAGTTCCTACCTTGACTACTAGATGGCATTTTGACGCAGATAAAAGGTTTTGGAAATATTAAATAAACAACTTTTTGTATGAAATCCCGAAATCCGAAAATATTTTATAAACTGTTTCATATATATTTTTTATGAAATAGCAGATTTTTCGCAATTTCAGGTTTATTTACTCTACAAATGGTTTTCATGTTTTGTGTTGACCAAAAATGACGTTTAATGTGTAAAATTACACCAGTAAACAATGAGCGATTTTCTGACAGCTCATAATTTGAGTATGTCGATAGATGGCAGTACTTCAACTAGGTAGATTTAAAAAAAAAACCCACTAATGGTCAGAGAAAAGTTTTTTGGAACACGCCAGCGGACAACCAACGCATAATACAACAAACCACATACTCGACAAACGTATGTTAATAAAGTAATTACGTTTCATCCTTTGCCTTTTTCTTACAAACCTACCTACTTAGTTGTTCAACGACATCTAAAAAGTAATTACGTTTCATCCTTTGCCTTTTTCTTACAAACCTACCTACTTAGTTGTTCAACGACATCTAGTTCTCTTTTGTGTACTACTTTTTTTTCTTAAACTGCCTTTTGAAAACTGCTCATTATAGTAAAATATAACATGTCTAAATGAAAACTCATTTAGACATGTTATATTTTTAGCGGTTTCTGCTGAAACTGAGAGAGATCAAGGCTGAGCTTGGTTTCAGTATCGGCTGATAATCCTGTTTCTGTCCTCAGAAAAAGGAAACCTATGGAAGTGGCACAAATTGCAACAACAAAGGATGTTTTACGTAAGGCGCGTGCCGTGTTCGCCATATTGTGTTGCGTTTACATGCTACAATTTCGACTGTATGCAGTTTACATAAGGTGTATGTACCATGGGCAACAGCGTCGCTTAACCACTGCTAAGGTTAAAATCGCTTGCACGCCGCGCCCGCTGTCACATACGTTTAGTTCGTGCAGGGGCGATACGCGTGCACACGAATTTTGTTGCTAACTGGTTAAGCGACGCTGTTGCCCATAGTACACTAAGCTAAGCCGCCATGTTTAGTTGCGTTTGAATGAAGTAGGTACCTATCCACGCTTTTATCGTAGGTATTTCAGGTAAATAATATTATTTCTTCGTCATTGTTTCTGTTGTAGTCATAGGTCTTATGATTAAAAAGCTGCAAATCATAAAGAAAGCATGCCGCTTTGCACAGTGATAGAGGGGGCAAATATAAGCAATTTTGCCCGCAGCAGCAAAACTTTCACCCCTTAGGATAAGAGATGGCGCCACTTCAAAAAAATATTTTCAGATTTTTTTTAAAGTTCAACTGTAGGAATGAAGCGTAAGTCATAAATTAATGGAATATTTTATGATGTTATAAATAATATTAATTACAACATTCATCTTGACTTGACTGTTTTTTAGGTTTCCGTACCCAAACGGGTCCCAAAAACGGGACCCAATTACTAAGACTCCGCTGTCCGTCTATCTGTCTGTCTATAATCAAGCTGTATCTCATAAACCGTGAAAGCTAGACAGTTGAAATTTTTACAGATGATGTATTTCTGTTGCCGCTATAACAACAAATACTAAAAACAGAATAAAATAAATATTTAAGGGGGGCTCCCATACAACAAACGTGTTTTTTTTGCCGTTTTTAGTACGGAACCCTTCGTGCGCTAGTCCGCCTCGCACTTGGCCGGTTTTTATTTCTTTAGTACGCTAGATTTCTTTGAGAAGAAGAAGAATAGGTTTTTTTTATATAATTTAAAATTAATAATTCATGATAATAATGGATTTTATATAAAAAATATAAAATTTACATAAATACAAATAAAAGTAATCGGCATTTAACTCCAAAACTACTTGACTAATTTCGATGCGGTTTTCGTATTTGGATTTAGAATTAATTTGTTTATAATAAATGTAATATATTTATCGTTATTGAATACAAACAATAATTTCTCTATATATAATTTTTTTTTTACAAATTTATAAATTTTCGTCTATTTTTTCAATCATTCAAATCAGTGCCCCCGTTGAGCTTTAAAACATTTCTGAAAATATTTTTTTGTAGTGGCGCCATCTCTTATCCTAAGGGATGAAAGTTTTGCTGCTGCGGGCAAAATTGCTTATACTTGCCCCCTCTATCACTGTGCAAAGCGGCATGCTTTCTTTATGATTTACAGCTTTTCGACAAAAAGTGTCCATAAGACCTATGACTATTGGACACTATTATTTATCTATTCGATATATCGACCAATTTATCGTTATTCAAATGTAAGTTGGCAACTCCTCCCTCCTTATGGTATCCTACTGCCTGTCAAACGCCATGATGGTCCGGCCGACCCGACCTACTGTCACTGTCACTTTGTAACGATCGAAGAGTGGTTGAACATCGAGGAGAGGTCGTGGAGCATTTTACCATCTAGCCACCATCGCCGTTCGCCAATTACACCATGGCTGATACCGAAAAGGCGCCGCAGCCGCAGCCCCAACAGCAGCAACAAGAACAGCAATCGCAGCCGCAACAACCTAAAACGGCTAAACAAAAGCAGGTCATCGGTAAGTGCTACGCCATCTTAGTTTTGCGTTCCCCGGCATTATGCTAACAAAAGCACATGGCAGTAAAATTGAGAGATTAAGTTTTTTTATTATTTAACGTGGTAGCTTTAGATTATTTTTATTAAATAAAAATATTATGATTTATTTTGTAATTGGATTATGATCTGTTGACCCATTTACGTTGGTATTGATCGCGTGTGTTGACCCCGGTAGCTATTCTATACGTGTTTCGCATCATGTATAAACTAAATCAATATCCGAGATGCGTGTTGCACCCACCACGCCATCTCAAAACTGATATTACTTATGCAATATGTATGGATTTATTGTTATGATATTAGTGCACTTGAGCGATAAGAGCTAGCTACGTATTTATTTCTGACGACAGTATTTCGGTTTGCATAGCAGAATAAGCCAAAATTATAAGCAGTTAGCTGAATAACAGTCTAATACTGATAATAAGGCATGTAACATTCCATTTTTCTATTGTTTGCAAAGCACTATTTCCTTGCTGGCGGTCTTGTTCATCTTTACAAATAATTTGTTAAGTATTTTTCTAAAATCGGATGGTTCCTTCCTACACTGATGTGGTTGCCACACATATAAATAATCAAAGAGGCATATGATTAACCTTCGGAAGGATGGGGGTGACCCATCACGTCACTCGTTCAAAAAAGATGAGGTAACTTTTTATACGTTAATTGAGGGTAGTTGTGTTTTTCTGTATTCTCTTATCTAAGCTTATGTAATTAGTAAAATATAGTACCGATTTGTAGACGGTAGTAGATTTTGTTATATTAACCTTGCTGGGGTGACCGAGCACCCCACTATCCTTTTACGTAACTTTTTATACATTAATTGAGGGTAGTTGTGTTTTTCTGTATTCTCTTATCTAAGCATACGTAATTAGTAGAATATAGTACCGATTTGCAGACGGTAGTAGATTTTGTTATATTAACCTTGCTGTGGTGACCGATCACCCCACTATCCTTTTACGTAACTTTTTATACGTTAATTAAGGGTAGTTGTGTTTTTCTGTATTCTCTTATCTAAGCATACGTAATTAGTAGAATATAGTACCGATTTGCAGAGGGTAGTAGATTTTGTTAAATTAACCTTGCTGGGGTGACCGATCACCACACTATCCTTTTACGTTGTGTTTTTTTCCAAAGAATTAATTGAAATGAGGGTATTTTTTCTCAAAAATGACAATGCAAATTTATCAATATCATTGTCCGTAAGACAATGATATTGATAATTTTTTGGAATTTACAAAACCCACAAAGTCTGATGGGGAATATTCTTCAGATGAGAGTGAACTGTCAGAAATTAAGTATAATGTGTCTGTGCATTCAGAGCAGTATGAAGTTAATTCTATAATACTTTATGTTGCTGCTAAACCCCCTACGATTTCTGTCAACAAGTTTCGAAGCAGATATTTAAAAGAATTGGCAATGAAATTAGTCGAGCCGTATATGAAGCGTCATTTGAACACAAACATAGTTCCGCAAGAAATAACTAAAAATATGCTGTATATTCTAAACATGAATCAGGAACCTTCTAGAAGTGAACCCCCTTTAGTACTACAAAAAATAAATTTAAAAAATATTAAAAACACGACTGCCCTTCCAAAACGATCTATAAAGTTAAATAACAAGTGTCATTGCAGTCGGGGGACTGTTTTGTGGAACAATTTTTAATCAAAGAGGTCCCCCACACTTGTTATTTAACTTTATAGATCGTTTTGGAAGGGCAGTTGTGTTTTTAATATTTTTTAAATTTATTTATTTTTATTTCACACATTTTAGTGACAAATTAATAGTTTTGAAATGTGCTCATTAAGGTCTTTCATTTGATGCCCATAATGTAATATGTGAGAAAAATTTCTTTTTTCACATTTGAAAATGGCAAGAACCTTATATATGACTCTGGACATTGCGTCACCTTTTGGGGCTTGAAGAACGAAAAAATAACCTTGAATGACGTCAACGATATTTTCCATCTCTTTCATTAGGGTGACAACAATGTTGTCCATTCGTAGGACAGTCACTACAAATAGGTACTTACTACAGACTATCAACTTATGCCTACGGCGTAAGTTTTTTGGACGACCAATCCAAACATTCAAAAGTGTTTAGATTCTAAACATTTGAATGTTTTAGAATAGTTTAGATGTTAGTTAGTGCCAAAGTTTGTATGTTTGGGTATCTCTAAACGTACAAACATTCGCATTTAGAATATTACTGCATTTATAGGATTATTACTACTCTTGACCAACCATATTATAACCTTTCTATATATTCATTCAAACCCCCCTTTTGGCCAGCGGCGGCGCGCAACACAAAATATTTACTTAATGATTATTTTCGGTTGGCTCCTCTCCGGATGGACGATACTGTTTTGGAATGGTGGTCACACTGGGGGTCAAGTCTGCTATTGTTAACATCATATAATCGTGTTTCAATGGTGTTTGAACGGTAATGCTTTTTAACACAGTTCTTGATTCTTAAACCCAAAACTGAGACACAGTGTCTAACGGGTTTGGATTTTTAGGAAAAACAATGTGTTTCAATTTTGGGTTTACAAAAACAAAAATTGTGTCAAAAAGCATTACCATCCAAACACCATTGAAACACGATTACGGCGTTAGTCACGATAATAGCAAACTTGACCCCTTGGTCCTGTACGGTCCGGCTGGTTAAAAGTCAAAACTTGGAGATACGTGGTGAGGTTTAAGACTTAGGTACAGATGCCGGCATATATATTGGCAAGAAAATGAAAGAGACAAAAGATGCGCAGTAGCCATAAACTTAGTGTTTATGGCTACTGCGCATCTTTTGTCCCTTTCTTTCTCTTGCCAATATATATGCCGGGCAGTTTTTTTTTTATACACACCTGCCCTTCCACCCTAAAGTCACGTGTATTTTTATTTTGTACAATGAGGAATGTCCAAAAAAACAAATTGGCTGAATATTTTTATAGGCAGGAATAAGCGCCCTTAGTAATAGGAAAAAGTTTTAGAATTTTCGGTTGTGTGAAAAAAAAATTAAGTCTCATTATTAGTCATTGTATTAAAAAAAGTTGCAATATAAAATGTCAAAACTGCATTATTTTGGCCGTTGAAAATAATTTCCCTCTAACGGTAATTGGGATATACTATAAATGTTTCTTTTCCTCATCGTTTCGGAATCTGAAAAATAAAATAAGATTAATTTTTATTTTGTTACTACGAATAAACAATGGGTGTCAAAGACCATAATAACTAGTATAGTAGTAAGGTAGTCAGTTAGGTAGGTCCGATTCTTAGCTGAAACTGATCTAAATTGTTTAACTCAACTACGTAAGATAATATTTTAGTTTACATTACATTTTTTCTCTCTGTTAAGAATACAAAATAATTCCGCTCTCAAAGTTAAATGTGGCATAAAAACATAAAATGTAATGTTAAATGTAAACGTAAATTTTTCATCCAAATCTTTCTTTCTTATTCAAAAGTTCTGCTGTGATTATGGTCACCCTGCGATATGCAGATAATATTTCTAAAGCTTCTTATGTGTCGAAAATGAATACAGATTTGTACATATTATATTTATTATATCGAAATAAAAAATACGTAATTAAGGTGGAATTATAATTAACTTCTATAATATTTCCGAATAAGATCGGAAACAATCTTTGAAATCTGCTAAAATTCAGATTTCTGAGAAGGAAAAATTGAATGCTGAAAATACTTTCAAAAACACTTACTTGTGAAATATAATGTTAGAATTTGGTTTTGAAACACTTTTGCAATTTTGCACAATGCAACACATGCTTTGTAACGCGAATTTTATTTAAATAATTTTATATTTTTGTACATAAACGTGAGATGCGGTGGAAAATCATTGACATTAGTGACATGTCAAATCAAAGACAATTCCATCAGTGATGCCACCTTATTTTTATTTGGTAACTTATGAAATATGGAGAAATTACTGTTAAACGTAAAATATTGTAATAACAAAATGGACTCATCTGTCCTCTAAATAATTACTTTGGCATGTACTAATAAATTTTAACATCATGTAACTAATTTAAAGTGTGCCGATATTTACATTTATTTAGAAAATCTAATTAATTTTTGTACATGACCTGGGTAAATTGACTATGGATTGGGATATTTTGTACTTAGCATGGCAATTTCAGTCACAGTCTGAGAGGGATAAAAGATATCTGCAAAGGTGAATGACCTCATCCCCAACCATCCTTCAGTAGTAGAATGTCCAGTGTCATAGAATATGAATATAAGGTTCTTGGAAAATGGCGTCGTACAGTCGCCATATTGACGTTTTTCAAAAAATTTATAGCCAGTGTCACTCGGAATGATGTAAGGATTCTAACGATACCCCATACATCCAAATCCGTTGAGCCATTTAGAAGTTATGGCAGAATAAAGAAACTCACCCACAAACATACATGAATCCTGAACACATAATATACACTCTTTTTGCTGTGGGCAGTCGTGTAAAAACAAGCACGGTGCTCACTGTGTACAAGGAAAAAAGAAAAAATTGTTAGTTTTATGTCATTTGTCTGTGTGTTACAATCACCGTTAAGATATTTGTCTGAACTTCATTAAATCTTAAATAAATATTGATATATAGATATAAATAAACAAAAACTCATTAAAATTGTTTTTCATACTTTGATTTCGAACTATATTATTTATCTTGTTAAAAATAAACATATTATTTTTTTAAACATATTATGTTCATTTCCGCAAATTAGTTGTGGGGTGATGGGTCACCCCCTATCCTTACTTGTATGCAAGAAAAGCCTATCCTGCCGAAGATTAAAATAAAATTTTGTTGTGAAGTTTTAGAAACACAAAATTTTGTAATAGGTTTGGTGTTTTTCTTTATTTCTGTAAAAGGAACGCTTTGCAAAACATAATACCTTTAAATCATAGATGAAAATTGTTTGTCATGGTGTTGATATCTTCCTGACCTGATATTAGAATCCAGGCATTGGCGAGTGTTTATTAGTAATAATCTGCGACATTGTGTTGAATGATTTAATTCAACAACATTCAAGTGATGTAAAATCAGATGTTTAATTTAAGCTTATTGCTTTTAACATAGTCCATTTTGTTGTACTTAAACTAGTTATCATGACATGAACAACTGTAGCAATTTGTAGCCTGGGTCAACATACAATTCAATACTGTGTAAACAACACACACTACATTTCATACCGCTATTTCAAAATCATTCTAACAATTATTGTATTACATTCTATTTTCATACAAACATAGCAAATTAAAACTACATTAAAGTTTAACAACAAACAAACAGGTACGAGATATGACACATAAAGTGGCGGTACTAATTAAAGACACCAGTTGATTTTTATACAAACAAGGTAACTTTGAAGCCTTGGTTCTTCGCCAAGGTTTTACTTCACTGTGATCTCATTATGGCTACCCAGGGAGTAAATGGAAGAGATTCAGATCGCTATACACACTCATTTGATCTGATCAGCATTCTAAGAGATATAAGGATCAGAGTTTTCAGTTTCAGGAATTCCATACCTACATCTTTTTATGCTAATTTTGCAGTTGATTTAAACATATCTCTTAGAATGCTGATCAGCTCAGTTGGGTATGTATAGCAATTTGATTTCCTCCATTCCCTCCCTGGATATCCTTGGCGGAGAACCAAGGCTCCAAAGTTACCTCATTTATTTGAAAATCAACTGCTTGTCTTTAATTATGTGACCACCACTGTATATGTGTTTGCAAAGATCATGAAGTACTATAAATAATATATGTTGTTTCAGCTGAAAAGGTGTCGGGTACTGTAAAATGGTTCAACGTCAAGAGTGGATATGGTTTCATCAATAGGTATGACATTGCCAATTGTTTGATTATAATTTATTTCACATTTGAAAGCCGAGTATTTTTAACAGAAGGAGTATTTCATTACAGTGAAGAAGCTAAGTACTGGTTTTAATTGATCGTTTGTTTTGATAGGAACGACACGAAGGAAGATGTGTTTGTTCACCAAACTGCGATCGCCCGCAACAACCCGCGCAAGGCTGTGCGCTCGGTCGGCGACGGAGAGGCCGTTGAGTTTGCCGTGGTCGCCGGGGAGAAAGGCTACGAAGCAGCCGGAGTCACGGGCCCCGGGGGCGAGCCGGTGAAGGGCTCGCCCTATGCAGCTGACAAACGCCGCGGTTTCCAACGCCAGTGAGTTTGATTGCAAGAGTTGTTTTTTGTAGATCATCATTGTGGCCCAAGTCTGCTATTGTTAATCGTGTTTTAATTGTAATGATTTTTGACAGCGTTCTTGTTTCGAACCAAAAACCGGAACAATTGAAACATGATTATTACGTTAACAATTAGCTTTACGACTTAGGCCCCTGTAATATCGTCTCTTATATGCAATACCATAAACTCTTCTAAAACACTAGCATTGCCCATATTATTACTACTAAATAAGTAGAGAAATTCCTAGATGCTTAAACGTGCTACATCTGCGATTTAGTATGTGTAATGATGTGTTGTTTACAGATACTATCCCCGTCAAAGCGGCGGCGGACGTGGCGGTGAAGGAGCTCCACGCAGGGGTCGCTTGGGTCGCCGTGGGCCCCCGCCCACCCAGGGGGGCGCGCAGGGGGATGAAGGTCAGGAGGGAGGCGGAGCACCACCGCAGCGCAGGTCAGTCGGCGACACAGCTTTGTAGTCCATTTTCTGTTTTTTTACAACTTAATCAGAGAATGGTTGCTACTACTGTTTCATTCCAGTTCTCGCTCTTTTTTACTTCTTATACTGCCATTCTGCATACAATTTTTTTGTTTCACATATACTTTCACACTTTTAGGCTAAGTTCATGTGACCGCGCGTTGCAGCGCGGTACTACTAACTGTGCAGTACAGTACGAGGCATATATCTTGAAATCGGGTGGGGAATGCGCGGAACGCGTATTTTGGGCATGCGTAGTGGTGAGGTACGCGGGCGGCGGGAGAGGGACGCGCGCTATTGGTCGCTCACAAAAGCACATGCACGAACTTATCTCCACTACGTGGAAAAAATTTCAAGATACATGCCTCGTTCTGTACTAGATCATACTAAACTGTTTTACAACGTCTACATTAACGGTGCGGCGGGCCCGTGCGCAAAATCTTGCATCGCGCGGTTCAAGATCTACACACTTGCATCGAACTGTTCAGTTGAGCCGCGCGGTTTGCGCAACAAATAGTCTCCTCCACGTCAATGTTGATGCCAGACAGACTGCCGCACTTCACTTGTATACGCTATCATGAGAATGCTCCTACCGCGCGATCACACGCGACACCGCGCGTTCATATGAACTCAGCACGACCGACCCGTGGTCACATCGTTTTACCGGGTTGGATTGCCCGCCTATTCCTTTATCTAGCTTATTTTATTTCATATGTAGGTAGGTATTTTATTTCTTAGGTACCTACTAGGAAGGGATAATAAATTTAATTTTTTGTTGCTACTTTTCGTATTTACAGTGGTTTTATGTTTAACATTTTCTTATTTCTAATATGCTTTTTACATTTCATACTTTACTTTTTTCTGTTTGATTTGTACTACAACTGTTTAATAATAGAACTCGTCCACTGTGCTTACTGGTTAGTTTACTAGTTATATTTTTATTAGGTAGTAATTTAAATTGAATTTTGTTCTGACTTTTCGAGACATTATAATATATCAATATTGTCAGAAACTTATGCCTGGTTTATACAGGGTCAGTAACATGGCAGTACAGTAACCCAGACCAGCGCTTACTTGCTACTGGGCTTGTCGCCACGAGTACAGATTGACCATGACCTGGGTTCAGGTCTGCACAAGATCTTAGGCGTCAGAAGAAATTTTATATGCTAGAGATTTGATGAGAGACGCTAAGAGACAAGATATGCGCTCATATTGTATAGTATCGTATTGCTTACACTCTCGCGACTTTTGACTCCAGCGATATCACCATCACAGGCCACGCTTGTGATGGGTGGGGAACCAATTGGGGTTCCCCAGGGTCCTCCAAACCGTCCCCTTTAGACTCTCCCTTACCTCCGGGATTGATTATCGAATGGTTGTATTTGTACTTGAGTGTACTTGATAAACAGCTTCGAACGGACTCTATTGAGATAGTTTGACCGTACATCTATTGAGATGCCCGGGAGTCCAGTTCCTGACTTCATTGCTGCCTTGAATTGAACATTTGGTTAATGGGCATCGATCGATGCCCACGAGCACATATCTCATCCCTCAAAGTCTCACTCAGTTACACATGAGAGTTATCGAATGATGAATTATTATTATAATAACCACTAACCTTATGCAAGAAGGATTTGCCTTACACTCTTGGAACAGTCCTCGCAGCATGTGATCCTTCTTTTTCTTTGCTATCGGAACACGAGTGTCTCACGTCCAAATTGCCACCATCTTTACCGTCAAAAACACAGTACTGATTAGCGAAGCAAAAGCAGTGTTGCCACACAATAATATATAGGACATTTGTTCTTACTTACCGACTTGTTATTGGCAGCTCGCGTACACCGCGACAGGGCTCGTGTAGACGCTAGTTTCAACCCAGTCCAGTGCTGACTTCTCGCTCGCAAGTCAGTCCAGCTGACAAGCCACCCCTTATATTTTCGGGCACAATGACTTACTGCTGATCCTGTCTATATGTACTCAGTTCCTGGATCCAAAATTCTGAGTCACTGCTCACTGGGTCCAGTCTCTGATCGAATATAAACCAGCCGTTATCACTACATATTATAAAAAACAAAGTCCCTCGCCGCGTCTGTCTGTTCGCAATAAACTCGAAAACTACTGAATGGATTTTCATGCGGTTTTCACCAAATGATAGAGTGATTCATGAGGAAGATTTAGGGGTTTAATAAGTTAAGGTTTTATGTAAATTGGGAGAAATATGGCGATAATTGTTGAAGAAAACTGCAAAAATTAAGCCAACTGGGAGCTTGCATCGAAAACGCTGCATAAACCTTTTGAGCTACAAAATAGTGTATTGTTCATCTTTTAAGAATAACTTAGTATACCCCAATTGGTCACATACAATATGCGGTAATTTGGAAAGCTATTTAGAAGGATACAGTATTAACCCTTATCAACTTAAATACGTTAGTTACATTAAGCATTTTATGCACATTATTTTAGTCTTTTACACCATACCATTTAAATGAATATCTTGGAGAATAATTATCATAAAAAAATTAACGCGTGCGAAAATAAATTCAAGCGCGTTTCTTACACTGATGACGGGATGGGACTCGAACGGGACGGAAACAGACTTTGGAGCGAACCGGTGACGACTGTAAGGATTTTCTTTTCTTTTTAGGTGTTGGGAGGTCGCATTTGGCAATATAAAGGAAGGACCCGAAGCGAAGCGAGGGCGGGTTGCGTAAATTGATTAGTGCAAAATAAAAATGTAAGACTGCACAAAGTAACAGTGTACAATACAATGTTTTATTGTATCAAACCAATATTAAATGGATATTATATTATATGTAAAGGGGTGTATTAAAACATGAATATGGGTGATTGATATAGTATCACATATTTTAATATCTTATTATGTACAGTTGCATACAAGACTATCTACACCAATTTTTATTTATTTTTATTTGGGAAACAAACAATATTTTAATACACATATGGATTAAAACACCCATGATATTAATCTACATCCATGATATGTATCCTCTATAAGGGTTTTGACTTTGTCTTTCCTCCTCGTCGTCGTCATTTTATCATCCGAACGAGTGTTAATTTCATAATGTAACTCGTCGCGCGTGGCAGCGCGATATCCTCGCTCGGATATTGTAATGTTGGCAGCAAACTTACCGTTTTAGATCCCTTTACAGAGGATTTAAAGCATGGGTGTAGTTAAAATTATTAGACTTTAAATCGTTCTATTCTTATTATAAAATTATTGTTGCAGCTACTTCCGCCGCAATTTCCGTGGAGGTCGTCGTGGCGGCGGTCCCGGTCCGATGAACCGCGGCGGCTACCGCATGCGCCCGCGCAACCAGGGCCCGGGGCAGGGCCCGCCGGCCGCCGCGGGCCCGCGCCAGAACGGCCAGGAGGGCGACGCCCCCGCCGCGCCGTCTTCACCGCCGCCACCGCAGCAGGCCAAGCCCAAACCCAACAACAAACCTTCTGGCACCACCATCGAAGCCACCACCAATGAGAGCCAGGCCTAAACTGCCGCCGCGCGGTGTGGCACGACCCGTAGTGCATGTTAATCTAGCTGTGCCACACGTCCATCGCAACTTCCTGTCTGTTCAACTATGTGTTTTGTTTCTATGTTGCAGACACTGATATTGAAGATCTTTGTAATTATATAACATCAATTATTTTGTCTTGGCTGAAATGTTTCATGGGGGAGTTACAAATGGAACTGCAGAGGTATCATGGATCAAAGATGTGATATATTTAATTATTATTAAATTAATATATTATATTATTTAATATTTGTACTTGCAGTATTTTGGTTATATACCATTAGATTGTGTAAAATTTTTAAAACAGATTAAAATTTATCAAAAAAATGTTTGGTATACAATATTAGGATCAAAATTATATCGCGTATGGCAAACTCGATATTATTGTGCAATTAATATTTACCTATTATATAAATTGAGAAATGATACGCAGGTTCCAATGCCCCAAGAGAATCATGTATTTTTTACACTGTCGATTGATTTATTTTAAAATTGTACAGTCGCGTGATATAACCAAAAGTTTATTTTTTTGCATAATATGAAATTGTTAGTATACTGTATTTCTAAAAGGCTCTGTTAATGGATAAGTTCTTTTTACCTGTGTAGCACTGTAACTTTAAAAACTCAATAAAATTTCTTTTTACCTGTGTGAAATATTTCTTTTTTTACATCCTTGGGATGATGCATCAAATTGAGATAAGCCCTTCACTTCCTACCCACTTACATCCTAATAAATCAACTTAGGATTATTATTTAGTCAGTTGTACTAGTTGAAATTTCCCCTGTTCCACACATCTAGTCCACTAAGTCATGTCCTCATTAGGTCATGTCCTCACTAGGTCATGTTGTCATTTATCCCTACTGGTCTATTACTGCTGGTAGGGAAGAGGATTTCTCCACATACTTTCACAGTAAGTAGAAAAATCATTTTTTCTGTATGCTCTAAGTAAAAAACCATTCTCGATATTAATTAGGTATAACTATCTGTTACCGGCAATGCTCTAAGCCGGCAATGTATGAAATGCAGGCATTGTATAGGTAGGTACAATATATTATTCGTTTGCAAAAATAACTTTTGTTTTTCAAAGTGTTTGTATAAATAAATATCCAAGATGTGAAACAGCTGATTTTTTCCGCGATTTCAAAGTTGTTTACATAGTAAAAGTTGTTCAGTGGCCCTACCATGAGTTGATGCAAACTGTTTACGTTACAGTAAACTGTCGGATATACCGCTCACAGTCAATACGAGTGAAAGAGAGAAAACGATAGTTTACTGTAACGTAAACAGTTTGCAACAACTCATGGTAGGGCCACTGGTCACCATCTACCATATTCGGCATCAGGGGGTTATTTTGTAACACGTTGTAGGTATTTATATGTACAATAAACAAAACACTTAAAGAAGCACTTAGACATTTTCAATGTGATGATACTAATTTCCTGAATTATTTTATCAGAAGAGATAAGTGGTGGAAAAGTAGGTATTCCTCCCTTAGCTAAATGTGGAGAAAAGACTCCCTACTTCTTTACCAGTAGGTATATGTGGAATAGGGGGAAATTTTTCTCTCTGTCCACTAACTTTTATTATTTGAGAATATATTTTGTAATCCTACAGATATTATGGCAAAAATGTCTTGCGATTTTTTCGGAAGAATTTTTTCTAGTAAGTACTTAATTTAAAGAAAATTGTAGGAGAATGCTGCTTACGGGCGTACCTACTTAATACTCATATCAAAAGTAACTTAATTTTTTGTAGGTAAGTACATAACATAATTTGATACAAACGTAGGTCATAGGTAATATTGGAATACCTTCACCGAATTGAAAGGTAACATGGAAGAATGCCGCTCACTTTGTGCTTTGTCAGTCGTTACCAATGTACTTGACTAGCCACGCACGGAACGGCATGCGCTATCGGCAGTGGCAGTAGTGCCTCGAGAGCCACGGCATTCGCACAAAAGTTAACTTTTAACTGTGTTGTGTCAGTTGTGTGTCCTGCGTACTAACAGACGAACTATCCGTGCGCGCTACAACAGTTGCTCGCTACCCTTCACTATTTAGGACCCAGCGTCCACCTAGCAAAACGTACCATAGCAAACCTTGAAAAGTGAGTACCTACCCACTGTACGTTGAACCAAAAATTTTTATAGTGAATAAGTTTTGTACCCGTTTGAGTTAGGTACGAAGTTAATAAAACAGGTTTAACTTTCTATCCAAAGTTAATGGTTTGTTTTTAATAACATTTCGTGACGAAACGACGTTATATCACTACCAAACGATTGTTTTGGTAGGTAAGTGTAAATCTATTTCTAAACTTATTTTACAATATGGATAGTAAGTAGGTAGGTAGGTATATTAAGATTTACATAGCGATATTTTTTTCAAAAGTGACGTTCAAAATATTAGTTTATAAGTAGATAGAATTTTCTATACGATCATGTTGTTCTTAAGGTAGGTAGCCAAACTTATTATTAATTAATAATCTTAAAAAATATTAACTTTATCCGATAAATGTTTTGTATCCCAAAATAAAATACAAATAGGCAGGTAACTAACTAATAAATATACTTAGTCCTCTTTTACAAACTTTTTACAACTTTTTTTACTTTCTAGTTTTTTTTACAAAGATCATTGCGTGTTGTGTTTACTTTCTAGATTATTTTTTTACAAAAGTACCTAGGTAGTTGTGTGTTGCCTATGTAACATGACTAACCACGAAAAAAGTGGCTCCCCATTATTTAATGACTTTAAGGCCAGGGATATTTTTGAATCCTTCGACTGGCGTCGAGCGCTCTTTTCTACTGATTTTCGTTCGACATATGACTCAAAACAATGAGATGTCGAACGAAAATCAGTAGACGAGCGCCCGAGCCAGCCGAGCGATTCAAAAATAGGGCCCCAGATCCAGATCCAGGAACCATAATTCATCATTCTATAGAGATGTTACGAATGTCAAATTTAACACATTCGCGAATGCGAATGCGAATATTTAGCCTGCGAATGTGCGAACGCGAATGTTATGACATCAAGCATTACAAAAACTATACATAAGTAGATACTATATAGTGGCTCCGTGAGCCTGCTGTTCAAAATGTAAGTTGTTGAAAAAAAAATGTCGCCCTCGCCACGAGGATTTCAAAAGCCTCGTGTTGTTTGGAATATTCGCAGCTAGATGGCGCTTCTAATTTTGAATGTTTTTCGATTTGTTTTTCGGGTCAGTTTTTCGAAATATTCACATCAACTTTGTCTAGGGATACAGTTATTTTCATACAAACGAGGTAACTTTGAAGCCTTGGTATTCTGCCAGGGATGTACCGTGCTGTAATCTGATGATGGCCATCCAGGGACTGAATGGAGTAGATTCAGATCGCTATACACACCCAACTAATCTGATCAGCATTCTAAAAGATTAATGGGTCAGAGTTCTCGGTTTGAGGATTTCCATACATTTTCATGCTATTTTCGCGGTTTTTTTGAACATGTTCATTACGTTTTTAGAATGCTGGTCAGATCAGTAGGGTGTGTATAGCGATCTGAATCTCCTCCATTCACTCCCTGGATAGCCGTCATCAGATCACAGCATAGTACATCCCTGGCAGGCTTAGAGCATGTTAAATGCTCTAAGCTGGCAGGAAACCAAGGCTTCAAAGTTACCTCGTTTGTATGAAAATAGCACCTGGTATCCCTAGACAAAGTTGATGTGTGTATATCCAATATTTCGAAAAACTGGCCGAATCGGTTGAGAAATGCGACCTATGGAGAACAAACAGTGCCGGAAAGCCAGACTGAAATATGTTTTTTTACATATCTCCGTCATTTTGAAAAAATACTTTTTTGTCTGTTTTTACTAGTCCGCCTTTTATGTTTTTAGTCCAATTTGTATACTTTTTAGTCCGTTTTAAAAACGTGTTTTAAAAAAAAATTATTCAGCTACACTAAAAATATACCTACCATCTCCTATCGGAGCACTCGTCAAAAGACGAATCAAACGAGTTCAAACTCGATGGGGATGCATGGTTTTATTACAGAGTTCCAGTGGCCTTCGTCCAGCTCCATCATCAGACCCTGGACACTTTTTATCAACAAAGTACTCGTCAAGACGATTCAAACGAGCCCAAACTCGATGGGGTTGCATGGTTTTATTATAGAGATCCTGTGGCCTTCTTGCGGCTCCATCATCATACTTGAACACTATTTTCCATTAGAGTACTCGTCAAGACATTTCAAGTTTCAAGTCTCTAGAGCTCATCGGGAAGCTAGTATAAAATCGTTTGCAAAATTTGTTGACACACAAAGCAACAAAAAAACCGGCCAAGTGCAAGTCGGACTAGCGCACGAAAGGTGCCGTACCAACGGCAAAAAACATTTGTTGTATGGGAGCTCCACTCAAATATTTATTTTACTCAAAAATGCTTGTAATATGGTCATTATTTTGACAACCTTCTTTGAGCAAAGTCGGGGTTGCCGCCCTCCTCCGATGGTGACGCGGCAAAGTTGTATGAGATTTCATTATTGTCTTGTTTTAGCTACCAGCAATTTCCTTTGAGAATCCATTATTGTCGAGTTTTGTTTCAAACATAGAACGCCACACCTATCGCTCTCTCGGTCACACTCGTTGTGGTAAGCGCGGTGAGCCGCCATTTTCAATCCCATTCTTTATCCGCGCGGGTGTTGTACATTGAGGGGAGAAAACCCTATTACACAGGTGATGTTAGTATTTTTATGTAAAATTTGTATGGAAAAATATAAAAAACTCGCACTTGACCGTTTTTTGACCTTCCATTAAATACCTATTGACCACTTCCGGGGTACCTTAGGGGGTCGAAAAAAACTTAAATAAAAATATAAAATAAAAACTTAAATAATAAAAAAGCTTATTTTTTGGCTCCGACGCACCGTTTTTGAGATATTTGCATTTTTGTATTTTTTTCGAAATTAGGTTATACGTACCCACTATAGTAGTAGGTAGTACTCGCATTTTTGAGTAAAGCACTATACAAGCCTTGGTCCACAATGACTGCACTGCTGGCCACGTTATGATGGCCTCGAGCTAAGCTTAACTACGCTCTCGGCCTTCAAGCTTGGTCATCATTGCAGCCCTTGCTGTCCGCGCTATAAAGGCCTCGACCTCCGGTCTCGGCCTTTATTTCAGCTTGGCCATCAAGGGCTGCAATGCTGACCGCGCTGTGACGGCCTGGACCTGCGCTAAGCTCCGCTCTCGGCCATCATAATCGTTGTCATTATATACCGCGGCAGTAATGTACTATTATTCTTTTTACGGTTCCGTACCCAAAGGGTAAAAACGGGACCCTATTACTAAGACTCCGCTGTCCGTCTGTCTGTCTGTCTGTCACCTGGCTGTATCTCATGAACCGTGGTAGCTAGACAGTCGAAATTAATAGCGGCAATAGAAACACGTCATATGGTGTTGGACCGTTTTCTAAGGGTTGAACCATAGCCTTCTGTTGAACTGAGCCCCGCTTGTCATGTCAGCACGGAATATCATTTTTTCATTCTGTCAGCTCTTCTATAACTGAGGATCGTCATTTCTTTTATAAAAAAGACTAGTCAACTGAAAAGATGGAAACAAGATTAAATATTAAAGGCAACATTATAACATGCAGTCGGAGGCATGCATAAAGAAAGTGACATTATGAATGATTTGAGTTATATGCCTCCGACTGCATGTTATAATGTTGCCTTTAATATTTAATCTTGTTTCCATTTTTTCAGTTGACTTGTCTTTTTAGGCAGGCGGGTTTTTAATTTTTTTAAATTTATTTTTTTGTTTATTTATTTTTAGTTATTATTTCTGTACATCAGAGCCAACTGGTCGGATGTCCATTTTTGATACTTTACAGGAGAAGGAATTTTAACTTTTAAACGTTGATTACTAACTTAGACTACTAAGTTTACGAAAAATCTTTAAGTGAGTAAAATTACTATTTAATTATGATTGTTTTTCGCTATACTATTTCATCCCTTCTCCAAGAACAGCAACGCAATCAAATCTGAATTATAAAAAAGGAGCAACATCCGACCTTAAAAATGAGGGTATTTTCTCATGACATGGTCGGATAACAACATCCGCTGTTTTGGTTCTAAAAAAATTAACTTTAATTAACAATTTTAGGGCTTATATTAAGATCTGACCAAATGGTTCGAAAACAAACATGAATCCAGTAAATAGTAGGTGAAAATAAGATATTTTGGTCCGGGGATATTTGACCTGCTCTTACAAATACACATCCGACTTTTCCTTGAACATTTAAGTTTTTGAGATAATAATATTTTAAAAGAAACGCAGAAACAAGAATTGTATTAAACCAAAGAAAAATAAAATGTATCAAGTAGGTAGGTTTATTAAAATAAATGTAATAAGTAGAACAATAATTATCATTAGAATGCAGCTGATTCTTCGTCGCCTCCTGTTTGATCGGTCTCGCAGCGAACATCGCTTGCAGTGCTGTCGTGATCCAGATTTTTGTAAAAACCATGGAATTCTGCCTGTATCTATTGTAAAAGTGTCATAATATCTTTGTATTTGACAGAGGATATCGGTTTTTCCGTATTTTAATGTATAAAATCTTAAACTGAATGACTTACTGACTGATCTATCAACGCACAGACCAAACCGCTGGACCTAGACTTGAAATTTTTCACACAGATACCTCATACAGTGAAGGCATCTACTAAGAAAGGATTTTTGAAAAGTCCATCCCTAAGGGGGTGAAATAAGGGATGAAAGTTTGTATGAAAGTCCCTCAGTTTTGAAGCTAGGATCTTCAAATTTTGTGTTTAGGCTGACGATTGACAATTAATAAATATGGGTCTCAGCGTTTTTCAAAATTCTACCCCCGCAGGGGTGAAAAGGGGTATGAAGTTGTGTATAGAAGAAAATCCTTCATTTTCGAAGTAAAAATCACTTAATTTATTATATAGGCTTGTGGAAGAAAATCTAACGCAATGTATATTGTTATTGTTAGTACTTCAACCCCTATGGCGATGAAATAGGGGTGAAATGGGTAAATAAACCTAAAAGATATGGATGTCGTTATTGGGGTTTACTAGTATGACGATTGCGAAAATGACATTTATTTTGAAGTTCAACACGGTGGACATGATTTAACCCCCTAAAGGGGTGAAAATGGGGTTCAAATTTTGTATGGAAAAAGAATATAAAATAGACATTATAACTTTAAACTTCGTAGGAGCACGTCTAAAAATAAATAGGCAAACATATATTTGGAGATTTTGAAAATCAACCCCTTAGAGGGTAAATGGGGTAAGTAAACATAAAAATTGATATTACACCCTCATACTTATATTTTCAACTTTCCTTAACTCCTGGAATATCTTATTGACACGAGGATTCATGCTGTAAAGTTTAAAACACTGCACTTGGTAATAAACATAATAATTTATTTGCACCAAACTATTCCACCCGCGATCGCAACACCGAACAAATTGGTTTTTACATGACACTCACTACCCGTCGGGTTGTCGGCGCTCATCGAGCGTATGTTATCGTTTTGTCTCTTTCTAACGCCCATTATAAAATGATGCTATCGCTTTCACTCTGGAAGTTGTGTGGATTTTCCGAACCAAAAGGTCTGATGTTAACTTCAGACGCTGCGCTCTAAAGAAAATTTAACTAATGATATGTCTTATATGAACATAAGACCTACTTTTAAACCGTTATTTCAAGTTTACTAGAGGCAAAAAGTCTCAACTAAACATTAGTTGTTTTTGCTCTAAAGTCATGTGGACATCCGACTTTTTTTTGTAAGCTTAACTTTGTGAATAAAAGAGATAGCGAAATAATGATAAGAGAGCCCGAAAGAGGACAAAAAATTAAGTGTGTTCTAGAACAAAAGTGATTTTCGTAAAAATTGGACATCCGACCTGTTGGCTCTGATGTACAGATTTATATGATACCTTTTTGAAATCCTTATAATAAGCCCTTTAATTTGACACCCATATTGCAGTATTCTAAAAAAAATTTTTTTTTCCGCTACGTATAATAGCACCGTGCAGCCGCCATGTTGGTTTTTTTATAACGCCACCTTCTTAAGAACACTTGGGCTGACGAGACAAATCTAACGATACGTTAATCATGGAAATCTGTTCAGCCGTTTGAAAGATATGAGGTAATAAAGAATATTACATACAAACTTACAAGATACGCGCTAAAAACATAACCCTCTTGCAGTCGGGTAAAAAAAGGCTTACCTACGCTAACTTTTTAACCTTGAAAATAAGCAATTGACATAACGATAACATTGTCACAAACTTATCTAAATCTCAAAAATTTGATGTAGGTATTGTATGGAAATGAAAAAGTTTTTTCACGTAAGTAATTTTCTATTTGTCGCGTAGCGGTAGGTACCTACATTTTTTATATTTCATTTTTAAATTCATTTCATTAAGTACCTACTTAATTAATATAAAGCTCTACGTTACCGTTAGAGTTAAACGAATAGAAAATTTAGTAATTTATATTAAGTGATTTTCGGAGCAAATTAAACAATCGTTAAGACGTAGTTAACAGCAAAAAAGTACTTAAATATAACTTGATAGGTAACTTCCTATTTCTCACGGTAATGTACCTAAAATATACCTTCGTCATCGTGTACATTATACGACTGACATGACAATGAAAAACGGGAAATAGTTTTCTTTAAATTATAGTAGGTATTTGACGTAGGCAATTATTATCATTGTTACACTCTACTTATATCCTACAGAACAGTGAAAAAGTTTTACTAAGTTTTATACTTTTATATTTTTTAACTTACCACAGAAAACATTAGTGGTAACACGACATAACTTATTTTGTTTTTACACATTTAGTTTCCTTGCCTAATTTCTTCTCGTATCTTTTCAGTAAGTAGGTACGATATTTATGTAATTTTTCAGTTCTGCTGCCCCCCTTTGCAAATCCCTAAGTAGGTAAAAATAAAATAACAAATCTCTAAATAAAAAAAAATGAATATTCTTGTGGTCGACGTAAGTTTTCGTTAACAATCACAATAACATACGAGCTTTAACTAGTTTATGATTCATTAGATGATTAACCTACATTCCTATTTCCCTAAATAAATAAATGTTAGTCTAGCGACATTAATACAGGATATGAAGGAAAATCTCATTTGTCAATAAAACTTAAATAACTTAGTTACCTGTCTACTCTTTTAATCTTTCTTGATAAGGGAAAACATACGTATGAGAGTGAAAAAACTCTCTTATAAGTTTTGTGTAATGTTAATCTAGATATAAGATTCTTGGCAGAGATGATATCACCGAATAAATAATAGTACTTATGATATACATTTTTAAGGTCGAGCGAAAATCTAGAGAACTAGACTTGAGGTAAATAAAATCTACTTTATCTAAAGTATCTAAAAGATAGCAATGACTGATATGAAAAATGAGATGTCGATGACTTTAACGATTAAAGGAATGTAGATACGCGTATTTTGTTTGATAAATGTATAAATAATGGTTTGATGAAAACTTGCTTAAAATACTCGTGGTTTTCCACGATTCGATGCATAGTACCTACGTCCTACTAACGACGAAATATATGAAAATTGAATGTTTCTTTGATTCGGAATTTTATTGTTAAACAAACACGGAAATTGTGAGAATTACATTTTCACCATAACATATCTCATTCTTAAGGCTCGGTTATGTGAAAACATTTGTCTTTGCTTGTAAAGAGTATGGAAAATAACCTCACACTTCTGCACTTTTTCGATGTTTTTCGTTGTTTTTTCTTCATCATCTTTAGCAAAATTATCTTTCTTGAAAAAAAGTTATTGGAGCAACTTTACAGTACGTTAAAGTGTATTTTAACAAGTTTTTATTAGGTTGCTTTCTCGTTTGTTTGTGTGTTCGTGTGTTTCTCCCCAAAGTTTGCGAACGATTTTATACTAGCTTTCCGATGAGCTAGAGACTTGAAAATTTGAACATAGACCATAACTGGAAGGCAATGCAATATTATGGTGTCATTGAGCTGATTTGATGATGAAGCCGGAAGAAGGTCACAGGAACTCTATGGTGAAACCATACAACCCCATCGTGTTTGGGCTCGTTAGAATCGTCTTGACGAGTACACTAATGGGAGACGAGATCCACGGTCTGATGATGAAGCTGGAAAGTCATGCCATAGAAACTCAATATTGAAACCGTGCAACCCCATCGAGTTAGGGCTCGTTTGAATCGTCTTGATGAGAACTTTGTTGGGAAATAGTTTCCAGGTTCTAATGATGGAGCTGGAAGAAGGACACAGGAACTCTTTAATAAAACCACGCTCGCTATTCCATCGAGTTTGGGCTCGTTCGAATCGTCTTGACAAGTACTTTGTTGGGAAATAGTGTCCAGGGTATGATAATGGAGCCGGAAGAAGGCCACCGGAACTCTAATAAAACCATGCAACCCCATCGAGTTTGGGCTCGTTTGAATCGTCTTGATGAGTACTCTAATAGGAAATAGTATCCGAGGATCTGATGATGGAGCCGGAAGAAGGCCATAGGAACTCTATAATAAAACCATGCAACCCCATCGAGTTTGGGCTCGTTTGAATTGTCTTGACGAGTACTTTGTTGGGAAATAGTTTCTAGTGTCTAATCATGGAGCCGGAAGAAGGACACAGGAACTCTTTAATAAAACCACACTTCCCCATCGAGTTTCGGCTCATTTGAATCGTCGAAATAATTTTTAAAAACCCGTTTTTAAAACGTACTAAAAGTATAAAAGTCGGACTAAAAACATTAAAACGGAGTAGAAAAATAAAAACAGACTTAAAAGTATATAATAAATTCTTCTGTTAATATTTTTAACCCTATGCCTACCTACAGATTTTTTTTACCTAAAAACGTGGGGCGCATGCTAAAGACAATATTGGTGATACATTTTACAAATCGTGCCCCACGTTTTTAGGTTCAAAATTTTTGATGTAGAATTCAATAGGTACGTTTCCGCCTTTATTTACGCTAAAAATACGACCCGCGACAAGCGCTTATGATGATATTCTGATTTTTTTTACAATCATCTGTGAGGTTTTTACACAATTTAATACTTGTAGCTACTAGATAATCTCTTTAACTTATCAGTTTTTTTTGTGGCTAAAACTATACGTTTTCTATATAAAAATGTTTTACTATCATGGACCCTTAAGTCCTTTTGCCAATCACAAAAAATCCCGGCTCGGTAGGTTTTCGTTTCGGTATTTTTTGTATGGACTCGGTACAGATTCTGGTTCCTTATCTCCTTCCTTCTCAGGGTGCCTTACTTGTGCTGTGATCTGCTGTGGGACCTTAGTTTTTACAATTGAAGGTTAAAGAGATAGTCCCCTTTAAGTTTTGAATTATTCAGGGTAGAAAGATTTGATAAAATAAAGCAGATATTTTAATTGTGCTTTATTTTTCTAGCAAGGAACTTGATATTTTTGTATAGCCGCCAAGGGTCCGTAGCGTAGGTAGGATCTTGCTTAATATTAGATGGATTGTAAAAACAATCGCCATAAGCGGCAATGTTCGTCCCCTTAAAGCATTCAATCAACTACTTGATTTATTCTAAATTTAGATACTCTTTCTAGCAAGCTATCATTTTTGTTTCCAGAAAATGTTTTAACTTTGAATTATCAGGAGAGGGAGGATCACATCTGATGACTAGTAACCCGAAAAATATTAAATTGGGTACTAGGTAGGTAGCTATTTCTTCTTCATAAATGTAATGCTGTACAATGCTATACCTACTTATTAGTTGTTGGATTTCTCTGCAATAAGTGTTGTGATGTGATTACCTAATTAGGTACTGTGTTTTTGTGTCCCACCCCACACTTGAACTTTTTACGGCCAACTCCATATTTTTTTCTAGTCCAGTTAAGGTTGATTATTTTCAAGTTAGCGTAAGCGTTCAAAAGGATAGAAATTAAGTTGGACATTTGAATAGAGGGGTAGGCATTCAAAAATATGAAGTAGGTACGACCTAAGTAAGTACCTACCTAATTATTTTTCAAATTGCATAATTGAGTTAATTGAACTTAAACGCAAATCCGATTGATATGTTATGAGAAATATCTTGATTGTATGTGTATGTGTCGTAGGATAATTGTACAAACAGGATTTTTACAAAACTTCTAGTAAGATTGTAAAATACCGGATAATTAGAATTTAAGTCAGATTTTTGCATTCATCCGAGTAATGTTTAGGATTTTTACAAAAATCCAGCGCATCTTAGGTAAATCGTGAATTACCATCTTTTTGCGTGCGCTGATTGGCTAACGTCATCGTTATGGACTGACGGATGCTCTGATTGGCCATTTGTTATTGTTGTGATTATCGTCCACTGACATGAAAAAAATGTTTTTTATTTAACTGGACAGGCTGTCTGTATGATTTGACAGCAAAGTTCTTGTGCCTATTTAAAACGCCACTAGCGTGCGTCTAAAGAACTAATTTTGACGTTCAATATGAAAATGGTTGACGTGATGGTCTCTCCATACTTCAAACTTTAGTACCATGTACGCACGCTATGCTCACGCTACGTCCTACAGCACCAACATTGCGGTAATCAAATAGGCACAAAAACAGTTTGACATAAGCCTGTCCAGTGTAAATATATGCAGGTCAATGTTATCGTCTAATATTTCTTTAGTGTTTTGTACGAATATTACGTCTTTTATTTAAAAAATAATCTGAGTGCTCACATCAATCAAGAGACATTGAAGTAACTACGATGAGTGAAATGAGTGAATTGGATGTTATACAAGTGCCGGGCTCGATCAGTGCTGACAATTTAGACTCTAAATTGTCAGTTGTTTAGAGGTTATATCCTAAAAAGAACTTTTCTACACCGAGCTAAGAAAGTTCTACAACACTTGTCAATATGGTTGTGCAAAACCTAAATGAACTTTCGAGCGAATAATGTTCTTAAAACTTCAATTGAAGAATTAAATGCGGCAAAATTACGAAATAACCCCAAAAACCATCAGCAATATGTTCTAATCAATCAGGCTGAGGTTGTTATCAATCGTCAGTCGGGGGTCCTCCTGCACTGGACTGCACTGCACTGGACTGCAATGACACTTGTTATTTAACTTTTTAGTTCGTTTATGGCAGGGCAGTCGTGTTTTTGATATTTTTTAAATTTATTTATTTTTATTTCACACGTTAAGTGACAAATTATATAGTTTTAGAACGTACTTATTGAGGCCTTTCATTTGATGTCCATATTGTAATAATTGAAGAAAAAACTTTTTTTATCATTTGAAAGTGGCGTCGTACAGTCGCCATATTGACATTTTCGAAAAAAATATAGCCAGTGTTACTCGGAATGATGTAAGGATTCTAACGATACCCCATACATCCAAATCCGTTAAGCCATTTAGAAGTTATGGTGGAATAAAGAAACTCATATACCCACAACATACATGAATCCTGAACACATATACACTCCTTTTTTGAGCAGTCGTGTAAATAAGCTTGTGGTTCAAACGTGGAGATTATTGCAATATTCTCCCACGCCCACGGCGGGCGAGGCTTATGTCCTGCGATGAAATCTAATGTGTTGATAAGATAATAAATTATGTCGTCTGACCAACAAGTATAGAAAATAATGTGGGAGCCACTTTCCTTATTAGAGTTATTAAATGGCAACACACGACTACTTTGTATTTAAAAATCACGTATTGCTAGTAAACAATAATTTAGTTCCATTGCTAGACTTTTTTTTACTACTATCGGCTTTCAGCCGACATAATCCGCCGTGGTTGGGTTTGCGTCGCGGACCCGACCGGTGACAGACCTTAAACGTTGTTGAAGCATTTCTGTCATGGTCCTCATGGTCGTCTTTCTTCTGATAGATTTTTCTTCCTTTGAGATGGTCTGTTCCGGTGGGTTCTATAATATAAAATTATAAGTTTGTTACTCTTGATTTATGTAGAGTAAACGTGACAATGTCATGACAGTTTAATATCCATTGCTTCAACCAATAATTAGAAAATAGAACAAACTACTCATAGCTGCACCGCAATGTAAACCAAATTGTCATCACGTTATTAAATAGGACCCTGGTTAGCCGTAGCCTTCCTACCAACCGTCGTTGTTTTCTAAAGTATTTCAGCTGATATACCTACGTAGGTAGATTTAATATCAGACAGATAGGTATTAATTCTTCTTATTTCTGATTCGACCGCACAGGTGAACACCGAGCATGGTAACTCTCCATTGCACGCTAGGTGACTCTGAACCTTCTTATAAGACCCATTAGTTAGCGACCACGTTTCACTGCCGTAAGTCATGAACTCGTGACTGCAACACACAATGGTCAAAGACTTTCGTCTTGAGACACTGAAGCACAGAATGCATAATAGTACAAGTACTGGTAAGTTGGACGGACAGATTTTGCGAAGCTTTCGGAACGCTGCCCATCTAAGCTGGATCCTTTTTTCGAAGTTGGTCTTACCAAACTGGACTGTGTGTCCTAGGTTTACGTACCTACTGAATGGTCAATAACTTCGACTTTGGAGCTATGCTATTATTCCGCTCGGTAACCTCTTTAATCCCTTGTCTGTCAAAAGCCTTCTGACTTCCGCTCATTTTTAGACCTTTGTCTGTCAGCGACCTTCTTAAGGTCGCTGTCAAATTACATAGGGTCAGCGTTTTTTGCGTATTTTATTTAGTCGGTGCAAACTGTTACTGCCCTACTCTAACTTATTTAGAATGAAGCTTGTTAATCTGAGATGTAAATTAAAAACAATATTATTAAATTATTTTGGACCAAAATTTCATGTCTAAAAGTTAGTACTGAATGTTTTGATTGAAGTAAATCTTTACTCAATTGTATAATTTCTTATGCTAGACTCAAAACGAAAAAAAAATATATTGAACACACATTTTATCTTAAACTAATTATTATGTACTTCATAAACAATAAACTTTCTCTTAATAGAAGAAAATGATTTTTTGAAAAAGGTAATTCTAAATCCAAGTAACTTGTAGTTGATTTAAGATAATTTTAATTTGATGCAAGAAGATGAACATTTCTTAATTTAAATGAAGTCAATTTAATTGATACAAGTTTAAATAAGCCTTGAAACAAAATTATTTCTCTTAATCATTAAGAAAAATATTGTCTGAGTAAAAAATGAGCACTATTTTTGTTTTAAAAATATTGCATTGGCCTAAGTAAATATATTTTTAGAATAACCGAATATTTCAAGAAATTGGTCTTTCTTATTTAAAGAAATCCTTTTTAACACGTTTTTATTTTTACCGTGCTGCCTAACATGCGCCGCGTTCTGAAGCCTCATTTCATGTCTCTGATGATGGTGAGTCTAACTTGGGACCGCAGGTCTTAAAGAACTTGGACCCTACTCTACAAACAGTATCCACTACCATGTTGTTCAGATCATCCACATCTATGCTATCATCAAGGAATTTAAGCGGTTTTGGAGCTCAAGTTGAATACTCCGGTTTTTAATCATTAATAGAATAGGTAAATCATCATTTATACTTACTTCAAAAGAAATAGGCGTTTCAAAGACTTTTGACTTCATATCGGGTTCATTGACTTTGTTGTCAAATGCCTGTTGAGGATGTTCATCGGATGATGAACTTGATACCTTTGTTGATATATATTTTTCAATTAGTAAAGTAAAACTAGAAAATACTTACATAGAATAGTACCAACATGATAGAAGTACATGTAGGTACTATTCTTATGATAAACGTTAGATTCTAACGTAACACTGATAGGGCACATGCCTTCCTTACAAGGACGAAGATAGACCAATCAAGTAATAAGAATACCTAGAATTAAGGTGCGGGCACATTTGTCTGACGCCACGCGTTAACACGTCACATGACATCGGTTTTCATAGTAAATATATGCACATATAACGCGTTCATATAAATACAGCGTGTTAACACGTGGCGTCAGACAAATAATGTGCCCGCACCTATTATCACATTTTTAAATTGCTGACAATCAAACATACGGGTATAAGCGAGATCCTTTTGGGTTTCTCAATCTCATTTGGAGATGGGTCGGGGGCCTTAAATACGGGGTCAATGCACAGCCTGTTGTCCTCGTTCGCATTGAATATGAAGAAGGAGTTGGCCGACATCGGCAGGTACCGCAGCATGAAGTGGCTAGCCACCAGCAGGAGGCACAGGATCACCGCCACCACGGCGACTACTGGTGCGTACCCGATGAACTCCGAAGGAGCCAAGCAGTCAGATTTCCTCTCGTCATACCTTCAATAAAGACTTTTGGACAATTCAATGACTCTTCAGATGCGTTAGATCTATGAGTCGGATCTAAATTTAGATACTCTTTCTAGCAAGCTATCATTTTTGTTTCCAGAAAATGTTTTAACTTTGAATTTTCAGGAGAGGGAGGATCACATCTGAATAGTTACCCGAAAAATATTAAATTGGGTACTAGGTAGGTAGCTATTTCTTCTTCATAAATGTAATGCTGTACGTTGTACGTATATATACCTATACCTACCTACGCTATACCTACTTATTAGTTGTTGGATTTCTCTGCAATAAGTGTTGTGATGTGATTGTGGCCCTAGCTATTAAAAATGTATTCTGTGTCTTAAGTATCTAGTCTAGCCCTAGTTAAATCTTTATTGGCTAGACGTCATTACTTGCCATGTTATTGCAATGTGTGTTGATCTCGGGAGACAACTCTTTCAATTCAGGATTTTGATGCACATTGCACAAGCCCCTCGATGTATGAATATGTATTAACTAAGTACATGTGACCTCTACCTAAAACTATTAGATCTTACACAACAAAACAACGATTTACTTTATGATTATCGACTTACATTACAATGTAATTATACATTTAGATAATAGAGACGAAAGAATAGCTTAGGTTAAAGAGGTAATAATGAATGAGATAAACAATTCTTAATAGGTATCACATTCACTCACATTCATAAAAGGCAGGTAATTATTATTGTTGCATACCTATGTTTATGTACCTAACTTGGGATAAATAAGCATAATTCTAAAACCTTAAGAACTTTCGGATTTAATATTGTAGCTGTAGGTACAGCTTTTCCATCGAGTTGATTACCAATCTGTTACGCCACAATTCATGATTCCGTCGCACACGACTCCGCTGGTGATGCAATATTGGTCGTGGTCAATACCGCACATAGTCTCATTCTTGAAGTTGCAGCCTGTTGGCGGCTGCTTCCGAGCAGCTGTTGCTGTGACTTGATAAATGGTGGCCTGTTTGCATAAATTATACCTAGATGATTCTAAACTTGCTGAGAATTTTCAGCTAGTGAAAGTTAATTAAGCGAAAAGACTTGAAGAAGTTGCAAACCTTTAAACCTAAGGCATGTTTAATTTCGCGTTAGTGCCAGATCTATTCTTATAACACTTTATTATCGGTATCACATTCCGTAAAACTAATAAACTTGGTTTGCATTAGAGACCAGCTGCACATACCAACTATAAGTACAAGTACCAGCTGTTTCAGGGCTTCTTATAATAAACAAAGGATTTGTCAACAAAACAAACGCTGACAACCCGATAAGCCTCATGGTGGATCCACCTTTCGCAACAGGTCACGTCACAGTCAGTCGGTCGTGTCGTCGTGACAGAGTTGTAAATGTACCGTTTAAAACCGAATCGCTATGTATTATACCGGTATTATACAATAAAATACTGTATGATTTGTATATATTTATTTTGCGTGAAATTCGTTATAATCCAGGCCTAAACCACTTTGGCATTATAAATAGTGATGGCCCTCAGGTATTTTTGGTATTCGAGTATTTTTGTATTTAAAAAAAACAATCAGTATTAGGATCCAGATACTTGGATTGAGAATACTTGATTTGACTCGAATACTGTTGACACTAGTGAAACGTGCATTTGCATTGTTCCACACACACACACACATCATAGTTCAATAAGTAAGTATTACTAAACAAAATGACACTGGTTTTATATACTAATTCCCACAATTAACAATTAAATTCAGCATCTGATTGTCGACTCGATTCGGTATTCAAATATTTTTAGTGAATTCTCTGTTCGAGTATACCTATGTAGTAGAGTATACTTATGTAGGTATTTTTGGTATTTAAGTATGCCAGTCAGTACCAAGAAACTATTCGAATCAATTGTGCGTAAGTACTATCTTAGATAGTAGTTTAAGTTTTGAACGAAAAATATCTAATCATAGACAAATTAAGGTCAAAAAGCGGTTTGAAATTATGAACTTGTGTGTTACAATCTTACAATGTTTTATACATGTCGTGGGCGAATCGTTGAACTGGGCCGATCGAGATCTGCCGGGGCAGATCACGATACGCCGGCATTTCTTGATTTGCCTTTTCAAAACCCGCCATATCGTTCAAAGCATATCGTTTGACAATTTGCCCGGCCATGCTTGGGCAAATCGATTCTGTAGGGTGGCCAAAGTACAAGCAAATAAAATGATAACCAGCCATGCTTGGATAAATAGTCTGTAGGGTGTCTAAAGTATTATTAAAATGATAATAAAATACATTAATATATTTTTTTTATTTTGTTTATTATAAATCATCATTCTCATCTTAACATTCTCATTATTTCACATTGTGCGTTGATTTTGCGTGACTCGCATAAAAATCATTTAACTGACGCTCGGAAACTTTTTTCTTCAACTAACTCACTGTTGTTTTTATTATCACAATTTTTAATTTCTTGTGACGCCGCCATCTTGCTCGCACGTAAACATACAGCTCACAGAGCGCAAACAGCGTTACAGCGCCACAAGCGTCGCGAAACGGAAGTATATTACGCCCAGCTATATCCCGATGTGGCCAAGTACTAGTAGGGCAAATCGATGAATAGGTTGCTTTTATCTTGATCTGCCCAATTTTTGACTGGGCAATCATGAAATTATTGGCCAGATCATGAAATGCCAGCACATCGTGATCTGACCAGGCAGATCTCGATCAGCCCAGCTAAATGATTAGCCCACGACATACATATTATACAGTCGATGTGGGTATAATACTGTATAAAACCGTTTTATACAATTCCTACTGTATGTATAATACCCAAAGTATTAAACAGCATTTACATCTCTAGTCGCGACTCGTGAGTTGACCTCGGTTAATACCGTCGCCACTATTTTAGCTTTATATCACGGTCTTGTCAACATACCTTTACTTTACCTACACATCGTCGGCTATTGCGAGAACTTATTAACTGCAATTAATCATCAAGCACACTAAAAACACCAACGAAAACCAGGATGAGTTTTCTGTAATACAGATACAGAAATCACTATCTTCTAGCTTTCATAATGCCTATGCATTGAATCATTAACTACCATTTTAATACTTTTGGGTTTTCCGAAATTCACTAACCAGCGATAGTAATTTTTAGCGTTTTATGAAAAATGCGTTAATGTTTCTTTCTGGTAAATAGAAAAAAATCATTAATAATTTACATCACTTTTAGTAGGTAACCGTTAGCTAAAACTGTTTAACATTTAGTTTACAGCAATATTTTTAATATTTGCCATAACTTAAATAATATTTTTCAGAAACTATTCCTCGCTTAATTTTTATATCAAAATAAAATATTATTGGCAAGAAGTAGGTATGGTTTTTTTCATACCTATTGTCATTAACTTGGTTTTTTAGCTTTAAAAAATACATTTTGTGTTAAGAACAATAGGTACTTATATCTAGAATTTAATTCTTATTGATTTGAATAATAATAAAAATTGATACTATTATACTGCATACTATTGTATTTACCATAAATAAAGTATGTTCATGTGCAATAAGCCGATTATATTAGGTAAGTATTAAGGTAAACTTAATCTTTTAATAGAAAAATGAATTGATTACAAAATAATAAAAAAAAACAAATAGTAGTTATAAAAATCAGACTAATAACGGACTAGAAAAAACGGACTAAAAGTATAATGATTTCTTCCGTAAAGATTTATAAGAGGTTCTAAATCTAAAAACGTGGGACGCATTTTGTAAGGTTTATCGCCAATCCTAGCACTGTCCCCGGCATGCGTTACATTGCATCATTTGAATGCAATGTCACGTACCTATAAATGAATGGTTTGTAAGGAGATGTCCCAGCGTTGCCCCAGTTTCATTTTATTTAATTACTTTCATAATTAAAAAATGCTAATTACATTTTATTTAGGTACATTATCAATCAAGAATTGTTTTATATTTAGAAAAACAATTACAAAAACATTAAGTTTTCTGAAGTATTTTGTTAAAAAAATGTAAGTAATCATGATAAAAAATTGTGATTTAAAAGCGTTTTAACTTAAAAATCCCATTTTTTAATGCAGAAAATAATTATTAATCTGATTCTAGTGTAAAATACCTACTCTGACATACTACTTTGACGCGATAGACTTTAATTTTTTGAGAATGGTGGGAAAAATGACATAGGCGCGATGGAACATGTCCTTTTATCTTTTTTTTCACTAGATTTTTTTTTACTAGAAACCTTCCCGGTTGTAAGTAGAACACCACTTTAAAGTTTCATCATAATCGGGTGAATAGTTTAGGAGTGTAAGAGGGCAAACATACTTACATCGATTTTTATTTAAATAGATTGTCTTTTGCATGCGCCCCACATTTTAAGATTTAAAACTTCTATGTTGGGTTATAAATCTTTACGGAAGAAACTATTTTATACGTTTTAGTCCATTTTTATAGGAAAGTTTAGACCGATTTTTAGACTCTTTAGTTCGTTTTAAAAACGTGTTCTAGTTTCTTTTTCAGTAAATAATTATTTTCTGCTTGTGGCTTTTTCCCGGCTTTATTATCAGACCCTGGACTCTAGCTCATCGGAACGCTAGTATAAAATCGTTTGCTGGAGAAACAAACAAAGATTGAAAAAGGCAACCTAATAAAAACATGTTAATAATAAAATACTCACGTCCATGTCAGAATTAATGCTGCTGTTACTTATAAAGCGAAATCTCACTCTCGATTTGACAGAGATGATGAAAAGTTGCGAATCAGCGTCTCTGTCGTACATCAGATCGCAAATTCCAAGACATTTGTTTTTCTTCAGGATGGTAAAAGCGTTCCTATTGGTTGCGCAATTTGTATCAATAGGATTCGGAAAATGAATAACGATCAGTAGAGAAGTATCGGTGTCCGTGACTATTTCGATAACGCATTCGTAGTCTATTTCTTTTATGTTTCTAAGCACCTGGTAATTAAACTGAGGTAAGAGTTGAATAAAATATAATTTCATTAGTCTAATCATAGTGTACATGTTACCGGCAATTTGTTGGTTAATCTAGAATTGTATATGCTACCGGTAATTGTTAAGCTCAAAGACCGAAAGCGAAAAAACCGCTCACAACGTGTTGAGCAGGTCACTGACGAAAATCCACAATGCCTTGTGTTGTGGCTCTTCTAAAAACGCCCAATAGTTGTAGTAATCAACGAAAGACCACAAAGCGAAATTCGCGTCGTGGTCATCATACCAAAAGATCACAAAGCATTTTTGGCGATGAAAAATAAAACAGGAGAAAATCAGTCAATCACCTTCACTCCACGTGTAAGAGAACACACAAAGAGTGCAATGGGTTACATTCGAAGCACGGTACGTATTAACCATTCTGTCACAACACAAATGAATATCAACATATATTATTTAGTTTAATAAGCGTACCAATGTAATTGTGTCCGACATCCCTATTCCAAACGATATATCGTATCGCAATTTGTGCGAGAGCACGCAATCGTTGCTCACGTCCTTCGGGCGGTACAACAACAATAGAC
This sequence comes from Agriphila geniculea, assembly GCA_943789525.1. Classification (NCBI taxonomy): domain Eukaryota; kingdom Metazoa; phylum Arthropoda; class Insecta; order Lepidoptera; family Crambidae; genus Agriphila; species Agriphila geniculea. The sequence continues at coordinate 16,052,272 of OX038870.1, read as the reverse complement.
CTCGACTGTTCACTACGGGAACTATAAGCAACACCAAAAACAAGTTAAAGAACATTTTAATTGATATTCTATCATGTATTTATTAAGCTTTCGTGCAAACTTATCTATTTGGCCACGACTTTTCATTGCCACTATGAAAAAAAATACTTATACTTATGAAAAAAAAAACGATTATTTCAGATATCGGACGTACATATTCTTCGTCTTAATTAATTACCGCGGAAAAAAACGGTCAAGTGCGAATCGGACTCACGCACCGAGGGGTCCGTACAAACAAACTATGAAAGCAGCGAAATTGTTTTAATAAAAAGATCGCGCCATCCCTAACTGTATTGAAGCAGAGATTTGAGTTTGACTTTGATTCTATATTAATTATTAACAGACTTCTTTTAAATATGAGATGATATTACCTAGCGGGTATATTAACTTTATGGATGGACCCTATTTTGTTTTGAGTGCAATCTCACTAAACAATAATAATAGTTATGACGAAGTTGTCTATACATTGAAATACGTTTTTTTTATTCGTAGGAAGGTAAGTTTGTAGGTACTTGTGGTAATAATCATCGTTACTTTTTTGCAGATGGCGTCGTGTAAAGATGGAATGGAAGACGAGCCGGGTGTCCTCCAACAAGGCTACAAAAAGGATTTCCGCACAGCGCTGCCACAGTTCATTGCTGTGAGCGTCAAGAATTTATTACTGCTCGGTAACTAAACTCTAACCACTAACGTACCTACTTCTATACATATTCTCAAATCTCAGTATTGAGTATACTTGTACTCGTAGACATACCTACATTTAGGTACATGTAATACGCTCCCTAGTGGGACTCTATGTATTCATATTCATATATATTTATATATTTCATATATTCATATATATTTATTGCAAGTCACTCACATGTTTAACAATATGACATATTATTATATTGTAGGTACACAACATAAGTGACACCCTGTAAGGGCGTAGCAATGTTTTTTAAGTTTTACATTAAGAAACTTATTATTATTGTTAAACTTAAATATTTTATTTTAACAACCTATAATTTAAAATTCACATTTTAAAACTATATGTAACACTTCAGTAAAATTTATAACATTAAATAAAAAAATAGGTACACTAAAATATAGGGATTACAAAATAATGTCAACATAAAACTTTCACCTTGACTTCGCTTACATATTTTTTTCTTCAAAAAATTCGGACATACTATAGTAACATTTATTTATAAGATATTCTTTCAGCTTCTTTTCAAAATTAATATTTTTTTCTAATGTTTTAATGTTGTTGGGAATATGATTGTGTATTTTAATTAACATAGAGTGCGGAGAGTCTGAAATTAGTTTTAAACTTGAGAACGGTAGTTTAAGTTTATTTTGATATCGGTTATTTCGTCGTATTAATGTAAGTGGCGTGTATAATTCTGGGTGTTTCCTAACGAATTTACAGGCCTCAAAGATATATAAACATGTGAGGGTCAGTATATTAAGTTTTTTGAAGTACGGTCTACAGGAGTCTGTTTGTTCTATGTTGGTTAATATTCTGATACATTTTTTTTGAAGGACAAATATGTCGTGGGCATTTGTAGAGTTTCCCCATAGTATAATGCCATATGCCAGTCTTGAATGTGCAAATGCATAATATGTAGAAAGAGCGGTCTTCAAGTTTGTATTACGTTTTAACTGTCTAAGTGCGTATATGAAAGATGATAGCTTACATGATCGTTTTTGGATTTGAGATTTCCAGTTTATAAATGTGTCTAGTTCTACTCCTAGCATGTTTACTGAAGTATTTCAATTATATTCTGATATTAAATGAAGAGTTAAGCGTGTTCCCTGGGTCTTATTTAAATAATGGCTTGCCGTCGACTTATTAAGTATGAAATATTCCTTTCTTATTAGCTCTCTATAATCCCCATCAATTCGAGTATATTATATTGTGCATGTTGTGTGAATGGTATAATAATAAGAATAGGTACTTAGTGCCATTTCTTATACATACATAGTCGTACCTATATACTTACTAGCGACCCAACCTCGCTTCGCTTCGGTTCCTTCCTTTTTTTTGCCAAATGCGAACTTTCAACAACAACAACTAAAAAGAAAACAAATACCTTACAGTCGTCACCTCCAATCTCCAAAAGTCTCTTCCATCCCGTTCGAGTCCCGTCCCGTCATCGGCGTAGAATCGCGCTTGAATTTAACTGTATCCTTCTAATTAGCTTTCCAAATTGGCTTTGATAACTTTTTGAACATGACTGGAAATCTCAAAACCATTTCGAAGAATAAGCTTTCGGTACAGTGTCTACTAATTAAATTTAAAAATAAGTCTATATTTTTAAAGATATTAATAATATTCAATAAAAAGCTTTAACCTTCAAATGACCTTCATATGACGTCATCACATACAGATCTCCCAGCCATAATAAAAAAAATAAAAAAGTGCAAAGACAATTTTGACAATGAACTTGGCATTAGGGATGGTGGAAGGTGGAAGTGAAAAAATATCGATATAGGTAATATTTCTCAGAAAAAAATGGGATGAAATGGGACGATGACTAAGTAATGGATTCTAATTTTAAGGTATTGTAAAACATAAAAAATAGCAAAATAAACCCCTACGCGAAATTTTGGCTCGATTTTACGAATTTTACGATGATTTTTAAGACTCAAAGTTGGAAAAAATCAAAATGCTCCAGTGACAAAATAGTGTCGACTATTAGAATCCATACGTAATTACCAAAAAAATGTTTTGGAAAAATTATTGTAAAAACATCTATCGATATATCAGAGTATTTAATATCGTCCGAAAAATATCGATGTACTTATCTCGTAATTTTTTCCACATCCCTACTATTAAATGTTTGTAAATAGAAATAAAGCATGCACATATTTTCACAATGTTTATTATGTTATCCTGCAAATTTATCAGTCCACAAGCAATCGTTACAATTTCATCCATGTAGCCTACATCCAAAATAGACACAATACATACAATACATTTCGCAATTTGGGTAGATTGGGCGTGTCAGTTTGTACAAAGTTTTTCAGCAGAGTTTCCACTGGTAAGCATTTTTATTATAATTTTACCACTTCAAAAATTATTGCGGCAAATCAAGAAGGTAGGCTAGAACCGTCACAACTGGATAAAATGAATAAAATAGAAGAAATATTAACTATAACTTATTTGTTTACAAACAACCATAAAGTCATTATGACAGTTAATGACACTTGGCCTTTCTTTTTCTATAAGTAGATGGCAAAGGTTTTCTTCTTAAACTTTCATGCCACTAATGACGTCATTCCGGTTGACCATATCCGCTCGACAAATATATTTATAAAAAAATAAATACGGGACCAAATGTTAAAATATTCAAATTAGTTTCTTAAATTGGCCTAATCTGTAGTAAAAAAATATTAAAAAAATACCTTTTATTTTTTAACCAAAGCCAATTACCGCATTGTACGTGACCAATTTTTTAGAAGATATAGATTATGTAAGTTATTCTTATAACATAGATATGCCATTGCGGACTTTTTTGTAAATCTATAAAAGAGGAACAATTCCATCATACATTATTTTGTTATAGCTCAAAAGGCGGCTTATTTTTTTCCAACTTCTTCAACAATTATCGATATATTTCTGCCAATTTACATACAACCTCATCTTATTATACATTTAAACCTTCCTTAGGAGTCACTCTATCTACTGATGAAAACCGTATGAAAATCCGTTCAGTAGTTTTTGAGTTTTTAATACTTACGTCATAAAAAAATACCTACTGAAGTCAATTTTAATTCGAATTTTGTTGGTTTTTTTTGCTTTTTTAAGATTTTCTTACACATGTAAGTATCTGAAACAGTAGGACAGTATTTGATTTTGAGTTATTCTGATATAAATTATGATTTTTATTTCGTTTTGTAGATAATATCCCTAATATAAACGGTGCAATAATTACAGTATTCTTATTAACTCAGAACAATATTGTACAAACTACATATTAATGACGAAGCTTAACAGACACGGTTTATCTTAAATCTAAAGTATGAGAAAAAAAATATACGCAACTTTGCGATTTAAAATGTCATTTAGCGGCTTGAGGGGGCAAATCGGCCACAAAATATGACTATAATAACAATAATACCTACTTTATGTAATTATTAAGTTTGGTCATCTCTATTAAGGCACCCACCGGCCTTAACTTTTTTTTAGAATAGGTTTGCTTTGCTACACGAACATGTAGGTAGGTATTTTACGTACAATGTTTGTTTTTAATTTCAGGATATGGTATGACCCTGGGATTCCCAACTATTTTGATACCGGCAGTGCAAAACCCCACTGATGGTGAAGTGCTGCATCTGCAAAAATCCGAAGTATCATGGATAAGTAAGCATTTTCATTAATTGTATTGAAAGAGAAGGAGCTTATTTGAATCCAAAGTTTATTGACTACTTTGAGGAAATCATTGTGTTTACTGCTTACCCCGGATATTATTTTATACTAACATGCATTTTTTTCTAAGTATAGAATTACTAAAACATGATGTGGTGATTTTGGTAATATCAAGCGCATTTTAAATAACTTAAATTGCGTGACGCTTTTTGGTAGTACTTTTGAGGCTTCCCTGGTGTCGGCGGGATTGCGTTTCAAATCCCCATGAAAAAAGTTCGGAATCAATGTTGACCTTAATCCCATCGCGTGCTGCATCTATCAAATGGGTGTTGTCCATACAATTTTCCAAAAAGTGAATATTTTTTTGTGAATGTTAAAGAACACAGTCATTGAAAGCCACATTGACATGATCAAAGTATACTTGGACCAGGTAATTTGGACAAAGTAGCTTTGATTAAATTTTACTTGGAAACCTGTTGACACGAGCAAAATAGGTATACTTGGACCAAGTAATTTGGACAAAGTAGCTTTAATTAGACGGCGACGTCAAAGTACTCTCTGATTGCCTCAAGTAGTCATCAAAACTACTTTGTCCAAGTAGACTTTGATCACGTCAACGCGGCTCGCTACCTATACCCACCAACCCTACCATATGGCCGTTCAACACCCCGATCGTATGGCATGGCATGGTGCTCGATTATCTTGTATTAAGGAAATCGAGTTGTCATTATCATCATAAACAATAATCAAATCCATAAATGCGAAATTAATGTTCCGTTTTCAGTCGCTGCACTGAATCAATTTTGGTGAAGCGACGAAATTTTTCCATTTATGACCCTTGTTACTGATTAACAGGTTCAATAAATTTGGTGGTGGTGCCGATCGGTTGTGCGTTGTCGGGAGTGGTCACCGCTCCTCTGGGGCGTCGGAGGGCCATGCAGATTGTCAACGTGCCATTCTTCGTAGCGTGGCTAATCTTCCATTTCTCAACAACAACGTCACATCTGTATGGCGCTCTGTTCCTCACGGGTCTGGCAGGCGGACTGTTGGAGGCTCCTGTGAGTATGAAAATGTATAGGTACCAATCTAAAGTAGCGGCCTCCCGCGACTTCGTCTGCGTGGAAAGTTTTTTGCTATCCCTCGGGAACAATACTTTTTTTCGGGATGAAAGGTATCCTATGTCCTCCTCTATACCCCTGACAACGTGTATGTAAAATTTCATTGTGATCGGTTCAGTAGTTAAGAGGCGTAACAAACAAACAAACGGACTTTAGCATTTATAATATTAGTAAGGAATGTTAGGCTTATAAATAAAACAGTTTCTGCATCTCTGCAATGATTACCAAACCGAGTGTTCAACTGACTAACATTTGAAACTACCTACCTACGGCAAACTCCTTTTTATTTCCCCAAACATACAGTAAAAAATTGCATGATATTTTTTCCACATAAAATTGTATGAACTTGCATGGCGGCTCATTTTTCCTCTTTTTGACTGACGCCTTAAATGAAGAAGTTAGGTATGCACTTCTTTGACATTTTTAATTGAAGGTTAAACATCCAACTTATCATTCAACCAACATACCTATATAGTGAGACTGTGAAGTGAGCATGTTTCCATGAAAATAACGTGGGTAGTGTGGGTACCCCCGTGTTTTTGCAATTAATTGTAATAAGAGTAAACATTGATAGCTCCACAATGATCTTTGCCCCTTTGCCCCAATTAAAAAAAAACTTTTCTTATAAAATATGCCGTAAATGATTTATTTACTTATCTTAATTTATATGTCACGACATTTATTTATTAAGTGGCATGTACTTACATCTAAGGTCAGTACACGATACCAATAATTTCCCTTTACTTACCGTATAAAGTGATAATGGTGATTGGTATGGTAGGGCATCCAATCTAGGTATACCGAGATCTCGAAATACCGAGATACCGCGTCATTTTCCAGTCCCGCAAGGAGCGAAATTACCAGCGCGGGATCCGCGGGATTTGCGGGACTGGGAAGTGAAAAATGGAAACTCTAAATGGAAATTAAAATACTTTTAACTAAATGCTGTTTGTTTATTAAAATACTTCAATTTAATAGTTAAAATAATTGAAAGTAATAAATGAATATCTACCTTCAGATTTTTATTTCGACATACAGAGTGGCGGTCACATAACTAGGCACCAGTCCATTTTCATACAAACGAGGTAAGTTTGAAGCCTTGGCTCTCCGCCAAGGATTGAACTAGCTGTGATCTGATGGTGGCCATCCAAGAACTGAATGGAGGAGATCTAAGAGATATTAGAATCAGAGTTTTGATCAGTTTAAGAATTTCCATACATTTTTATGCTAATTTCGGAGTTTTTTTTAACATATCCTTTTACGTCTTAGAATGCTGATCAGATCAGCGTGTATGCCAATCTGAATCTCCTCCATTCACTCCCTGGATAGCCATCATCAGATCAAAGCTAAGACAATCCTTGGCGGAGAACCAATGCTTCAAAGTTACTTCGTTGAAAATCGACACAATTTATTCCTATTGATCGCCTCTGTGGCTTTGTGGTCAGGGGCCCTATTTTTGAATCGCTCGGCAGGCGTCGAGCGCTCTTTTCGACTGATTTTCGTTCGACATATGACTCAAAACAATGAGATGTCGAACGAAAATCAGTAGAAACGAGCGCTCGACTGGAGTCGAGCGATTCAAAAATAGGGCCCCAGATTTTAGAATAATAACGCCTAGAAACCTATTGCAATGCAAACACGAAAAACGCGCAAATAAAACATAGCCATAATTATCTGGCTAAGTTTTATATATATAAAACATAGCGTTAGAGAAGAGCGTAGATACATACAGCTTACGCACACAAGGATACCTACTGAACATAGGGTTACCAGATGAAAAAATCAAAAGTCCGGAGAAAAGGTCCGATTTCCCTTTAAAAATCCTGAGATTGAGAATGAGGTGTGGCGGGGGGGGGGGGGGGGGGAGGGTGACGACTAAAAGAGAGCTTATTTATCCTTTCTATTAGTACCTACTTACTTAATCAGTTATTTATCGATATTTATTAGTTTTGTGCAATTTATTACCAAAGTTAGAAATATTAATTTTGGTTTAACTTTTTGTTCAAAAGATCTTTAAAATATACTGTATTTTATTGAAAATTCTAAAAATCCTGAGATATTTCCTGAGATTTGCAAAATCCGCCCGCAATCCTGAGAAGAGTCCAAAAATCCTGAGATATGGTAACCCTAACTGAACATGGCACGCGTTTATGCTTGTTTTGGTTCAGATGCAGCTTCTAGGCGTTATTATTCTAAGGGTCAGACCCAGAGGAACGCACTCGTTTTTTCAACTGACGTTGAACTGTTTGACAAATTGTTTCAACTTTAATGTTGAGTTTACTTAAATCCGTTTTAGAAATAGTTTTATTATAGACACTTAGGTATGTATAGGTTATGATGATAAAATCATAGCGTGTAGGTGACATTTGTTTACCTTCATTTAAACTCAAAAAAAAATAGGGGCCACACACAAACGAGCTAATTTCTGAAAGGTTTTTAGGGTTCTGTACCAAAATGGTAAAAAAGAACCCTTATGTATAGTGCGACCCAGTCTGTCTGTCTGTCTGATTGAAATTTGGAATAGTTTTAAATGCCGTTTGACCAACTATTTTGCAAATAAGAAAGAAATAAAAACATTATTTTATTTGCAACTTTGCAAAAATTCTAAGTGGGGCTACTATTATTTGTAAAACACCAACAACCTCGCAGGAGTAGATTACTATCATCATAAACAACAACATTTGTTCTACGACTTTCCCGAAAACAGACAAATAAATCGACTCTCCATACAAATGTCCCGAACAGCTGTTGAAGTTTTGTATGAAAAGTCGATATTTTTTTGTCTGTTTTCGGAAAAGTTGTAGAACAAATGTTGTTGTATATGATGTTAGTAATCTACTCCTGCGAGGTTGTTGGTGTTTTACAAATAACATTACCCTGTATACAGAATGTGGGGTATCTTATCATGAAGAAATTAGCTCGTTTGTAGAGAAAACCATATGCCCAGTGGCCCCTATTTTATTTTGAGCAGATTGAATTTAATACCTGGTAAAATATAGTACGCTAATGTTTTGAAGAAGCCAAACTGTGGTACGTATACCAATACTAGCCAATTGAAATTCTGCAAACATTGCGGGACATCATAAAACCAACAATGCAATTTGGCATGGCACGTGAATTTACATTTACTGTTAATGGTCCATGAATTGATAAATCAACAGACAATAGTATGAACGGATACCAAATCGGCATAATAAATACCAGCTTGAGCGACTTTGTTAATTAAGCAATAACCCAGAAAATATACATATGTACCTACTTATTATAACCAGTGCTGTAAAGTGAGGTGATGTTATAGGTACTACTATGGATATACGCCACTGTGCATAGCTGCATCTCACAATCGCAATAATAGGTACCTTAACCTAAGGCACAAACTTACTTTGTGCCTAAGCCCCTAAGGCCTGTCGTACGTCCCCGTGGATTTCCCACAACCGGAATCGTGCATTAGATTAGATGATAAATAATAATTTAATTATTTTCCGGGGTTGTATTGGTTTGGTACTATGGGCAACAGCGTCGCGCGCGCGTATCGTCCCTGCACGAACTAAACGTATGTGACAGCGGGCGTGGCGTGCACGCGATTTTAACCTTAGCAGTGGTTAAGCGACGCTGTTGCCCATGGTACATACCCAATCTACCATATTTTGCATGAGTACTTTATACTGTTAGGTACGCGTTGTATAATTGTATATCGTGTTTCGGCACACTGAATACTTACTACTTACATAATATAATAGTACAGTTTCGGTGTTCATGCTACGGGCACGGTAAAGAAAACAGATTTTTTACCGTGCTACGGGGGAATGTATTCACATCGCGTAGCGTAGCACGGAGCACCGTAGCACCGACCCGTGTGGCTAAAGTGTCCATGAATGGTGCACCCTAATCAGCTGCGACATTGCGACACTTATAAAAAGAAAAGAGATAGGGATATTATTACTTCGCAAACACACATTCTTTGTTCTGTGTTCGCAAACGTAAAAATATGAGTCTGACATAAGTTGTCGTTAACCACAATGCTCGAAAACAATTTCAAAATGTCAAATCCATCCCCACACATTACATATTTCGTGAACGTGACGTGGACTCAGTTGCTTCTTCCAGGTGTTGACTTACGTGGCGGAGATCACGCAGCCGCACCTGCGCGGCGCGCTCACCGCCACCAGCACCATGGCCATCATCTTCGGAGTCTTCACGCAGTTCCTATTCGGCACGCTCATGTATTGGCGGACGGTCGCTTTAGTTAACATCACAATTACAGTAAGTGTGGAACAAACAGCGATTTATCGCTTGTAACTGTTAAAAGTCAACATATTAACAGTTGAGGGTCGATAAATCGCTAGGTATGTAACGCGATATAATATCGTGTTTGGAGGTTAAGGCAGTGGGGATATTAATGTACGATTCATACCGACCGGGGCGAGTCGGGCCGCGCCTGAGCGCATTTTGCAAGCTGCTGAAGGTTTAAGTTTCCATACAGGTAGTTAAGTTCTATATTTGGTTGGAATTTATGCAGCTTGGAACCCGACCGGCTCCGCACGCACGCGTTGGCAGCCGGTCGGCTCCGCGTTCTTGCCGCGGCAGCCGGTCGGCTGCTCTCGGTTGCCGACGCGCCCAGTGAGGGACACTGTCTGACTGACAGCGACGCGGTCCTAGAAGAGCGTGCCGACGCCGACGGATGCAACCGCGTGCCGACGGAAGCGCGGGTGTGCCGACGGACGCGGTCATGTGCCGACGAATTCAGGCGGACATAATTGGCTGCCGTCGCGTACGCGCGCATCGGCTGCTGTGACCGACCGACTCGCGCCGGCGCCGCCGGTTGGTGTGAATCTTACATAAAATTACTGGTGATGATAATAAAAAACGGTAAGTATTTTATGAATATCACCACCGCGGATGTTAACAAGATATTAACATTCATTACTTAAATTAGCGGTTCTATTTCCGATTTGGCAGATGGTTTAATAAAATTCCTCCTATTTATAAAATGAAAATAACTTCTCCAAACACAAAGAAAAATACGGCTCAGCGCGTCATGTCTTTACGCTACAAAACAGAGGTTTTTCATAGCAATATAATTTGATCGAGTAGATATAATAATGTCACATCACAAAACATGAATGTATTTATTTCTATTTTAGATATTGGCTGTGGTCGCACTGTTCTTTGTGCCAGAATCTCCCCACTGGTTAGTATCCAGGAAGCGTCACGATGACGCCAGAAAGGTCAGTTTTCATGTACATAACCATAACACAGTCACAGAATATAGATCAGATTGTATCCAAAACCCTGTCAGATCCTGAAACAGGTGATAATGTTGCTAATGGTAGATAGAGTGCGTGCATACAACCCCGGAAAATTATTGTACCCAAACCGAATACCGCCACTTGGCAGAGAAATTTTGATTTTTTATTTGTTTGGAATAATGCAACATACCAACCCTAGACGCAAATAGACTATTGTATTCGATAATCAATCCCATTAACGTGAAAAAGCAAAACACAATTCCAGTCTAAGGTTGCCACAATGCAGTTATCATAAAAAGAAAAATATTTTTTTGTAAAAAAAATCTTTGTGATTTAATGCAAGATGTACCGCCCGCCCGCAAAAAAATGCACATGCACATCACAAAATATCAGTGCACAATACCTGCATTTAGCTAGACAGCAACAGACCTTGCACCTTCTCCAATTAGACTACTCTAGAGTAGTCTAATTGGTGAAGGTGCAAGGTTTGTGCAAGGTATATATTGTTTGCGGAAGTAAGCTACATATATTTCTTTTTTCACAATGATTTGGGACTTCCCCCAAGTGACACCTGATTCAATCAAATACTTCCAAATGATTATTTTCCAAAAAAGTGGTGGTTTTCTGAGTTAATAATATATTTCCGTGGTTGTATTCACGGTACTCTATCTACCATAGTCGGCTTTATAAGGCTTTTACTAAACACTCTGTATACAAACAAGGGTCTGTTGTTTTATTATTTCTTTTTCTTTTTATTGTTAAAACTTTTTCCTATTAATATTTCTTTTGTTTAACGCAGCTAGGAACACGGGCAACAAAGGGCAAATAAACTTTTTCGAAACAAAAGACTTAAACGACTCTTATTTCAAGTATTTTCTACTTAGAGAACTTCAACTTGGTTGAATGCTCTAAGATTTTCTATATTTAATTTTAAGAAATGAAACAGGGAAGTTTGTATGTCTAATAATAAATTATTGCATCATACTTTTCAGTATAATAAATTTTTGTGCTAACAATACTGTCCAATCGTTACGAAAGACATAGTTTAAAAGTTTACAATATTAATAAGATACCTACCTAAATCTCGAGGAGGAGCTCGGTGGCGCTGTGGCGCAGTGGTTTAGAGCCTGGCCTAGCGATTGCGGAGGTTAAGCAACTTTCGCAAGGGTCGGTCATGGGGATGGGTGACCAAAAATTTATTATCTCGAGCTCCTCCGTGCTTCGGAAGGCACGTTAAGCCGTTGGTCCCGGCTGCATTTGCAGTTTTTAACACCCACCAATCTGCATTGGGCCCGCGTGGTGGGTTATGGCCCGTCCTCATAAGTAAGGCCTGTGCTCCAGCAGTGGGGACATTAAAATGGCTGATGGACAACCTACCTAAATACTTACCAAACTTTTTTGTTCCATTTAAAATTGTTTTTGCAGAGTTTACAATGGCTGCGAGGGTGGACAAAACCTCACATAGTAGAATCAGAGCTAAAAGATATTCAAGCTTTATACAAAAGGAAAAAAGGTAAGGAATGTCACGTTTGAATGTTTTCTTATTGCTTTCTCTGCAAATCAGTTTCAAATTAATTTAATTTTTATGTGAATATAAAAAGACTTTAATTTAAATAACGCCTCGGCATTTTATATTCCACGCGCACGATTTTTTAAAATGCATAGGTATTTATAGTTATCCTTATCCACCCATAAGGAAGGCCTGTGCCCCAGCAGTGGGGACATTAAAATGGCTGATGGACATTTATAGTTATAGTTTTAAGTTACTGTGTTTTTTTACAAATTTTTAGTACTTTTTAGCGGGAGGGGACGACGTAGACGAGACATTTTCTGAAAAGTTATCAAACTACATGTCAAGAGGCTTCCTGGTGCCGTTTGCTCTGGTCTGCTATAGTTTCTTCGTTGGCCACTTCAGTGGTATGACCACACTGCAGGTAAAAATGCATTAGGAATGTTTCCACGATGATGTTTTTACTGTCAAAGTTATTATTTACAATGGTTTTTTTTAAACTCGTTTAACATCAATCAAAACTTTAAAGTATTTTCAACAATAAAAATCTATAATACCTGCCTGTTTTTTTAAAGTAGGTATTCATAATACTGCATACCTAGTTTAGCTACCTTTACTAATTGCCTGATAAGCATTTAACGTTTCCCCCGACTGTTTATATTTGGTCCATCGATATTGTAGTTTTAGATGAAGACTTTTGAAGTACCTACCTGCGTTTTACTACTTTGGTAATATTTAACATTTTTATGATTTATTTTGTAAAACCACAAATAGTACTAGACTTGTACAACTACGAATACTAGTACCTACTTATTACCACTATTACTTACTAGATATAATATAAACTAATTATTGATGAATTCTTTTACCTTTTTAATTGGAGTGAACTTAGAGAAGAGAACATAAGTTTTCAACATAAGAACCGAAATTCCTACGGGGCTACGGAATACGAAAACCATGCCGACGACGCCGACGTTACCGGCAAAAGCTGTAAGAACTTAACGTATTTTTTTCTCCTTTCTTTAGACGTATGCCGTGTCAATATTTCAAATGTTGGACGCTCCTATCGACAAGTATTACGCTACCCTCTTACTCGGGGTGCTGCAGATGCTAGGGGCAGGGCTGTGTGTCATCCTGGTGCACTACACGGGAAAGCGTCCGCTCACATTCTTCTCTACCGCAGGAGCCGCCGTGTGCTGTCTTCTCGTAGCTGGCTACGATGGATATATGAAGGTGCATAGATTTTTATTCACAGAAATCCATCCATCTTTTTCTTAACCCGGCATGCTCACTGCAGAACTGACTGTCCCCAAACAACGTTTTATACAAAAACCCCATGGTAAAACTTTAAATTTTTAGTATCGGTGCTGCGTGTTGCTCAGTGCGTGCGCCCTGTAAATTTTCACACAAAGACGCTGCGTTTTTACCAGCGTCCCAGGAACCCACAGATGTGGTCGTCACCATAACCCCGATTTTTATCGATATCTCATATTGTCCGTTACTCACGTACGGGACACTACATTCGACGTCAGAAAAATCGCACCTCTTCGAAAATAAGTTTAGACTTGGCCACCTGCTATTGCTCGCTAACGTTTTATTGTCTAAATGTTGATATCTATTGAATGTACATTAAAGGTTAACGCACATTATGTCGGGTGCCGGGGCGTAGCGGGGCGGGCCGCAGCGCAAAAATCGCTCGCATATATTTTATATGAAGTATCGCACACTACCAGTTATTCTGTGACACTACGCCGGGCCGCAGCGGGCCGCATTTCCATATATAAAATGCGCTGCGGCCCGCCCCGCTGCGCCCCGTCATAATGTGCGTTAACCTTTAATGAGCTTTTAATTAATAACTGTTTGATTTAAATAACATAACAGTTACCATAATTAAACGCTTAAAGCGTTATTGCTTGCGCCGCCATGCGCCATAAAAGGGAAATAAAAGAGGTCAATTCAGGAAATGCGGGTAAATTCGCTATCGAAATGATGGAGAAAACACACTTCAACAGTTCAAACTCAAGATGGATACTATTGCCCATGAAGTTGCTCAAATATTGCAAAAAAATGAGGCAATGTACCTAATTGTTGCTCGGAAACTGAAACTCAGTAATTGATTCCGTTCGACGAGTATTCCAACGGTTTCTAGAGACTGTAAGCTATGTCCGAAGGGGAAGAAGTAGAAAACAACACTTACCATTAAATTAGATAGGATTAAATTAACTTTGAATATTTTTTTTAAGAGGTGCGATTTTTTCTGACGACTAGTGTATTACGAGTACATTTTCTCCATCCTTGTCTTTTATCTATTTTATAATGACCGTTGCGGAAAAAACCCAAAACCCCAAATCAGGTCTTTATGTAATTGATAAGTAAGTTGAACATTACCACTTCAATTCTCGTATCAGCGGCGGCGGGCGTCTTCAACTTTAGATCTTATCTTTGCGTTGTCAAGATCAAGTATAAGTCTGTTTATCCTTACTTGTTCTATTTGGTAAACAATCTTCACCCAACTATTTATTGAAATAATATTTTGTAAATAAAACAAAACTTAACAAATGTTTTTCCATACATAAAATAAGTACGAAAGAAATTGTTAATTAGTAATGACCATTTCATTTAATACGACAACATATTATTTATTTAAAATGGCGATTTAAGTTTAAAAGACGTAATGACATCTGTCAAAATCTGTTTACTAAATAGGACAAGTAATGATAAACACGGTTGTTTAGTAAAAAGCTTAGAGCAACACGGCTCAAAACTTTGTGCTCTAACTAAGGCAAAAGGAAATATTTAAGACCGACGTACCTATTTTTCTTACAGTATTAATTTCTAAATTTCAGTATGGTCAACATGGGGCTATTGAAAATGCTAATACTACATCAGCTGAGGCTATAACGGATACTTTCAAGGTATACTTTTCAAATATATAAGTTTAAATAATTGGTAATCAGTCACAAAGAAAGTGTTGGTTTTGATGTCACATCATGTATCAAAAAACCCTTTTAGATCCTAAACCAGGTGACAGTGTTGCTTAAACTGAACAACTTTCTCCAAGGAACATAAGTCAAAAACGAATTTTTTTTTTGCCATTCTATAGTAAGTCACAAAGAGAATAATCAATCACTATGGTAAGTCGGGCAGCTGACCGACCATTACATGAAGAATTTTTTCGTTTTTCGACCTTCCTATGTTCATCCATGGAGACTATCACTTGTTTCAGGATTTAACAGGGTTTTTTGATACATGATTAACATGATGTATTTTATTTCAAAACTTACACACTTAATTTATTTCTTTCAGCGTCATCCAATTAGTTACATCAACATCAGCAACGCTTCAGTTTAAAAAACAATCTTTTTTCAGGGAAACCAGTACGCCTGGCTGCCAACGACTTTTTTGATGCTGCTGGCTTTGATAACGCATACGGGAATAAGATTGCTACCTTGGATTTTGATTGGCGAGGTATTGCTGTTCTTATCTAACTACAGTTTACTATAATCTAATGTCATTTTCCAAATATGTGGCTGACTTTTCCTAATAATTACTTCATCAGCCTTTTAATATCCCCACTATTGGGCTACTGCTCATATTCCTTAGGAATTGATAAGGATAAGAAGGATTTTATTACCTACTACAAAACATAGGCTTACTTTGTATGTTGGATTCCAAGCCTTCGATGTTATATACGTAATTCTTTAACATACACTTTCACAGACTCTAACTACATATTATAGTAGGTGAGGTATACTTAAAATAGATCTACAAAAATAAAGTATTGGCACAGAGTATACAGGTCGTCCCAAAATTTTACCACGCGGAGGGAAAGTACCTTAAATATTGAAGATAGGAAATTTTACTACGTTTTTAAAAGTGTTCAGCCCAACTTATTCTATGGATGAAGATTTTGATGAACAAGTGGATGCTATAAAACCAAGACTTCCAAATGGATCTACTGCCAAAACCTATAACACCACGGGAAGTATGAAGAGTAATAAAGGAGCTAAAGGATAAGAAATATTTAAACGATTGCCCCGAAAAGCTATAACTTACATCACTATATTATGTAATGGTATATTAAGAGTCCAATAATTTCCTGCAATATGGAAAGTATCCCAAATAACTAAGATCTATAAAGATGGAAAACCATCAATTGACGTCACATCCTATAGACCTATAAGTCTGCTCCCGATATTATCCAAAATTTTCGAAAAATTCCTTCTCCGGCGAATTCTTCCTATACTAAGAGAAAATGGCATCATACCCAGCCAACAATTTGGCTTTAGACAGCAACACTCTACTGTGGAACAGGTTCATAGAGTCTGCGACAAGATAAGAAAGACACTGGAAGGAAAAGAATACTGCTCTGCAGTCTTCTTGGATATACAACAGGCCTACGACAGAGTCTGGCACAAGGGCCTGCTATGCAAAATTAAAAGTTGCCTTCCGCACACTATTTCCTAATATTTAATTCCTATCTCTCAGGAAGACTGTTCCAGGTCAAAGAAGGTGAAACGACATCAAATCTTTTTGAAATACAAGCTGGTGTTCGTCAAGGGTCAGAGCTGGGCCCTGTACTCTACACTATTTTCACAGCTTACCTCCCTTGTTCGAATACTATAACTACAGCTACATTCGCTTATGATACCGCAATCCTGGCGAGTCACAGAAATCCAGTAATAGTCTCAAAAATCCTACAGGAAGGCCTGGACGAGACAACTCAATGGCTTCGAAATTGAAGGATTAAAGCTAGTACCTCAAAATCAGTGCAGGTTACTTATACTCTACGCAAAGGCAATTGCCCCTCGGTGAAACTAGAACATGCCACCCTTCCTCGCCAGAACTCTGTAAGATATCTTCATCTTGATAGGCGTATGACATGGAATGAGCACATCAAGAAGAAACGTGATCAACTGAACATTAAATACAAAAGCTTCCTGTGGTTGTCCTAACAACCTCAGTTTGCTGTTTCGGCCTACCGAAACAGCAAACTGTCATTAGACAACAAATTATTAGTGTACAAGTCGATCCTGAAACCTCCGTAAACCATATGGATGTACGGCCTTCAACTGTGGGGTAGTGCTTGTAACTCCTCCATCATGCATATACAAAGAATGCAGAACATAATTATCTGAACAATCAGTAATGTCCCCTAGTATGTGACTAATGCTGAAATCCACGAACATCTGGAAATGCTCACAGTGAGTAGAAGAAATCACTAATATTAAGACTACATACAGGAAACGGCTAGAAGCCCACCCCAATACCCTTGCACGACAGCTCACAATGTCCAGCTATGTTAAACGCCTTAAAAGGAAAGACATCCTATAGTGTAGAGAATTATGAGTAGATGTTCTCCCTGGAGGACACACTCTGAATGAGACAAGCATGGAACACATCTGCACTGATTGCTGATGCAACGGCAATGCAAAAAAAAGGTAATTGTACTGAAAGAAGACTTCATTTCGATTTTAAAAATAATTGGAACTGCATTCAAAGATTTTTGAAAAATCGCCTGCCTTAACCAGGAATCAAACCTATCAAATATGGAAAAAAAACATCTTTTATTTTTTGATACCGATCGAAAGAGTTACTCGTTTGGCTTTTTTTTTTCTTAAATAACTCGGAATCTTAAACAAAAGGAAGACCATGATAATATTTAAATTTTAATTATTACGTAGGTATTATATGAATTTGCATGTTATCGTAAGCGATTTAAAAAAATATATCTTTGAATGCAGTTCCAATTATTTTTAAAAACTAAATGAAGTCTTCTTGAGTAAAATTTTCTATCTTCAATATTAACGGTAGGTACTTTCCCTCCATGTAGCAAAGTTTTGGTACTTTGTGTATAATGGTACTACTATTGGGAATAATATAACCAAGTTTTGCAACATTTCACCATTGCACCGGCCTTGATGCGATGACAAAAATCTTACTTCCTTCCCAAATGCGATTAGGTTTTGTTTCGTAAAACAACATTCTGGCTGGTGGCCAAAAATTATACAGACGCGCAGCGAAAATTTTTTTAAGTCTATGATACAGACAGTTAGAAACTAACTGAAAATGCTCGCCAGATTGTTATGGCGACTGCAACAATAATTTAGTAAAGTATTCCGATTTGGTGGTTTTACTTGTATGTATGTTCTTAGGTATACAACGTGATACAATAAACCCCTAATGCCTAATGTTTACTCGGAATATATAAATATGATAGAAAGAATCCGCTGATTTTTCTGAAGATGACGTCAAATGTGTAAGAGATGTGTAAGAGACACATCGAAGAGAACGCAGGGACTTAACCTTTTTGTACAAGATTATTAATAATTATGTCGATTCATCCTATCTTTTAAGTAAAATTTTACTGAAAAGCCCCCGACCAAACATGCGATCTCGTGACTTTTTTTTTGCATTCCTGCGCGCCGGACTAATTATGCTAGAAACCGTTTTATAGTTAGAGCGATGAAATTATATAACGTTAAATTTAGTCACATTGATTTGAACCCGCTAAATTCAAAGTTGCAATTAATAGTACCGATTAATTATATTTGGCCTCTCATTTTAATAAAAAATAAGTAAACAACATTTGGTTGTTTAAGTAAGTTGCATTGTTATTGTTACTCGACAGTTTATTGTCATTACTTAGTAGTGGAAACTGTTAAGTAAATAATTAATATTTGTTGTAACTACATGTAAAAATTTATGCTGTATGTTTCCCAAGAAATAAATATAAATATAATATATAAAGGACCAACTCTGAAATCGCGAAAAAAACAGCCGTTTCAATTTTCATACATTTTGATATTTTCGTTATTAGTAATTGTATGAAACAGCTTTTTCCCCCTCGCGATTGCAGAGTTGGTCCCATAGTAAAAGTTGTTCATCTTGATGGTCCCTATATCTACTTTATTCGGCATCAGGGTTTTTTTGGTAACGCGTTGTATATTCCGTGACTTAGATATGAATCGCTTTTCCTCTGTCCTCAGGTGTTCAGTGCAAAAACTCGTTCTGGCAGCGCCGGGCTGGCCAGTGCCGCGGGCTACGTGTTTGGTTTCCTGACCAACAAGATGTACATAAGCATGGTGGATACCTTGTCCATTTGGGGCACCTATGGCTTTTACTGCATTGTGAGGTAACACTTTTCGATATAGTCACAAGATACATAATAGTTAATTACAATCAAAAAGTAATTGTGGTCATATTCATTTTCTTTAAATTATAGGTACATAGGTAGGTTGCTACTAAGTTATCGATTGCATAAAAAAGATAGGAAATTAGCACTTAATTTTTACCGCAAACCTTAACAAAAAGTAAAAACATATTTTATTATAGATATGATTCTGTAAAATTATGTTTCATTTTTCAGTTTCACGGGCTGCATAGCATTTTATTTTATACTACCGGAAACGGAAGGCAAAAAGCTGAACGATATCGAAAATCACTTTGCAGGTGTCAGGAAACTAACAAACGAAGTTTACAGGTCTAAGGTAACTCTATTATTTTGCTTTTAAATTACATCGTAAACTTTTTTATGTCGTGTATGTGTACTTCCTGAAGTCTTAGAAAAGCTGAAAAATGTAACAGGTAAGCTAGTATTAGTACATGAACAAAAAAAATATAAAATTGGACTTTAACCCCCCAACCGCTTAACCCTCATAACTAGAAGAACAAAATTTTCGGAATATGATGTCAGTAGTGGACTAATTAAACATATAAAGTTTCAATTGCATAGCTCTTAAATATTGGATGTTACTGATACCTAAAAAACCCCGATTTCGTTAAAACTCAATGATAATCATCTAAATACTTAGGGTACTTCCTGAAGTCCTAGAAAGCTGAAATTTGGTATGTAAGCTAGTATTAGTAAACAAACAAAAAAAATATAAAACTTGGAAGTTTTACCCCCAACCCCTTAAACTAGGGGATGGGAGTTTGTATGATACTTAGGCAAATTTTGATACTAGAGGTCTGAAAAAATAAGACATAGATACTTATCTGAAAAATCTTTAAACATTTAGTAATTACTTTTAAGACTAAGTAAATCACCGATAAAGCAACGGAAAAAAAGGTATTGAGTTCATTTCAAAACTACTTCTTTCGCGGCGCAAACGGATGTTAATCTAATTTTACACGCTACAATTCTGACCCCATTTTGCTTTTCCGGCTTTTGGAGAGTTACTTACAAAAAGAACAAAATATCCTACCAAAAACATTTTCATGTATAATATTGCCAAGACTACCATGTGGCTCGCATTGTCAGAAAGTTATCAGACCTCATGTAGAGCCACGCTTCTAACTCTACGCGCCCTAACTCTACAAGCACTAACTTCAAAAACTCTACACCTTAGTCAAAATATGTTACTTGGCCATTTCGCTACATGGAAAAATTTATCCACTGATCATTACTTATAAACAATGGTTCTGGTAGTAACGAAATGGCCAAGCCACATATTTTGACTGACGTGTGGAGTTTTTGAAATTAGTGCTTGTGGAGTTAGGGCGCGTAGACTTAGAAGCTTAGTTCTACATGAGGTCTGATAACTTTTTGACAGTGCGAGCCACATGGTAGTCTTGGCAACATTACACATGAAAATGTTTTTGGTGGGATACATTATTAGGATTAATCTATTCATATTTTAAACCTTACTTCTGCTGACTGAACTTAAAGAGGCCTTCGCTTGCTAGATTTTAATTTTGCTGGCAGTAAGAAAGCTGCGATAGGTGCAAATCCTAAGTATTTATTTAGGTCAGGGGTGGCCAACTTGTCTAGGACTGCGATCTACTTTAAAATTTCCTGGCCTATTGAGATCGACTTAAAGTATTTTCATTTTTAGGGTATTTTTCACTACAAAACCGCCGCACCCGCCTCCCGCACCGTTCGTTTACTACTTTTTTTGCTACTACAAGCAAAACAGTTTTTGTTGTCTCTCGCGATCGACTGCACTGTCTCCAGAGATCGACTGGTCGATCGCGATCGACTTGTTGGCCACCCCTGATATAGGTTATGTGGTACTTTACAATTTATGATGGGCAAGGCAATACCTATGTTTTTTGCATTAGCCAGGCCACGGAGATCATTAGCAGGTAGGATCCTATCTCAGCCTACCTAGTCTCTAAGGAAACATTGGTAGTAGAACCTTTTTTTTATAGTAGGGGGAATGCGGTTATGCATCCCGAAGGTATGTGGGACTCGCTAAGGCCCTACCCACTAAACCCCCTACTGCTTCCCGCACCACCTAACACGCAAGACCTACGGGACCGTGATATCACGCACCATGTGGCCCTGGTGTTGATGCCCCATATGAGCCCCGCACTTGGAGCACCACCGAGTGGCACTCGTCCCCTGTCGAGGACTAGGGATGAACGAGGTGCACGTAGCGTGTCCTCCTTCTTCCTGGCCGTCTCCTTCGGAGCGGGTCTGCGTCCGCATCCGCCTCCGCTACAGAAGGAGACCATCGCCTGCCACGACCTGTCACCACTCAGCATGGTGCCTGCCACGCTGGGAAGCGAGAGGTCCCCTCCAATGACTGCCACTAATTCTCTCCGCTGTGACGACCACGTCGGACACTCCGCGAGAGTGTGCTCCGTGGTGTCAACTGGTGCGCCGCAGTCGTGGCACACCGGAGCGGCCTCTCTCCGTATTCGACACAGGTACTTACCGAAGCAACCGTGGCCCGGTAAGTACCTGTGTCATCCTGTATGTCAGGGAGCCATGCTCCCTGTCCCGCCACTGCCTGAGGACCGGGCGAATGGCCTGAACAGTCCTATGCCCCGCAATCGGGGTTTGTAACTGGAGCTCCCAATCTTGAAGCATCCGCTCCTCCGCATCGCGCCGGACTCGCAACCTTTCTTCAGGGGCCAGGCTTTCGCCCCTTTCTGTAATTACTTTCCTCCGTCTGTACACTTCAGAGAGTGGTAGTAAAACCTATGGGGTACCTACTTGATAGGAACTCATAAGATTCATACTTTGTTATTCTTATTTCAGAAAATAAAAAACGAAGTATCAAGAATGCACGAGTTAAAAGGATCAGTCAATCCTACGTTCGAAGAAGATAAATGATACTTGGTGTACAATGCAGTCGCAGCGCCCGTCGCCATCATGACCGATGGAACATTGTCTGACTAAAGAAAATTGTGATTCTATTTTAAATAACCGTTAATTTAAGCTTCGCACAAAAAGCCTTAGCTGCAGCGGGCCGCATCGCAACGCACACCTTTGGCTTTTTGGCGCGATTCGATGCGGTCCCCCAAGTGCACGATCCATCTGAGACTCATCTTATGTAAACTTCTTCTTCTTTTCGTCCTTTAGTAAAATGTCATATTTATCTAAAATATTTACCCTGTCAAGTTGACTCGGCGCCTGAAGGAAGCGAAAGCGACTCCTCTCCTTTTCTCCTTGCCTCACGCCACCGCCGTCATTCCAGTAGGCGACGGCAACACGCGTGGTAAATACTGTGATCCATCAGTATTTAATCATAGGTCTATTTCATAAAGAATGAAAAAGTACAGTAATTTACCATAGTAGTAGTTTATTGGGGTAGAATTATGTTTTATAATTAGGTAATAAGAAAAAATATTCTACCCCAATAACAAAAATGGTAAATTATTGTAGGTAGTAAATTTACTAATCTTTTATGAAATAGGCCCCTGATCACAGAATATACTATAGTGATGGATCGCAGTATTTACCACGCGTGTAGCCGTCGCCGTAGGTAGGTAGCGTTGGTAATCTATAAAATTTTCAAAAAATTGACAAGCAACGGTGGCGTGACGCAAGGAGAAAAGAATAGGGATCACTTCGCTTCTGCCCTCCTACTCAAATGGCCAACTTACTATTCGTTTGAACGCTACGCTTACTTCTAAAGCTTAAATATGAGCAATAGACGATTAAATCACATGTCGCAAACTTATGTAAATCACAGTCTTTGATGTATTGTATGGAATTGACAAGCTTACGACACGTAATCTTATAGTTTACTGGGAATAGAATGTTGGCCATTTGAGTAGCGGCTCAGTTGTCTAGTTAACTAAACCGGGATAAAGGTAACGACTAGTTTAAACAGAGTTAACTTTTATACATCTATTATAGTATACCTAGTACCTACCGACTTAAGATATGAATCAATCAGTTGACTTACCGTTGTTGATTTTTAGGATTATGAGAAAAGTAAACTTGGACGCTGCGCGTCCTTTTTTATGCTATTAAAATACTCATAAGTGTTTTGGTACTAACTAGGGCAGTGTTTTCCAATTAGTTTGTAAGCGAGATTGAGGTCTTTCTTAGAGGGGTAGATACGTCGTAGATAAATCTAATTGGGATCCACTGGACTAGGGGATGAATTATTTAGGTACACTCATGGGCGTACCCGGCATCTACTTAGGGGTGGGGCGAAAGAAAGGAAGCTCAATAAATAATAGGAATTCTAGTATTGCAGAGTGCGTAGCGCGCTGCACACTCCAGGCCGTGCGGCCACGTGTTGCGATGGTGATTTGGAACTTTGGACATAATCATTACAATCAAGTTATGGTGTGCCTAGTCGCGGCGTGCGAAGTGCGCCGCGCGCTCCGGGACGTGCGGCGATGACGGTTTGGACATAATCATTACTTACAATCAATGATGGTGTCGCCTAGTCGCGCCGTGCGAAGTGTGCTGCGCGCTCCGGGACGTGCGGCGATGATGGTTTAAACAAATTCATTACAACTAATGGATGGTGTAATGATTTTGTCCAAGCGCGATAAAAAATCCGGTCTCGACTGAAAGACCGCCGCATGCGACTCGCGAGCCGCGATTTGCCGACCCCTGAACTAGCGCAACCAACTCCGTTTCCTTCAGTTCGCTCCACACACACCACAGTCACAGTTCAGCTTCACCAAGAAAACCGTTTAAATTGTAATAATTACAAGAAGGTTCTGTCACGGGGTAATTTTTATCAAATTATTAATTTGAATTAAATTAATGAATAAATAATTTAGAAAATATCTAGCTTCTAGTCAGGGCAGAGGGTAGAGCTGGCGCCCCACCCTGCTCCACCGTGGGTTCGCCCATGGATACACTAGTATTCATTTATAATCCTAAATAATTTAAAGGAAAATTTATAAAACTACAGGAAGAAATACAATCTGTCGCTGTATTATTGTGATAATAATATAATCTGTGTGATATTGTACCAAATCAAATAAATCAATTTTAGTGTAAATACTTTGTGCTGTTTTTATAAAGTCCAGTGTCTGATAAGTTTTTACACGACTGCCCAAAGCAAAAGGAGTGTATATGTGTTCAGGGTTCATGTATGTTTGTGGGTATGTGAGTTTATTCCACCATAACTTCCAAATGGCTCAACGGATTTGGATGTATGGTAATGTTTGAAT
Organism: Agriphila geniculea; assembly: GCA_943789525.1. NCBI lineage: Eukaryota > Metazoa > Arthropoda > Insecta > Lepidoptera > Crambidae > Agriphila > Agriphila geniculea. Next base: position 16,027,630 of record OX038870.1, on the reverse strand, counting down.
CCTTACATCATTCCGAGTGACACTAGCTATATTTTTTTTGAAAAAAGTTAATTTGGCGACTGTATGACGCCATTTTCAAATGTGAAAAAAAATTTTTTTTCTTCATTTATTACAATATGGGCATCAAATGAAAGGCCTTAATGAGCACATTTCAAAAATATATAATTTGTCACTCAAATGTGTGCAATAAAAATAAATAAATTTCAAAAATTTAAAAACACGACTGCCCTGCTAATAACAAACTAAAAAGTTATATAACAAGTGTCATTGCAGTCGGGGGACCTCTTCGATTTAAATTGTTCCACAAAACGGTCCCCTGACTGCAATGACACTTGTTATTTAACTTTTTAGTTTGTTTTTTATAACTTTATACACCTATATTTTTAAGTAGGTAGGTAGGAGTATATTTAGGCCTTTACCTAAAAATGAAATGTGGTACCGACCACCACAGAAAATATTGTCTGTGGGTACCACGGACCACTACTGAATATGTAGGAATGCAGAGTTATAAGTTTATGACCTAACTTAAAAATCAATTAATTGTCTGAAAATATCGGAAAAAAACCTGGGGCCCTATTTTTGAATCGCTCGACTCCAGTCGAGCGCTCGTTTCTACTGATTTTCGTTCGACATATGACTCAAAACAATGAGATGTCGAACGAAAATCAGTAGAAACGAGCGCTCGACACCAGCCGAGCGATTCAAAAATAGGGCCCCTGATTATCGGCAAATTCACAAAATAGCAAGACGCGTGCGTAGAGTACTACTACTGGGACATAGGTACCTAACTAATTAAAAAATATATTATTATCAGTTGTCCCATGAGCCTAATGGAACATTATCATTCCACCTGTCCCATCATGGGACTGGGTCAATAGGACTAGTGGGACAGACAGAACAAAGCAGCCTCTTAAGATAATTATTATATTATAAAAAAAATACTAGAATATAAAAATAGCATTGTGATTGTGAATGCCTAAAATATAAAAATTCAATAAGACAGTCTCTTTTTATTGCGCGCTTGTTTGTAGAATTGACTTGCTAAATCCTGAACTCAGTAAAAACACAAACAAACCCTCACTATCTTGACTAATGGCTCCGTGACGTGAGCTGTAGACCTCACGATAAAAAGTAGCTCAAAATGCACAAAAATAAAATATCACCACAAGACTTCTATGTTGTGTTCACCATGAAGTTTTCAAAGCACAGTACAGTTCGGATCACGAAAGATGACCACAAATGGCGCCCATCTTCGCGTCATAACATAACTCATGAAAATAAGACTTTAGACAAAATAATATTTCATATTGTCCATCAGCCATTTTTGATGTCCCCACTGCTGGGGCACAGGCCTTCCTTATGGGTGGATAAGGAGGACGGGCCATAAACCACCACGCGGGCCCAATGCGGATTGGTGGGTTTTAACGACTGCAAATGCAGCCGGGACCAACGGCTTAACGTGCCTTCCGAAGCACGGAGGAGTTCGCGATAGTAAATTTTTGGTCACCCATCCCATGACCGAGCCTTGCGAACGTTGCTTAACTTACGCAATCGCTGGGCCAGGCGCTAAACCACTGCGCCACCGAGCTCCTTTTATATATATTTATATATTTCATATATTTAAGTAATATCGATATATCTATATGAATATGAAATATTATTTTGTCTTTAAAGTCTTTTCTTCATGAGTTATGACGCGAAGATGGGCGCCATTTGTGGTCATCTTTCGTGATTCGAACGATACGCGAGTTATTCGCAGCTAGACGGTGCTTCTTATTATGATCATTTCTCGAAATGGGTGATTTATTTTAGATAAATTTGGAAAAACTGCCTTGACTAAACAGTTATATTATAATTATCGAACCTGCGAATAAGATACATCACAAACAAACACTTACTTATTTATATCTATCGAACAAAATTTCACCAAAATCGGTTGAGAAATGCGACCTGGGGCCCTATTTTTGAATCGCTCGACCGGTGACGAGCGCTCTTTTCTACTGATTTTCGTTCGACATATGACTCAAAACAATGAGATGTCGAACGAAAATCAGTCGAAAAGAGCGCTCCCTCGGGAACTATACATTTTTCGGGATGAAAGGTACCCTATGGCCTTTTCTGTACCCCTGACAACGTGTATGCAAAATTTCATGATGATCGGTTCAGTAGTTACGACGTGAAGGTGTAACAAACAAACAAACGGACTTTCGCATTTATAATATTAAAGTAAAGATAGCTATATTTTTGTAATATCGGAGGATACGCATTCGAATCGGAAAACTACTCGAATGCTTTCGAGTAGTTTTCCGACAATCGTGAATAACCTTCTGGGGGGTATTTACGATTGTCGGAAACCAACTTTCCGAATCTAATCGGAAAGTCTATAGTCTTTGATCTTATTTTCTATATACCTTATGCTACCAAACTTTGTAAATGCATTGCGCTTTCCCGTCTCAGAAAGTGAATCGAATGCCAGTCGAATGTATTTGTTAATAGCTATATTTTTGTAATATCGGAGGGTATGATTCGAATCGAATGCTTTCGAGTAGTTTTCCGACAATCGTGAATAACCCTACTGGGCTGGGGGGTATTCACGATTGTCGGAAACCAACTTTCCGAATCTAATCGGAAAGTCTATAGTCTTTGATCTTATTTTCTATATACCTTATGCTACCAAACTTTGTAAATGCATTGCGCTTTCCCGTCTCAGAAAGTGAATCGAATGCCAGTCGAATGTATTTGTAAATAGCTATATTTTTGTAATATCGGAGGGTATGATTCGAATCGAATGCTTTCGAGTAGATTTCCGACAATCGTGAATAACCCACTGTGTGTAAAAGTGGCCACTTTTAACAATAAAAGTCCATTTAACTAAACGACAGGCTAGAAAATATTGCTTAAGTGATAAAAAGTACCACAAAGCTTGTTCGGAGTACACTCCAGAGAGATAATTCATAATTTCTTTTTTATTTAAGCATTATGATTTTATTTCCAATGGCGGCGCTAGTGTGCAGACTGTGCGCAGCCTTAAACTCGCGCCAGTCAGGGTCACGTGACCCTGATCGAAAATTCGTAAGACGGATGTAGCGTAGACAACCGGCGGCGGAAGTATCTCCCTCTCTTTCTACGGCGCGGCGAAAATGGCGGCGCGTCATTTTGACGTTCGGCGGGTTGATTTTTCTGAGAGATAAACTTTTTAATGTAATATAAATTGTTATGTTTGTGTACGATAGCGCAATAAATAAATATTGTATTCTACCTCATAAATGATAGTACTTTTATACTGATAATTAAAACAATTTGTGCGAAATTATTCCCTAACCATTCCAAAATATCAAAAATGCACAACGTTAATATTCAAGTTTTCACTTCTGCCGGCACTCCCGGAGTGCAATCCGATTTTTGTTTTAGAAAATTTGTGTTGCCTACCATGTGAAATTTTACTCCAAAATAATCAATGGAAACGAGAAAATTTTGGTAAGGCCGCTTTATAATGAAAGTATTTTATAACAAAAGCTATATGGCGGCCAACTTTTTTGTTTGTGGTCCGATTTCGATGAATCTCGGTTTTTGGTAATAATTTGACAAGAAAACAGCGTTGATTGTGTAGAGCAACCGTGCGACCTCCTTCCCCAGAGTAAATTTTAAGTTGAAATGTCGAATTAATATTTTTTTTCCATACAAACTTTGTACCCCCATTTCAACCCTTTAGGGGTGGAATTTCCAAAAATCCCTTCTTAGTGGGTGTTCACACCGTAAAAAATATCTATGTACAAAATTTGAAGTATTTAGGTTCAGTGGTTTGGGCTGGGCAATAGTCTGTCAGTCACCCCTCCATTTTCATATAAGAGATAAACTATTTTGTATGCAATTACTGTGTTCGTAATGCATACTTACGTATTGACAGCTGTCATCTGTCAAATTTAAAACTGCAATATCTCGAAAAGTACTCATCCTAGATTGATGGTGTCTTTGAAGAAATGAAAGGTCTTGGTGAAATCTTCATTTTAGATGACAGACTTAAATTTGACAGCTGTCACCTAAAATTAAGATCTCACCATTTCAATTCTTCAAAGACACCACCAGTCTAGGATGAGTACTTTTCGAGATATAGCTGTTTTAGGTTTGACAGCTGTCATTTGTCAAACTTAAAACGGCAATATCTCAAAAAGTACTCATCCAAGACTGATGGTGTCCCCCTTTGACAGCTGTCGTCTAAAATGAAGATCTCACTAAGATCTTTCATTTCTTCAAAGACTTTTCTTTTTGAATCTCTTTTTTATCCAGTTTATTAATTAAAAATCCTGTGATTGTATGGTCGTTTTATTTAATGCTTTCGATATTTTTGTATAATCACTACATCACTATTTGAACTAATGGAATTAGGCGTCCGTCTATTTGATTTAAATCAAACGATTGACGGTATGCACACTCACGGACAAACTTTTGGATGTGGGCCATTGTTTTACGGAATCCGGGATTGTAAATTTGGATGACAGATTCGACACACACGATCAAATTTTGGACGTACGTCCATCCATTTGGCGCGATGGAAGGACCGTGTGTGTCCTCTATTAGAGTAAAACTGCATTCACAGACTAAAAAATTCAAAATTGTGACAGAGTGGATTTTGCTTTGAGTTTTTGGCGGGATTTTGTCGAGTTCAGTTCGGTGACTATTTTAATTATTCGCAAATTGATTCATAGTGGATATTGTGTCTTAAAATTGGTGCAGTTTTGTGGTACAAGTGTCTACGCAACTGAACAATATGTGGGATAATGGAAATAGGCGCGATCTTGGTTGTGTGAAGCTAAGACTTTTATTGTAGTGGTCGCTACCTCGGCAAAACTTACCGAGTAAACTGTCTTGATATACTTGCTGCCAAATGCTCCAAGCAGCATTGGAATGTGATGCACCCGCATTTTAATGTAAACTGAAACAATCCACTAGAAAATCTAGAAATACTGAACTATTCAAAACATGACACTGGCAAAATTTACTTCCAAGAGGAAAGTAGATTGCCATAACAAAAATAAGAAGAAGAAGAAGATTTTGCTTTTACACCCCTCAATTATTTACTGTACTTTTACATTATTTTATGAAATAGTGCCTATTCACCATAGTAGTGTGAGTCTGGTCAACGAAAGATGAGACTGAAAAAAGGCGGAAAATTCAAAAAACAACGCATGGCAACTCTGATTATAATCGAAAATATAGTTTTGATACTTCTTGTATAGTGTTTTTGGTCTTGCTTGTAGCGATTATTTAAAAGCGTGAAATACACCTAATTTTATCAGCAAAAACACCTACATATATATTGGGGTCTATCTTCTTTCCTGTTGAAATTACTGGGGCCGTATTATGACCTCTTATTTCCTGGCAGTTTTCTGACTGGCTATCAATCTATCTCTTTTAATTGCTATACAGCGAGAAAGAGATGTAACTATAGCAATTCATAAACCTGGCAAGTTTTAAGAGGTTGTAATACCCCCCCTGGCCGGCAAAAATTGCCTATGTAAAAAAAAAATTTTTTTTTACTTAAACACTATTAGAAAAAAACTAAAATTAAAGTGCAATAATAAACTTCATTACAATAGTTTTAATGGTTGAACAATTTTGTGTTGTTCTTATGTGTTACATATTCTTTGTTATTCCTTAAAATCTTAACATTTGGTGATAAATCTTCAATTACAGTATATGGACCTAAATAAATTTTATTAAGTTTATCACGTGCTTGATTTTTTAACGATACAAGATCACCTGGTTAATACATCACAGGGTTAATATTCTTATCATAGGACTGTTTCCTATTTTCCTTACTAGATAAAATATTTTTTCTTGCATCTGATTGTGCTTTCTGTAATCTAAATTTCAGTTGTAAAGGGTAACTATCGTAATTATACAGGGGTTCAATAGGTACATTCTGTAGATTACTTGGTAAATTACAAAGTTTTCCGAAAACAAGTTCATATGGCGTGTGTTTGGTTTCAGTGTGTACACTCGTGTTGAAGGCAAAACACCAGTAGGGTAACCATGAACTCCAATCTTGTCTATTTGATTCTCATTGAATTCTAAGAAAAGCTCCTAAATTTTTGTGTGTATTTTCCAAAGCACCTATGGTTTAATGGTGGTAAGCTGTAGGCAGTTCGAATGTTGAAGTGCATTGGAAGTTCCGCTGGCAGTCTGGGCGATGATCACTTCTTCTTTACTCTGTTGTTTTCCCATGTCGAAATCGTAGGCGTAAGGTATTAGTCTTCTTATTTTCATAAATCTTCTAAATTATTTTTCTATCTTCATGTCTTCTTAATTAAATCCAAATATATTTAAAACGTTTTTTGGCAAGGTCGCCATCAGATAATATTGGTTTGGGTGGTTAAAGAAAACACATGTTTATCGTTCCGTGGTTGGATCTGTATTCATTTTAAAGCGAGCAATTACAATAAACCTTATTCTAATAATATTTTATGCTTAATAGACATTTTGCATGTTATATGTAGCAGTCACTTACATAAATAATTATGTTGCGGTATAACTATAAAATCATTTAAAATCATCATACTTCAGTGTATTTCACGCCTTTAAATTACCGCTTGTACAAGATCAAAGACGCTATAATAAATAATATATTATATTGTTTTGATTCTTGTTATATAAATAAATATTTCGAGCGACTATTCTATTCCATAGAAAGCCAGTTCACATTGATCTATTTCAAAGATTCTATCAAATAGATAGATCATAGAATAGAACAGGTGGGAACGCGCCATAATTATAACTTACGCTACGCTGGAGCCGCTTTTTATTCATTACTGCCCCAAGACGTAACAAAGCTTCGTACAGACATGGCTATGGCTACCGTTTTGAGTTAGGTACTAGTCAACATTGCGCGACGCGAGTGAATTCGCCTTAGTCTGTACGAAACTTTAAGGTCACACGGTCCTTCTATTTGATGTACATCAAATGGATTAAATCAAATGGACGGACGCCAATTTTTGAGGCCACACACGGCGCATGGCAAAAACAACGCATGGCAACTCTGATTATAGTCAAAAATATAGTTTTGATACTTATTGTATAGTGTTTTTGGTCTTGCTTGTAGCGATTATTTAAAAGCGTGTAATACACCTAATTTTATCAGCAAAAACAATATGTTGGGGTCTATCTTCTTTCCTGTTGAAATTACTGGCCGGCATTTAAAATTTTACTTTAATTTTAAATGACCGTCGCTAAAAATATTAAATTCTCTGATTTTTTTGTCGATAAAATTAGGTGTATTTCACGCCTTTAAATTATCGCTTGTACAAGATCAAAGACACTATAATAAATAATATATTATATAGTTTTGATTCTTGTTATATAATAAATAACAAGTATCAAAACTATATTTCCGAATTAAATCAGAGTTGCCATTGAATTTGCCGCTTTTTACCAATCTCATCTTTCGTTGACCAGACTTATAAAGCCTGGTCAACGAAAGATGAGATTGGTACCGACAAAAAAAATCGACTCTCCATACAAATGTCCCGAACAGCTGATCGAGTTTTGTATGAAAAGTCGATATTTTTGGTCTGTTTTCGGGAAAGTCGTAGAAGAAATGTTGTTGTATATGATGTTAGTAATCTACTCCTGCGAGGTTGTTGGTGTTTTACAAATAACCCTGTTTATGTCCGAAAAAAAAAAACAAATTGGCTGAATATTTTTTATTGGTAGGAATAAGCTCCCTTAGTTAATATAAAAAAGTTTCAGAATTTTCGGTTGCGTGAAAAATGTAAAAAAAATTAAAGTCTCTTCGACTTCACAAATGCACAAAAGTAGCAGCAGAATGGAAATTATACCTTTGCCACCACCAATATTCAGCCACTTAGATTTTTTTCGGAAATTTCCAACTCTACCCCTAGTCCCCAATAACACTTCTGGTAAATTATTATAGTTTTAGTATTCTATATACCATTTTATGAAATAGGCCCCTGATAAAATACTGATGGATCATAGTATTTACCATGCGTGTAGGATTTGCCTTAGAAAAAACGCGCGATTATGATAATGGGGTAGAAATTATAATTATGTTTTTATCTATAATGAATCATAATTCTACCCCAATAAACTAATACTACGGTGAATAGGTCCTATTTCATAATATTTTATGTAATAGGCCCCCGATTGCACAGTTTTTACCATGCGTCGCTCAGTAAAGACTGTGGTCCAGCGCCATAGAGTAAATTTTAACCATGGAAAGTAATTTGTATGGAATGTTTCAATATTTTACTTTCCATAGTTAAAATTTACTCTATGGCGCTGGACCACAGTATTTGCTGAGCGTGTAGCCGTAGCCTTAGGCGGCCCCTAGACGACAGATTATCTAAAAAGAAACTATTTAGCGACCGGTTTCATTCCACATACATTGCTACTTTTCTTTGGTATGTTTTTTTTAATCCAAAAAGAAGTAGCAATGGATCACTATCATCTATGAACTGCAACCGGTCGCTAGGTGGTTTCTAATTAGATAATCAGCCCGCGGGTGATAATATATTGCAGAATTTACGTATTGCACAATTTTATTGACCGTGTAGAGTTTGAATGTTTGAAATGATTGAACAAAAGTTTGAGCGAGTTTGATTTTAATTGCCAATATTCTTTCATTGCACCGTGTAGGGCAGGGATGGCGAACCTTTTTGTATCAACGTGCCATTTAGTGTAGGAAACGAAGCGATCTTTTGTATGGAGACCCCAAAATTAAATCCTCAGTCGATGAAACATTGCAGGGATATATCCAAAAACAAAAAAAAAACAATTTGGAATATTTTAAAAATATGTTTAATTTATGATACTTTATCATACTGTAAAGTCGTCTACTGAGGATTTACTGTGGGGGTCCACTACTTTCCTTTCCTACAAAAATTTTTCTAAAGAAATGTTTAATGAGGTCATATACGTGCCATCAAATAATTTTGACTTTGTAATTATTGGGAAAATAATAATAATAAATACAATCAACTCTAAACTATAAAAAAAACTATTTATTTATTATAAAAAATAGGTACGTTTTGCAATGTTTCAATGGGGAATGTCCGAAAAAATCAAATTGGCTGAATATTTTTTTATAGGTAGGAATAAGGTACCCACTGACATGAAAAAAATTTTTTTTTATTTAACTGGACTGGCTGTCTGTATGATTTGTCAGCTAAGTTTTTGTGCCTATTTGAAACGCCACTAGCGTGCGTCTAAAGAACTAATTTTGACGTACAATATGAAAATGGATGTCATGATCATAGACATAGAAAAATTTTCGCTGCGCTCAAGAAGACCAACAAAGCGTGGAAAAGAGAAGTTAACGTCATACGGACACGGTCTATATAAAAAAGAGACAAAGGATCAACTGACATGTGCCAACATTTTTTACAGTAAGAGCCCCTAGCGTCCCGCCTAGCAAGTGAACAATCACAGTTTGTTTAAAATATTTGTTAATCTTAATTAGAATTTAAAATAAAGGTATCGTGGAGTCATGGTGTCTTGTGCTCTAAGTAATTGTGATGTGAAAAAAAGAAATAATCCAAGTAATCACACTTTTTACAGGTAAATAAGATATTGCCACAAATTTCTCTAAAACCAAATTTCGTTACATTTATTCGTTTATCGACGAAGAAAACAGTATGGAACATAGTTTATTAATTTCATTTGCCATATATAGTCATATTTTATGAATCTAAGTCATTTTTTACGTATCTCATATAAAATGTATGCATTAGTTTTTGGATCACCTGTTTATTGACATTGTTGTTCTTTGACATTCTATTTCTATGGTCATGATGGTCTCTCCAAGACTTCAAACTTTAGTACCATGTACGCACGCTATGCTCATGCTACGTCCTACAGCCAGGCATCCGTCACTCGCCCATACCTACCGCGATAAGTACCTACAGCGCGCGACAACTCGGAGTTGCAAAATCAGTCAGGGTTGCCGCCGCGCTTGTGAGTACACGCGTGCGTTATTCTGTGCCTCTATGACGGTCAATCGATCATAATTTATTGCTCCCAGCACTGTACCGTACACTATTATAATTTATAAATAACTAGCGGCCGCCCGCGACTTCGTCTGCGTGGAAATATTTTTTGCTATCCCTCGGGAATAATATTTTTTTTCGGGATGAAAGGTATCCTATGTCCTTCTCTGTACTCCTAAGAACGTGTATGCAAAATTACATGATGATCGGTTCAGTAGTTAAGACGTGAAGGCGTAACAAACAAACAAACGGACTTTCGCATTTATAATATTAGTAAGGATGGAGAATCGTAATACATACTAATAATTGTTGCGTGGACGGCTGTCGCAATAAACAGAAGGATTCAAAGTTTTAATTTTTAGGGTTCCGTACCAAAATGGTAAAAAGGAACCCTTATGGTGTGACTCGGTCTGTCTGTCACAGCTGGATATTTCGAGAACTACTAATGGTGTCAACTTGAAATTCGAAATAGTTTTAGATGACATTTGCCCAACTATTTTGTAAATAAGAAATTAATACAAAAATAAATATCTTTTTTACAACAGGGACTGAAAAAGGGTCTGAAAAAATTGAAGTGGGTTCTACTAGGGCATGTAGAATATCATATGATAGAACGCCGTTTGCACCTTGTTAATCATTTTTTCTTTTTGTTTTAGGCCACATAGTTTTCAACTTATGATGAAAAATATAAAAAAAATTACCGTCCCCCCCAAAGAGAAAAATTAGAAATCATTCTATGTGATAGCAGTTTATATAAAGATTACAGGAAAAATAAAACAATGTCTCAATATAGGTAGCACACTTTTTTAGAAATTATCAAATTTCTAAAAAAGTTAACATTAGTTCCACTATCGGTCAAGAGATGGCGCTGACCTAAAGCTGCAATACTAATTTGATTATTCTACTCTGCAGTGTGGTTTGATGGTGCAATTATGATGGTACGGAACCCTCGGTGCGCGAGTCCGACTCGATCTGACCGGTTTATTCACTTTACCGTAAGATTCTAAAATGTATAAGAAAAATGTATATTTTGTTTATTTTTCTCGTAATTTTTATGAGTAGTACATACCTATTTTTGATAAGTAGGTGTAACCTACTATAGGTAGGAAAGCGTGTAGTTATAGGTACTTATATGCAGAGGCGGGTCGTGACTATTTTTTCTCGATCAAATTTCCTAAGGTACCTACCTAATTCTTTTTTTTTTGAGCGAATTATACCTACTTAACTAAATACCTACATTTCTGGATTTAAGGATTCCGTAACCGGCAACAGTATGGTGGCGGGTGGCATAAAGACTGCCTCAAATTTAACACATAGTCTAATGTGGCGTTAACTGTACATCTAGCCTAGGTTTATTTGAAACGTAATTTTTTCACATTTAAGTAGGTAGGTACACATTATAAACACAAAACTTGTAATAAAGTATTTAATCCTTCAAGCATAGAAAATGAGACAATAGATTTTCCATTGTTGTGTTGTGCGGCCCGATGGGGCCGCTCGAGCGTTGAAGGATTAGAAGAAGACAACCCTAAAGTTGTTAGAAGAGCTAAGAGCTACGCGATAGAAAGAGAGGCAACCTGTAGGTGAATATAACTGTAGGCAAGGAAGCGGTGTGCGACCTGAATTGCACTTTATTGTGTCTGAGCAAGAGTCGCTATTTATTTAAATGACCATGCGGAGTGAATTTTCTGTACTTTGTACTATTATGTATTCTGTGCTACAGCGCCAAAATGGCGGAAATCAAATAGGCACAAAAACAGTTTGACATAAGCCTGTCCAGTGTAAATATATGCAGGTCTTCTTCTTCTTCTTATTTTTGTTTTGGCAATCTACTTTCCTCTTGGAAGCAATTTTTGCCAGTGTCAAGTGTTGAATAGTTCTGTATTTCTAGTAGATTGTTTCAGTTTACATTAAAATGCGGGTGCATCACATTCCAATGCTGCTATGAGCATTTGGCAGCAAGTATATCAAGACAGTTTACTCGGTAAGTTCTGCCGAGGTAGCGACCACTACAATAAAGTCTCAGCCTCACACAACCAAGATCGCGCCTATTTCCATTATCCCACATATTGTTCAGTTGCGTAGACACTTGTACCACAAAACTGCACCAATTTTAAGACACAATATCCACTATGAATCAATTTGCGAATAATTAAAATAGTCACCAAACTGAACTCGACAAAATCCCGCCAAAGTAATAAAAAAAGTTTCAGAATTTTCGGTTCCATGAAAAAATTTTAAAAAAAATTAGTCTTAGACTTCGACGTACCAGTACCAAAGTAACATCAGACTAAAGATTATTCCTTTACCGCTAACTGCCAGAACCACAACCATGAATTTAATACGTCCCTTCGGTATAAACTGGATTGTGCGCTTCGCCCCAAAACGAGCCGACAGAGAGGTCAAGTAGATACATGTATCCTTTTCTTCATTAGGGTGACCAAACCGCATGGTTGGTCGGGCGGGGACATACATAATACTTTAAACTGTTTAATTTAAAGCTTGACCTTGAAGAGTTGACATAAATTGAGGGCGCCACTTTCTATGTAAATACGTCAAAATCACGAATAATTTGGCAACACTGACTACATTTAGGCCGGCCACACACAGACGTAATCACGCAACGGAATTCCGTAAGTACGTGATTCCGAACGCAGCAGCTGCATACAAAATCTATGGGCTGCCACACACAAGCGTGTTGTTTCCGTACGGAATCTTCATACATTGTCGAAATTACGTTCGGAATTCCGTTACGTGATTACGTCTGTGTGTAGCCGGCCTTAGTACTGAAAATTTTTAGTTCCATTTTATTTAATTTCAACTCTTTATGGTCAAGCTGTAAACTTAAATATCTATGTAGTTCTATATTTAAAATTAACACTTTTACCACGTTTTTGCTCGTTCGTTTGTTTGTTTGTTTAAGCACAAATTTTGCAAAAGTTTTTATACTAATTTCCCGATGACCAGAGATGTGAATTATTTGAAATACATGTATTTAAAATACAAATACAAAATACAAAATACGTATTTGTATTTTGTATTTGAAATACTTTTTTTCAAAATGTATTTTGTATTTTATTTGAAATACTTTTTATGAGGTATTTAGTATTTTTAAAATACAAATTACTTTTTTCTGTATTCTGTGGTATAGGTATGTCATGTCAATGTCAAACAAAACAAAACAACCAATGACAGAGCTCGGTAATTTGTCATGACACTTCGTTTAATTTCTATCTATACTAATGGGTTCTAATGGGTGCATTTCAGCAGACTAATAGCTAAAGAGTTCTACACCAGGCAGACGTGGGCCACGTCCCTCCGGTTTATAAGGTCTTAATACCAAAACACATGAATGTCTAAATGACAAATTCTCAAAAACACCTAATCTGCGTATAATATTAAGGATGATCTCTTTGAACAAATGCTAGTGTTAAAAATCAGTGAAATAATGTGAAGTTATTTTATATTATATTTTATTTATTTGACCGGTTTTAACACAAATATTTCTTAAAAGCTTCAAAGATCCCAAGTTGGAGAGTTTGTAAAAAATAGTCTGCCGTTATTGGCCCAATTTAAAAAAAAGTATGGTACAGAAACGAAACTTGTTTCCAAGTATAGAGTCTGGCCAACGAGTCGTGTTCGTGTCATCTCATACCCGCGACAAATTTAAAATTTTCTTTCTCTAGATATTAGTTTCATTAGGGTTGACTTATAATATGGCACCAAAAAAATGTATCCCAGTGAAAAAACGTTATAACCTCCTTCAAAAACCTAAAATTAAAACGAAAACCGCTCTAAAAAAGCTCTAAAAACCATGAAATAATATTGTAATCACAAATTATACGCTTATAAATTTTAATAAAAAAACTTCTATTGCAGTCGGTTGGGGCTCGATGGAGGAAAACTTTTTTATTCTAAAATCCCCACCCGACTTTATTAGACGTTTTTTTTTTTTATTAAAATTGATATGCGTATTGGTGATTTTAATATTACTTCTTGCCTTTTAGAGCTATTTGAAGCTATTTTTGTTTTGTTTTTAGGTTTTTGAAGGTTTTTCTTTTTTAAAGAGCTATTTTATTTTTAACTTTTTTGTGGTAAGTGTAATATTTTATAACTTTATATATTTTCAAAATGCCCATAACTCAATTTCTAAATTTTTAAAGAGTTCTTGTGCCTTGTAGTCCAAATCTATTCCAGAACATCGCAGACCATAGCTTGATTTGTTTTGGATTGTCACAAATCTACCAACATCACAATCACTATACATATCCTATTTGAGTTTGAGGAGTTCCCTTGGATATCTTTGAAGTCCAAGGTCAAATGTCAATTAAATTAAAGGGTATCCCTTTTGCAACAAAAAATCGGTTCATAATAACCAAGTCGTCAAGGTAGTTAACGCAAAATCGTAGTATTTTCAGGATTATTTGAAAAGTACTGGACCGCTTTAAAAAAAAATTGAGTCCATCTCGCAAGAAAACTCAATCAAACAAAAAAGAACCGCCAAAATAGGTCTATAAATATCGAAGATACGCGCGAACAACTATAAAAAAATACAATCGAATTGAGAACCTCCTCCTTTTTTGAAGTCTGTTGAAAAAAGACAACCCGAATGATATTGATAATATCTATATTTGGAAACAAGTTTCATTTCTGTACCATACTTTATCAAAAATCGGGCCACAGGCAAGGGAACAGAAAGGAACAGTTGCATTGTCTAATTGCGTTGTTTTTTGGAAACTGTATTTTTTGCGTTAATTATTGTTACTTTAGAAGAAAGTTCATGAAATGATCAAGTGTCGGCCACGGTCATGCTCTTTGTTTTCTTATGTTAAGTATTAGGCATGAGGGAGGCAGTTGCTTTCATAACAATATATAAACATTTATAACGCTTTCTGAAACTTTGTATTTTTTGTTTATTGCAAAAGTTAAAGATAACGTCTTCTAATTAATTATTATGGACTGTGTAGTACCTACTGTGGTAGTAGTACACTTGTTACTGTTAATAAAAATAATGATAAAAAATAAAATACGAAAAAAGGTATTTTATTTGAAAAAAGTATTTTGAAAATACGTATTTTGTATTTTGTATTTAAATACTTTTTTTGAAAACCATTTTGTATTTTTATTTGAAATACAAAAAATAGCCAAGTATTTGTATTTTATATTTAAATACTTTTAATAAAGTATTTTGCACATCTCTGCCGATGACCTAGAAGACTTGAAACTTTTAACACAGGTCAGAACTGGAAAGCTATGCAATATTAAGGTGTCATTGAGCTGATCTGATGATGGAGCCGGAAGAACGCCACAGGAACTCTATGATGAATGAAACAATACAACCCCATCGTGTTTGGGCTTGTTAGAATTGTCTTGACAAGTACTCTGACGGGAGACGAGGTTCAGGGTCGGATGATGAAGCCTGGAGGCTATGCCATAGGAACTCAATATTGAAACCATGCAAATAGTGTAACAATATAGACGATAATACTAACATTCTGAGAAGTTGTAGCTAAACCACATGAGTAAAAAAACGTAAATGTGGCTAAACTTTGTTCTGACATCTTGCTGATGATAGCTCACGAAATACATACAATACAATCAATACTTTACTTTATTGCATTGCACGGTATTTCAATCTTATTGCGCAATATTATTGTGTCTATAGGCCGCTTAACACAGATAAGAAAATACTGTGCTATCTCGAAAAATTTTACATGCGACAGTGTTTTATAATCTATGGCTAGTGCGTAAAGCATTGGATTTGGAAAGAAAAATTAAAAAAGCATTGCATTGCATGCGTGACGTGAGTAGACGTGAACGATCGAATGACAGTTTTAAGATTTTAAAATAATGTACTGATATTGTTAATGCAAAGAAAATATTTTTACATTTTTTATTGATATTTTAAACTAATCGAAATAGTAGCGCGAACTTAAAAATAAGTGATTTCAATAAATTGGGACTCTATCAGTGATAGTCACGTTTGTTTATTGGTTAACATCCGCCATTTTGTATTGTCGTTTGTTTAGTGACTGGATCCCTTTCCTAGTGATGCTATATAATTTTCCTGGAAATATATATTGTGACTTTGCAAGTGGTGTACAATGTTTTTGCTAGAAACGTTGTTCTCAAAGGAAATAAATTAAATCGTGTGACTTGTCAATTTGACGTCGGTTTATCATCTACCTATGTGCCGGATGTGTCCTACAATCGGTTAGGGCGATTTTACGTGCCACCTTGAGAGGTGTACGTGTCCCGATACCTATGCTGCCTAGAATATGAGTGGCAACGGGAATCAGGTGCCGTTGGCGCCGAATCAGCGCGGGCCCGGACCGTATCCTTTATAATAAAATGTTTACTGTTTTATCACTATATTTACGTAATATTTTGCCACTTCAGCACCTGGTTGTGCCGCATTTGCGAATAGCCGTGTGTGTTGTGTTTTTACCAAATTATGTGATATTTTTTGTATTACTAAGTACTGTTACTAATACCTACGATCTTCTATGGTTTCTAATCTTTAGTGATAATATTTTTACATTCCTAAAACATGCTGTGTGATATTTGATGATTACATTAATTTTGACAGAGTAAACCTCGTAATCACGCGGCTTCATTTTATCTAACAGTACCTACATATTGAATTCATTTTGTGAGCTTAGCTAAGTAGTATATTGTATCATCTAAAGTTCATAATAAACATGGTGATGGTACTCTATTCCTTCTCTACACAGTCGAATTCTACCTACTGATAATCTAAGATCATCTATTGCTTACTGACTCACTCATGTATGTGTTATTCTTTTTTTGACAATTTCTCATAGTATCATAAACATTGCTGATAGTAGTTAGCATAAAAATATTTAGCAGTGAGGTAGTCATCATAACTAACTTTTTCTACATGCTTTCAAAGTGACTGTCTGCTAATAGCTAATATAAACATTTGCATATTTGTGAACTAATGTTCTTGGTCACTGGCTGCATACAAAACATCAGACTTACACTCTCACCTCACAATTTATTCTTGTTAAAATAGTAAAAGTTTCAAAATACATTGCAATTTTTGTGATGCTATCATTAAATTGTATTGTATGATTTAATTACCTACTTACTGTTAATTCAGTAGGTATTTGTAACCTATCAAATTATTTGTGTCACTTTCTTATTTGTCGCATTGCTGCTAAACACCTACTATTTCATGAATTTGCTAATATTGTTCTGAAATCTTTCATTGGTCTAACTAATCTGATGTATTCTGTGATTTTTGATTAATTTATTACTATAGTCTGTTTATCCTCACTTGTCCTATTTAGTAAACAACTTTTAACAGTTGTCATACATCTTTTAAACTCAAATCATTATTTAAAAATATGCTGTCTTATTAAATCAAATTGTCACCAATAATTAGTAATTCCTTTATATTCTTTTGTATATTATAATAGATTCTTTCAATAAAGAGTTGGGTGAAGATTGTTTACCAAATAAGACAAGTAAGAATAAACAGAATATACTAAACAAGGTGTAATACCCATTTTACAGAAATATTGTGCTTGCGAATCTTTAACCTTCTTTCTTTTGTTATTACAACATGCTCTTACTTTATGTATAATTATGTTACTGTTAAACCCCCAACTTGTGTAAATCCTAAGATTTTTCTAGTAAAATCTCAGACTTATACCTACTCTTAATGGTAAATGTAACCGTTCTGTGTTATCATCATTCATTTTCAACTTTGACCACCATTCACTTGCTGACCACAAATGCTGAAAAAGGTTTATTTTGAAAGTGTTTTATTTATCTTTTACTTATCACTACAAATTATAAAACAAAGTCCCTTGCTGCGTCTGTCTGTCTGTTCATGATAAACACAAAAACTACTGAACGGATTTTCATGTGGTTTTCACTAAATGAAAGGGATTCCTGGGGAAGGCTAAGGTGTATAATAAGTTGAGGTTTTATGTAAATTGGTTGAAATATTACTATATTTGTTGAAGGTATCAGCAAAAATTAATCTGACTGGGAGCTTGCATCGAAACACTGCACAAACCTTTTGAGCTATAACAAAATAATGTATGATGGAATTGTTCCTCTACAAAAAAATTCTATGATAGCATATATCTATCTTTTTAGAACAGCCTACAATACCCATCATGTCTGTCTTCTAAAAAATTGGTCATATACAATGCAGTAATTTGGAAAGCTCCATATTTAAAAGGATACAGTTATTAATCCTTATCAACTTAAGTATGGCTACCTAAAGCATTATGCACATTATTTTAACCTTTTACACCACTATACACTACATTTACCATTTAAATGAATGAATATCTTAGGAGTTATTGCAAAAAATTAATGCTTGCGAAAATCGCCTTTCTACACATCGGTGTTATCGGACAGGACAGAACGGAAACAGACTTTTGGAGAGAATTAATACATTTGTTTTCTTTTTGGGTGTTGCTGGAAGGTCGCATTTGGCAAAAAAAGGAAGGAACCGAAGCTAAGTGAGGTCGGGTCGCTAGTTACTAATAAAGTAAACAAATAAAAATAATTTAAAAGCAGATGATTCAACTAATTGTAATTTTATTGTAATCTAGGACTTAAAAATACTCCTAAGATAAATAAAAATAGTGAAGAATAAATCAAAATGAGAATTAAAAATATTTAAACATTTTACTGGACAGTAATTTGAAATGAATTAGTTATCAAACATTTACCAACCACTATTGGTAAAACCTGTGTGTGCCTTATTCTTATGCTAAAGCCTGAAAAATTGCTTCCCTTTAATAAAATCCTTACATTTACCAACTTATGTTGGTAGATAAATCCTACAGATTTTGTAGTAGCACTTAAGATTTACCAATATTACAGTAACATATACTTAAAAATAGATACATTTTATTAACCAGTTTAATTATTTGTGTTGTCATATTTAAAAGTAAATTAGGTCCAAAGTTGCAATTACATTTTGGAGCGGGTATGTTAAATTTAAGTATTTGTGTGTAATTTAGTAATTTTCCTGAAATCCTAATTAGTGAATGTGAACTTGATGGTTTTTTTAATGTCATAACTAATTTTATGTGTTCTTTATTACCAAACTATTTAATACTATCCATCACAATATGTTTATAACATAGGTACTTGTTTGTTGATTATGTATTTAAGTATGATATCTTTTTATTATTATTATTATGGTATTTTCCTTGTAATAACTGAAAATATTTATACTGACAGAAAAGAGGTCGGCAGATTTCGTTGGAGTGTTTAAATTGGTGATCTACATGGAAACTTTGAATGTTGTATGAAGGAACCAGAAAATATTGAAAATTTTCAACAACTTAAATGGCATTATTATGTGTAACTTTAGACAAACGAATAAGGCTGGATATTTTTATTAATAATGCCAATCATTTTTGGATATTTTTATTACCTCATACAAAACGTGGTAAGACCTAGTAGAGAATTTTGATTAAGATGCCAAGTAAAAATTACGAATGAAGTCGGTCGCTGGGCTTTATGATCGATTGCATGAGGATCTCAAAAAATACCTATAGATTGTTGTTTATTACAGATAGAGTATTGCATGCATCAGTGTTGCCGATGTAAACATTGTGTCAATCAATATAAAAAACCGGCCAAGTGCGTATCGGACTTCGCACATTTAGGGTTCCGTACCAAATAGCGTACATATTTACAAATGTATAGTATTCAGATTTTCCCATGTACTTGTAGTATAAGTAGTAGTAGTCAGATTAAAATAGGTGATATATTTTTCTTCCTAAAAAAACCAATCAGTCTCCTCCCTTAAAAGCGGAAAGCCTAACTTAGATACATAATACTTAAGTAGTTTTCTCTTTGTGTCTCTATAATACTATATTAGAAACCACATCTTTATCTTACTACTGTACTGTTTATGTGTGAAATGGGGGTACGTATCAGAATGTCTAAAGTTAGAATGTCTAAACTTAAAATGGCAAAGTTCAAAATGTCAAAAATTTAAATTAAAATGGTTTAAAATGTCGAAAATCATTAGGTCTAACTTCAAAATAGCAAAATTCAAAGTATCAAATACTTGACGAGTTAAAATATCAATGGTCATTAAGTCTAAGTTCACAATCATTTATTTGAATTGGGTTACTTCTTAAAAGGAATAGTCTTCTTTGAGGTTAATTGAGTCTGTGGAGGTGTCTTTGGGCTTCACCTGAAATGCTTTATGGCAAATTTAGCTGCAGGAAGTGAGTCTAAACTAGTCTACTGGGACTTAGAAACCGTAGACCGTAGGTCACGAGATAGGTGCGAGGAGCGTAGCGACGAGCATGTTAGGTTGACATGAACCCAGCGCGAGCCGAGCGAGCGAAGCGAGCGTGCCGCGGCAGCGGCCGGCGAAGCGCCAGAAAAAATCTATTTCAAACTCAATTGGTGGATTTTGTTCGCCGGCTACTGAATCAGTGACTGGCACCGACTACCGAATCAGGGAGCGGCGCGGCTATGGTGATGTGCAGCGGAGGCACAGAGGTTAACACGCAATTATCTAACCTAATTAATAAGGTACCTAAATGAAAGAAAATAAGTAAATTCTATACGTCATTATATGTATTTGGACTATTATACATTTTAAGTTTTGATCATTTGAACTAAGATATTTTTATTTAGGACTATCTGACCGTTTGACATTTTCGTTTTTAACATTTTGAACTTTTGACATTTTAATCGTTAGACATTCAAATTTTTGACATTTTGAACTCTGCCATTTTAAGTTTAGACATTTTAACTTTAGACATTCTGATACATACCCGTGAAATGGGCTTAAGAGCAGAGCCCTATTTAATAACATGACAATTTGTCAATTGTCATGACGATTTAGTTTATATTGCGGTAATGCAGTGAAGCTATGAGTAGTTTTTTAAATTGATTGACGCAATGGATATAAAATTGACATAACAGGTGACAAATTGTCACGTTTATTAAATAGGCCCCGAGTATACATGTTGAGACGAAGTCGCTGGCACAGCAGGCTAGTTAATTAATGAATTAAAAATGGTAGGTAGGCTAGGTAACTTTTTTTCCACTTATTCCTACCAGTAGGGATACCTTGGTTGGGATAGGTGTACCAACTGGAAATTATTTTGATGCCTTTGTTTTGGATTTTGAGTATGGCCTTCCCTCCTTCTGCATTATTTGTAGTAGATTCTTTTAGGGTCATTTTTGGCCCGAAAGTTGCGCTTTAATGAAACCAGCGGCATATTTTAGTATGTTATTAGGCATGGTATTCTAACTGAAAAACCATCGGGAGACAGTTCCTAACGTGGTTGGTTTCCCATTATGACGTCATCAAAATAGCCGCAGGCGTGTTTACAATATGTTCTTATTTGTAAACAAAAAATATGATAACAAAGCCCATTTAATGCAAGAAAAATATAACTTTTAAATATCTTTCTTAACAATAAATACCTAGCGAAAAAAATTTTTGGACGTCGCGCGCCGTAAATTTCTTCTATAGGTGGAGTAAAAAATTTTTACGTATAGCAATACCTATGGACATCAGGTAAAAGCAAATAAAAAGCCATTTTGTTTTTTATTCACTTTTGAAAGATAGGCCATCTTTGACTAGCTGTGTTTTCGCAACCAATGGTTCCAGATGACTCAGATTAGGCTTAAACTGTAGTTAAATTAGTAAGCTTTATAAAAGTATGGAACCAAGTAACCCGAAAAACGCTTCCTTAAGGTAGTTTTTTTGATGCAACCGAAAAAAAGCCGAGTGTTTTGAGTTAAGTTATAGTTTTTTTTAAGTTTCTGTCAAAACAATAACATAAAAGTATCCTAATGTAACCTAATTAATAAGGTACGTATATATATTTGAAGTAGGATTTTTATTAGCTTTCACCCGATGCCTATATTGCTATACCTATTTTTTTTTATCTCACCATTTTCCACTTATAGAAGAAATTTACGGCGAACGATGTTCAAAATTTTATTTTAGCTATTTATTGTTAAGAAAGGTACTTAAAAGTTTTATTTTCCAAATCTGCATTAAAAAAAATTAAAACAAATTTTTGTTTACGAATAAAAACATCAGTTTAATATTTATGGTGACTTAAACGGAAGCTTTTTTGGGAAAACTTAAATAAAACTTAAAATTTCTTGCAAACTGTGGTATTTACACGGTCAAATATTGAAACAATATTATAGCGTATTTAATTTTGCTTTTTATGACACCCTACACTAGCTTATCAGTTACATACTTTCTGTTGTATAAGCCATATTCTGAAAGCGGCGGCAATTTTGATGACGTCATAACCAACCACGTTAGGAACTGTCTCCCGATGGTTTTTTAGTCAGAATACCATGCTTAAAAACATACTAAAATATTTTATTTTTTATTTTATTAAAATATATACTGTTTTCATCACTCGCACCTTTTTTTCCGTTAAAGGAACGCACTATTGTGCAATAAGCTTTCCTTGTAGAGTATCAGCCGATAGCAGCATTATTTTCATTATATCAAAGAGTTATTAGAGCACAAAAGATCTCACTTTCAATTTCAAATTACTATTCATTCTAAATGTCAGATATACGGCAGAAAAAGAGAGAAGAAGAGAGTGTGTGTTAAGCCCAATGTTTTTTTGTTGTCGTGTAGATAAACATTTGCAATTTAATAAAATTTTTAATAAAATGTTGTAAAATATAAAAACTAGTATTAGTGTTATAAACTAATTTTGAATGCGTTTTTTTCCTGGTTTAAATTAGCGATGAGCGATTGTTGCCAAAAAAACAATCAACTGAATCGAAAATTGTGCATTCGATTGTCGATTTAGTAGTTCCTCATCATGATTATTCGAATAACAATCGACGAACTACTAACATAACTACTAATTTGTACACTACTTTGCGGACTTGGCGCCGCTATGCATGCGAGTGTGCGTTCGAGCGGTGAACTGCGGTGTATTTTCTATGACTTATTTTTAGTCAAGTTTAACCAAAGATAAAGTTGACTGATATAGAGGTAAATGTAAGAAAATAATTGTTTTTTGAATAATTTTTGTTTTGTTTATTGGCTAGTTGATTTGAAAAGATCATTTAATTTTTGTTTTACTTAATAAAGCTGTACCAATCTTATACTAGATTGGACCATTCCTTACCTTCCTTCTTAGTTAAGTTCCTACTACACCGGTAAGGTAGACTAGATACGTACATTGATTGATCTCTTTTAAACCTATGAGTAATTTAAGTATTTTTGTGAAAAACATAATTCAGATAATTACTTTTTTGGTTAATTCATAGGCTAGTCTTACCTAGTTAGAAACTCTTTAATTACCCATCTATTCTTAATGTAGGTAGTACCAACTTACACTACGAATGGACGTTCCCTCAATCGAATAATCTATAAAGTTTAAAAATAAGCGCCAAACGTATAATAACTGCAGTGGTAAGTAGTGGCGCACGGACTAGGTAGCGCAGCGCACGCACGCATCATCTTTTGTCATTACTTATTTAGTAGTGCTTAGAGTGCGCTGCGCTTAAATTAGTAGTTCGACTATGACTGCGTGCGTGCCGTGCGCCGTGCGTGCGACTAAACTGAACAATCGACTAATTCGATTACTTTTAGTAATGGTCGCCCATCGCTAGTTTGAATGTGTTTGAGTAGATAGCCACTTTGTGCGTTAATCCAGATTTTAACTACGCGAACAAATTTAAACTAAGAATTTAACGCATACAAAAAAAAAATAGTTGATAATTAAGATTATATTTTTCAGAATTTTATTTAACATAGTTATTTTGTTCTAATGATTTTTTCTTGATTGGTGGCGCTAGTGGACGCACGATGCACCCTTAACGTTGTACTGACTTCCACAACTGACCAACAAGCCTGACGTCATAATGGTTGGTCAATTTAGAATGCCATCACTTTTTATATACTGAAGTGAAGTAGTAAGTAATTACTGAATATGTATATTAAAGCATATAACTAGCTTTATAGCAAAATGATGGACGAGGTCGACATAACTCTAATAGTGGCCATCGTACGAGCTCAAAACCAATGGAAAATAGCAAATCGATGTACAGCATAGCCGTTTGGTTTAAAATATTGATGTGAAAATTTTTGGGAATTAATACTTTAGCATACAAAAAAAAAATATTTTCCAAAGTTAGTAAACTCACAAATGATCATTTAAACATAAAGCCATATTTTTTTCTTATAAAAGAAGTATATTTTTTAATAAAAAAAAATGCTAATCTCTTACCACCGAACAGCATTTCATCCGCATCAAGCCATCAGCAGAACTAATTACCAATTAGGTGCTTAGGATCGGTAGTCCGCCATTCTCTTAGTTATTAATGTACAACGTACAACTACCTTCGCCCTAGAATCGGCTGTTTTTTTATTGGAGTCACTTAAATCGATTCAGAATTTAGATAGATAAATACTGGATGTTAGTTGTATTTTTAGATGAGATCTACTAATTCGTTAATCTTTTCTTTACAGTTAATCAGCAATTAGTTCAATAATTTCGGCGGTGGATAGGTAATTGGATAGGGTACAGTAACAAAAATGGATGTTTTTTTTTCAGATTTAAACCAAGTTATTTTTCATTATGACTACAAGCCCCAACGAGTTTTCGCTTTATTATCATAAACTAGGATAGTACGCGGATTGCCATTAATATGTAGCGTATTTTTACCAGTTCGTGTACTGCAAATGTATCGCGAATGCGAGGCTATAAAAGAAACCTCGACAACCCTCTGCGCTAAACTCGCTTCTCTGTCATGGGTAGCGAGTAGCGAGCCAGTGAAGTGGCGGAATTCTGTGTCGATAAGATAAAACATTTTCACTGTAGAAAATAAGTTAGACCTTAACCATTGCCTTTTCTATATAAGACGGCTTCGTAATGTCACATTCCAGTCAGCAATGTATACTGCACACGAATTTCTGTCGATGTTAATCGAAAAGAAGGCTAGTGTCAGGGGTTACTAGGGGACTCTGGGGAACGCCCCAAAATCGAGGCGCCGAACACAACGATCTATTTTTGTCTCCCTCTATCTTTCTGCCCCATTCACTCGTACGAAGGCGAAATGTTCTGTACAATAATCTTGCATAAGTCATTTTTCCGAGTATTATTATAAAAATTGTTACAAAATGTTGGTTACAGAGAAGTTTCTGTACAATACAAAGTTATCGTTAAAATGTTTACGATCAAGTATGTAAAAGTGTCGTGGTGGTATTAATTTCAGTGCGAACATAGAGCGATGTAGCGCGCCGTTTCCTTATCGATTTTCTCTATGCAGCATTAAATTACTGTTTAAATTGTGAATGCGGACTGCAAATATATTAGCAATATGCGTTACGTGAATTTGTTTCGCAATCGAACCTCGATATCTGTGTAGTGAGTAATAATCCCGGTGCTCGACTTATATTTTTACGTCAGTTATCCCAGTACATGTAACATACGATAATAATTCTGTTCGACGAGATTAAAACTAGCAAAGTCCAGTATTATGAGATGATACAATAAGCTAATAAACACCTTACGCAGATGATCGTGTCTCCACTTTTTTGGGAATGGTTCAACATTTGGCTCGTACAATTTTTAAAAGATTTGTATCATGAAATTAAAATGGTGGCTCTAAGAGGAACTAACAGTTCTTTAAATTCTTTATCACACGCGTGTGTCAACCATGGCAATCAGTCACAACACAGTGCGATTGATGTGGCGCAAAGTTTACAAACATCGTTGAATATGTCCCAGTCGGCAGTGACACAGCACATGAATGCGAATCAAATCAATCTACAACCTCTTAACAATGTCTCTTTGCAATTCATACTGCAGCAAAATAACCCTGGCTCCCTTAAGCATGAGCCATCGTCGCCTCGGTACTCTAATTCTAACTGTATGCTGCCTTCGCATCATTATAGACTACTAACACAAGCCAGTAAGTTGTAATCGTAGTGGTAGTATGTCGTTACTGTCTCATATTTAACGTATCTTTATTTATAATACTATTGTTGTTTTCTATTATCGCTGTGCAATATATTACTATTTTATTTCTGAAAACCTCGCGGCTATGCAATTAGCACTGAATTGAATAAAAAGAGCTGGTGTAAAATTTTAAAATATTTTAATAAACCGACTAATTTCCTTAGCGCAACACAGTTATCCACGGGCATCAACACCACACAGTGAGTTGGAGCAGTATATCAGCGTGAACAGTAATGTTGCCGGCAACAAACTAAATTTGTTATTGCTTGGCAGGACCGGTGGAGTGTTACCATCCGACGGGCGCATCAGGAGCCGGTTACATACCGAGCGCGGGCGGCGGCGCGCAGGCCTCCGGGCAGCCCTCGCTGCGGGTCCAACAAGCAGCGCAGCCCTCCGCGCCCCCGGCACCTCAACAAGATTTGTCGAAGAACAACATGGTAAAATCTTTCATAGACTACCGTCCTTGTCCAGAACTACGCTCGAGTTAAACGCGTTTCGTTATACAATGTTCGATTAGGACCCGCAACGTCAGCAACGTGTTTAATATCAGTAGCAGTGTAACCAAAATCGCGTGTAAATTCGCGGCGGATTCGCGCTTTCTGGACAAGGTCTAGCCGCATTTAGCGACGTTAATTCATTTTGATGCTGTAGTTTTAAGTCGTTTCGACTTATTTTGTAGTATTAAAAAAAGAAACAACACCAATTTAAAGGAAGCATTAAAATTAATTGAAGTTTTCAACAGCGGCCGCTAAAGCCTGAGTCACTCATATCATTGAAGTCACAGTTCCGTCTCAGTTCCAGCACAGTACCGCCACCGTGACAATTATTCTTTCATACATTCTCTACTCTATGAACACGCGTTCACTGACACTGAGAGTACTCTCGTCACCGACACTGATTGATAAGTGGGGACGCGTCCATAGAGAATGTATGAAATAAACATCACGGTGGCAGTACTGTTACGGAACTGAGACTTAGCTAATATGCGTGCATCTGGCTTTGATACTTACTTACGTCCTCGCCATAAGTGTTAATGCTGAATTGGTATCTGGCTATATTATGATCCCGTTTTTGACAAGTATTTGTTCATATTTTTCAGGCTGCCCACAGTTATGTGGCACCACAGAATCAGAATCCACAAGTGCGCCAGCAATATCCCAACTTTCCATACAGAGCGACGCAACATGGATCAAGACCAAACACACATCCTAGGTAATTGCGCAATGTGGAATGTTCGAAAAAAATAAAAAAGGCTGAATATTTATAAAATACTAGCGGCCGCCCGCGACTTCGTCTGCGTGTAAAGTATTTTTGCTATCCCTCGGGAACAGTACGTTTTTTCGAGATGAAAGGTACCCTATGTCCTTCTCTGTACCCCTGACAAAATTTCATTATGATCGGTTCAGTAGTTAAGACGTGAAGGCGTAACAAACAAACAAATAAACAAACAAACGGACTTTCGCATTTATAATATTAGTAAGGATTCAGCCAATTTGATTTTTTCGGACATTCCCCATTGTAACGAATGATAAAGGTCTCTGCCCACTACACATGTGCATGGGCTCCTATGTGGTGTTCACCATTAAAAGTTTCACTTAGCAATAAATTTATGTTATTTTAAGTTAATGTAAGTAATAGTGTAAACAAATGCTGGCGTACCTAATAAATAAACAAATACACAGTACCATACCCTGATTGTGCTAGGAACGTATCGGACAAAAAATATTCTTCGTATTGAAAAGTATAATACTATTCCCACTAGACTGTTCTGTCACCGGCCATGCACTTTTCAATACAAATACGTAATATTTTTTTGCCTGACACGATCCTAGCACGGCCATGGTATAGTACGGTGTAGTGGGCAGAGACCTTAACATGGCAGCATAAAATCTTCTCATAATGACAAATTCTCACTGACATTTTTTCGAAATCGAACTTTTGAACTCGTAACTTAACCGTATTCGGCGTTTTAGCTTTTCCTTTGTATCATGGGCAACAGCGTCGCTTAACCACTGCTAAGGTTAAAGTCGCTTGCACGCCGCGCCCGCTGTCACATACGTTGAGTTCGTGCAGGGGCGATACGCGCGCACACGAATTTTGTTGCAAACTGGTTAAGCGACGCTGTTGCCCATAGTACATATAGAAAAGTTTTACAGTCCAATTTATAGTACAATTCGAAATGTATGATTAGGCCCTATACTCATTTGTCGGCGCAGCATCGGTACGACATAAGCATGCTAGGTATATGCGGTACCGAAAGCATACCGGAAGCATACTGGACGCCAGCGAACTAAAATCTCCTCCTCCTCGAACAACTGATGGTGATTGGCAAGGTCGATGGCAAACGACCGAGAGGTCCAACTAGGTGGTCTGACCAAATCCGCTCGACGCTGAACACCAAGCTACACGATGCACTCCATGAGGCTAAGGACAGACAGCGATGGCGGAGCATCGTCAAAGAAAAATTAACTTCCCATCGGGGGATTCACGACCCTCAGTAATGAGGAACACGCCAGCCAGCAACGCCAGCGAACTAAAATCTCCTCCTCGCGTCGTGTTCCTCATTACTGAGGGTCGTGAATCCCCCGATGGGAAGTTAATTTTTCTTTGACGATGCTCCGCCGTCCATCTTTTCGGGCGATGTGACCGAAGAATTCCAGGATCTTTTGGAGACAGGAAGTGGATAGCCTGGTTTTAATGTTGAGCTCTCGAAGGATCTACTCGTTTGTTCTGAATGCAGTCCACGGTATTTGTAGCATCTTCTAGTAGAACTAAAATCTATGGAAGTGTAATTGCAAACATATTGCTTAAAAAATGGCAACACGGGGCCGAAAAAGTACAACCCGCTCAGCTGTAGTCGGGCCAGCCATGCACCCGGTGACTGACGTTAACGTTCTTTACAATAATTTAAGTTTGTATTGTGGAGAAAAGAGAGAAAGAGAAAGTTTATCAGAAATGACGTTTTGTATAGTCAAATGGTGTAAAAGACGCATAGAAGGCAGTAAAATATGCAGAAATAACGTATCATATTTTTCCGTTTAAGTATAGAAAATATCTATGAGTATACAAATTATGGTCGCTAATAAGCAACCAGCTCAGACGCTTTGTGCTGCATAATGAAATGCCAGCATTTTTAGCTCTATCCACTTAGTTGTACTTTTCTTGTGGTGCCATTTTTTAAGCGCAATGCTTGTTCCATAGATTTAGTTCGCTGCTGGACGCCTATATTTCAATATGATTTTTTTTTTCTCCTTTCTCTATCTGCGATCAGCCTTTAGGCCATAATCAAATTGGTTGCAATCAGGAATTTTAGGACTTCACATCCAGCGACATGATGTCCTCCACATAAAGATGACCCCAGTCAAATGGTGGCCAGTGGTGTTCTCTTCAGTCGCTTTATGGTTTGGCTGGTGTCAAGTAGGGCTGTAGCTAGTTGGTTTTTATGGGTTCTAAGTCGTTGGACGTAGATTTCACATGATTTGCTTATTTCGTCTTTGATGTATGGTATCTCTAGGTATTCGTGTACTTCTACATTTTTCGTGAACCAAGGTGCATTGCATAGAATTTTAAGGGCTGCATTTTGAAATCGTTGAAGTATTTCTATGTTGGAGTGACTTGCAGAGCCCCAGAGTTGCATTCCGTACGTCCATATAGGCTTGATTATGGCTTTGTAAATAAGAACCTTATTCTCCAAGATCAGAGCTGATTGTCTTCCGACAAGCCAGTTCATTTCTTTTTGCAGAGCCCCAGAGTTGCATTCCGTACGTCCATATAGGCTTGATTATGGCTTTGTAAATAAGAACCTTATTCTCCAAGATCAGAGCTGATTGTCTTCCGACAAGCCAGTTCATTTCTTTCAGTTTCCTATTTGCTTGATCTCTTTTAGCTTTTATGTGATCTCTCCATGTTAATCTTCTGTCCAGATACATTCCCAAGTACTTAACTGTTGTTTGGTGAGGTAAGATAGTACCATCAAGTTTAACTGGGGGGCAGTCTTGTTTCTTTAAAGTAAATGTTATATGGGTAGACTTAGTAGCACTAGCTTTTACTCTCCATTTTTTGAACCAGGTATCTATGGTGTTTAGGTTCTCTTGGAGATTATTTGAAGCTGTGTTAGGGTCGGCACTGCACGAAAGCAAGGCTGTATCGTCCGCATATGTTGCCGTCACTACATCGTCTGAGGTGGGTAGGTCAGAAGTGTATACCGTATACAGGACAGGTCCCAACACCGAACCTTGAGGAACACCCGCTTTAATTTCTCTAAGGTTAGATATACTATCATCCACTCTTTCTTGAAATAGTCGATCTTCGAGATATGATTTTAGGAGCATGTAAGCTGTATTTGGCAGGCAGAGCTTGAGTTTATATAACAAACCCTTATGCCACACCCGGTCGAATGCTTGCTGCACATCAAGAAATACTGCAGAGCAATACTCCTTTCTTTCCATTGTCTGTCTAATAGTGTGGGCAACTCGGTGGATTTGTTCTGTTGTACCATGATGTGCTCGGAAACCAAATTGATGGTCTGGTAACACCTTTTGGTCTTCTAGTATTGGTAGTAAGCGTTTTAACAAAAGTTTCTCAAACAACTTTGACAGGACTGGAAGAAGACTAATAGGTCTATAAGAGGATACCTCCGTGGTAGGTTTTCCTGGCTTCGCAATCATATTAATAACGGAAACTTTCCATACTAGTGGGAAATACTGCAGTTGCAACATTGAATTAAATACAATTGTTATTAAGACGATTCCTTTTCTTGGTAACTGCTTTAGGACTTCAGCAGTTATGAGATCAAATCCGGGAGCCTTTTTAAATTTTAACTGTGTAATTTGTTTCCATACTTCTCTAGGCTTTACCAACTCTAACGGTAAAGACATCTGCTGGTCGCTGTTAATAACAGCATCAATGTCATCTTCTTTTTGCGTCATGTTGGCTTCATTCGGTTGAAATACTCCCTCGATATAATTGGCAAACAATTCAACTTTATCCTCAGAACTTCTGGCCCAATCACCTGTAGGTTGTTTCAAAGCTGGGACATGTTTTTTAGGTCTTTTGAGATTTTTCGTCATCTTCCACAGTGAGTAATCTTCTGCATTGTGTGGTGATAGGAGTTTGAGTTGAGCTTGAAGTGTTGCGTTTTCATTTTCTTTGAGCATTTCTTTTAAATCCTTTTGAGCCTTGTTTAGGGCTCGCTTATCTTGCATATTCCTACTGGTATGCCATTGTCGCCTTAATCTTCTTTTTTCAGTTATTTTATTTCGAATGTCCATGGGGTAGTATTTGTCCTGAATATTGGTTTCTTTATTAGGTGTGGACAGCCATGCAGCGGTTTGTATTAAGTTGGTCAGATAGCAAGCAGCATTTTCAACTTCTTCTGCAGTTTTAAGGGAGATGTCTAGACAGGCCTTCTCATTGATATACTCTCTAAATAAAATTAGTATGTCTGTCACCAGGCTGTATCTCATGAACCGTGATAGCTAGAAACTTAAATTTTCACAGATGATGTATTTCTGTTGCCGCTATAACAACAAATATTAAAAACAGAATAAAATTATTATTTAAGGGGGGCTCCCATACAACAAACGTGATTTTTTTGCCGTTTTTTGCTTCATATTAATGCTCCCATACAACAAACGTACTTTTTTTCCCTTTTTTGGTACGGAACCCTTCGTGCGCGAGGCCGACTCACACTTGGCCGGTTTTTTAGAAAATGCTGAGATCTTTTCTATTAATTTTCATAACCAATAAAACATACTTAGTTTTGTACAAAAATAATCAATAGTTTAAAGAAAAACATGGGTGACCCAGGGGACAATGTTGTCCCCAGCTTTTATATGAAAAATAGGAGTTGTCTCCTGGGTCACCTATGTTTTTCTTTAAAATCACGTAAAAAATTTCATGTCTTTTAAGTTTTCTTATAAGATAATTAGCTGAGAGTATTTGCAACTACAGATTAACTTCATGTAAAAATGGTTCACGTAGATACTTTAAGAAATGCCACAAAACAACAAAAAGTTGATCCACCCTTATGCACAGATTTTGTTAAATTATCATTACTCTTAATAGTCAAAAATTTAGACTACTTAATTGTAAATTTCATCGTCATTAATTATTTTGACTATTTAGAGAGAATAATATGAAATGAAGTAATGATTTTGTTTTCCCATACAGGCAACAACAGCAGTTTATACCTAGCGCCGCTGCGACGGCGGCGGGGACCATGGTGTACCACCCGATAGTGTTCCAGCCGCACATGGGCATGCAGACTTATCAACAGCCGCGGTCCAGTACTCAAGGGTAACTATCTTGTGTAGTGTCCATAAGCCATTTCTAATGTCCCCACTGCTGGGGCACAGGCCTTCCTTATGGGTGGACCCACCACGCGGGCCCAATGCGGATTGGTGGGTGTTAACGGCTGCAATGCAGCCGGGATCAACGGCTTAACGTGCCTTCCGAAGCACGGAGGAGCTCGAGATAATACATTTTTGGTCACCCATCCCATGACCGACCCTTGCGAAAGTTGCTTAACCTCCGCAATCTCTGGGCCAGGCGCTAAACCATTGCGCCACCGAGCTCCTCTATGTTGTATAGGCTGTTTGGTGATCCCTCCCTACCTTACCAATATTAAAAACTAGCGGCCGCCTGCGGTTTCTCCCGCGTGGTTCCCGTTCCCGTGGGAATATCGGGATAAAAAATATGTTTTAATTTAGGCTATCTAATTTGTGTGTACCAAATTTCAACCAAATCCGTTCAGTAGTTTTTGCGTGATTGTGGAACAAACATGGAAAACCCACAAACTTTCACATTTATAATATTAGTAGGATGCGAAAGTCCGTTTGTTTGTTACGTCTTCACGTCAAATTATGTATTTTTCCAAATAATTTATGCAAGACACTTGTAAAAATTGTCAGACAGAATGGAGAGTCGCTGGACACCCTCAGAAATACTCAGGATTTTCTATTGAGTTTTTTACAAGTTGTAAGTTTTTTTAACTAAATGACTAATATAAAGGTGAAAACATAGTAGTTAAATAAACAAAAACATTTGTTGCGTTTAATTTAACGTGTTTTGATAAACGGATTTGTGGAATAATTATTTTCATAAGGAAAATGCTTGTTTTTAAAAAGTACAAGACTTGTAAGTTTTAAACAGGGCACTAGCCGCTGCGGCCAGGCTGCAAGTGCGATATTGCTCTAAAAAGAGGGATGTAGTTGTATCCGTAATTTTGTACAAATCACATTTTTATTTTATTTAAGCTTATGGAAACAAACATAACGTATACCTTAATTGGTATGATTGTAATTTTGATCCTTCAGGAGGTGAAATGGGGTAAATAAACATAAAAATCGATACGGATGTCGTTATTGAGGGTTTATGGGATGTTGATTGCGAAAATGACATTTATTTTGAAATCCAACACGGTGGATATGATTTAACCCCATAAAGGGATCAAATGCGTGTTCAAATTTAAGAAAAAAATATATATAAACTTTTTGACTTCAACGATTGGTCGAAGAATTAGATTGACATAAAGTTCGCGATATCTTATATCTATCTTTTAAGAATAGCTTACTATACACATTATCTTCTGAAAAATTGGTCACGTACAATGCGGTAATTGGAAAGATATTTAGACGGATATTAATCCTTATCAACTTAGTTACCTTAAGCTTTTCATGCACATTATTATAATCTTTTACACCATATAAATAGAATATCTTAAGAGTTATCGAAAAATTTTAACACGCGCGAAAATAAATCCAAGCGCGTTTTTCACACTGATGACGGAACTTGCTTAATGCGATCACCCCCGCGTCGCGCCTGCCCCCCGCTATCGTCTACTGTTACTTAATAAACAGACTTTTGGAGCGAATGCAAGTACGTGACGACTGGAAGGTTGGCAAAAAAAGGAAGGAACCGAAGCAAAGTGAAAACGCTAAGTGGATGTCAGAAAGCCTTTGACTTGGTATGAATGACTGAATGGTAAACTGATCATCAATTAATGGGTATGGGCAATGGGTATCTATCTTTTATAGTTATTCTATTCAATGCTCGGTAATCAACACATAATCTGTTACGTCCTTTTTTCTCACCAATATCACTGTGACACAGGTGACGTCGACTCTCTAATAATGTTATTATTTAAAAGTTCCATCACAATTTTACCATGCAATCATCCTCACTTTGTCCCGCTAGGAGACTAACATTCTGTACGGGTGATAAACAACGGGTTCGTTTGTCGTAGTCCGGATAGTCATTACGGCAGTCTTGATTTCACGAATGTTATTGTTAACAGCGATAAGACTCGAATGCTTATTTAACAGTTCTCGCATCTGAGCTTGGACCTGACTTGGAATTTTTAACAAAGCATTTATTATAACTTCGTTTATAGAATAAACAATTTCATATGGAACTTGATCTTGCCTTCTTATAATCGTGCCGGTTTTTGAAGTAATAAACATAATACTGTTTGTAATTAAGCATATTTAACTATATGAAAAGTTGTCTCTATTGCCATGTTTTCTAATTGGATTATAACATTTATCTTTTCATTACAAATAATTATTTCATTTGAAATTCCACATATTTGTAGGACAGAAGGTTGACGATGAGCACCTATGCACCGTGCCAACTTTCATTAATGAACATGATGCTCCGCTGTCAATTATTTACTTGTTTGGTCCAACAGTTTTTCGCCAAATGACCTCTCTTGTGACAAAACGAACAGTTTTCTTGTTTTTTATTCTCACTCATCGTGATAGACGATAGATCGTGAAGACAATCACGTTGTAGATACCCCAATCGATTACAGCGATGGCACCTCTTCATATCTGCTGTTATTTTCTGTCGCTTTGAAGTAGATGGCTGGAAATCCACTTCATCAATGGTGTTGCTGACTGTAGATGTTTTTGGCTGGAAACAGGGATGTAGCGAGCTAATTTTTCAAACAGAACGCTCAATGTTACAAGCTTTACAAGTTACAACACCCATATTACAAGCTTTGCTTAGTTTGGGGCTAGATGGCGCTGTGTGAAATTGTCCAAGCATTTATTTATTAAAAAAAAAAAAAAATGTGTCCGCACTGCTGGCGATGGATTTGGCGTGAGGATCAGTTATCCCTCCAGTGATTAATTCAATGATTTCACTTTCGCGAAATTGCAAGCTAAGTTTTTTTAATACTCTGTTATTTTTTGCGGCATAAATTGATACCTACCGATGAAAATTGGTTGCTCGTCATATTTGCAGTTACCTATTTTAAAATCGCGACACAAATCGCGACATTTCGGGATTGTAATTTCTACCTAATTCTTCTTTTAAGGCTGGCCACGTTCTTTGTACTGGTGTCCACTCTTTATATAACTCCAGTGCCGTACCAGCCAAAAATGGCACACATCTTGCGATGATTTCCGCATCATCTTATTTGTTTTTGGAAGATAAAAATCAACTTCTGCAATCCACTCACTGGCTTCAATTGCACCAACACTGGGTCAAATGTAGGCAATGCAATAGCCTTACTAGTACTCGTCTCTACACTAGAGTTATCACTATTATTGTTCACACGTTTTGCATACACGTCGGGGGTTAAGAGAAGGAGATTCAGGTTAAGAGAAGGACCTTTCATCCCGAAAAAAGTTTTGTTCCGGAGGGATAGCAAAAAAACGTTTCACGCAGACGAAGCCGACCGCGGCTTTCATAATTCCGTCATGATTAATATTATAATTCCATCCTACTTCCTACTGATATTATTGATGCGAAAGTTTGTGTCTGTCTGTTTGATGGATTTGGATGAAATTTGGCACACAGATAGTTTATAACCTGGATTAAAACATAGGATAGAACTTGTTATTCTGGTCAAAGTTTCTCTAGAGTCCACGCCGTCGAAGTAAAGGCCGCTAGTAAAAACATATATGTTTTTACTAGTAACTTCGACGGCGCCTTAACCCCTTTTCTTGGTGTGTGCCAAAAGGTAGCCTCTGAGGTATATATTTTATGGCACTCACCAAGAAAAGGGGTTCGCGACTGAATCCCCTATATTTCTAACGTGTCACACGATTATGTCACACTGTGACTGGTTGAGAGATAAAATTCGTTTCGAGTAACAATGTGACTCGATGCGAATTTTTTTTTCTCAGATGAGAATAAAAATAGTAACAATGGTTCATTTATAGTGTGACATGTTCGAAAAAAAATCACATCGGGTACCAGTGTGAGTCAATGCGAATTTTTATTCTCATCTAGTAACACTTGTTAATAAATGGTTCATATTTATCATTAATTCATATTTCTCTTAGAGGAGTTACCTAACACCGTTACTTAAAGAATATTTTTTCACGCTCAGATGATGAAGGAGAAGAATAAATATTAACCATTTACTAACAAGTGTTACTAGATGATAATAAAAATTCGCAACGAGTAACAGGTGTTATCCGTGGCAATATTTTTTCCGAACTTGTCACACTATATTAATGTACATGTACCAGTGTTACTGTTGGAGAATAAAAATTTACATCGAGCCATACATGTT
The DNA here is from genome assembly GCA_943789525.1 of Agriphila geniculea. NCBI lineage: Eukaryota > Metazoa > Arthropoda > Insecta > Lepidoptera > Crambidae > Agriphila > Agriphila geniculea. The sequence goes on along the minus strand of OX038870.1, from coordinate 15,991,130 downwards.
ACTTTACTCGTTGCGATTTTTTTTCTCAACTACACACAGTGTGACACGGTTCAGTGTGACTCGTGTAGAATATTATTATGGGCTGAATCCTGATGGGGGAAGTATTTTAGTCAGCTACTGGGAAAACTCATCATCCCGATAGCAGGATAATTTGATGTTTGTCACGACTTCATCTAAGTAGCGCCATCAATCTAATTTTGTTTCAAACATAGGTGAAAAAATAGTACATTGTTGTACATCGAGGGGAGAAAGCGCTATTACACAGATGACGTTTTTGTACTTTTATATATAATTTGTACTTATAGAAGAATATAAAAACTAGCATGGCCGTTTTTTGACATTCTATCAAATACCGCTTATCTAATATTACCTTATTTTTTTGGCTCCGATGCACCGTTTCTGAGATATTTGCATTTTTGTATTTTTTTTTGAAATTAGGTTTAAATACTATGTATGTATAGTACGTACTAATCAGATTGTTTGAAAAAATAAATTTAAAAAAATATAAATCCCGCCTGCATTAAAAGACAAGTCAACAGAAAAGATGGAAACAAGATTAAATATAAAAGGCAACATAATAACATGCAGTCGGAGGCATGCATAAAGAAAGTGACATTATGAATGATTCGAATTATATGCCTCCGACTGCATGTTATTATGTTGCCTTTTATATTTAATCTTGTTTCCATCTTTTCAGTTGACTTGTCTTTTAATGCAGGCGGGATTTTTAATTCTTTTATTTTTTTATTTACATATATCTTTTGAGTTATATATATTATTGTAATGATATACTTTTTTGAAATCCTTATAATAACCCCTTTTATTTGACACTCATATTGCAGTATTCTAAAAAAATTTTTTTTTCCACTCCGTATAATAGCACCGTACAGCCGCCATGTTAGTTTTTATATGACGCTTGGGCTGACAAGACAAATCTAACGATATCTTAATCATAGAAATCCGTTCAGCCGTTTGAAAGATATGAGGTAATAAAGAATATTACATACAAACATACAAGATACGCACGAAAAACATAACCCTTGCAGTCGGGTAAAAATCCTTGCCACAAGCCTTGGTCCACAATGACAATGTCCACAATGCAGTGCTGGCCACGTTGTGATGGCCTCGACCTAAGCTTAACTACGCTCTCGGCTTTCAAGCTTGGTCATCATTGCAGCCCTTGCTGTCCGCGCCATAAAGGCCTGACCTCCGGTCTCGGCCTTTATTCCAGGTTGTCCATGCGCGGACTGCAATGCTAGCCGCGCTGTGACGGCCTGGACCGGCGCTAAGCTCCGCTCTCGGCCATCATCATAGCTGCCAGCAACGCAGTCATTATATACCGCGGTAGTAATGTACTAATAATCTTGTTTCAGGTACTATCCCTATATGACAACACCTTATATAAGTTACAGCAATCCTCCCAGTCATACGTCCCCTTGTAAGTAAATTAAAATTACTGAATAATGGAATGGAGTGATGATAAAAACTTCGTTTACTTACTAAGCATACCAAATCTTTAATTTTACAAGTATTCAAGATATTTGCACTTCAATATAATTAAAAGAATTTGCACTGTAGTTAAATATTACACATAATATAAGATTTACCAGTATTTTGTACTTATTGATTTCATGTAAGCAGAAATTGATCAGTCAAATACGATATAACTTTGATCGCCGATTGTGTCATTTAAACATAGTTTATTAATATCGATTTGCTGAAATTGGCGAAACCAAACTGATTGACAGTACTAACAGCTGAAGTTCTTTGTTTCTTAACATTTTTATTAGGGTGCTTTTTTACTATTATTTTCCCTTTGCAATTTTTTGTCGTTCAAAAGGTTTCCTTAAGTTTGTTATCGAATCCTTAATAAATTAAAACCTGGCTTAACATTATCTGATTAATATGCTACTGTGTCTCATTTGAGTAATTTTGTGTCTACTATCATAAAATTGGGTTGTATGAAGATAAAATGACATATTACGTTAGGATATAAAATAATAACCCCTCCGTATCAGAATGACAATCTAGTAAATTTTAAAATCGTCATGCTAGTAGAACGTCTGAAATGAAAAAAACGGCATGTTGGGCATAAGGACTTGCCTATACTATAATATTATTATTTTGACGATTGTTAAACCCTCTGATAGTCCTTATGGCTGAGACCATGTGAACACAATGCTCGAAGATCTCCGTAGTGCTTCCCAAAGAGTGGGTCTCAGGATGAACATGGATAAGACGAAAATTATGTCAAATGCCCATGTTGTACTCTCTCCAGTTCATGTTGGGAACACTACACTTGAAGTTGTTGACCACTACATATACCTAGGACAGGCAGTCCAGTTAGGTAAGTCCAACTTTGAGAAAGATCTCTCGTCGAATCCAACTCGGGTGGGCACTTGGGCAGCATTCGGGAAGCTTCGAAAAATCTTCGCGTCCGACTTACCTCAGTGTCTCAAGACGAAAGTCTATGAACAGTGTGGGTTGCCAGTGATGACAAGTCCCAGCGTCGTAGTGAAACGTGGTCGCTAACTATGGGTCTCATAAGGAGGCTCAAGGTCACCCAGCGTGCAATGGAGAGAGCCATGCTGGGCGTTTCCCTGCGTGATCGAATCAGAAACGAGGAGATCCGCAGGAGAACTAAAGTAACCGACATCGCTCGAAGGATTGCTCAGCTGAAGTAGCAATGGGCAGGACACATAGCGAGAAGAACTGATGGCCGTTGGGGCGGAAAGGTTCTGGAATGGCGACCGCGCACCGAACGACGCTCCGTGGGTAGGCCCCCGACAAGGGGCACCGACGATCTGGTGATCCTTAGGGGAGGCCTATACCCAGCAGTGGGTGTCGTGAGGCTGATATGATGAAACCCTCTGAAACCCTATTCATTAAGATAAAATAACGCATTTTAGTTGTCACATTCCTATGAGAAAATGTTTTTTATTTGTAATAATATAAAATAATACTTAAAATTAAAATAATTTACTTATTATCGTTTTGATTTCTTTTCTGCGTCAGTGTAGGTAGCAGTGCTATTGCTCAACATGCCGTTTTTTCATTTGAGATGTTCTACTAGCATGACGATTTTAAATTTCAGACGTTTTACTAGTAGGTCGTTTTACTTTAACGTTATTTGTACTACAAGGGCGTTTTACTAGATTGTCCTTTGATATTTGGAACCCTCGGATCGGTCCATGTAAAAAAAATGTATGACAGAAAAATGATTTTACTAAGTAAGTCTTTATGGATGGGACTAATCCACCCACCCGGGTTTGAACCCCGCTACAACCATGAGTTATTTTTGTATCATGTCCTACAGTTTTCTACACGTCAAACAACCAACCGCTGCCCACGCCCAACCTGCAGGCCAATGCGCCGGGTGGCCGGAGTAACCCGACCACTTTAGTCGGGCCCCAGGGCACGCCCCCCACTCCCACCGCCCCTACGTCATCTCTAACCCACCCTCAAGGGCCTACTCACATGCATCAAACTATACCTGGTAAGTCCTCATGCGCAACATTTTTTACTATTTTAGCGACAGCAATAGCGTAGTTAAAGCATTGGTTTCCTAGGATAGCGATGCCATCATATAGCGGCCGTAATATAGCGGTAAATGGCGTCACTAGAACGTTGTCTATGTAAACAATACGGCGTGGTTTCCTAGAGAGCGGTGCTGGACACCGTAACTACAGAATAGCTAATAGTACAAGTACAGAAACCGCACGTCGCAAAGTCATTTAAATAAATAGCGCAATAAAGTGCAATTAATGGCCTACTGTTACATTCACCTAGTAGTTGCCTCTCTTTTTATCGCGTGCTCTTAGCTTTTCTGACGACGCAACGTTAGGGTCGTCTTCTTTTAAATGAACTGCGTAGCATATATCATATTGTAAAAAACGACAATTCTTTATTGATTTTTTGATTAAGACATCCGTACACGGCACAGTAATGTCGATTCGACATTGTTACTAATATAAAGAGACAATACTTACTTGTGAAGTAAGATGCCGCGCTTGTACGGCGGCGGGCGTGTGGCGGCCCTCTGCTCGCTCGTGCCTCCGTAGGCTAGCGGTAGGTGCTTATCGCGCGACCGACGAGCGAGTGAAGGAGGCCTGGCGTAACGTCAAAGAGCTGTGCCGCTATTTTCCTGACGACCGTCATGTAGGCGTAGAATAGGTAGTTCGCTACCGTTTTTTTAGAATAGCGGTGCCGCGACGGTGAAAAAAAATTTGTAAAGCGAAAGTGATTCCGGAATTTTCGTTATTACCCATGCACGGCAATGTCAAAAAATCTCTTGTCAAAGATTTTTTTGCATACGTACCACAAACATGGAATAAATTATCTACCTCCATACAGTTATTATCCTGATGATTGATCATGCTCCAAGTATTATAATTATTGTTAAATCAAGATCTTCCATTTTCTTATCAGATAACTACGTTTCTGGAAAAAAGACGGCCGTAAAGCTAGTGTTTCCTAGGATGACGGTGTCGTGATATTACGAACGTAATTTAGCGGCGTAGAACGTTGTCTATGTAAACAGTACGGCCCGTCGCCGTATTGTTTACATTGACAAAGTTCTACGCCGCTAAATTACGGCCGTAATATGACGGCACCGTCAGCCTAGGAAACCTTAGCTTAACGGTATTTTTAATTTCCCTAAGAGTCCACCGTAATGACGACTGTCTTTTTACGTAAGTAAAATTACGGCCGCTATGTGACGGCACCGCAATCCTAGGAAACCAAAGCTTTTTACGCCCCCGCACATCAATAGTGTCGGCAGTATTGCAACGTTGTGTCTGCAATGACGGAAGAGAAGAAAATAAGCGGTCCCGTAAAGCCCGTATTTATAATCCACTCTCGTTGAGATTTATTTTGAGATCATTTCTGAGATGCTGTTCCTATAGGAAGAGCATCTCACAAGTATGATCTCATGATAGTTCTCAACGGTGAGAGTGGTTTATAAATACGGGCCTAAATATGTTTATACGGCGTAAAACACCCAATTTACGTCTCGGATTCAGAGTATATCCATCTTGATTTGTTTCCATCATCGACGAATGCCAGGATGCACACACTGATGTACCATGGCTACTGTACGTAATAAGTCTATTTTCTAAAATATTCTACTTGTTCACAGGGATACGTCCAACAATACAGCAACCAACGAAGCGTCCAAGTCAGAGAATACCTATCATCAATCCTGTCACTCGTCAGTATAAGTTGTCACTATTTATGCTACGGCTCCACCTGCGTCTTTCTTAACGCATAGCTTAAGGTGGCACCCTGAGCGAAAATGGCGCCGCGGTGAATTTTATTTAATATTATAATTCTAATACACAATTTCAATAATGTTTTACGTGGGATTTTTAGGGCCTACAGGTTAGTTTTTTGGACGGTGTCTTTTCATTACCTCGTAGTCACTGCTAGAAGTAGATAGCAAAACTGCTAAAAGTGACTATTTTTTGACATATTTGCTATCTACTTCTACGAATGCCTACGAGGGCATGTAGTGTACCTTCTCAAAATACTAGACCAAGGGCTCTAAAAACTGCACGTAAAACATTATCAAAATATTTTTCTGTTAATAACTTATTAAATAAAAACCTCCGAGGGCGCCACTTTCGGTCATACAACCTCCTAAGCGTTAATCTAGGTGTTACTTACGCAGATGTGGCCAAGACTTTAACGTGTTAATTTACAAACGACAGTACTCAATTTACATAACGCCTTAGCTAAAGCGTGGTTGGAAATTACCATTAACGTTAACACTAACGCAGGTGGAGCAGTAGCATTACTCACTCTTATTTCCACGAACTGTCAAACTTAAATTAACAAAAATCGCGTAAACACATCAATTCACCAGTCCAATGTGATATCTCAAATAATTTATTTACGAATAAAAATGAAAATAAGTCGTAAAATATAACCATTAAAATATTAAAAATAATAAATCAGTAAGATCCTAAACGCCACGTGAGAATAAAAGAAAAAAATAGAATATACAGATAGAAAAAAATAGAATATACCGATGATACTTTTATATATTACCATCTATTAAAAAAAAGATTCCTACCAAAAAAGGTCACATATAAACTTTAACGTATTATTATCATATCCTATTACAGTTATAAATTATTATGTTCTGTTTAATGATGAACTGACATAATAACACTGTTTGTTCCAGAGCAAGATATATTCTCTGAATTAGCAAATTCAAATGAAAATCAATATATGAGTGGCGATTCCAGTGAGCGACAAACACCGCAACCCGTAAGTACAATCACTACTAAAACTAATATAATAAATTAATGTTATTATATTTCAACAATACACCGTAAATTTTTAAGTATATCTAAAAATCAAATGGGGATATCAGACTACGTTTCTGAATATGAAGGTGCAGTTAAAAGTAAAAAATTAATAGTTTGAAAATATCGGAAAAGATCTTGATTAATTGGTAAACTCACAAAAATAGCTAGACGCGTGCGTAGATTCATTCTTTTCATTATTTAAGTAGGTAAACTAGTGGCTCCGTGAGCTGTAGCCCTCGCGATAAAATAAATAAAATGTCGCCATGAAGTTTTCAAAGCACACAGTACGTGAGTATTCGTAGCTAGATGGTGCTTCTAATTTTGATCATTTTTCGATTTCGAAAAATTCCCTATTTAGGTAAATATATTTTTTATTACATTTGGAAAACAAAACTGGCTTGACTAAACAGTTTTATATAATTATCGAACCTACTCACAAAATTTCACCAGAATCGGTTGAGAAATGGGATCTGTAGAGGAGAACAAACAGCCGGAAAGCCGGAATAAAATATGTTTTTTTACATATCTCCGTCCTTTTAATAAATTTCGAAAAACTGTCTCGACAAAATAAATCTATATATTTATCAAAACTGCTTTAAAAATTTCACCGTTATCGGTTGAGAAATGCGACATAGAGGAGAACAGCCAACGCTGGAAAGCGGACTGAAATCTGTTTTTTTAACATATCTCCGTCATTTAGAAAATTTTCGAAAAACTGGCTAGAAAAAAAAAATCTAAATCATTTTCAAACCTGCCTACAAAATTTTACGAGAATCGGTTGAGAAATGCGACCTGTAGAAGAAAACAGGCAGCGCTGGAAAGTGGACTGAAATCTGTTTTTTTAACATATCTCCGTCATTTAGAAAATTTTCAAAAAACTGGCTTGACAAAAAAATTCTATATAATGTTCGAACCTGCTCACAAAATTTCACGAGAATCGGTTGAGAAATGCGAGCTGTAGGTGACAATAGACAGCCGGACATACGGAAGACTTTTTGGCCAAGCTGAAGCAGAGACGCTTCGCTCGCACTTCGTGCTCGCTCGGACAACAAGATAGTCTCTTTTGATTAAGCGCATGTAATTCTATGAATGCTATGCTCTGAATCCAGAAATCAGTAGAATTTTGGGACATAAACAAACCTCAATATCTTGATCAATTATTAAATATTGAAACTTAACTGTACATACTCGATTAGAATAGAGAAGAGAACTCATTTCATTTTTAGATATACTTAAAAAATTACCGTGTAATATTGGCAATGGGTGTACATACCCAGAATGAGTTGAAATTGTTTCAATTGTTGCAATTTCGCAACAAACCAATATTTTTCGTTTTTTGATAGGAACAGCAGCAGCAACCCACGCATAGTATTGCTGAAGAATTTACTAGAATGGTAAATGAAGTGGCCAATCAGCCTACCTCGAGCGAAACCGCTGCGAAAGCTATAAAAAATAATGACGTGCCTATTACATCTTCCACACCAAACTCTCAACCTCAAATAAATGCAATAACCTCTATTAATAGTAATTTAGGGAAGTCTGAAATGTTAACTAATAACGAAAATAAGAATTTAGGACCTGATGTTGCTGTAGAATCTAGCGAAACGCCCGTCGTATCAGCAATATCAGACAGTCCTGTTATAGTGCCTAAACTGCCTAAGCAACTCCAAAAGAATAGTGATCAGAATATTCAGTCTTTAGTTATAGATACTAATAAGAATCCAGCTAATAAGCAACATAAAACACTTAAAACCAAACCAGTTGTGCCTCAAGTTGAAGATGTGGAAAAGTCCACGGAAACTAGTAATGTAGGTCTCCAAGAGGCGGCGATTCCATCGGTGGTGCAGACGGCGTCGGCGCCCGTCGCCGCCGCCCGCGCGGCCTCGCCCGCGCCCGCTCTCGCGCCCACGCCCGCTATCACGCTCGCGCCCGTGTTCGCGCCCGCGCCCGTGCTCGCGCCCGCGCCCGTGCTCGCGCCCGCGCCCGTGCTCGCGCCCGTTCTCGCGCCCGCTCTCGCGCCCGCGCCCGCTCTCGCGCCCGCTCTCGCGCCCGTGCTCGCGCCCGCGCCAGTCCCCGCCACCGCGCCCGCGCCAGTCCCCGCCATCGCACCCGTGCCCCCCCTCCCCGCACAGCAAGGCGCGCCGCACACGCCCGTGCCCACCGCACCGCAACCGCAGCGGATACGAGAAACCAGACAACGACTTAAATCGGAGGAAAAGGAGAAGAGCAAGGACAAAGACGTTACACAAGAAAAAGAAATTAGTGCGGCGAACAAGCCCAATGGACCGACGCCTCCTGTCGGTAAGTCATTCAATATCTCGTTTCTATTATATGATTTACCAAGGGCGTGTCGCCAGCCCATGGCCCAGGGGGGCAAGTTAATATTAAGGAGGATGAGAAAAATATGAATTATAGGTACAGTCAAGAGCACCTAGTGAATTTATTCAAGTTTTGAGATGCGGGATTTATCAGTAAAGCAAGTCAATTGCATAGCCTTAGAACTTTGTAGTCCAATAAAACTAGCTTTATCGGGACATAATAAGATAACTGAAATTTTCTTTTTCTATGTCATAAATTAGTGTTAGTTATAGTTAAAATAAAAGGAATTAAACATTTACAAACTTCGCATAAAACAAAAAAATTAACTACTGAGAAATACATTATTATTAAAAGGTAAAAAATAAATGTTTAATTTTTGTCTAAAATGTCTAAAAGACGCATCATAGCTTAATAAGATACAAGCATCATAGTTACCATTTTGGCTTATCTAGATATTGAGATCAGATGAATACTGTGAAAAAAACGAACATGCGAATTTGGATTCAGTTTAATTTTGCTATTAGGTGATAGCATTTTAATGCACCATAAAATTATACTTACAAGGTATTTGGTTAACTATTTTGCTTTTAGGAAAAAGCTAGATAATGTACGAAATCTCATGATTTTTATATGAAACGGTTACAACCCCGGATTTCTTACATCACATATCTAATTAATATTTGACACTTAATATCAATAACCGATAAACTAATAAAAACAACGAGTTTATTAATTATGTCCAAATAAAGCTAGTTTTATTGGACTATTGGTACTTTTAGATACCTAACAAGGTCTTTTTGTTTTTAATATCTAAAATGTATACCGTATGCTTTAGATATGACAGTTTGATGCCATAATAAATGAAAAAAAAACTTTACTTACATTAATTATCTTGCAGTTGACTACATTTTTTTAACCTCTAGAGGGGGCAGCTGCCCCTCCCTGCCCACCCTTGGCGACACCCTTGTGATTTACTAAGGTCTGGCTGGTTATCCTTACTTGTCTTATTTGGTAAACCATATTCACCCAATTCTTTATTAAAATATTCATTTTCAAATACAAGAAATTATTTTCTTGTGTGTGAAAAATGTGGTTTAGTCGACAAATATCAACTTCTACAAATTACAACCTAGTTTAAAACGCCAAATTCTACAAATGTCAAATTCTACAAATGCCAACTTCTACAAATGCCCACTTCTACAAATGCCAAATTCTACAAATGTCAACTTCTACAAATGCCAACTTCTACAAATGCCCACTTCTACAATGCCAAATTCTACAAATGTCAACTTCTACAAATGCCAACTTCTACAAATGCCAACATTTAGGTGGAATATTTTCAATCACTTTTTGATTTTTGATGTTATATTTTTTTTGCGTTTTTATAGTGTATTTTCAATCATATTTGGAATTTGGTTATTTTTCATCAATTCGAAAAAAAAACGTCTCCAAAGTACCAGTATAATATAAATACGGCGAAGGTTAAGTTCAATAATGTTTGATAACTTTTTTGTTTTTTTTTTGTATTATCATCACATTCGAAAAATTTCTTTTTTTTTTCGTAATAAAAACGTATCCAAAGTACCAGGATTACATAAATAATATGGAGGATGGTTTAACTTTTCAAATCGGTGCGGAACTACTGGCACACAATTATTATCGCTGAAAAAATATTTTTTATTTGTTTCTTATTATATATATCTTTACTTTTTTGTAATATTCTTATTTATAACAAAATATTAATAAAAACTAATAAAATCTCCTCCATTATTATGTAACCCGGTACTTTGAGACATTTTTAATTACGAAGAAAAAAAAACCAAAAAAAATTCGAATGTAATAAATAAGATGATACAAATAAAAACAAAAAAGATATCAAAAGTTATTGAACTTAACCTTCTCCATATTTATATGATCCTGGTACTTTGAAGACGTTTTTATTTAACGAATTGATGAAAAAAAAACCAAATTCCAAATATGATTGAAAAAAAATACACTATAAACAAACCAAAACATATCCAAACTCCAAAAATAATTGAAAATACACTATAAAAACGCAAAAAAAAATATAACATCAGAAATCAAAAAGTGATTGAAAATATTCCAACTAAATGTTGGCATTTGTAGAAGTTGGCATTTGTAGAATTTGGCATTTGTAGAAGTGGGCATTTGTAGAAGTTGGCATTTGTAGAATTGGACATTGTAGAATTTGGCGTTTTAAACTAGGTTGTCATTTGTAGAAGTTGACATTTGTCGACTAAACCGAAAATGTGTGGAAATGCGTAATGTGTAGTGATTACGAAAGAAGTTGATTATTATTAAAAATAATTTAATTTAATAGAAAAATATATTTTTTAATAACGATTAAAGTTAAAAAGACGTATAGCAACTGTCAAAAACTGTTTACTAAATGAGACAAGTAAGGATTAACAGACTAATTATTATGATTTATTAAGGTTTCAAACTGTCTCTTTGTATGTCTGATCGTATTATACGGTTATTAAAAAAAACTAACTTCTAAAAAACAAATCATCCAAGAAAACGCTGAATAATTAAGTATTTCAGAATATTTCTCATACGTAAGTAATTTATACATTTTATCAGACTGAATATGATTTTCCTTTTTATGTTTGAGCTAGATTTAACACCAATACCTCTAGAAATGCGATAATATCGGTGGTCACTGTATAAAATTGTATAGTAGTTTTTGCAAGTACCTATAAAGAATCAGTTTTGTTTTTTATTCCTTAATATTATCATACGCTGCTCTGTCAACTAGCTAAATCAGCCATTTAGTTAAGAGCCTAGCCTTTTTATTAAACGGCGCCTTAGAGCATCGCGGAAGGGAGCAGCCTTAGCGATTATTACTCTATTCAATTTTTTCTGGCATTTTTTGCGGGGGGGGAAAGTGCACACAAGTGCAGTTCCGCATACTCACATACAAAAACAACACTGTAAAGACGACACCAACACATAAAAAATAAAACAAAACAGCAAAAATTTGTGTACGGATGAGTCACACATCAAAATATGACACGTTTTTGACATAAAGGGCTGGGCTCAATTGTCGTTGCAGCAATATCGATACGGAAAAAGGAATAAAGGTAACAAACTCAAACATTTTACATGGGGTGAATAACAACAAAGAGCCCAACAAGCAAAAACCTTTCTGAAAAAGTTAATACGGACTCAAGAACACTCAGTCTTATTGTCAAGTTTCATATACGTATTAAGAGCATTTTATGATGTTTTTCTATTATAAATGATCTTATTCCATTCACTTTTATACAAGGTGTTACAAAAATACCCCTAACCCCGAAAGGTAAAAAAATGAATCCATCAATACTAAACATGCGATTAAATTGACAATAGACTATGATCCGCGGCAACTTCACTCGAGAATGTAGCTATGGTGCGGTGTGCACAGATTTCAACAAATTAAAATACATCCTTATGTACCGCAAGCGCTCTGAAGGTGTTCACTTCTGTTGTACAAAGCTAAATTAATCGCATTGCACCTACAGATATTTTAATACCATAAAAACTATTAACGAATTTTACTCTAAACGGAACAACTAAGACTACTGACATTTTTTTACTGTACATTAGCGCGCGTCGCGGCGGCTTCGTTTGATGCTTTGTGTGATGCCGATATTTGTCCGCGGTCATGACCGCGGACGTGTCCGCGGACACGACCGCAGTCAAACACGATTTCAAAGATTAAACAACAACAGATAGGACTTCTGGAACCTGCTTGAAATTATCTATCAAAGCAAGAACTCTCTAGGTAAAATTAGTAATTTACTTAACTTATCCATGGTAGGTATTTAAATACAGATGACGCTTACGTGTCTTTTCGAATTGGTGTGCAGAGATTAATTTTACATTTTTGAAATAAATATTAATTCAGTAACTATTTAATTTAGAAATTACGTCACTGTTATGTCTGAGGTATTTATGTTATTTTAAATACGCTGATGTCATAACTAGCTTAGTTAGGTCACTGTAATGTAAACGTAGGTACAAATATCTACAGATGTGACCAGTCTGAAAAACGAATAGTCTTTGATTTAGAAGCCAATGACCGGAACTGACCGGAACAGCTGATTGGGAATCTTTCAAATTCTTGTCGATATTTTTGCAAAACTTCGACATCGTTTTTCTCCGTAAATATTATAGCTAAAAAATAAAGAACAGCGCCCATCATTTCTATTTCATTAATACTCATTGGCATTTCAGGGATTAGGGGTACTTTTGTAACAGGTTGTATAATAATATAAGATGTATCAAAAAGATTATTTATTCTGTGAGAGAACCAATTAATTTATGCTGTGATTTTATTTTACTCTTTGACGCAGAATGTAACAGTGCAAAACTGCAAAGACCAAATTGAGTCTGTCAGAAGTTAAAAAGAATTAATAAATATTTAAGAATTTTTAGGTATATCACATTTATGAGAATGCCTGGAGCAGGACCAGGCCATATCCTTTATCGACAAACATTGTGATACGGTAACATCACTAAGTTGCTCATCGGCGAGAACTCGGATTTATCTAGCGACAGATCTGAAATTTGTACGGAGGAGCCATGGACGAGCAGACCCGATGTCACTGAATAAATTTGACAACTAATCAAGAATAAAATATACGAATTTAATGTTTAAATGTAAACAAATAGCAATAATACGACAAAAAATTACTTTCATGTGAAATGTAACACCGACTTTTTGTAAACTTTGATGTTCCAGACCTCTTTTAACAGTAAAAAACTCATCAATTCGGCATTGTAAACACTGCAGCGTTCACATGCGCGACTGGACTCGGTCTAGAAAGAAATCCGGGCGCAACTGGTTTTATCAACTGCATATGCCCATTTGGGCTTGTACTTCGGCAGAGGGGAAAGCTTCGTATGGCTTCTCTTTCTGGGACAGAAGCGCGTCTTACTCTAAGAACGGCGCCGTTTCATCAGCGGCCTGCTTGAATGACATTCAGCCAATAGCAACATTTAATGAACTGGCTTGTTTGGATTAGTTGACAAATGTCAGATTCTGCAAATGCCAGACGACCACCAGATTCTGAATGCCAGATTTTATAAAAACACCTAATAGTAGAATCTGGCATTTATATAATCTATTGTTTGTAAAATCTGGCTACAACAAATTATTCGGCGGCGCATTATTGATTATTGTTTGAAAAAAAAACGGGCCAAAGTGAAGAAAAGGCATATATTTTAAAATGTCAATTATCTTTAATTTATTGACTTAGGTCATGGACGCAGGCCCGCCGCTAGCTGTCTGAGCGCCCGCGTGCGAAACCGATTATGCCGCCCCCTACTACGCTACGACAACCTGCTTGTCAGAAAGAAAAGATTTCTTTAGCGGATTTCGGTTTAAAACCTTAAAATCCAGTCTAGATCCCTATCCCCGCTGCCTGACCACGAAGTGAAGCGGTATAGGCAAGAAAAATAAATTATTGTAGAATGACCCCCCATGCCCCATGTAACCGCACATAGGGAGCCAAAGAGTTGCATTCGGCTCGTGAGCCGCGGTTTGTCACTTCACAAGTGGGTACAATATAGGCATTCTTTCAAGGAACCACCCAATTGTGTAGAATTTTACAATCATTTCTGCGAACGTAAAAAGGAGTCACTTTTGAGATACTTTTTTTACGTTTAGGTTAAAATCAGAAATCTTTTTATTGCTTATAGTGGGCTGTTATTATCATAATTCGAAATAATAACAAGTAACCGCAGCATCATTAACATCATTATCATACTTTAACCCCTATTATATAACATTGTCACTACTTACTTGGTCTAACAAATTGAAAACTTCGAAAAATTTCAAAATTTATACAATAGGGGGGGATTTTGACCATTTTTCGAATTTTGCTTCACAAGACCCTCTTTTTCATTTTATAAAAAATCGGACGCTAATAAAGGGCTAAAAGTGATAATTTTATTTTTTATATTATTTTTCCTATAACCTACGTCGCATTACGCAACTTTTAAGGGGGTCTTGTCATAGTAGAACTATGGTCTTGTGTAGCAAAATTCGAAAAATGATCAAAGTTGGCCCACCCTATTGTACAATTGTCGATTGAAAACGACTGAATTATTTTTTGTAAATAAAATAGGTTACACTAGCCAATTATTGGCCCCTTAAGCAATACGTTACCATTAAAAGCTCCTCAAATATTAAAGATTTCGTACATTTATTATTGATTTATCCGTTCAGATAAATAAATATGTTGTAATTATTACATACAATATGATTTTTCAGTAATTCAGTCGTTTTAAGCCATTCAACTTGTTTTTACAAAAATAGACCGATAGTCCAATTATTGGCCCCCTTTGGCCAATTATTGGCCGGTACTGCGCCGATTATCGGCCATGCCTAATATCAATAAATAGGCATTAATAAATCATATATTTATCAGTAGATATGTTAGGCTTAAAAACCGAAATAGGTCTTTGAGCGACAAAAACACTCACAACGCGTTCTGATCACTGCCAACATGCCACAACGCGAAATTCGTGTTATGGCTCTTATAAAAACGCCCCGAACGCGTTGTGGTAATCATAGAAATACTACGAAGCGGATTTCGCTTTGTGGTCAACATGCCAAACGACCACAACGCGTTGTGGAAATGAAACGTTTTAAAACAGGGGTGACAAAGTTACGGCCCGCGGGCCGCATCCGGCCCGCAAGCTATCTCAATACAGAATCTATCCAGTGACGATTTTATACGGCACTCGATGCCACTACCTAATGTAAGATAATAAAATATGAGATCTCAGGTATCTGGATTCTCAAGCTCAAGATAACTCCTTTTTATTGCCTTTGTATAAAAATAAAGATTTTAATTTAGTATGTGTTTGAGTTTTTAATTTTGAGTATGGCCCGCTAACACGCTCTTAACTAAAAAATGCCCCTTTTGAAAAATCAGTTTGATACCCCTGCATTAAAACATCGGTAAACTGGTTAAAGGTATGATTCCGATGTCGGCAGCACTGCTGCGCAGCAGTGCTGTGTGCTCCGAATTGAACCCTAATGTTATGTTTGAAAGACTCAATTTGATGTGAACGGAGAAGCGTCGCAACACTGCTGCGCAACACTGCTGCGCGGCACTGCTGCCGCAACACCACTGGTTCCCATACATTCTCTATAAGTTTATATGAGAATACATTCCGAGCTCGGCAGCAGTGCTGCGCAGCACTGTTGCGCAGCAGTGTCGCGCAGCAGTGTCGCGCAGCAGTGTCGCGCAGCAGTGCTGCAGACATCGAAGTCGTACCTTTATTCATTTCTTGTCAATTTCGAAGAGTTATAAATACTTATAATTCTAAAATTTCTTCAAGTTTTTTATTTAAAGAAAGTAAGTTGTAGTTTCTGTTGATTAATTAATAGTTATAATGTTGATTTGAGAAAAAAATCTATTTTCATAAAAAAGCTTTTTCCAATGTCTAATAAAATTTGTTACAATAAATTGTAAGTTGATTTTTTAAGTGTTTGTCAAAATTGTTCTAAAATTTTCCAATTTTGACTCATAATATGTAGTAAGTAAACTTTTTTTTATCCTTTTATTTAAATGACACGATTTCTTTAAATTTTCCGTCTACCTACCTAGTACATAAATATTTCTAAAAGATATCTATCAAAAGTTTTGAGACTTGTAGGTATTACAAATCAGTGCGCTCCTTTATCATGGCTCTATATGTGTCATGGCTTTTCTTCATTTCCACAACGCGTTGAGGTCGTTTGGTACGTTGACCACTTCTTTTCTATGATTACCACAACGCATTCTGGTCGCTTTTTATAAGAGCCATGACACGAATTTCGCGTTGTGGCATTTTGGCAGTGACCCAACGCGTTATGAGCGATTTTTTCGCTCAAAGACTGATTTCGGTCTTTAAGCCTAACAGATACATAGATAGGCCGATCCATGATGGAGCAGAAAAAACATTTTCCAGTCGAGAATGAAGGTCTTTTAGCTGCTTTCTTTATTTATCTTTGGCTTCATCTTCAGTACCTTAAACCAAAATATTAAGTAGTACGCATGCTTTCACCAGTTACTGGCATTACTAAAATTAAATTTTCGATTATTACCATGAGTCTAATCTTTGGAAAGCATTAAAAAAGAGGATTTTCATTAATTAATGAAAAAACATTAAATTATTCTGAAAATAAGGTTCCAAGTGCACAAAATTTATAATTTCGATAGTAGGCCAATAATTTGATATTGATTCTTATAGCCATAAATTACTTCACATGAATTTCATGATTTTTACCCCTCCCCCGTCCTTGTCACAGCTGGGGCCGTACCGGCTAACGAATCGATTATCGAAAAGTCTGCTGGGTTTCAACTTAAAACAGAAAAATCTAAGTAAGGAATTTCGTCTTGTACTTTCTGTTGACGTAATTTGGAAGATAACGATGTTCGTGTGACATAATTTCGGGGTTCGCCATTTTCGCCCAATTGGGGCTCGATTTATCTGTTTTAATTTGAAACCCAGTAGACTTTTCGATAATCGATTCGTTAGCCGGTACGGCCCCTGGTCACATTTGTGAGACCGCCACTCCCTAGGCCCTAGTGTGACGTCACATATTTTACAATTTTACATCTCGAAATGGGGAAGGCAACTGTCAAAATGGCGCTGCGTACGCTTGTTCCACGAGAGCTATGAAAACAAAGGACTTTTACTTAAAAAAATAGTTTTTTTAGCTAAAAAATTATTAAGTTCTGTGTAATAAATAGGCTTTAAAAATATTGGCACTTACAAATTTCCACAAAATCTGTATATAGAAAAAAATTATAAATTCTGTAAGAATAAAAACGTCTTAATTTGGCTTTCAATTCCGGCATTTGCATTGTAAAATAGTATTTTATATCCATTTTGGGTCAATGGGTCTTTTTCGGTAGAAAAATACCACAAAATAAATACCTATTTTCCCATAAATTTGTTTTGAACGTCTACTGTCTTAGGAACAAGCGTACGCAGCGACATTTACGATTAGCTTTGCGTTGCCAACCCCATTGAAAAAGCAGTTCAAAAATTTGTTTTATTTCAATTTAAATGATTTTGAATTTAAATGTGACGTCACGAAATTTGGGACCCCTTCCACCCCCTTGTCACACAATGTCACACTTCGTTGACCCCCTCCCTCCTCCTTGACGAGTGACGTAATTTATGGATGGCCCTTTATTGGCCGGGCAATAAATTAAAGTTTATTTGCTTAAATTGCAAAGTTTTAACGATAATAGCATAAGTACTTAAACTGTACAGAACACTTAAAAAAGAAAACAATGATGGAAAACCACAATAATTACCAACCACATAAACAATAGAAACAGGTTAACAAAAAATTAAGAAACTGCTCACGTAACATGAAACTTGTTGAGACTCAACTAAGTTTGAAAATTTAGCGGCTGTTTTAAAAAAATAACTGTCCACTGTTGTAAATTTATTAAGATATTATAGTACAGCAGCCCGTAGAACATTTCAATCACCAAAAAGGTTACCGTTTGCCGTTGTGATATAATTATTTATTACGAAATTATAGATACTTTAACCCAAGTTTTACAGATCGCAACCCGCCGTAACCTATATTTGTATATCTCCAAAATTGATATTTTTTTATTTTTCGAGGTTTACCACATATTTCAGCTATTGTCGTGTTCTACAGCTTGGTTTGATTGCCACAGATAAAAGTAAGACTATAAAAAGTAACCATACACAGATTTAAGACCTGATGAAAATGGTTGGATTTTATCTGGTCTTAAATCTGTGTATGATCACTTTCCAAAGTCTTACTATTATTAGTGGTAATCAAACAAGGCTGTAGAACACGACAATAGCTCAACCATGTGGTAAACCTTGAAAAATAAAAAAATAACATTTTTGGAGATATACAAATATAGGTTACGGCGGGTTGCGATCTGTAAAACATGGGTTAAAGTATCTATAATTTCGTAATAAATAACTATATCACAACGGCAAACGGTAACCTTTTTGGTGATTTAAATGTTCTACGGGCTACTGTACTATTATACTAATGATTCAGTTTTATTTTAAAGGGACACAGTTTATCACTACATATTATAAAACAAAGTCCTCCACCGCGTCTGTCTGTCTGTTCGGCGGTTTTTAGGGTTCCGTACCAAAATGGTAAAAAAGGAACCCTTATGGTGTGACTCAGTCTGTCTGTCTGTCTGTCACAGCTGGATATCTCGAGAACTACTAATGGTATCACCTTGAAATTTGGAATAGTTTAAGATGACATTTTGCAACGATTTTGCAAATAAGAAATAAATAAAAAAATAAATATGTTTTTTACAACAGGGACTGGAAAAGGGGTCTTAAAAATTCGAAGTGGGACTACTAGGGCATGTGGGGTATCATATGAAAGAGCGCCGTTTGCACGTTTTCAATTATTTTTTCTTTTTGTTTTCGGCCACATAGTTTTCGATTTATGATGAAAAATGAAAAAAAAAATACCCCCCCCCTTATCTCTAAAGTTTGCAAAAATCAGAAATAATTATATGTGATAGCAGTTTATTTATAGATTACAGGAAAAATAAAACGATGTCTCAAATTCTCAATATAGCACACTTTTAGAAATTATCAAATTTCTAAAAAAGTTAACATTAGTTCCACTATCGGTCAAGAGATGGCGCTGACCTAAAACTGCAATACTAATTTTATTATTCTACTCTGCAGTGTGGTTTTATGGTGCAATTATTTAAGCACTGACCTCTATTATACAAGGAGGTCAGTGAATTTAAGTCTATAATAATGTCTGAAGTTCTTTAAGGCTCGGTTATGTGGAAACATTTGTCTCTGTCTTTTTCTTCACGTGTACAGAGTATGGAAAACAACCTCACTCCTGCACTTTTTTAATGATTTTCCTCGTTTTTTCATCATTATTTTTATCATAATTATCTTTCTTGAATAAAAGTAATTAGAGCTACTTCACAGTACGTTAAAGTGTAATTTGATGTAGAATTCAATACGTTTCCGCTATTATTTACGCCAAAAATATGAACCTACGCAAGCGCTTTTGATGATATTCTGATTTTTTTTACAATCATCTGTGAAGTTTATACCCAATTTAATACTTGTAGCTACTAGAGAATCTCTTTAGCTTGTCGTATATTTTTTTGTGGCCACAACTTTACGTTAAAAATATGACCCCCGCAAACCATGTTTTCCTATAATTGACCCTTACATCTGCAATGGTCAAAAGGATGTACTAAATTCATGGCCATGGTGCTAATCACAAATATTTTAGCTTTGTGATAATCGCACCAGTAATTATTTTTAAAATATCAATATTAATTATTATTAATTAATCAAATTCTTTTAAATATTGTTATAGTTCATTACTTCTTAAAATAATTAAAAAGGAATAAATTTGGCCCCAACAATTGCTCTCTAACATTTCCGCAACATGGCGGAAGTGTCACGCTGCGTGACAGGGGGTGCATTCCAGCAAGCATATCGTTAAGTAATCGATCATCACACAGTAAATTTTAACCATCAGTGCTTTTCTCGCTCCGATGACGGAATAGAGGTGACGACTGGAAGGAAGGGTTTTCGTTTTGGGTGTTGTTGGAAGATCGAAATTGGCAAAAAAGGATAGAACCGAAGCGAAGCGAGGGCGGGTCGCCAGTAAATTATATTTTATGTATAACGCTCCAGCTTAGCTTGTGTTTTGTGAATTAATTTTGCGAGTTTAATATCTACTACGTCGATGTTTTTATTTTAAATAAAAATAAAAATCTGCTGATTAAGAAAATCCCTACTAAGACATCAAGTTGAATCGGCTGTATAAATAGTCCGACGCGCTCGAGTATATTTCAAAGTGGCGAGTTTTTTTGCATTTTCAAAAAATCGCCATAAGCCTGCGTCATGTCCGAATCGTCAGTCTTTTGAATGGTAGCTTATTTAAAAATATCTGACGTGCTTTTTTTTTAATTTTTAACCCTTACGTACCAGTCCTCCGTGCAATCCAGTACCAGAGACACGTGGGGAATATACACTATTAATATCTGACGCGCTCGAGTATTTCCATGTGGCATTTTTTTACATCTTCAAAACCTGTAGACGACCACTAGTGAAGAAAAAATCATTTAATAACCTTTTTTCTTTTTACCATCTAATCTTCAAAATCCAATAGGTCACTACGACGCTCGATTAAATTCACTTCTATAAAGCCAGATTTACCACATATCAGTGAAGTCTCAGTTCCGTCACATTACGGCCGCCACCGTGATAGTTACGGTGCTGGCACATTTGTCTGATGCCACGTGTTAACACGCTGTATTTATATGGACGTGCTATATAGTCATAGGTCTTATGGACACTTTTTGTCGAAAAGCTGCAAATCATAAAGAAAGCATGCCGCTTTGCACAGTGATAGAGGGGGCAAATATAAGCAATTTTGCCCGCAACAGCAAAACTTTCATCCCTTAGGATAAGAGATGGCGCCACTTCAAAAAAATATTTTCAAACATTTTTTAAAGCTCAACAGGTGCACCGATTTCAATGATTGAGGTGTCAAACGATTTGTCTTTTTATTATTACTATAAAAAATATAAAAAGTAACATTTTTGCAGAAAATAGACAAAAAATTATAAAATTTGTAAAAAAAATTGTATAATAAAGGGAAATTATTGTTTTTATTCTATAACCATAAATATATTATATTTATTTTGTTTTTTTATTATAAACAAATTAATTCTAAATCCAAATACGAAAACCGCATCGAAATCAGTCAAGTAGTTTTGGAGTTAAATGCCGATTACTTTTATTTGTATTTATGTAAATTTTATATTTTTTATATAAAATCCATTACTATCATAAATTATTAATGTTTAATTATAGAAAAAACCTATTCTTCTTCTTCTCAAAGAAATCTAGCGTACTAAAGAAAGAAAAACCGGCCAAGTGCGAGGCGGACTAGCGCACGAAGGGTTCCGTACCAAAAAACGGCAAAAAACCACTTTTGTTGTATGGGAGCCCCCCTTAAATATTTATTTTCTTCTGTTTTTAGTATTTGTTGTTATAGCGGCAACAGAAATACATCATCTGTGAAAATTTCAACTGTCTAGCTATCACGGTTTAAGAGATACAGCCTGGTTATAGACAGACAGACAGACGGACAGCGGAGTCTTAGTAATTGGGTACCGTTTTTACCCTTTGGGTACGGAAACTAAAAAAACAGTCAAGGCAAGATTAATGTTGCAATTAATATTATTTATAACATCATAAAATATTCCATTAATTTATGACTTACGTTTCATTCCTACACCTACCTTTGCAGAATTTGCACTGCAGAGTACAAAAGGCAGATCCGACACAGACACCGAGAGGTGATCAGAAAGCCAACAGAAACTACGCGAGGTAGTGGTCGTCCTCTTTAAAGATGGGTCAACGACACCTAAGGAGTCATGCGAGCAGCAACTGGCTCCAGGTGGCGCAAGACTGAAGATCGTGGAAGGCTTTAGAGGAGGCCTATGTCCGAAGAAGGACGAATGAAAGGCTGCTGAATATAGATAAATTGGTCTTGTTTATTTAATTGTGACCAAATCGCCGTCACGTCTGACCATTTTGGGGTCCATATGCCTTGGGAGTTGGGAGGATTTCTTCCATCCTCAAAAAGATAGGTATGAGATGGCCCGCTTGGTAACTGTAGGAATGAAACGTAAGTCATAAATTAATGCAATATTTTATGATGTTATAACTTATAAATAATATTAATTGCAACATTCATCTTGACTGTTTTTTAGGGTTCCGTACACAAAGGGCAAAAACGGGACCCAATTACTAAGACTCCGCTGCCCGTCTGTCTGTCTGTCTATCACCAGGCTGTATCTCATAAACCGTAATAGTTGAAATTTTCACAGATGATGTATTTCTATTGCCGCTATAACAACAAATACTAAAAACAGAATAAAATAAATATTTAAGGGGGGCTCCCATACAACAAACGTGTTTATTTTTACCGTTTTTTGTTACGGAACCCTTCGTGCGCTAGTCCGACTCGCACTTGGCCGGTTTTTCTTTCTTTAGTACGCTAGATGTCTTTGAGAAGAAGAAGAATTGTTTTTTTTTAAATTAAAACTGTTTAGTAGATTGAGGTCCAACTTAAAATCTAAGCTATGTTTCATCAAATTCAGGTGGGTGGATACAGAGAAACAGCTTGAACTCTCCGTAGTATTAGCTTTCATACACTAAAGAAAATTAATAATTTATGATAATAATGGATTTTATATAAAAATATAAAATTTACATGAATACAAATAAAAGTAATCGGCATTTAACTCCAAAACTACTTGACTGATTTCGATGCGGTTTTCGTATTTAGATTTAGAATTAAAATAAAGTAATTATAATAAAAAACATAATAAATAAAATATATTTATCGTTATTGAATAAAAACAATAATTTCCCTATATTATAATTTTTTTTTTATTTTATAATTTTTTGTCTATTTTCTGCAAAAATGTTACGTTTTATATTTTTTTACAATAAAAAATAAAAAGACAAACCGTTTGACACCTCAATCATTGAAATCAGTGCACCCATTGAGCTTTAAAAAAATTCTGAAAATATTTTTTTGAAGTGGCGCCATCTCTTATCCTAAGGGATGAAAGTTTTGCTGTTGCGGGCAAAATTGCTTATATTTGCCCCCTCTATCACTGTGCAAAGCGGCATGCTTTCTTTATGATTTGCAGCTTTTTAATCATAAGACCTATGACTAATAAGTGTGATCCTAGTGCATACATACACATACATTTACTATGAAAACCGATGTCATCTAACGGCGTGTTAACACGTTAACGCGTGGCGTCAGACAAATGTGCCCGCACCATTATTCATACATTCTCTATGTACACGCGTTCACTGACACTGAGAGCACTTTCTCGTCACTGACTGACACTGATAGGTGTGGACGCGTCCATAGTGAATGTATGAAAGAATAAGCGTCGCACGCTTATTCTTTCATACATTCACAGCTGTCTTAGTGATGACACGCGACGCTACCCTTGGCGCGACACGTCTTCCCTTGGCGCGACTCTTCACATGGCGTCAGCGGTAGAACACGTGTTAACACGCCATGCGATGTTACGTTAGAAACACACTAGTCTTACTTATGCCACGTTACATTATTCTTAGTGAAGCGTCAATGTCTTGGCAAGTTCTTTCTAATAAAATAAAAAGATGGATGCAAGAAGATAAAACATTTTATTTCGGTACATTTATCTCAAGGACTACAAACTACTACCTCTACTACTAATAGTGGAAAAAAGTATTGTACCTATGTCTTAAAAGTTTTTCAAATAAAATAAAAATTGTGGCGAGACTGACTTTTGTATTTTTTAAGAGCGATTGTTCAGTAACTATGACGTTTCTGACTTTGCAGTTTATTTTTATATTGCATTGGTATATTGTACGTAGATACTGATCAAACAAAATAAAAATATGAATTGATTAAATAATGCACCACCTTTTCATACAAAATTACTCTTTACTTAAAATTATAGATATAAATATTTTCCGATAAATGTCCATATTCTAACCGATATCGAAAACACATTGAATCCCTATTACAGCATTGCACGCGTCACAACATGTGTTAACACATAATGCAATCTGACGCATACGCAACACGCGTGTTATGGGAATTGGTTGCGTCAGCGACGTGTTTTAAGTTAAGTGAGCTTTTAAGCCATACATTTACTATGAAAATCGATGTCGTATGACGTCGTGTTGACGCCTGTCAACACGTGTTAACACGTGGCGTCAGGCAAATGTGCCCGCACCTTAATTATTATGGTGGCGGTATTGTATCGGAACTGGGACGGATGGAACTGATATGTGTGAATCAGGTTAAGTTGGTGGGTCTGTATGACCCTTGTGCGCCTGTTGCCCCTTTAGCATAACTAACCACCGCAACACGGTATATTATATCGCGTGATATACGTGAATATAGCGTTTTATCGCCACTCAACTGTCAAAATCCATTGTCTTTTGACAGTTAAAAGTGATAAATAGCTATATGGTGAAAAAAGACGATAGTTAAAAAGAAAGTCCCCTAAATATTGATAATGGCAAATTGTACTGAAAGAAACACCTTTATTTTTTAAAACAACAAAACTACTTTCTAAGATTTTTTTTTCTAAATTGCTTGTCACAGTCATGAATCGAACGGGTTAATATTAAAATACAAAAAATAAGATTTTTGAATTTTCCCTTTCATTTGAGATACTTACATGTTATGTCACACTTCGTCGACCCCTTCCCTCCCCCTTAACGTGTTACGTAATTTATTGACGGCCCCTTATCATATCGCGTTTTTTTTTTGAAAATGCAAAGGAACTACTCATTACATCCGACTGATTAGAAGGTAGAATAAAAGTAAAGCCCAAAAAATATCATTTCATTTGCCATTTGTTTTTTGTCAACTGATGGTACACACCTTTGGCCTTGCGTGACGATAATATCGGTTCGATTCTTTATCGGGCAACGCGAGAACATTCCAATAGTTACCATTGTGGATTACAATAAATTGATAATTTATTCACTACTAACATAGTAATCAATCAATATACTATCATGATATCGAAAGTACCTACGTACAATGCGATTAAATTGACAATAGACAGTGATCCGCTACAACTTCACTCGAGAATGTATGGCAAAGAGTAAATTTTACATATTAAATAAAATGCTACTTTATTTTGTACCGCAAGCGCTCTGAAGTTGGTCACTTCTGTTGTACATTGTTAAATTCGTCGCATTATACAACGTGTTACAAAAAAACACCTAATGCCGAATATGGTAGATAGAGACCATCAAACTGAACAACTTTTAATAGGGGCATACTCTGAAATCGCGAAAAAAAATCAGCTGTTTCATACAAAAATTAATAACGAAGTCTATCTACTATATTCGGCATTATGTGTTTTTTTTTGTAACACGTTGTATAATGCGACTAATTTAACAATGTACAACATATCTACCATGTTCGGCATTAGGTAGGGGTTATTATTTTGTGACACGTTCTGTACAAATAACACGCGACCGTCAATAGCGTCAAAAATCTCGATTCAAAACAAAAAAATACCTACTAACCACACCTTTCACAAAAAATATAATGTTTTTTATACATTATTATCTATCTTAAAAGTCCTTATTAGCTTATTATCACAACTTATTATAACTTTAGATTTTTAAATAAAAAATAATAGAACCTGAAATGTCAATAAAATAACTGTTACGTCGAAAAAGCTAAATCGATCGATTACGTACTTGCGCACAACACTAGTTGCACTAGGTCGCCTGTCCGCATGGAACGATCCAATATGGCGGATTTTACTTCACACACAGTCACTTGGAGCATGGCTGCGCTCTAAAATATTTAAAATTAAAATTATCTCTCTTGTCATTTTGTATCGACTTAATTTAACTTTTTTGATATTTTTAGTATTAACAGTTATTTAAGTTTTACATAATAAGTAATGTGGTTGAAGTGCAACGAGTGATAAAAATCAGACATTCTAGATCCTTGAGTGACCTTTTGAATAGACTTTCTTTACCATATTGCTAACAGAGCAAATTTTGAGCTTTTATTGTGAAGTTTGGTTTATAAAACTTATTGATTATAATACTGTGATATATTTTAGTAATCAGTGCCACAAAATAACGTCTGCAAATCAGGTATTGTGCGAGCAAGAACTCCCACGTGGAAATACCTCACCTCTCTATTTATAGAACTCGAACTTGGTTCTCAAAAAGTGATAGGCGATATTGAAAACTTGCTATAGTGTAATTTTCGACTACTCTCTCATTTGTATGACAATCAATTATTTTACTGATCAAGGAAATTTCTAATTCTTACTATTATACATCTATTTATCTATATATTTGTCCTAACCATCGTCCATTTTCCAAATTATAGAATAGCACGAAGTTGTCATAACTTCTTATCTCGCTATTATCAAATTATTATGAAAAAAATTACACTGCTATCCAAATTATGTCATAGGTTAGTAATGATAAAATCTATGTTGAACCTGTTTTCTCACTGAGGCAGGATAGATTCAACTATTAGCCAACTTATTCAACTATTAACTTAGGTCAGAGTTTTGAGTATTTTCCACCTGGTTTAAGTGAGGGACACAATTTATTCAGAGAGACAAGATTTAAGTATATTTTGAATAAATCTACATTCACCATTAAGACTCCATTACACAGTCTATCGTTATAAACCTTGAACTAACGTGTGGATCACCTTGGGAGCAATGGTTATGCTGTATGACAATAATATCTTTATATTCTGTGAATATGCAGTTTTTAAATATTGTTCTGTTTGAGTATTTCTAACTAGCTACTTAATGGATAGTTTTATTCTAGATCATATTTACTAAAAATCTAAGTACTATGCTTAAGTTATATTTATATGCATCTAATGATTTAAAAAAATAATTAATCACCATTCCATATGAATGTGGAATGGAATGCCTAGTGAAACTAATGCTGGAATAATCATTTTTTAATTACAGCGGCTAGTTCAGTTGATAGCTTACCAGAAGTTATCAATCCTTCAACTAGTCAAAGCAGCCAAATCATATCTACAGAAAAAAAGCAACCAGCAATAAAACAAATATCAACCAAATCAGAAACAGATAATTCAGCAAGCGCTGAAGTAGTAATTGAAACTGTAACGAGTGAAATAAATACAGAATCAGTTGTTCCAACAGCTACAGAGTTGTTGTCAGCCAGCATAGAAAAAGTTGCCAAGGAGCAACATTTAGGAGCAGAGATCACAGCTGAGGCAAAAGAAGCCAGTAATAGTGCTATAGAAGCTCAAGCCAAACTTACTCAAAGCTTAGCCAGCTGCCTTCGCACCAATCAACCTGTAACTAACATGAAAGATATCAATCTCAACAACAAGTCTACTGGTTCGTATTATTACATTCTCTATGCCACAATTACTTCTTTAATACTAAACTTTACTATTATTATGCCTAATAAATGTTCTTTTTTTTTAGATCCAGACACCGCCAATGGTAACACAACTGAGGTAGCTAAATCTGAGACTGTCAAAGAAGATTTCAATAAAAATGAAAAAGTTGTAAAGAATAATAAGAATAAGAAGTCGGCTAACAAAATGGCTAATAATGATGCCAATCCAAAAGAGACGGAATCATATGAAAATGGTAAAGATGAGACTGATAAAGTAAGTAGTTTAGAAGAGGAGAATGCTGTAGTCCCCGAGGAAGAATCAATGGCTAAGGAGACTTCTGCGGAAACCTCTGAACCACCGGCTGCTCCCCCTGTCTTCGTCCCCAAATACAAGTATGGTGAAGGTAAGTATTGAAAACAATATTTCAATGTCTTGTAAACAAAATAATTCATTATAAATTAAATAAATATATTTTAATTTTACTTTACAGATCAATGGTCTCCATTGAATAAATCAGGCAAGAAGTGCTATGACATCGGATTGCTGAAGCAAATAAAAGAAGACCCACTTTCAAAGAACAAGCCTAATGCTCCATTATTAGAAGCATGCAATATCATCCGAGTAAGCTGTGTTTTATTTTAATTGTGCTATTCAACACTTTTAAGATAACATCTTATTGTCTCTACCTATTTTTTTTTTTTGCAGACTGCTCCGATGCAAGAACCTCTTGCATTCTCTGCTATCTCTAGACCTATGAATGATTCCTTATTTCCTTCCTTTGCCAAAGGACCTGGTATGGGCTCCAGAAGTAATACTCCTCGTGAACCTAAGAAAGATGGCAGAAACATGGTGCCAAGTGGTAAGTGTTAGTTTTTAATTAATTAATGTTATTTTCGGCATAGGTAGCTTACGATTTTTATATTCGAATAGGTAAGAGCAGCATTAAACTTTCAACACCAGGTGGAAGTTCTTCACAAAAACAAGTGATTCACGTGTCATTGTCACTACGAGAGGAAGTGAAACTGAACCAAGTGGACTCAGCATGGAAACCTTCCAGGTTCAGGAAAGAGAACCTTGCAGAAGAAGATGTCAAGACACAGGTTAGAGTAGAAATATGTCTTCAAATTGAGCAAACTAACAACTTTGAGGCTATTATCTAAAACATTTCTCCTCATTTTTATTACAGGAAGTGTATAAGCAATTCAGAGGGATATTGAATAAGTTGACACCACAAAAGTTTGACACCTTGCTAAAGAAGGTGCAACATTTGGAGATCAACAACCAAAAACGCCTCGAAGGTGTTATCGATCTGGTGTTTGAAAAAGCTATTGATGAACCAAATTTTTCGGAAGCTTACGCTGCCATGTGTAACAAACTGTCAACATTGAAGGTTCCAGCTGAAAATGCGGCCAACCCTGAACAATGTGTCAATTTCAGAGCTCTTATTATTAGCAAGTGTCAAAATCAATTTGAAACTAATAGAGTGGACGAAAATATTTTGAAAATGGAAAAGGAAATAGCTGATTGTGCTGATCCTGTGAGTAAATATTATATTTTACATTAAAATTAAATAATAGTAAATAAAAAATAATTTATCTATTTAATAATGCTTGGTTTTTTAGAGCAAGAAGAAAGAACTTCAGGCTCAATTAGAAGAAGAGAATAGACGCATGAGAATGAGGTCTGTTGGAAATGTTAGATTTATTGGTAAGTTTTACTTTCACTCTTTAGTAGATAGGTATTATTATTTATTACAGCGAAATTTGTGGTTCTGTTAATTTTTGTGTTTGTTTATTTAGTAAATAAAGCTCAAGCGGCTGATTATGCACGTAAAAGCGAGTTTATCTATTTTCAATGACACTGTACTCTGGCAAAAGCGATTTTTTTTTTAATTTTTATGACCTAGCGAATTATTTTTTATTGTGATAATGCTGTATAGTTAAGCTGAAGCTGCAAACTCTATGAAAATCAGTCATTGTTATTACCAGATACCTAAAGCTATGGTAGTGATTGTTTTTTTTTATTGTATACCTTACTGAATTTTGCTGGCAAATAACTAACTGTGGTACTACATATTAATGGACTACAAATGATTGTTCCAGGTGAATTATACAAGTTAAAAATGTTAACTGCCAAAATAATGGTTTATTGTATGAATTATTTGATTGAAAAATTAGAAGAAGAAAAACTGGAATGTTTATGCAAATTGCTTACTACTATTGGAGAGCAAGTTGAAAATGAGGTCAGAGATCAGCTTGATAATGTATTCAAGAAAATGCAAGATATTGCAAGCGATCGTAAGTCGAATAGAATCAGCAGTCGCGTTAGGTTTATGATTCAAGATGTCATTGAACTGAGAAAAAGAAGATGGATCATCAAGAGTGTGGTGGACTCTCAGCCGAAGATGATGGATCAGATCCAGAAGGAGGCTGAGCAACAACAGCGCCATATAGAGGTCTGTGAAATAATGTGCGAGTTACACAATAAAGGTCTCTGCCCACTACACCGTACCGTACCATGACCGTGCTAGGAACATATCAGGCAAAACAATATTCTTTGTATTGAAAATTATAAACAAGTGCATGGCCGGTGACGGAATGGTCTAGTGGGAATAGTGTCATACTTTTTAAAACAAAGAATATTTTTTTGCCTGACACGTTCCTAGCACAGTCATGGTATGGTAAGGTGTAGTGGGCAGAGACCTTAAAATGAATTTCTTTAAAGTATACAATAAATAATTTATTGATTTTCAGTTGATGAATGCCTCCCCGATGGGTGGATTCCGTCGTGATGAAGGAGGCCGTGGTAAAAGAAGTGAAGGTCGTAGTAGACAAAATGCCAATTCTTTCATGGATAGCAATAACTGGAAAACTCCTAGAAACAACTATACTGTAGATACTTCAAAATTAAAAGCAGTTAGTGGTACTCCAAAGGTAATACCAAGTCTCCAATTATCAAGTCGATTTTTAGTTGTGCGAGTGGATCAGGTTCAGTTACTAAATTATGTAAATGTAATTGTTTCAGAATTTGAATAATATAAAATTAGGCCCTCCAAGCTCGGGATGGACACAAGGATCGGGTACAAAGAATACTGCTCAAATGGGTAGCAATTCAATGATTAGTCTTACTAAAACTAATAAGTATGAAATCTTAGAAAATATACAAACGGAACCGACGACTCTTAGAGGTGATTATTATTATATGTTTTAAAAAGCATTTTTGATAAGCATGTTTAATTATTTATTTTTATTTTACTAATATTGAAATCAATTATCAGGAAACAAAGATATATCTCCTGCCTACCATTCGAAAGGAGCTTCAATTGAGAGATCAACCTTTAACTCGAGAGCGGACTTTAGTAAGTAGCATTCCTTTTTATTATATTCTCAATTAGTGAGTTCATGTTTGATATGATACCTGCCCCCCCTAGCATGACCACACGATATGATATAGCCATTTATCAGGTTTAATTGTCAAAAGACAATGGATTATGACAGTTGAGTGTCGATAAAACGCTATATCTACATCATAAAATTTTAATCATTTGGTTCCTGCAGTGGGGTGGTTCCAATCATGATTACAAGCAGCTTTTACTATGGGGCCAACTCTGATATCGCGAAAAAAAATATGCTGTTCCATACATTAAGGTCGAGTAGGTATTGCGCTTTTGTATTGAACAGCTGATTTTTTTCGCGATATCAGAGTTGGCCCCATAGTAAAGGTTGCTTGTAATCATGATTGGAACCAGCTCACTGAAAGCAAATGTTTAAAATTTCAGCGTGCAAATCGTGTTTCGGTGGTCTTGCTGGGAGCCTGACCAGGGGGGTAATTATCTTTGTTGCAATCAACTCTGACAGAAATCGCAGTTACATTGCTGCTTTAGTTAAGAACCAATGTGACAACTATCTGACTTAAAGCACCAACGTAACTGCGCTTTCAATCGATTTCAATCGAGAATTGTTAGCAACAGTCTTACGTAATCTACTAGCTAGTAATACACACATCAACTTTGTCTAAGGATACAGGTGCTATTTTCATACAAACGAGGTAATTTTGAAGCCTTGGTTTCCTGCCAGGGAGGTACTGTGCTGTGATCTGATGACGGCTATCCAGGGAGTGAAAGGAGGAGATTCAGATTGCTATACACACCCAACTGATCTGACCAGTGTTCTAAAAACGTAATGGGCATGTTTAAAAAACCGCGAAAATAGCATGAAAATGTATGGAAATCCTCAAACTGAGAACTCTGCCCCATTAACCTTTTAGAATGCTGATCAGATCAGTTGGGTGTGCATAGCGATCTGAATCTACTCCATTCACTCCCTGGATGGCCATCATCAGATTACAACACGGTACATCCCTGGTAGGAAACCAAGGCTTCAAAGTTACCTCGTTTGTATCAAAATAACACCAGTATCCCTAGACAAAGTTGATGTGTATATATGGGTGATCCAATCTAATAACAAGTGTTTACTCGTAGGCTCTAATAGTGGTAGCGGCAGCCGGTCCGGTTCGGTGCGAGTGGCGCGGTCGACGTCGGGCAGCCGCAGCGCGAGCGGCGCGCCGCCTGCGCCCGAGCCGGCGCCGCCCGCCGCGCCCGTGCCGCAGGAGCCCCTGCCCGACGCCAAGAAGAAGTCCGTCAAAGCCACCATCGACCAGTGTCTCATGAACTGCGACGTTGAAGAGATGGTTGCTGATGTCAAGCAACTATTCCCGCCGCAATATCATGCCGCAGTCATTACTGAAATACTCAATGTTGCCATAGAAAAGTGAGTTTTTAACCTTCCTGATCACTCTGCCTAAAAATCAAATTGTCTACCAAGAAAAATGCCTAAAACATATGTCTAAAGAGCAAAATGTCTACTAAGTAATTGTCTAAAATGCAGAATGACTAAACAGCAGTTTGCCTAAGGATTAAAAAGATCTAAATTGCAACACATACACTGGTCTGCAAAACTAATTACTACAGAGGCCTATTTTCATACGAACGAGGTAACTTTTAAGCTTTGGTGTTTTTTTTTGTGATTTGATGATGGCCATACAAAGAGTAAATGGAGGAGGCCCAGATCGCTATAGAAACCCAAAGGGTTAGAAGCGTCATTTAGGTCAGGGTTGAACTTAAAATAATAACAAGCTAAAATTACATCAAAAGTATGGAAAATGTAACACTAAAAAGTCCATATGGTCTCCGGTGTAAACGACTCTTCTAATCGATTGGGTTTCTTTAGCGATCTGGGCCTCCTCCATTTACTCTTTGAAAGGCCATCATCAAATCACACCCCATTTAATCCTGGTCGGAAAACTAAAGTTTCAAAGTTACCTCGTTAATATGAAAATAGGACTCTGTAGTACTTAGTTTTGCAGACCAGTGTATATATTATCGCAAATTATCCTAGTATAAACTTCTATGCCTGGTTGAAATACGTACGAACGTTCATAGATTTATAATCAAACAATTACTGGCCATTTGAATTTTTCGTTGACGACAATTTGAAAAGAAGTTAATTAGTCTCTCCGTTTTAGTCATTTTACATTATAGACAATCTGCGTTTTAGTCATTTCGCACTCTAGTCATTCTGCATTTTAGTTATTCTACATTTTAGACATTCTGCTTTTTGGTCATTTTGCCCTCAGTCTTTTTGCCTTTTAGGCAGTGTGATCAGGAAAAGTTTTTAGTATTAATATTTTTATAACTTGTCTTGCTTTTGTTCCAATTTTTTGAGGTCGGCGCAATGTCTTTATACATTATCCTTATCATCCTGTCTAAATTTTTACCTCTTCAATATTCCTCCTCCAGCTAAGCTAATAATGCATCGAATAATATCTCATATGTAGTAAACAATTTACTAAAAGATATAATTTATTTTCAGGGCAGCAAAAGAGGTTACAATATTAGCCAAATCAGTTTTACACTTAGTATCAACCAACACAATTTCACCTGATAATTTTGTGTCTGGTATGAAGGAGATTTTCGATTTCGCGCCTGATTTGTACATTGATATCCCAATGTTATATGATTACCTAGGAATGTTCATTGCACCACAAATTGAAAAGAAGGTAGGAATACTAAATACCGAAGTGATTACTGAAGTAATGTCTTTTTTTAACGTGTTACATTCTTTACTCACCTATTTGCCATATATTTTAGCATATCACATTGAAGCAAATATTTAGACTGTCAGAAAACATAATTGAAAATGGCCATGGACACCTATTACTGAAAGCAATAATAAAGGATTTGAAACAAAGTATGGGTCCCACTTTTGTGAAAAGTAAATGGCAAGAGTCTGAGCTACAATTAAAAGAATGGATGAGCGAAGAGCAGGTATTTACTATAAAATTATAATGTTCCATGTCATGAAATTCATATTACATTTACTTTTAACGGATCATTGTAAGTAAAAGAAAATATAAATATATAGTTAATTCAAATGCCTTTTGCCTAATTAGTTATCTTAGGGCGCACCGAGCTTTCACTAGCGCCGCCAATCAAGAAATAGTAGATTGTATCATAAGCAGAGATCGGATAATCGGATGCATTTACCTACAGTCAATTGTTGGATTTTTCGATAAAAAAGTGCTTTCCATAATACCTAACCTCTGAACTTTAGTTAAATATGCATCCGAATATCTGATCTCTAATCTTAGGGGAGCAAAATAATGTTTTTACGACGAGGGCACTTTTTTGAATTTAGATCGAAGTGAGGGATTCTTTAGTAGAATCCTGAACGTAGCGAGGGATTCAAAGTACGTAGCCAGAGCCAAAAATTATATTTTGCGCCCGAGTGATACACTCTACTTTTCATCACCCTCTATGAGAAAATAAACGCTCCTCTATTATACTTTCACTGTCACTTGAAGAACTCATTTTTCAAAACAAAACCATGAATTTCTAACAATCTGTGAAAATTGTCGAAAAGTGCGCAGCAAAGATAATTTGAGGAACGCTTATAAAAAAAATTGAAAACATTTATTCTCAGATATCATAAGAGTATTCTAAAGAGGATTAAAAACTCATTACTGCCTGCTAAAAGTTTCTTATAGAAAACACCATCTTTGGGTGCACTTAAAGGCGAACCAAGTAGTCCTTTTCGAATAGATGGGATGAAAAAATCATTACAACAAAATAACAATGTTTAATAAAATTTTTAACAATATAAAACCAGAATAAGTTAAAAACTATTTTTGTATGCGTTAATTCTTAGTTTAAAATATGTTTTCGTGTAGTTACAATCTGGATACTCCGGAATCACATTTAAACTAGGGAAGGCAATACTCCGGAAACACATTTAAACTAGGGAAGGCAAACCGGTTTCACCGAAACCGAAAAATACGATTTTTCGGTAGATTTCACAAGCAAAATAAAAACGGTTTTTTAAACGACAAACCGGTTTTTTTTCTGATTAAAGTTTCATGCTCTGCAATACTTCGTAAATGCACCGGCGCCCCATTTTGATTGAATGATTTAAGTAGTTTAGTGACTTTCTTTTGAACGGCTAAACAGGTCGAAGATTTTT
This sequence comes from Agriphila geniculea, assembly GCA_943789525.1. Lineage (NCBI taxonomy): Eukaryota > Metazoa > Arthropoda > Insecta > Lepidoptera > Crambidae > Agriphila > Agriphila geniculea. Next base: position 15,956,013 of record OX038870.1, on the reverse strand, counting down.
ATAGCAGGTAAGTAAAATATGGATATGTAGGAATGTATGTGTATGGGGTATGAAGTAAAGTAGGTGCCACTTTTAGGAAGGCTCAATGGAAGGTCTTCCTCCGGGCTGGGTGGTATTAGCCCGGGGACCGCGGCCCAAACGATGATGGTTGGAAATTGTATATATGCAGAGTCGCTGAGTGAATTTCGTTAGCGAGATGTAGGTTCTACATATATTCTCCATACTACGAGGTGCTATTCCATACTAATTTTCTCTTCTAACAATACTAGCGCCATCTAGTAACACGATGATGAATCTTGTTGCAACCGTGTGTTGGGTATGGGCGGCGTAGGTAGATACCGCCACAGATATTTATTATGAATACAGCAAACCGTAATTATTTTATAATTATAGATAGACATTTGTTAAAAACCATTTTATAAAACGTAAAAAAGAAATACATTTTATAGATTTAAATAAGTTAAAAAAACAAAATAACATAATAAACCACTTTGACGCAACAACCTACCCTGAGTTTGTTTCAGCGATTTTTTTTATTAGATTAAATAGTATAGAGTTTAATCAGAATACATACTTTCTCCTTTAAGGGTAAACACCATTTTTATTTATCTTATAAAAATATATTTGGTCAAGGAGGTCTTCCTTGACCAAATGTTTATTTTGTAATAAGATTTATTTTTGATAGTTTTTTAACATTTTTAATAGATACTTCAGACAGCAAATTGTTCAATTATAAAAAATACTTTAGTGCCAATAATAAAACCTTAAAATATTTTTTGTTTTATTTGTAAGAAAAAAAATGAACTTTAATTTAGAACTTTAGCTAGCTAGAAGCTTATTACGTCACGTGATCATTTGTCTTTTATTTTGTTTTTTAGTTTCACAAATTCTTTCCTAGGACCTGCAATGATTTCCTACGAAATGTATGGGAAAAGGTTTTTTGAGATTTCTGACTTTTTTAGTCTCAAACCTGGGTTGGTCCCATACCATAGAAGATTTTGATCATTATTAGAAGCAGGATCGCTTGGCGCCACAAAAATTGTGTAAAATGGCAATTTTCTTGCTAACTGTAAATGTTTTGATAAACTGTGAATAGGGAGAAAAACATGTTCACCAAATCAATAAAAAAGGATTATTCCACATGTTAAAATAGTCTTCTTTAAAACCAGTTAGTAACCGGATTTAACCGGTTTTTGGATTCGAATCCGAAAAAAAATGGTTTTCATTTTACTTCGGTTTTGCATTCCCTAATTGAAACCAGGAAAAAACGCATACAAAAGTAGTTTATAACTATTAACTACTACTAGTTTTTATATTTCAGAATTTTATGAAACATAGTTTTCGTTGTAATGAATTTTTCTTGATTGGCGGCGCTAGTGGACGCACGATACACCCTTAATGCTTAATTGATATTAAATAAATATTGTGTGACATAATTGTGATAGTTACCTTTGAACAATGCGAACTTTTGAGTAATGTGTTTTTAATTATAGGTACCCAAATGGATAGAAGAAAATAAATTTGAATTCTTGGAAGGAGGTACCAGGGATTGCGAAGAAACGAAAAAGATATTGACACCAGCCGAAGCTCAGAAAAAAATATTACAATTAATGAATTCTGACGAGAGTTGTGACTGTGTTAAGGGATGGGTGCAGGTTAGTTTTCTAAATTGAATTTGTACAGAAGGATTTGTTTTAAATTATACATACTGCTCAGATATCCTTAACTGATGTAAATATCTACACCCATGCTCTGTAAAGGGTTCTAAAACAGTTAGCTTACTGCCAACATTACAATATCCGAGTGAGAAGATGTCGCTTCCTCCCCGCGCCCACGCGCGATAATTATGAAATTCAGTATAACATAACACTCGTTGGGATGACAATGACGAGGAGGAGGAGAAGTCAAAGTCAAAAGCCTTTACAGAGAATACAATATCATGGGTGTATTTAATCCTTATGTAAAAAAAGAATATTATTTGTTTCCCAAATAAAAAAATGGTGTAGATAGTATTGTATGCAACAGACACTGTTTTATTTAAACAAGTATTAGACCTAAGGTTGGAAACTATTGATCTATTTAATTCACTTATTTGAGAATGCTTTAATTTTGAATTTTTCATAAAATTTTATTGTTCATGATTCTCATGACGCCATTTTCGTTAGCAAAATAATACTTAAATAAATAGACTTGAGATATAAATGTGTGTGTGATAATTAATGAATGTATTTTTGAACAGGATAATCTCGGTAAATCTTCAAACGAGGATTGGTTCATGCGGGCGTTGATTCAAGCAATTTGTGAACACGCCCTATTCGGCGCAGAGGGCCGGGATGTACCTCGCTTCAATCAGGAACGAATGAATAAATACGCTGGGCTCATTAACGACTTTGGCGAAACGAAACAGGCTAGAGAAGCAAACTGTTTGTTTGGTATACAACAATTAATACATAGGCTAGAACATCCACAAGGTGCGTTATTGTTTATTTCCCCTCCCCCCCAGTTTATTCCAAAACGTGGACTAAATTAAATCTGGTTTAAAACTTCTGATATTCCTGACCTTTCTTTTTACGAAAAAGGGACATTTATAAGCCAGATTTATATTAAATCCACGTTTTATTAGAGCAAGGGGAATAATGTCTAGTATGCATAATTATAATAATAGGGTATTTTTTTCTAATGAATGTTTTTTTATTGCAGGGTTAACATTAGAGATATTCCAATATTTACATGAACAATATATAATTACTGTAGATGGATTTATTGCATGGGAAGAATCTGACATGGAACCAGAAGGCAAAGGTACAGTTTCCTTTTCAGTTTTAATAAATAACATTTAACTACACCCATGTTTTAAATCTTTTGTAAAGGGATTTGAAACGGTTAGCTTACTGCCAACATTACAATATCCGAGCGAGAGTATATCGCGCTCCTCCCCGCGCCCACGCGCGACCAGTTACATTTTGAAATTCAGTACAACATTATAACACTCGTTCGGATGATATTTTGACGAGGAGGAGGAAAGTCAAAGTCAAAACCCTTTATAGAAGATACATATCATGGGTGTAGATAGTTTTTTATGCAAAAGTAACTGTACATACAGTACGACAAGATAAAGAATGGGTATCGTATTTTTGCTTTTCTTAGAAATGACGTTGACATTTATTTCATTGCAATGAAGTTGAAATTGTAAATGGCTTTTAGGGCCAAACTACTTTTGTTATGTAATATATGTAGATGATTGTTTCCGATGCCCATTCTTTATCTTGAAGTACTGTAATTAGGTATTGAAACATTCATGTGATAATATACCCAGATTCATGTTTTAATACCCCTCATTATAGTACAGTTACTTATTTTTATTTTATTTTATGCATTCATAATTCTATTTTTATATTAAGATTATTAATTTTCTAATATTTTTCAATTATATTAATAATCTTAATACAGTTACTTATTGTTGAATGAAACTGTTGAACTAAATATACAACGTGTTAATGAATTAACGCAAAATGAGAAAACCGTTTCTTCGGACCATCAAACTGAACAACTTTTACTATGTGACCAACTCTGAAATCGCAAAAAAAAATCAGTTGCTTCATACATTTTTATTTTTCGTTATTAATTTTTCTATGAAACAGCTGATTTTTTCTTCGCGATTTCAGAGTTGGTCCCATAGTAAAAGTTTTCAGTTTGATGGTCCGAAGAAACATTTTGTGTTAATTCATTAACACGTTGTATATTATGGAAACCACATAATAAATTGTAGTGTAATGTAACATTTAGTAAGTGTAGATTTGGTATCGCAGGTGTAATGATGAAAGCGCTGACGTCGTTCTTTACGAACATCCGAGAGGCGGACAACGAGGACTCCTGCAGCGAAGACTGACGCGCGCCCGCGCCCGCGCCCGCGCCTGCGCCTGCGCCCGCGCCCGCGCCCGCCTCCGACGCACCCGCTTACAATGTCTTCTATATTTTTATATATTAGAATCACCTAAACAGAACTCATAGATTTATATTATTATAATAAAAATAATGCTTAACCTAACAGAAGCTAGAGAAAAGTTGTATGATATTTTTAAAGCGATAGTTATTTATCAAGGTTTAAATTAAATTTGCTGCAAATTTAATGCGTAACTTCGTATCGTATTTTATGGCAGAATTGAAATAACATGTTGATTTGTTCGTGATTAGCGAGAGCGGTTATCTAAATTATTTGAAATCGTGTTTAAGTTTTACTATTGTTATTTCGACAATCACATTTTTATGTAGGTTTATTTTCCTATTTGTTTTGCGAAATTTTCTCAGATATATTCTTACTCAATGAAGAAAGTCTACAGAATTGATGTATTTTCTGATCGTCACGCGCGATGTGTATAATAATAATGATGTATGATATCTGAAGATTGTCCTTACATTAATCGATGATTCTTTTCTTTTTGGTAAAATTATTTATCAGGACTCCCAGAATATATAATAATATTTTTCATGAACTTCTGTTAAGCTTTGTATTACGTGTTATAGATGGATAAATGATTCTGGACCTATATAATGTCATTTTGTATTCACCATCCAAATTTTGAGGATGTAGTCCATGAAACTGAATAACTTTCGCTAAGGAACACATGGTCAAATATGTAAAATAAAAATCGACTTTCCATACAAATCAAAGAGATCACGTGATCAATTCAGTATGGGATGACCAAAATTTTGTGGCGAAATTCGACACATGTTTCTTAGAGAAAGTTGCTTAGTTCCATGGACTGGACACATCCTTGAAATTTGGATGGATAGTTCAGAATGACCCGACATAAACGATTTAATTCCAGCACGAAACGAATGTCTATCTCCTACTAGCTGGTTAAAGTCCGATTACATTATAATATACCTAGTAATAATGAAGTGTAACAGAATACATACCTACTAAACTGGTTAAGATAGCTATGGGGATACTAACAGAAGTGAATAATAACTCATGCTCTTATCGTATTTGAACAATCGGGCCCTAAACGTCAGTTTCAACATTAAAGTTAAAATAATATTTTGTTTCATAGCAAACAAACATTTCAGAATGTCTCGGTCACCTTTTTAGAAAGTAGGGATATGATACGACTCATCTTAGTTTTCAAAAACGAAAATATATCTTTGTACTTGGACAAATATAATTTGTTTCAAGGATTTGTTTTTATTTCTCTGTTCTTTTTACGGTAACCACGTTATATATTGATAAATGCCTAAACTGGTGTCGGGATTGGTAGGGATCATTGATAGTGTTCGGTATACATGGGTAAAAGTAACCATTCTATTTCAATATAACGTGGATCCTTTGTGGCATGGCATTATTTATATCGAACCAGGAGTGTTCGGTGATTGTTGCAGACGTGCTACATTACAAAACAGACTCGGAGCCAGACTTAAAAGTGACGTTTCGTCCTGACTGCCTTTGAAACTGATGCACCAATATTAACATTGTATAAGAACTTGCTATCCGCACTTCATAATATGAAAGACTAGATCATGGATCATGAGTATACATAATTATATAATACGAAGTTATGGAATTTGTCGGAAAATGTTAAAAGATTTTATATTATTATTGTAATATGTATATGACTTTGTTTTAGTATAGACAGCTAATTTCGAACTGATAAAGTAATTTAAATGTAAAAAAAACTTGCATGATTACTTTAACTGCAGTTAAGTTTAATGTTGCTCCACTTTAATTTGATGAATTTCCTAGTAATTGACTCGTTAAGAAACACTTCTAAATTCCGATTGCACGCGTTTAAGTACATTTTATTTTTGCAACTTTTTGATTTTATAAATATTTTATTGTTTAGTTTTAATTATATTATAGCGCCTCAGTTAGCAGTGACGATCGTCTCAAATCCGCCGTGCAGAGGCCGCCATGTGAGGAAAGTGAATGCCCTCACTATTTTTTTCATTAACTGTCCCGCTGCTGAGTTTATTTTTACTACTATAGCTACTCTTGTCAGTTACTATGTATGTTATGTAAATAAACTTTTTATGAAAAAAAAAAACAATTCTTTACTATGGACATCCAAATATTGTAATCATCCCTAGGTTGTGACATGGATCACAGCAAGTTATTTTAGAAAAATGACAAGGACAGAGCTTTTATATTCCATTAAATTATATGTACCTATCGATATAAAAGAATTCAGTTAAAAGTTATCTAATTATTAAATTTTATAAAAAATATAAAAATGGTCATATTTGTACATACATTGTAGTTTAATTTTTCAGTTTTAGTTAATTAATATTGTTGATTTGCCCTCTAGTTTTGGACAAAACGAAATAATACACATTTGCTATCTGTCTGTCCCTGTATCAGAATTAATAAAATCAATCCACAGATAGACTATTATATCGGTTCATTTTGAACTTACCATCCAAATTGTAAGTATGTGTCCAGTCCATGAAACTAAACAACTTTCTCTAAGAAACGTGTCAAATTTCGCCAGAAAATTTTGGTCATCCCATACTAAATTGATCACGTGATCTCTTTGATTTGTATGGAAAGTCGATTTATATTTTACATATTTGAACATGTGTTCCTTAGAAAAAGTTGTTGCAGTTTTATGGACTGAACACACATCCTCAAAATTTGGATGTTGAGTTCAAAATGACCCGATATATTATGAAGGGCACAAAGCTAGAATTTAAAATTATATTTTTTTTCGTAAATCATTTTTTACGTAATAGGGTAAACCTTCGAGCAACAAAGGCTTCGTTTCGTCACGAAGGGAGAAGCCTTAGCGATTATATGTGCCGGACTACAGCTGCGCCACAAAAAAAAAAGTTGGAAATCTGACATTTTGAATATGCCATGATGAAGTCTATAGTTTGTCGGAGTTTGTCGCCAAAAACCAGAGTTTGTCGGTCTTCCGTTTAGGAGATACATGTGGCTCAGCTGTAGAGACGTCTCTACAGCTGCGCCACACAGATCTCGAAAACGGAAGGTCGTAGCGAAAATCTGATTACTTGTATGTATAGCCGTTAGTTTGTCGGAGTTTGTCGCACAAAAACCAGAGTTTGTCGGTCTTGCGTTTAGGAGATACGTGTGGCGCAGCTGTAGAGACGTCTCTACAGCTGAGCCACACAGATCTCGAAAACGGAAGGTCGTAACAGAAATCTGATTACTTGTGTGTGTAGCCGGTAGTTTGTCGGAGTTTGTCACCAAGAACCAGAGTTTGTCGGTCTTGCGTTTAGGAGATATGTGAGGATACGCTGTGGAGACCTTTCTACCTGGATCTTGAGAACGGAAAGTCGTAGCGATAATCCGATTAGTCATATCTATAGTCGGTAGTTCGACCGAGTTTGTCGCCAAATATCAGAGTTTGTCGGTCTTGCGTTTAGGAGATATGTGAGATTTTCGCTACGACCTTCCGTTCTCGAGATCCAGGTAGAAATATCTCTATAGCATATCCCCACATATCTTCTAAACGAAAGATTGACAAACTCTGTTTTTTGGTGACAAACTCCGACAAACTAATGGCTACACACTCAAGTTATCAGATTTTTGCTACGACCTTCCGTTCTCAAGATCCAGGTAGAAAGGTCTCCACAGCGTATCCTCACATATCTCCTAAACGCAAGACCGACAAACTCTGGTTCTTGGTGACAAACTCCGACAAACTACCGGCTACACACACGAGTAATCAGATTTCTGTTACGACCTTCCGTTTTCGAGATCTGTGTGGCTCAGCTGTAGAGACGTCTCCTACAGCTGAGCCACATGTATCTCCTAAACGGAAGACCGACAAACTCTGGTTTTTGGCGACAAACTCCGACAAACTATAGACTTCATCATGGCATAGTCAAAAAGTCAGATTTCCAACTTTTTTTTTGTGGCGCAGCTGTAGTCCGGCACGTAGCGATTATTACTCTTCAAATTATTCAGGGAAATGCACACAAGTGCAGTTTCGCATACCCTCATACAAAAACAACAATGTAATGACGACACTCACACATAAAAAATAAAACAAAACAGCAAAAATTTGTGTACGGATGAGTCACACATCAAAATATGACACGTTTTTGACATAAAGGGCTGGGCACAACTGTCGATGGAGCAATATCGATACGGAAAAAGGAATAAAGGTTACAAACTCAATCATTTTACGATGGGGTGAATAACAACAAAGAGGTCATTTTTATACGCTCGAGCTTTATACAAAAAGCTCGAGAGTGTAGGTGATTGGGTTGGAATTAATGTCTACCCAGGGAAGTTGGGCTCAGGCTGCTGACACTGAACATCGCTCCATGACAGTACTGCCATCTGCATACCCAACAATTTGAATTTTGAAAGATACCGACCGACTGTTGAATAAAAAAATAGCAAACTGATTTTGATAATGTCGTCAATATAGTAAAATATATCATTACTAGCTTCCGCCCGCACCTTGCGTGGATATTAGAGAAAATCTTTAGGGAACCTTCAACCACGTGCCGGACTACAGCTGCGCCACAAAAAAAAAAGTTGGAATTCTGACTTTTTGACTATGCCATGATGAAGTCGCTAATTTGTCGGAATTTGTCGCACAAAAACCAGAATTTGTCGGTCTTGGGTTTAGGAGATACGTGTGGCCCAGCTGTAGAGACGTCTCTACAGCTGCGCCACACAGATCTCGAAAACGGAAGGTCGTAGCGAAAATCTGATTACTCGTGTGTGCAGCCTTTAATTTGTCGGAATTTGTCGCACAAAAACCAGAGTTTGTCGGTCTTGCGTTTAGGAGATCTGTGTGGCGCAGCTGTAGAGACGTCTCTACAGCTGAGCCACACAGATCTCGAAAACGGAAGGTCGTAGCGAAAATCTGATTACTCGTGTGTGCAGCCGTTAATTTGTCGGAATTTGTCGCATAAAAACCAGATTTTGTCGGTCTTGCGTTTAAGAGATATGTGAGGATACGCTGTGGAGACTTTTCTACCTGGATCTTGAGAAAGGAAGGTCGTAGCGAAAATCTGATAACTCGAGTGTGTAGCCGTTAGTTTGTCGGAATTTGTCACCAAGAATCAGAGTTTGTCGATCTTGCGTTTAGGAGATATGTGAGGATACGCTTCCGACCTTTCGTTCTCGAGATCCAGGTAAAAAGGACTCCACAGCGTATCCTTACATATCTCCTAAACGCAAGATCGACAAACTCTGATTCTTGGTGACAAATTCCGACAAACTAACGGCTACACACTCGAGTTATCAGATTTTCGCTACGACCTTCCTTTCTCAAGATCCAGGTAGAAAAGTCTCCACAGCGTATCCTCACATATCTCCTAAACGCAAGACCGACAAAATCTGGTTTTTGTGCGACAAATTCCGACAAATTAACGGCTGCACACACGAGTAATCAGATTTTCGCTACGACCTTCCGTTTTAGAGATCTGTGTGGCTCAGCTGTAGAGACGTCTCTACAGCTGCGCCACACAGATCTCCTAAACGCAAGACCGACAAACTCTGGTTTTTGTGCGACAAATTCCGACAAATTAACGGCTGCACACACGAGTAATCAGATTTTCGCTACGACCTTCCGTTTTCGAGATCTGTGTGGCGCAGCTGTAGAGACGTCTCTACAGCTGGGCCACACGTATCTCCTAAACGCAAGACCGACAAATTCTGGTTTTTGTGCGACAAATTCCGACAAACTATATTCTTCATCATGGCATAGTCAAAAAGTCAGATTTCCAACTTTTTTTTGTGGCGCAGCTGTAGTCCGGCACGTCCTTCAACCAGGATCCGACCAGCCGTTCTTACACGATTAGGCGGGTCCCCACCAAGCGCGCTGCCTCGCGAGGCAAGACGTTAGCCGCGTGTCGCGGGCCTCGCACGAGTTTATTTTAATAATCAGGGGCCCTATTTTTGAATCGCTCGTCTCCAGTCGAGCGCTCGTTTCTACTGATTTTCGTTCGTCATCTCATTGTTTTGAGTCATATGTGGAACGAAAATCAGTCGAAAAGAGCGCTCGACGCCAGCCGAGCGATTCAAAAATAGGCCCCCCGAATTGGGTCCAGAGATACTAGTAGGTTCCCGTTCCCGTTACCGTTCCCGTTTGCGTTCGCATTCATGTCCACCGTGTTGGACTTCAAAATAAATGTCATTTTCAATGTCAATGTCACCATCTCATAAAACCTCAAAAACGACATCCACATCGATTTTCATGTTTACTTACCCCATTTAACCCCTAAGAAATGATTGTCAAAATAAACAAATATATGTTTGCCTATTCATTTTTAGACGTGCTCCTACGAATTTTTAAGTTGTAATGTCAATTTTATATTATTTTTCCATACAAAATTTGAACCCCGTTTTTACCCCTTTAGAGGTTAAATCATGTCCACCGTGTTGGACTTCAAAATAAATGTCATTTTTGCAATTACTTTCCCATTAAACCTCAAGAACGACATCCATATCGCTCCATCCATATCCATATCGATATCCATACACAAAATTTGAAGATCCTAGCTTCAAAACTGAGGTACTTTCATACAAACTTTCATCCCTTATTTCATCCCCTTAGGAATGGAATTTTAAAAAATCCTTTCTTAGCGGATGCCTACGTCAGCGGTTCCCGAATTCTTTTGGCTGCGGAACCCTTTTTGGTTCACCGCTTTTGGGCGGAACCCTAGCTCAAGTAAGAAGTAAACTAACCAGGGTAGTTACATTCAGGTAAAGAAAACCTAGGACAAGGCTGCGCGGCGAGCGCGAAGCGCGAGCCGCAAAAAAAAATGTTGGGTCTATTTTCTAACTAAATGTACGTTCAAATCGATCAAAATGGCAGTAAAACCACTGTAGAGTACTTGTACTATTAGTTATTCTGTGGTAGAGTATGGTAACTGGTAAATGAATGACATGTTGAATGTATGTAAATGTTAGTAATTAAAATACTCAAAATCAATGGAAGCAAACGGGCGGGTCAGCAAAGTAAGAGTAAAATAAAAAAGGAGAACCACTTAATTGAAGGGAAAAAAAGACTTTGATTTAATGTAAGTATTAGGTATTTTTATTTTGACTCTGTTTCCATTCTAATTTTCTATTACTAGGGCCTCTCTCATTAATTGCGCGTCATTTATATATTTACTTACGAATTCCGAACAAGACATGTCTTTTGCAATTCTGCTTTCATTAAATAAATCTACAGAGCAACGATTTCTGACATTAGAACATTTAAGCGTCATATGGGAAAACCTCGCTCAACATAAGCATTTGAAAGCAGTATGCTTAAAGCGCGAGACACAACGCAAAATAAGGCATTTAAGATGTTGTTCTTTAGCTTTTAAACATTTGGACCCATTTTTATTAATACTTTGATTGTGATCGCGTGTTATCATCAAAAATCTGGACAAAACTAATGGATTGTCGGGACGCGGGATAATATCATCGAAATCGGGACTGTCTTTATACCTAAACTCTCGAATTTTCGCGGAACCCCTGCGAGCCTCTCACGGAACCCAGGGTTCCGCGGAACCCCATTCGGGAACCGATGGCCTACGTCATAACATCTACCTGCATGCCAAATTTCAGCCCGATCCGTCCAGTGATTTGGGCTGTGCGTTCACTATATCAGTCAGTCACCTTTGAGTTTTATATATTTAAATTTTTCTAAGAAACTGTTCATTCAATGTCTCAAAAATGGCTTCATCATCCCTGATTTATCATAGTATGATACCTTATTCGAGGTGGTAGGTATATTGAAGGAGATATGATTTTTTTCTGAAGTGCGGCGGCGCGAAACGTTGAATGCCACCCCCTCTTACCTGCCAAGGGGGGGTACCTACCATCCGTCTCTCTCTTAGCGTGGTTGTTTTATGTCATTGGAAAACTTCTAATTTCACGCATGGGTCGGTCATGGGATGGGTGACCAAAAATGTATTATCTCGAGCTCCTCCGTGCCTTGGAAGGCACGATAAGCCGTTGGTCCCGGCTGCATTTGCAGTCGTTAACACCCATCAATCCGCATTGGGCCCGCGTGGTGGGTTATCGCCTATCCTCCCACCTATAAGGAAGGCCTGTGCCCCAGTAGTGGGGACATTAAAAATGGCTGATGGTCAACTATAAATACTAACCCCCTTACTAATAAAGATTGAATAGCAGATGTTTAGTTACACAATGGTTACTCTCTGTCAAACTATTTGAATTTGACATTAAAAAGAAAGTGACAAAACACTGTGTAACTATGCAGCTGCTATACAATCTTTATTAGTAAGGGGGTAAGTATAAAGTACTGCTAGGTACCTATTTGTTTTCTCGCAGTCAATGGTAAAAAGTAGAGTACACAACTCGTGAAAAAAAAAATTTCATCTCGGTTCTTTGTATCCCTCAAACTAAATTCCCTTTTTATTCACCAACACTTTATCGACAAATATTATTTAACGGTAACATCACTAAGTTGCCCATCGGCGAGAACTCGGATTTATCTAGCGACAGATCTGAAATTTGTACGGACGAGCCATGGACTAGCAGACTGTCACTGATCAAATTTGACAACTAATCAAGAATAAAATATACGAATTTAATGTTTAAATGTAAACAAATAGCAATAATACGATAAAAAAATACTTTTACTCAAAAATGCTTGTAATATGATCATTATTTCGACAACCTTCTTTGAACAAAGTCAAGGTTGCCGCGCTTCTCCGATGGTGACGCAACAAAGTTGTACCTATGGGATTTCATTATTGTCGAGTTTTAGCCACCAGCAATTTCCTTTGAGAATCCATTATTGTCGAGTTTTGTTTCAAACATAGTTAGGTGAAAAAAGTACATTGTACAACCCGCGCAGATAAAGAATGGGATTAAAAGTGGCGCGTTCATATTCACTTCTCGCTCACACATTAAACGCCACACCTATCGCTCTCTCAGTCACACTCGTTGTGGTAAGCGCCGTGAGCCGCCATTTTCAATCCCATTCTTTATTTGCGCGGGTGTTATATTGTTGAAAATGATGTTTTTGTAATTTTTTTAACTTTTTTACTATTTTTCCTTTTTGACTTTTTTGACTTTTTACCCTTTTTTTGTCATTTTAATCATTTTTAACATTTTTGTAATATTGGACCAAGTCTTGTATAGTGCTTTGCTCAAAAATGTCAAAAATGTCAAAAATGTCAATAATGTCAACAATGTCAAAAATGTTAAAAATGTCAAAAATGACAAAAATGTCAAAATTGTCAAAAATGTCAAATTTGTCAAAAAAATAAAAAAGTCAAAAGTAAATAATGACATAATGTCAAAAATGGTCATTTTGGTATTTTTGGTAATTTTTGTCATTTTTGTCATTTTTTACTTATTTGACATTTTTGAGTAAAGCACTATACAAGACTTGGTCCACAATGACTGCACTGCTGGCCACGCTATGATGGCCTCAAGCTGAGCTTAAGTACGGTCTCGGCCTTCAAGCTTGGTCATCATTGCTGCCCTTGCTGTCCGCGCTATAAAGGCCTCGACCTCCGGTCTCGGCCTTTATTCCAGCTTGGCCATCAAGGGCTGCAACGATGACCGCGCTGTGACGGCCTGGACCTGCGTTAAGCTACGCTATCGGCCATCATCATCGCGCTGCCAGCAATGCAGTCATTATTGACCGCGTCAGTAATGTACTATTCCTTATGTGAAATGTAACACCGTCTTTTTGTATACTTGATGTTCAAGATCTCTTTTAACAGCAAAAAACTCATAAATTCGACATTTTAAACACAGCAGCGTTCACATGCGCGACTGGACTCGGTCTAGAAAGAAATCCGGGCGCAACTGGTTTTACTAATGCGTATGCCCATTTGGGCTTGTACTTCGGCAGAGGGGAACGCTTCGTATGGCTTCTCTTTCTGTAGAAGCCCGTCTTACTCTAAGGGGTAAACTAGCTAATTTCCTTTAAGCAGTACCTTACAAAAAACTCATCAAATATTAAAGATTTCCTACATTTATTATTGATTTATCTGTTCAGATAAATTAACTATTTTGCAATTATTACATACAATATGATATTTTTCCAGTATTTTCAGTCGTTTTAAGCCATTCAACTCGTTTTTACAAAAATAGATGGTCCAATTATTGGCCCAATATGACCAATTATTGGCTTGTACTGCGCCAAATTATTGGCCATGTCTAATATCAAAAGATAGGCATCAATAAATCATTTTGTCAGTAGATACATAGAAGGCCGATCCATGATGGATCATTAAAAACATTTTCCAATCGAGAATGAAGGTCTTTTAGTTGTCTTTTTAGGGTTCCGTACCCAAAGGGTAAAAACGGGACCCTATCACTAAGACTCCGCTGTCTGTCTGTCTGTCACCAGGCTGTATCTCATGAACCGTGATAGCTAGACAGTTGAAATTTTCACAGATGATGTATTTCTGTTGCCGCTATAACAACAAATACTAAAAACATAATAAAATACATATTTAAGGGGGGCTCCCATACAACAAACGTGATTTTTTTTTTGCTGTTTTTTGGTACGGAACCCTTCGTGAGCGAGTCCGACTCGTACTTGGCTGGTTTTTTATTTATCTTTGGCTTCATCTTCAGTACCTTAAACCAAAATATTAAAGTAGTACGCATGCTTTCACCAGTTACTGGCATTACTAAAAAATGGATTTTCAACTGGTGACCACGGGTCGGTCGGGCTGTTACCACGAGTCTAATATTTGGAAAGCTTAAAAAAAAAAGGATTATTTTCAATTATTGATGAAATAACATTAAATGATTCTGAAATTAAGGTTCCAATTGCACATAATAATATCGATAGTAGGCCAATAATTGGGTACTGAGTCTTAATGCCATACCAATTATGTGGCAGGGCAATAAATTAAAATTCAAACTGGTGGTGGCACTTATCCTAACAAAAAAATTATTTAAGACACTGCTCACGTAACATGAAACTTGTTGCGACTTCAATAAAGTTTGAAAATTTGGTGGCTATTTTAAAAAATAACTGTTCACTGTTGTCAATTTATTATAGTTATTTCGCCTCGTGTGTGATGTGTGAGTATCACATGAGTGTTTTAATAACTAATTATGTACAGTTGCATACAAGACTTTATCTACACCCATTTTTTTATTGTTTCTTATTTTTATTAGGGAAACAGACAATATTTTAATTCATATGGATTAAAAACACCCATGATATTTATCTAAACCCATGATATGTATCCTCTATAAAGGTTTTGACTTTGTCTTTGACTTTGACTTTCCTCTCCCTCCTCGTCATTATGGCTTCCGCAAGAGTGTTATAATGTTGTACTGAATTTCATAATGCAACGCTCGCGCGTGTGCGCGCGGCCCCTTCTTCCCCACGACACTACCAAGGCGCACTACTGGTAGTGGTCGTGGGTAATTTATTTTCCCTTCTACACTACCGGTCCAGTAGTGTCGTAGGTAAATGAAAAATTCCATACATATGGATTCCCCACGACACTACCATTTTTTTTTTCATTTTTTTGATAAATGGCAGAATCTGGAATTTCGTGACAATAATACATGTAAATACATAGGTAACTAAATCTCTATTTAGATCGGTTTATTTAGCACAAATCCAACTTAAACTTAATTAAAAACTTAAAATTATCTTCCTTAAATTACATTACCAAAGTACCAGGGTAGCATAGACTTAGAGGAGGTTAACTTTATTACGTTATATGTAAATACGTTGAATTTGTGCTAAATAAACGGGTACGTATCAGAATGTCTAAAGTTAGAATGTCTAAACTTAAAATGGCAAAGTTCAAAATGTCAAAAATTTGAATGTCTAACGATTAAAATGTAAAAAGTTCAAAATGTCAAAAACTAAAATGTCAAATGGTCAGATAGTCCTAAATTAAAATGTCTAAGTTCAAATGATCAAAACTTAAAATGTCTAATATTCAAATTACCAATTCATAATAAATTCCAATTACATTTTTTCATACATAACTGTAAATCGCAATAATTTTTGTTTGGTTTGGTATTTTGGATTTTTTATTTAGTTAAATATTACTAGATAAGTAATGTCTTTCTTTATCCAATTAATAACATCACAAAAAAGTTAATTATGGTTAAATTGCGAATCATTTTGATGTTATGTTAATACTTTGTATGGGAAGCTCACGCTTCGCCGAAGTAACGGATACTAGCGCGGTTTTCTTGTGGTTTTATTAAAAGTAGTTTGATAATTAGTTAGTATTTGGTTAGATTTTAGATTTTCTTGACGTTTCAGCATAGCCATAGTCAAGGGGGACTTTGAAAATTGTTGTGTTCCGGCAGTAAGAGGTAAGCCAGTACCTCAGTGGTGAGGATTAAATATGTTCCAATCGCAAATCATTTTGGTATTACCTACCACAGATAATTATGTATTAATTACGTTTGTGTGGAAAGCTCACTGTTTGCCGGAGTCTTTTTTCATGGAGGGGATCGCTTATTTTCCTGCTTTAATGTTTGGTGATAAGTGTAGCAGTCTACCAAAATTGAAGTTGAGAAAGTGTGATTTGAATAAGTTAAGAAATAATAACAACTTGATTACGACATTTGGTGATTCAATTTAGGTGAGAGATCTACTATTTTAGGAACAAATATTATTAACTAGGTCACTGAAAACGCATTTATTAGGTAATTGATAAAATCATACCCTTAAAATAATAGAAAATAAATATGATAAAGAGGTAAGAAAATCATAATTTATATTTACATCATAATATAAAAGCTTTACATCTAAGTACCTAAATAATCACAGTAAGTATATTATAATAGTAAAAAAACATTTTTTTACACAATATTGTAATAATGTTACATCTTAGGTAAATAATCACAAATTTCGAAAACGTAAGAATACCCTCCTCCATGTTATAATTTAAAATTGTAATGCAATTACTAGAAACTACAAAGAATTGCTCACAAAATTTTGCAAGGCGATAAATGAAAAAAAAGGCGAATTGTTGTTTTCAAATCATTGTAAACCTTTGACTTATGGACCATTGATATTTTAACTAGTTTGATGTTTGAATCTTTTGACATTTTGAATTTTGCTATTATGAATTTATACATAATGATTTTTGACATTTTAAACCATTTGCATTTTGATTTTTGACATTTTGAACTTTGCCATTTTAACTTTAGACATTATAACTTTAGACATTCTGATACGTACCCAAATAAACTGATCTAAACAGAGATTTACTTGGTGGTACTTAACACGTATTGTATTACGAAAAAATAAAAAAATAAAAGCGATAAAAAAAAGTTAACCTTTCTTATGTTTATGAGATCCTGGTACTTTGGTGAAATACAGATAGTTATATTTACATATTGTCAGAACCACTTACAGAGGATTTAAAGCATGGGTGTGGATAAAGATAATTTTCAACACACTTGCTCGTAAAGTGAGCCCTAATACATCGCTTTTAGGGCCATAAACCGAACTATAACAAACGCGTGCAATAATATATAAAACACTAGTTGGTTATAGAATTATCCCTACAAAGTTAAATAGGTACCTTACTGCAAGTTCTATGCGAGTAAACAGAGCATTTTCAATTTAACCGGGTAATACAGTTATTTTTTTTAGTAACAACAAAGAGGTTTTATGCCGCTGACAATTTTTTGGAATAAATAAATGTGTAGGTCCTTAATTTAGTCAAACAAATATTTATTGTTATCAAATTATTCCTAATTTACAATATTTTGTTATAAAATATTAAAATATTAGCATTTTATCACTTAAATTTATAATTTTGAAGTATGCTGTATGCTCACTAACCCCTTTGTTCGCAAAATATTCTTGCATTGGGCGTGTGAAAAAAACAAAAAAAAACCTGCGCGCCTTTTCTCACCATGATTATCATTTTGTTTTTGTCGTATTTGTTGCTGTGTGGTAAATTACTTTGTTTTTTCCTCGCAAATGTGTTGAAAAACGTCGTATAAAACTCGTGAGCTCTTACTTATTGCACACTCGGCTGAGTTACGCCCTCGCCTGCGGCTCGGGCTGCAACCCACAGCCTTGTGTGCAATAAGCAACCTAAGCTAACTTGTATCATAATGTACTATTATGTAACTAATGTATCAGTTTTATTACTTATAAAACAACGCAGTTTATTGATTAGTATTCTTATTTTTTGATGTTAAGTTTAGGGGGCAATAAATTGGGGGGAAAAGCCTCCCTAGATCTAACATGGATCTGGCCAATGGATCAACCGAGAAATTACTTTGATAGATCCACACACCTCAAAATCAGAATCCAATGAGAGAAAAACATTTCACTAGATCCATTATGGATCTCTTGAGATTAAAGGTCTCATTAGATCCATTTTTATAAAAAAATGATCTTATGAGAGAAAAAACTCACTGGATTCCATGGCCGAAGGATCTGCTGAGATTGGAGATTAATAATGAGGGTGCAAAAACAAAAAAAAAATGTGTATTCGACGAGCTTTATCTTTTTGACAGAGAACCAAATTATTAAATGACGAGTTACTGATTTTTGAAAAAAACAAACGTATTTCACTGCTAAAATGCTGAGATTTTCAATTCAGCTAATCTCAAAAACCCTAAGAATGGGCGCTCATCATTCAGGCCTTGTGCCTTTCATATTAATAAGATACACTTACCTAGGGGCTGTCTCCACGAGCGAGAGAATCGCGACGATGTTACAATACATACAACTATCGCCGTGTGTAGACGGACACGCAGAATATAGAAATACGTGGCACAACGATAACATCGTCGGAGATTCTCTCTTTTGTGGAGACAGCCCCAACAATTAATCTGGATCAGGCCGTTCCCTATCTGTGTATTGATTGTTATACTGCCCGGCATATACAGGGTGCATTTGTAACCACTCTCCTTTGGATCATGCCGCATTCTGGGCCATGCTGCGCATTAACCATACATATCTGTGACAGACTCATGTCATGTTAAAAAGGGGTAGATAACAAAATGTCATATAATAGGAAAATGTAACCCCAAACGGCTCCTTGAGATTAAGATTCCTCTTTTTTCCCGCATTATATTTTAATGATATTCTTCCCACGCAATCACTATAAAATTACTAGAGTATTTTGGTAATTTCATCAAAGCGCATCATGGCCTAGATTGTATAGTAAAATCGGCATAATCCTTTTAAGGATGTCAGATGTGTTTGGGCCATGAAACTGAACAACTTTCTCCATGTAACATGTGTCGAAATACGCCAAAAAATGTTGGTCATCCCATACTAAACTGATCACGTGATCAGTCTCTTTGATTTGTATGAAAAGTCATTTTTTTTTACATATTTGACCCTATGTTTCTTAGAGAAAGTTGTTCAGTTTCATGGACTGAACACATCCCTAAAATTTGGAGAGTGGTTTCAAATGCACCCTGTATATTGGCAAGAGAATGAAAGAGACAAAAGATGCGCCTTAAACTTAGTGTTTATTATGGCTACTGCGCATCTTTTGTCTCTTTCTCTTGCCAATATATATGCCGGCGTCAGTACAATGATGCGATCAATTTAACTTTGTACAACAGGAGTGACCTGTTATACAAAGGCTTCTGTGCGCTTTAGGTTCCATTTTTGAGTAAAGTTGTCGCGTATAACAATAATATCAATTTAATCGCATCATCGTACCCAAGGCTTAGAATAATAACACCTAGAAACCGTGTCCTCGTATGCAAAGTGAGGCAACCAATTCCAAGCCAGACCCAGGTAGCATTTATACGTCATAAAGACGTGAACTTTTCGTCAATTTAGACCGGAGAGACGTCATCAGATGACGTCTAGATATCCAGAAAATGACGTGTGAAAGTCACAGCCCCACGACGTCTTTTTTCTCACGTTAAAATAACGTAACTCTCAAACGTGCCTAGCCCGTTCTTCTATTAGCGTGACTACGCCGTCATTTTTCTCACGTTAAAATAACGTAACTATCAAACGTGCCTAGCACGTTCTTCTATTAGCGTGACTACGACGTCATCTAGATGTCGTCTTTCTGACGTTAAATAGAAACGAACAGGGCACTCCTTAGGGTGCGTCCAAAATTAGCACTTAGCCGAGCTGATAAAAAAAACTCCGTATAGTTTATATACATCATTTATTTTACTTACTTATTGTTAAAAACAAATTTCAAAACATTTCAAGATTCATGGATTGGTCTTGGATTCAGAGGTAAAAAGGCACTTTCTATAAGTACAATCGTAAAACTATACTTTATTTTCTAAAATTAACAGTAGATTATAACCTATTCATAAAATACAATGGATCATCGGAAAACATATAAAATTGTCGTCGGTGCTATTAGGCAACACAACACACTTACATACTATGTCATCCATTGGTAAAATTTTTAACTCTGTCAAATTAGATAAGATAAAGATGTCAAGACCAGCAGAATCAAAAGGATAGTTATATAAAGAATTATACTTTATGAATTCTTTGCCATATACAAAGACTGTTTTATCAATAATGTGTCTCATAATACTATGAATCTCAATTATTTTATTTTTATTAGTCAAACAATAACAATCACTTTTACGATATTCGTACACATAAATGAGAAAATCTTTGCATACACCTTTTTTATAGAATTCGTATACATTGTTCCCATTGAGGTTTGGCCCCAAATAGTTGTCATAAGGTAAAGAAAGATTTTCTTTAACATTGCATTTGGGATATGATGAAAATTCAGTCTCTCTCAGACGTTTAACTAATTGTTGTAGTGGGTATTTAGGAGACCTGACAAGCTTTTTCAAACTACCTAAATAGTTTTCAAAAGGAAAGGCAGAATAATTGTCCAAGACCCCATAAATTCGGACATCGTCAGATACATGGCACATCATGTGAACATTATAAATTAGAAAAGATATTCCGTACACATTTTGTGAATGTTTTATAAACATTAACAATAGTTCGTGTGCAAAATCTATACCAATTGAATTGATGTGCTTTTGAGAGCAAAGAATAGTAATTGCACAGTGAAGTAATATAAAATTTTTATAGAGAGCAGTTGGTAGTATCTCTTTTAAAACAAATGGACCAAGATATAGAAGAAATAGCCTGAATTCGGTGGCCTTCCAGCGAGCTAATTCGTTTAAACTACGAGGTCGTCTGTTAAATTCAACGGGTATAGATTTTACACAAGAAAGTAATTTTTCAGATATCTGTAACACTGAACGGCTACATAAGCGAACTGCTAATTTCCCACCAATCCAAATATTTAGGAGTTTCCTCATCACTCCCAACAATACGGCGTGCATATAATCTACAGGGAACGCAGTGATTAAGTCAATGGGAAGATCTAAAAGTGGAGACTCACCTAAATGATGGTCTTCATCTGATTTTAATCGAAACTGTAAGTTAGTTCTTTTGCCAGCACATACATTTTTATAAATAACTCTTCCTTGGACGTATTCGCCAGGCTCTACACATTTGTCACAGGATGAGTATCCCCCATGTGATTTTGTACATTTCAGAAAAGCTCTAGCTGGGGCGTCGCACACGAAACTGTGCACTTTAACACTGTAGTGGACACTGTCGAAATCAAAACCAATCTCAAGTAATTCTGTTAATTCTTTTACGAAATCTTTTAAAAAAAGGTTTAATGGAGATGGTTTTGAACGTCCACAAAAAATAGCGATAGCAAAAGGTTTTGCATTGGTATAGTTTTTTATCAATCCTAATATAGGCCAAAGTTGTACATTGCTACTTTTGAATAACGGAAGACCGTCTACATTAAAAGAAATTAATATCTCTCTTTTGTCAATCTTAGTGTGACCAAGTAATTTTAATTGACTTTTTAATTGAATAAGGAGTCCAATGTATACTAATTCGCCAGATTCTAAAGATAATGTTTCTACATGCTTTGGTGTCTGCAATAACGTTCTGCTATCTTTTGGCAGTTCAGGGCATATGGGAGAAAGAATCTTTAAAAGACTATCTATAGCATTATGGGGGATTTTATACTGAACTGTGGCCCAGTGTCTCAACTGAGATTTTAAATCAACTTCACTGTTCTCAGTTTCTTGAGACACATATTCATTCATAGATAATGTGGGCTGTGAAACTTCTGTATTTACAGATGGTTCACAATCCACATTATCTATCTGTGAAACTTCTGTACTTACAAAAGGTTCACAATCACTATCAATACTATTATCATTATAAACATTTGATGTGGATACAGTTGATGGTAAACATGGTAACTGACTACATGAAGGCTCAGAATTAACAGTTTCATAATTGCTATCTACGACTGAGTTGCTTGTTTGGATTTCTGAGAATACTTTTAACTTTTCTTCTTTAACACGTCGGAGTAATTGTCGTTGCCCAACTACAGCTTTTCGCTTAACACCTGTTTTTTCAATTGCTGACATAATCTAATTCTTTTTCACCTGTTTCTTTTCTCGTTGTGGCGCGTGTTTAAGCCAGTTTTTAATAATATCTTCTATTTGTCTACTCGTGGAACCAGTAGCTGTCTTCACAGCATCTGTACAGAAAGCATTTTTTTTTACATTAGCTTCCTCGTCCAATGATTTTTGTCAATTTTTGACTGATTGGCAAACTGTCTTTGTGCCTCAGCAACATACTGCACACAAGTTACATGATTAACAACAGCAACTAAACAACTAATGGTGCCAATTTTCATCAAAATCGGTTCAGTAGTTTTTTTGCATGATAAAAAATTACATAGGTATTAGTTGAGTCATGTAAAAAGAGCGCTAGAAGAAAGTAGAGAGAAGTATGTTTGCACAAAAACGGACTTTCTTTTAGCGAATTTTTTTAATGACGCGAACTATAGGGTAAGTGGGAAGTACGCAGTCCCATAGTAGTTATACTAGTTCCCAATAAGTGGGATAAGTCTTATTTACGAGATTATTAGCTCTAGCCAGTTGCTAGATACTATTTATAATTACAGTAAAAACAACTAACCAACAACAGCATCGCGCAGACGAAGTTCCGAAAATGGGTGTTTGTCCGATCGTTTGCCATAAAAATTGTACTGTTTTGCGAAACTGTCGGTCATAATGAATTTCATGATCCTTGATACCTGGTTCGAGGTACCTGTTCCACCTAGAGATTTTAAGTAGGAAACCTGCAAAATTCAAATAATTACTCAGAATTGTAAAGGTCAGGCTACTATGGAAAGAGCTAGGTAAAGACGGCGACCGTTTCGATGAAAAAAATTGTAGTGGGGGAGGCCTGTGCTCCATCAGTAACAAAATGTTAAAGGTTGTTAAAATTAGTCAAATTTAATTAAAATTAAAATATGATGCGACAGTTGCTACATACCAGATCTTCATAATGTTTTGAATTTTTTAGTAACAATTCTGTAGTTTCCAGCTCCTCTTTACATTTCAAGGGGAATTTAAATTCCGGTATTGAATGTCCGGTCTTTTTTTCCTTCAAAAGTGATATTATTTGCTCATTTTGAACTTTTATATAAGACAGTAGAGATATTATTTTATCCTGGAAGCCTGAAAATAATTATTAAAAAAAGTAAATCTATAAATCTTAAACTCTATAAAAAATTTTTTAGTATAGATATAAAGATGAAGGAGTACCTACCTATTGTTCCAGTAGATACTGGAGCGGAGCCATCACTGCTTGTGCTTATAGTGTTATATTCATAATTAGTAACTTTAGATGTGAAATCTGAAATCCACAATAAATTACCGTTCAGAATCCTAGCTATAGTAATAAATCTATATAATAATACTAGCTCCCGCCCGCGGCTTCGCTCGCGTGAAATTTGGTTATATCGCGCTCCCTAAGGAACATGTCAAATTTTCGGGATAAAAAGTATCCTATGTTTTTTTTTGGGTCTTAAAGACCTAGATCCAACCCAAATTTCATCAAGGTAGGTTCAGTAGTTTTGGCGAGAAAGACGGACGGACAAACAAACAAACAGACTCACACACTTTCCCATTTATATTATAAGTATCGATTCAAGGTGTCCCGGACATATACCCGAAACTCTAAACTTGGACTTAGACCATCATTCTGAACAATAATCACGAATAAATTGTTGTCAGAAATTGGTAGCTGATTGAGCTTCACATTTTGTATGGTACAATGAGCTTCCCATACAAAATGTTATGGGAAGCCCAATATTTTTTTCATTTCTGCTAAGATTTTATTAGTGAGTTTTGGTCAGAATGATGATCTGAGTCCATAGTTGGAGTTTCCGCCGCTATGCAACCTATACACAGGGTGTCCAGGGCATCCTTACTAATATTATAAATGCGAAGGTCCGTTTGTTTGTTTGTTTGTTACGCCTTCACGTCTCAACTACTGAACCGATCGTCATGAAATTTTGCATACACGTTGTCAGGGGTACAGAGAAGGACATAGGGTACCATTCATCCCGAAAAAAAGTATTGTTACCGAGGGATAGCAAAAAAACTTTCCACGCAGACGAAGTCGCGGGCAGCAGCTAGTTATATATAAATACTTAAATACCTTTAAATATATATATACATACCTTTACAGCTTTGTGAACCCAAGGACGATGTTGGAGCAGGGCTTGTTGGAGCAGGGCATACTATGTCCGCAGCTGATTGAGTAGGAGTGGATACAAAAGCTTCCTGCTCTATTTCTACAAAAGAAATGATCATATGGACAAAACATTGTACAAATATGTGTAAAATTCTACACTAAAAAACTAGTGAACCAATTTTGATAAATCTTGCACTGTACCCTAAATTGAACAATACTCAATCTGAATTTGTAATGTTCCGACTTGTACATAGTTTATGAGAAATGTGAGCACAAACATAGATACATACATTCATACATACACTCGTCAAATTTGGCACGTTTGTTTAGAAGTCTTTAAAGATTATGTATGCCAAATTCTATCAATGTTACCTACATAAGAGTTGAATTCATAACTCTCCTTTTTTGAAGTCGGGTTAAAATGAAATTGAATAAACATGAACCAATAACTTCTAAGTAAAAATAAATATTCTTAAATAAAGCATAGTTAAAGAGTAAAAATAAAATAACACCATACCTTTCACCAAACTATTTGATACGGACAGGTTCAGGTGTAATAAAGAATCATCTGGCTGCAAAATATTTTCAGACCCACTGGGAATATCTGTTAACATAAAAAATATATCTCAGATTTTTAAGAAAGTAAAATACATGGGTATCTATTAATAGGATTATACTTTACTTTCTAGTATTGATGAAGAATCGACAGATTTTTTGGAGATATCTGCAATATAAAAATATATGTGATTTATACAAATTGTAGGTATAGTTTTTATAAATATGAATTCTAGTTTCCCACCATGCCTTACAAGCCACACCAGAAAATTATGTAAATAACAGGCTATTGCAGAAATTCAACACCTTTTTTAAAAAAAATATAAGTAAGTATAAGTATCTCACATGTCTGGTATCTGAATAATTAATGATTATGTGTCCTTAATATCTCACAAACCCGTTAATAAATAAAGCACATTTTAGTTGTAGTAATTAAATTCAAAATATATTAGTGTATGAAAGC
The DNA here is from genome assembly GCA_943789525.1 of Agriphila geniculea. Taxonomy (NCBI): domain Eukaryota; kingdom Metazoa; phylum Arthropoda; class Insecta; order Lepidoptera; family Crambidae; genus Agriphila; species Agriphila geniculea. The sequence continues at coordinate 15,930,549 of OX038870.1, read as the reverse complement.
ATTAATAAAATATATTATTTATCATACTTACTACAAAATAAATGAGTTCAAAATTTTTAACATCATGGATTTTGTGTTAAAACTGGAGACTTACATTGAGCAAACTTTTTTTTTAGTGGCGGTGGACTTTCAAATCCCTCATTTTCTTCTTCGTCAGAAGAATTATACCGCTTATTGCGTATCTGTTTTCTTTTGACAGGTTTTTCAGGTTCTGCTTCTGACTGTGTCTGTATGTCAGACATTTCCTCAGCCAACTTTAATTTTTTCTTGGCTTTTTCTATATCATCTAAGCATAAAAACAAAGAAAATCATGCAATACCCAAAAACCAACAGGCTTAATAAAAAAAAGATGCAATAAATTAGAATTAGTATCACATTTCATAAGTTTTATTGCAGTGTTTTGTGAGGACTGAAACTGGAAACAACCCACTGGCTATAACTGGGGACAGGGATCTTCAGGAGAAAATCTTTACATGATTGTGCAGCGGGATAAAATTATTTTACATATTGAAACTGAACCCGTTTCTTATTCGATCCACCAACACCAACCAAGAATTTTGTTAATACAGCGTTAGAGGATGCTGCACACAAGCAATCAGATACCATACCACACAGGGACATGATAATTTACGAACTTACCTGTTTCATAGAACACGCGTTGCACGCCGTATAATTTCCATTTCTCATCAGGCGTCAGGCTCCCGTGTAAAAATTTGTCAAAGGCCTTTGTTCCTTTTATTGGAGGCCAGTACACTTCACAACCCCTGGGCGTCAGCCAGTTTTTATTTATTACCGAGACGGTTCCACCATCGGCAGGGCAAAATTGTATTACGGCAAACATTTCACAAAAAATAAGACCGGTAAAAATGGCTAAAAAACAGACAGGTTGACGTGACGCGTCTTGAAAACGGCGGGAAAGGAAAAACGGTTTATTGCCGACTTTTTTTTTTAAACAAGTCCTTCAGCCGACATCATTTACCTAGACAGTTTTGTTTATTGCTTTGCTGTGCTGACATCAAGAAAGACAGTGTTACCAACTCTTCAAAATATTTCGCCTTAAAATAAAATAAAAAAATCTTTACTCTTATGCTCGAGAGTACATAAATACCTGCAAGCAAACATAACTCATGTGAGTCCTAATGACAAAAAAAAACACTTTAAAAGATAAAATTCAGAAAAAATATTAATTTCTCATGTGTTAGGTACTAAATTTTGTGTTTATGTCGAGAGTATGTTGCATCAAGAGTTTTTATGTTCTAGTGCATAAAATAATTTCAAGTCAGTATTTTCAATTACTTTTATTTATGCAAGACAAAAATATTCAATAATCATACAGGTTGTAATAAGAGGTATACTGCCCGGCATATATATTGGCAAGAGAAAGAAAGGGACAAAATATGCGCAGTAGCCATAAACACTAAGTTTATGGCTACTGCGCATCTTTTGTCTCTTTCATTTTCTTGCCAATATATATGCCGGCATCTGTACAGTGTATTGGCCAGCGCACCACCATTTAGATTTTTTAGAAATTGCGGCACAAGTTTACAATAAACACTTAAACAAACCGAAAATGTTATGTTAACTTATATCCTAGAGTGTTATGTTAACGTACCGAAATAAATGCCTAATTTTCGAAATAGCCGATTCGTAAACTGAACTCCGACAAACGGAACTGCGACACGTATATTCTCCGACACGTCTGAACTGCGAAACGTCTCAACACTCTCAACTTCGACATTACTAAAATCCGAAACAACTAAATTCTGAAACCACCGTAGTGTATACAGGGTGTTACAGAAATGGTATATACATCCAAAGTGGGGTATAGAGTCAACCCACTTTGGATGTATATACCATTTCTACAGGATACTAATTCCAAAAAATAGTAAATTGTACAACAAGTGCATAAAACGCATCATTTTACCGGAGACGTATATATCCATATATATATATATAAGATGCCTTGTAATTAGTGTCAAATATTTTCAGGGCTGAACATATAAGTCATATGGATCACATATAAAAAATATTTCGAAAATCTACACGTTGGTTCAGAATTTAATTTTTCAAACAAAAAAATAATGCCCTTATTTTTATAAAATAAGCTCATGCTGTACATGTACACTCACACTATCTTAAGACTACGCACGCATAGCATTCATTTCACACAATTACACAATTGTCGTTGTGTGCGTGAATGAACTTAAAGACACTCACCCACAGGCGTGTTTTTATCTGACGATGCGATAATATCGTTCGGATGCGTCTTGCTGCCCCCTGCACTGCACATCCTGCACGAACACGAACACTGCGATACGATATGATGACACTGAGCAGACACTGAATGACACTGAACTTGAAAAAATCCACTGTATCTGACAGTTAATGCACAATGTGTCAGTCACTGCACACAATAAAACTCACTTGGATTCCATGAACCTCAGTCTCACGAAACAGTCTACGGCTTCTGGTAGCCTGTAGTTGGCGTCATGATTATTATTTAGAAGGGGGGACGCCAGCGAAGGGGGGACGTCAGCGAAGCCGGACGGGTGATCAGTCACCTTGATCGAAACCATTTCCCTAAATCCTCTGAAAGCTGAGAGCAGGGGTGGCGTCATAATAGCACAACAACGTCAACAACACCATGTTTAAATAATCCGCGTTATTATAGCGATAGTTCGGCATTTTGTGGCTTACGGCCTTACGCACTCACGCGCACGCACAACAATACACCCGACCGAACGAAAGAATAACCGCAACTGACGGACAAGCGCGAAGTGCCGCGAAGCGAAGCGCGGCGCGTGCCCCGCACACTAGAGATGTGGCATCACATGACATGACGTACACAATTGATTGATTAATTGATTCAACGATTACATTAATTTATTTTAGTTTTATCTTAAAGGGATGCCTCCCTTTGAGAAACTAACATGCAAATAGAGTCACCTAATACTTACTAGCTCAGACCAAATTAGGTATTCAGAATCACTGTCGTCATTTATTATCAATTTACAATTTCATTTTCTCATTATTTTTTTTAAATCGGCGGAGTATAAAAAAGGCGGACTTAATGCTTTTATTGTAGTACAATAAAGAGATCTTTTATTGTAGTACAATAAAGAGAAAAAAAAATCTGCTAAATGGCAAGTTATGGTAAAATAAAAAATCAGCCAACTGCGAGTCGGACTCGCGCACGAAGGGTTCCGTACCAAAAAATTGCAAAAGAATAACGTTTGTTGTATGGGAGCCCCCCTTAAATATTAATTTTATTCTGTTTTTTAGTATTTTTTGTTATAGCGGCAACAGAAATACATCATCTGTAAAAATTTCTACTTTCTAGCTATCACGGTTCATGAGATACAGCATGGTGACAGACAGACAGACTACAGAGAATAGGGTCCCTCCCGTTTTTACCCTTTGGGTACGGAACCCTAAAAATCGTGGTGCACTCCGGGAGTGCCGGCAGAAGTGAAAACTTGAATATTAACGTTGTGCATTTTTGATATTTTGGAATGGTTAGGGAGTAATTTTGCACGAATTGCTGTCTTACGGTTACGAATTTACTCTAAATTTGAATTTACGAATACAGAACAGTAATTGTACGAAAGTCTTATCCATAGCTTGACAGAAAATCTAGAGTTTTGACATTGAATTAAAAATTTGCCCGTTGCTATGGTGACACAAGTGTTTACGTCTTGAAATGACGTGCCGCTATTTTCGCCGCACCCCGTAGAAAGAGAGAGGGATACTTCCGCCACCGGCTGTCTACTCTCCATCCGTCACATCCGTCTTACGAATTTTCGATTAGGGTCACGTGATCCTGACTGACTGACGCGAGTTCAACATTTTTTCCCCATCACAAAAAAGCGTACAACGCCGCTAAAGAAGTTTTCACTTCAAAAATTATAACAGCCAAATAAACATTCGCTAATCTAATTCCAGATTATAAAAACTATTGTACAAAAACAAAATTCTGTAATGTGATCGTTTTTTTCTGTAAATGCCCGATAGCTTTTACTTTATTCGTAAATTGAAACTAGTGAATCAAATGAACTCAGAAAAAATAAGAGTAGGTAATAATTTTTTATCTGCTGCATATTACTAATAGGTAATTTAATCAATCCTATAATTAATTACTGTACATCAAGTAGATATTGCTTTTGCAACAAATCCTAAGCTGAAAAAATTACGTCTGATGTGCACTTGATTTTATTAATAAGAATCAATTAAGAATCTTTAAATTTATCGATAATTACAGCACTAGGTCGGCTATCATTGAGTCAGTGCGAGCCGGCCGCGGAGCGGCGCAGCGGGTAGGGTTGCCACCTCTCCCGGATTTCCGGGAGTCTCCCGGAATCGTGACCAGAAAATAAATATCTCCCGTCTCCAGGAATTATTTCAAGATAATCCAAATTATCGCGGAATTTAAAATTCATCAATATTCGAATGGAATGTAGAGTTTTTTAGATTTGTGAATCTAGATTTGTGAATCTAGATTTGTGAATCTAGATTTGTGAATCTAAAAACTCTACATTCCATTCGAATATTGATGAATTTTAAATTCCGGGATAATTTGGATTATCTTAAAGTCACAACTTTTCGTTTGGAATTACGTATGTACGGAATTCCATAACGGGATTCCGTCTGTGTGCGGCCAAGCCCTTGGCCGGGCTAAATGAAAAACATTTCAAAGCAGACAGTCCAGACATTCGTCAATTTTCAAATGGAATGTACTTAGTCTTTTTTCGAGTTGTGAGTTCTATTCTAAACCAGTAATTTTGAAATCTATAGCAAAAACGAAAAATATAACTTCAAAAAATAATAAAATGTGTTATTAAAAATTTACTTATTTTATTTTGAAGTTTTCCATCTTCCGGATTCAAACGGCCAAGAGGTGGCAACCCTACGGCGGGGCGCTGGCCGCTGATAGATCGCGCGCGCTGGCATTTCGGCGAAATCTTTCCTGGGTATTTGAAGGGTTATTCCCTACTAACACTTTTGTTTTGATAAACGAAGCGTGCAATAAATGAAGTCATAATATGATTATGATGATGTTCAGGTTATGTTTTACATAAAAGTACACTCATTAAATTCACAGCTGGGCATAGGCTTAAATTTAAAAAGTCTAGACCTAGTTATTTACCTTCCTTTTTGTTTTAGTTGTTAAAAGAAGGTTGAGTTAGACATTTATTAAAAAGTTAATCCACTGCTGAACATCAGGTCAAGTATTGAGTAGGTACCTACCAACTACGGAAGCGCATTTCATATTCACTGTCGGGCAAAGTCCAAATTTAATAAGTCCACTGTTGATCTTAATTAAGCCTACTAAGCCATGTTGTAAAAAGCTAGTCTTATTCTAAACAAAGGCGCTTTTTCTAATAAGTAGCTTAATTTTAAATGGGCATAGTTTTTGATATAAAAAAATCCAAGTTAAACTCAAAGTTTATTGATACCAATTTAATACTTTTTAACAAACCTACGACATAAAATTTTAGTGAATCAGGAATAACCCGCGCTTCGACGTTTGTGTGTGCGTGTGGGTTGGTGTGTAGACAACAGGCGCGTGGCAGCGCGCTGCTTTGAAAGCGCCGCGCTGCCCGGCGGGGATATGTTACAATGCCGAAGTAGGAAAGACCGAATTTTACAAGACCCATCATGGACGAAAAACCGAAAATCAAAAGGTCAAATGGTTGTTTGGCCATACGTTTAAAATCATGAAATGACATTTTACCGAAAATACTAAATCCCGAAGCTTAAAAAACCTAAGTTAAATACCTACGTTTTATACCCCGAACTATTTAATACCGAATTAACGAGTTAGTCAAAAACAACAAGCTGTAAATAATTACAAAAGGGGTAAAAATTCAAATAAATTCACAATTATTTATTTGAATTGGGTTGGATCTTAAAACGAGTCGCCTTCTTTGAGGTTAATTGAGGCTGTGGAGGTGTCTTTGGGCTTCACTTGAAATGCTTATAGCAAATTTAGCTGCCGGAAATGAGTCTAAACCGTAGACCGTAGTTCACGAGGTAGGTGCGACTGTGCGAGGAGCGTAGCGACGAGCATGTTAGGTTGACATGAACCCAGCGCGCAAGTCGAGCGAGCGAAGCGAGCGTGCCGTGGCAGCGGCCAGCGAAGCGCCAGAAAAAAACTATTTCAAACTCGATTGGTGGATTTTGTCAAAATAATGCCCCTTTTTTAAGTATTTTTGAGTAAAACAAATTAACAGCATCGCATACTTTCATAAATGTATGTGTTTGTGTAGGTAGAGTAACAGTGATAAGTATCAACATTTTAACTTACGTGGTTTTAAACTTTCGGGATTTCGAACTTTCGGTCATTTGACAATCGATCTTTTAAGTTTCGGTCTATCGGATTTCAACATTTTTTAGTATGTTCGGTATTTTGAAAATAGGTGTTTTATGCATCGATATTTCGGTCGTAGAATTTTCGGCATTATAATGGATACCCACCCGGCGGCCGGCGCCCGCGTCCGCGGTCGATGGCCCGGCGCATGTGTTCAGTAGGCTAGTGTGTGTAAATTGTTTGAATGTAGTTGTTTCCCAGCTGTAAAGGCTGATGTTTTTTGTGATTATGTAACCAAGTTGTTTACCTTATTATCTCGCAAACTAACCTGCAAATAGTACCTCATTTTTTGCTGACCTATGCATTATGACTTGTATGTTTAGCCCTGAAAATATTTGACACTAATTAAGGGGCTCCTTATATATACGAAACTATGATATTTACGACATTTTGTCAAAGAAGAATTGATGTTTATAATTGCTTTTCCAGTTGAATGGCATATTTTTCATGGGTGGAAAATAATTTTTTTAAAATAATAAAAAAATACTTCTTTGACATCAGTATCATGTAAAGTCACCCCACTTCGGATGTATACGTCACGGGCAAACCCAAATTTCGATTGAAACCAATTTGAATTCGGGTTTTGCCCCCGCAGCTTGGGCAAACCTAGGTCTTCCCAATACTGGCTGGGCAAATCTAGAATACAATGCGATTAGGCAAGCTCAACAAAATCAATCGACCCCAATCGAGGCCGAGCAAGCTGTACAAGGTCCATCGGCCCCCCACTAGGCCGATCGATCCTACAATGACACTGGGTGAGTTTCACAGATCGTTTAATTTATTTACTCTCTAAGTGGATGTGTTTGTTTGGGCTCTCTTCTTCTTAGCGAGTAGACTGCAAAGTCGATCGACCCCACAAAATAGTCCTTGTCAGAATTTCGAAACCGCCTCACGGCCTCTGACGTGGTTTTCGACCACCCGAGGGCGACCGGGACCGACGGCTTCACGTGTTTGGGTAGGGAGGTATTTTATTATTTTATTTTTATAAAATCGAAATGAGAACAACTACTCATGAACATAGGTCAAAATACTAAAATGAGCAGAAATTAATTATTGAGGAACTAATATGTCATGTTAATGGCAACACCGACACAAACGTCAGATAAGATAATGTCAATGTCTTGTATTTATTACAAGTAGATTACTTTGAAATCGATTTTTGCAAAATTTTTGTGAATTACTTTAAATAATGAACCGGACTATTCATGGGGGAGCTCGTGAAATTATATATAAAGTATTCATGAGATGATTTGCAGAATTTCAAGCTGGTAAACTATTATCGGAATCGGATGATGTTTACTAAGGAACAGCTGATATCACAGGTAATTTGATATTATGTACTTAATTTAATTAGTTCAACCTATATTAACTATATAGTTCAACCTACCTATATTCCGCTCTACTGCATGTAAATCGAATATTTATTTACATTTAAAATCTTTTGAGGTTATAACATGTTTGTTGTTTATTTTTATTAAATAAAATTTTAGTCTTCATTATAAATTAGATACTTGAATGCAAATTTTATTTTACAGGTAAATCGATAAGCACTATCCGAAGAAATGTAGAACATGGTGAGAAGACAGGTGGAAAATTTGGCACTCCTGCCGAAAAGGTCGGCCTAGAAAGGAGTTAGGCGACTTCAATAAATGTACTATCCGCCAAAAAGTTCATTTTTTTTATACTGTAAAAAAGGAGTATCAACAGTTAAAAACATGAAAAGTCGCTGCCTAAAACATTGGTGGAAAGGACATTAAACAACTCACCGAGGAGGCTTTCAAATTATTGGAAGAGTTGCTGCGGCACATAAAAAAAATGGAATCTCAGTATTATGAATGAGGCAGAACCTTATATCACAATATAGATCAGTTAGTAATATGTGTTGAAGAAGAGAGCTCTTCCAGTGACACGGAGTGGTCAGATGGAAATGATATGCCTGTTCAGGTACATCCCATCAACCAACTCCTGAAGAGTTCTTAGGAGAAGAATACCTAGATTTTGACATGCTCAATAAATAGATCTTTATTATTAATTGTACAAATTGTTTTTATTTCATTACCCTCATTTTATTAACCGACTTCAAACAGAAAAAAGGAGGTTATCAATTCAATGTGTATGTATGTAATATTGTTGGAATTGTCCCATTATTTAGTATGTTAATCTCTACCAACTTCTAACTCTTTATATAACCGCCGCACATGTGTGCCAAATTTCATTAATGTTTGTATGTATGTTTGTCCACCTGTTTCTAAAAACCAAAAGGCAGATTGCGATTATTCTTTTTTTGTTCGTTTGTGTATAGTTCAACTTAAGGAATAGTAAAAGTTTCATCAAAATCGGTTCAGTAGTTTCTGAGATATGGAATGTCGAAAATTTGAATATTCTAAGTACCTACATGTTGAAGTCGGTTGTATCTATGATTTTTAAGCATATACTTGTTTGTATTGATTAGTTTCTGAACATAATTTTTCAAACCGGTTCAGTAGAACCGGTTTGAAAAATTATCTTCCCATTAGAATCCTACATTATCTCTCATGCATTAGGTTGTAATTTTTTATAAAATTAAAATTGATGCTGAAAACTTTTAAATAAAATATATTATTTATTTATTTATTTAAGTAAGGCTTACCAACTAAACACATACATGACATTCATAATTAATAGGAACAAATAACAATAGTGTAGATATGCGTCTAAATTAAAGGTATGCACAACATTCAAAACTATATAGACCTATTAAAACAAATAATATAATTTAAATATAAGAAATGCAACACAACATCAATATTTTATAAAATACTTAATCAAAAATTAAATCAGAATCACATAAATATGGAGAAGGTTTAACTTCTATATTTTTAGTAGCTTTTATTTTTTTCTCATTTTTCGTAAATGACAACAAAACTGTAGCAGTCAAAAAAGGATTGTAAAAGGTGGTTCACAGCGCTTTCCCACAATAAGTGTTAGTGAGTCAGCGAGAAGAGAACATGTACGCCGCCCTTTCTAATCCCATTTCCCTTCTTCCCACTACACTACCAAGGCGCACTACTGTTAGTGTCGTGTGTAATTTCTTTTCCCTTCTACACTATTCACCCATTACACGGTAGGTTTTGCTGTCAATTTAACCACAGTCACGAGCTGTGCAGGCGCGGTCGCAGCCCGAAATATTGGGGGGGGGGGGGGGGTCACTAATAATAATACAATTACTTTTTTGTAATTTTAGAAGCTTTTTCTATGTGACATGTACGATTTTGGGGGGGGTGATGTCCCCTGTGACTAGGGTTACCATCTGACCGGATAAATCCGGTCTTGACCGGATTTTAGGGGCTCAGACCGGACTCCGCCCGGATTTTACTCGAGACCGGATTTTCAATCGTGCTTGGTCAAAATCATTACACCATTGATTGTATGTAATGATTTTGTCTAAACCATCATCGCCGCAAAGTCAAAAGCGCGCGGCGACTAGGCTCTATGAATGGGTCATTTCCTGAAAGATGCCCATAATTTTCTTATAATAAACCACGCACTTGGGTATAATTTTACAAAAAAAAAGATAAATTTAAGACTGTTGCCAGCAGATAATAAATATATAAGACTAGCGGCCGCCCGCGACTTCGTCTGCGTGGACAGTTTTTTTGCTATCCCTCGGGAACTGTATGTTTTTTCTGGATGAAAGGTACCCTATGTCCTTTTCTGTGTATGCCATATATATATTACCATATATCCAACGTGTATGCAAAATTTCATAATGATCGGTTCAGTAGTTAAGACGTGAAGGCGTAACAAACAAACAAACAAATAAACAAACAAACGGACTTTCGCATTTATAATATTAGTAAGGATGTGCCTAATGGAAACTAAATGGCTCACATTTTTTTTTATTTGAGTCTAAGACCGGATTTTTGTCCAAAAATCAGGATTTTCAACCTCTTGCAACCGGATTTCTGAATTTTGGTCCTGGTAACTCTACCTGTGACCCCCCCCCCCCCCCCCCCCCCCCCCCTGGGACCGCGCCTGGAGCTGTGTGACTGACGATTAACCTACCGTGTAATGTAGTGACTGATGGTTGCATGATGTGATTTGTTCTTTCCATCAGTCAATCAGTCAACGTAATTCATGACTGATGGAATTTGACTGACGCTTGCATGACCGTGTAATGGCTGCCTAAGATCCGACGTGGATCTAGCCAGTGTTTTCTACGAAGAAAAAAGGAAATTGAAGATAGATTGTATCCACTTCAGAAGAAAATTAAAATGAGAAATAGGAACAAAGATATCATTTGTTTTATTTGAAAATATAGGCACGTCTGTGTCATGATTTGTAAATGCATAAACAAAATGTTATATCATAAAGATTCATTATTTCCTCATATTCCTCATTAAGCGATTCCACAACTTGCTGCCAATAGCTTCTCCTGGCATTTTCATCTTGAATTTGGATGTTGATTTGTTTCAGTTCTGTAAACGCCATACGATTAAATAAATAAGTTCTGTGAATGAACGAAATGCTAGTAAAATATTCTGAGTTTGTCTGTTTGGTAATAAGTACTCTTATAAAGCACAAAAATTTAGTACAAAAATTATAGTGCACAGGTCACGTGATACTAAAAATTCGGTCAAGTTATATTGCGCGAGCTGTACTCTGCGATCTAGGGAGTTCAACCGGTACAGTACGAGGCATATATCTTGAAATTTTTTTGACGGACTGGGGATTAGTTCGCGCATGTGCTCTTGTGATTGTGAGCGACAATTTGCTTGCCTCGCCGCCTGCCGCGCTGGCTGTGGCCGGGACCGTTATACTTAGTAACAATACGTATGAAAATGGTGAAGCATGCATTCTACAGTGAAACTCTGGTCCGGCTATGGTCGTTTGGTCATCTTCGGTCTAATACCGGAGCCATCTATCTATGAATGAACGCTTACTGTCGCAGACTCCGCAAGCGACAATCTGCAGCATTCTTCTGATATCCACGTCATCCTCTACCCTGCCGATATAGATGAAGCGTACCAGATGCGGCATGAGCTCGAACACTCGCCGCAATGGAAACGTGGCGAACCTCCACTGGTGTACGCTCAGAGTTCCTGTTCAGAAAATTATAATTGTAATACACCTACGTTCCTATTTGATTTGTTATACCAGCGAGGAGCATGCGAAGTCTTTAGATACTCTTTATAAAATATAAAACCATTCAATTAAGTACCACTTTCAGATTTATAATAGGTACCTAGTAGGTATATATAGGAATATTTCTCCCTAATAATAGGGTAGGTACTACCTACCCTATTATTAGGGAGAATCCTTTGTTGCCCGTGGTATGTACTACCAGTATTACTACCAGTAGTACCGCGGGTAAAAAAAAAACCCGTCGTACTACCAATCGATCCAGTAGTAAGTACCACGGGAAATTCTAAATCTATGCTACCCTGGTACTTTGGTAAGGTTATTTAAAGAATATAATAATTTTTGATTATTTAGAGTAGTCCAAAAGGATTGAAATTTTTGTTTAAGTTACGGTAGTAACACGGGCAATTTTATTTTTCCCGTCTTATAAATTTCAACTGCAGTTAACAAGGCAATTAAATTACCGTTGTTGCTACCGGTAGTAACACGGGCAACAAAGGGAAATATGTATTTGTGTTAATTGGTATCCCCGTAACCACACACACCGTTAATGTTGCTTCACTTTATAGTATCTCAATCAAATCGCAACACGGAGTCCTTATTTTTTTTCTCGTCCGTGGCCTAGCTACGATGTTTTTGACATGATGTTTAGTTATGGACAAGGTCACATCTGCCCCCCTACTCAAATGGCAACTTTTCTATATGAGAGTCAATATGGCGGGTGTATCGTGGCGAATCGAAATGTCTCAAATACTAAAAAAATGTACCTAAAATGTACTATTTAGTACCTGGAATTAAAAAATTTGTACCTAAATAAGAAAAAAGTTATAACGAAATCAAAGGTACACCCGCCATATTGACGTCAATATGGCGGGTGTATCTTAATAAATCAATATTGAACCATTATACATAAAATATAACTACATCAAAAAAATGTACCTAAATTGTACCTCAAGGCAAAAAAAACACATGCTCGATTACTTAAGTAGTTTCTGAGAAATCAAACAACAGTTTTTTTTGTGATCAACAAGATGGCGGGATCCCTTATGGTCTTAAAGTATATCACGGCTAGATTTTACCATTCATTAGTGCCATTCATATTTTGGTAACTACTATTTAGTACTATTCGTTTGGAACTATTTGGTACCATTCATGAGGTACTATTTAGTACAAATAATTTAGTACCATTCATTTGTCACTATTTAGTACAAATTATTTGTTGCCATATAGTACAATTTATTTGGTACCATATAGTACCATTCGTTTGTTACTATTAAGTACCATTCATTAGGTACTATTAAATAAAAATTATTTGGTACCATCTTGTACCATTCGTTTGTTACTATATGAATGGTGCTATTTAGTATAAATTATTTGGTACCATATAGTACCATTCATTTGTTGCTATTAAGTACCATTAATTAGGTACTATTTAGTACAAATAATTTAGTACCATATAGTACCATTTATTTGTTTCTATTTAGTGCCATTCATTAGGTACTATTAGGTACAAATTATTTAGTACCATATTGTACCATTTATTTGTCACTATTAAGTACCATTCATTAGATACTATTGGGTACAAATTATTTTTCTACCATATAGTACCATTCTTTGTTACTATTTAGTGCCATTCATTAGGTACTATTTAGTACAAATTATTTGGTACCATATAGTACCATTCATTTGTTTCTATTAAGTGCCATTCATTTGTTTCTATTTAGTGCCATTCATTAGGTACTATTAGGTACAATTTATTTGGTACCATATTGTCCATTTATTTGTCACTATTAAGTACCCCTCATTCGATACTGTTTGGTACAAAATATTTTTCTACCATATAGTACCATTCTTTGTTACTATTAAGTACCATTCATTAGGTACTATTTAGTACAAAGAATTTAGTTCCATATAGTACCATTTATTTGTTTCTATTTAGCGCCATTCATTAGGTACTATTAGGTACAAATTATTTGTTACCATATTGTACCTTTTATTTGTCACTATTAAGTGCCATTCATTAGAAACTATTGGGTACAAATTATTTTTCTACCATATAGTACCATTCTTTGTTACTATTTAGTCCCGATCATTGGGTACTATTTAGTACAAATTATTTGGTACCATATTTTACCATTCGTTTGTTACTATTTAGTACTTACCATTCATTAGGTACAAAATTTCATGCCATCCTATTATAACACTATTAATACTATTACTGTTATGTACCATTTAATACTATCGATATCGAATTATCGATATTAATGTCAATATTGTCAAGATATACATCACTGACATGACACTACAACCTACAAGGTTATTTTTAGTATATACGAAACCTGACAACTGTTTGTTCAGAATCAGTAATAGAATCGATCGCAATATTTTTTTGTATCATCTTTTATTTTGTTTGACCAAATAATATTTACAAAACCATAATTAACGCACACCCCACTAAAGGGACAACACAAAAAGCTTGTTACTTCGTGAGTTTTTAATACCTACCAATCATTATCAATGTTTTTATAATGATTCTGAAATAAAAATATGTGACCCGTGTTTCGACTTTCGTATATACCACGTATACACAAAAAATAATATTGTATACATTTTTACACACACAAACGTAATTAAAATATTTCGGTTTCATTTGACAGCTCATTGTTTTTTCCTTAATTAGCTTTAAGGAGATGGCTACACGCGTGGTAAATACTGTGATCCATCAGTATTTAATCTGGGGCCTATTTGACAAAAGATTAGTAAATTTACTACAGTAATTTACTATTGTTGTTATTGGGATAGAATTATGTTTCGTATTAATTATAAAACATAATTCTACTCTAATAAACACCTACTATGGTAAATTACTGTACTTTTTAGGGTTTCGTAGCCTAAAGGCCAAAAACGGAACCCTTATAGATTCGTTATGTCTGTCTGTCCGTCCGTCCGTATGTCACAGCAACTTTATTCCGAAACTATTAGGATTACACAGTTGAAACTTGGTAGGTAGATGTATTCTGTGAACCGCTTTACGATTTTTACACAAAAATAAAAAAATATTAAGGTGCGGCTCCTCATATATGGAACTGAAAAGGAATTTTTTTCATCAATCTAGTACGTGCGGGGTGTCTAAAATGACACTGAGTTTTCTAAGACTATTTTTTCTCAAAGTCAACTGTTTGAAAGCTATACACTGCCAAAGAGTGAAAAATAAAAAATATATCTACTGTAGATCTTAATAAACACTTTCAACGAAAATTGGTTTAAGCGAGATATATTTAGTAGTTTTAGAGATTAGCGTATTTTCCAAAACCGCAAATATAACTTTGTCATTTTTACAAACTCTATGAAAAACAAAGTTTTTACAGATGAATAATTATGGTATGGTATATGGTAACATTGGTAACTACGGAACCCTACTGGGCCTGACACCCACTTGGCCGATTTTTAATAGATTTTATTGTTTTGTACTGTCTTGTTTTGTGTATATTGTAGATGGATACTGTGTCTGAAATAAAGAATTATTATTATTAATTATTTTATGAAATAGAAACCTGATTAATTACCTACTGATCACAGTATTTACCACGAATGTAGCCGTCACCTATGGGCCTACCGTATGGGGCATATGGCATATAACATTGTTAGTATTAACATGATACCGTGATAATATTGGCAGTATAATAGGCTGTATCGTATCATATGAACAGTACCATGAGCCCTTTGAACTCAGAAAACAACTATGGTGTAGGTAGATACTTCACAAATTAAAACAAAAAAAACTTTTTTTCATAATCTTTTATGAATTATTAAAATTAGTTATATTTGGATACATTTTCTTTTAAAAAAAAAATTCTGTACCTGTCACAGAGTAAAACAAACTTATAAAAATCTATGTAACGAAAATAAGAACTTTCTGCATTATTTTTCAAAAATTATGTAATTAACAAACATAAATAAAAATATAAATTAAATAATAACCGAAAAGTTACTTTTGTCATAATGGGCACATTATATGAAACTTAAATTTTGTTTTTACAGAGTAATTAAGTAAATCAAGACATTCCTAAAAATAAGATCAGTAACGAAAATGCACGAAAATGAGGAACTTTCTTCATTATTTCTTAAAAGTTATGTAATCAACAAACATATAAATTAAAACAAACTTTTGTCATAATGGAAACAATACGTTTTTATAAAATAAAATATAAATATTCACCAAGTAAAAAAATACATAACTTTCTTATAAAATGAAATAAAAAGAAAGTTACTGTCGTAATGGGCATATTATAATAAAATTTAAATGTATTTTTTACAGAGTAAAACATTCTTAAAAATTAGACCAGTACGTTACGAAAATGCACGAAAATGAGGAACTTTCTTCATTATTTCTCAAAAGTTGAGTAATCAACAAACATAAACTTAAAAAAAACTTTTATCATAATGGACACAATACGTTTTTATAAAATAAAAAAATATTCTTCACAAAGTGCAAATATATATATAATTTTCTAATAAAATGGAAAGAAAATTACTTTTGTCGTAATAGGAACATTATAAAAAACATAAATATATTTTTTACAGAGTAAGTAAAACAAAACATTCTTAAAAATGAGATCAGTAACGAAATTAGGAACTTTACTATTTCTTAAAAGTTTAGTAATCAACAAACAACAATAACGTAACAATCTAACATAACAATACCTAACCTAAAAAAACTTTTGTCATTTTTAAAACTTTTATAAAATAGCACTATTTTTACAAAGCAGAATGAACACGTCATGTGGGAGCATTTTTATTTAGGTACTTCGTTTAAAATATTTGTAAGGTATTAAAAACACTGCCTTTTCAGTCTTGTTTGTAATATTTTTATATAATTATTTTTGTCCATACATAATGCAGTTAACGATTAGTGTTTTTGGAGTTTTGGTTACAAAATTGTTCAGATCATCAAAACATTTCCATTCATTGTTACGACGACAATGAGCCCTGTAGTGACCAATCTTGTGGATGTTTGTAACATCACCGCCGGATGGTAAAAACTCAATTAATCCAAGGATTTCGTATCTTGTACTATTTAATGTTATTTCCGTAGGTACATCTTTAAGAAAAATTACGTCTGATTGATTCAGCTCAAAAGCTATTGTATTAGTAAGTACATATTTTAATGTTCGTATGCCGTTGCAGTTATCACGTCGACATTGTACAATATTATTATCGTCACATAACATTGACTCTGCTGATTGATTGAGCATTGAGATATTTGGCATATTATAATTTAGTGGTAAAAAAGATACTTTTCTTTGAACTTTGTTTATGACACATTCAGTATTTGTGCATGATTCTTGTAAAATGGCACTATAAATTGCATCGACTAAAATATTTTCAAAAATATACGTTATATTGCACTCGCAAGTAACGAAAGTTTTGTCATCGATATAAGTTTTTTGAAAATATCGCCCAAGAAGTCGCGCTCGCTCCTTATACAAATCTGTCCGTGTAGTTTTAACATCAATCATTTTTTTAATAAACTGACAAAATTCATTTGGATTATTGAGTACACAGGTATTTAAATAAAATCTTTCAACACAACCTACTGCAACTATTTGTGCAACCGAGTCAAATGCGCAAGTATTTGATACGTGTAAATCTTTCATGCCTGTTTGTAGTATTGTTCCATTTAATAGTAATACCACAGGTTTCTGAGTATGCACACTTTTTTTTTACTATCTTTCGAGCGTTAGCTTTGCCCTTCCAATTTTATCACGGTATCATGATAATATTGACAATGTAATATGTCCCTTAGGCAGGGAATGATAACGTTATTTTTAAATGTAACGTTATTTCTTTTTTTTTACCGTTAATTTTAACATTAACGTTATGTCAATAAATAACATTACTTTAGATAACGTTACATAGAAATTAACTTTATTCCAATTAATAACGATACTTTTTTTACCGATAATTTTACCGGTACTATTGTACCGGTAAAGTATAACGCTATATTTAACGGTAATTTTACCGGGACAATAACGTTATTTTTACCGGTAAATTTACCGATAAAATGTTTAAACGGTTTTTTAACGTTATTTTATGTATCGTTATTTTTTTAACGGTATTTCAATCCCTGCCCTTGGGGCAGGGCCATAAAGTTAATAGAGGAACAAGCATGAGCTTTCAAACGAAACCTAAATTTGATTACATATGTGTGTGTAAAAATGTTTATGTAAAGTGTCAGTGATGTATGTCTTGTTCCTATTGACATTAATATTGATATCGATAGTATTAATTAGTACCTAGGTAACAGTGACAAACAGTATTAAAAGAGTGATAATAGGATGGAAAGGAACGTTGCATGGGTGGAGTAAAGTATATGACTATTAAAAAAAATCTGAATTTGATACTTTGCACCTAATGTAGTTTTATTTCTGCAATTTTTTTCTTGGTAAATATTTGGTGTGTCAAACAGTCAAAATGTCGATCACCTAGTCAAACATTTTTGCCATGGGTACCCCTGCCTGCCTAGCATGACCGATTTATATCGCGTGATATAGCGTTTTATCACGTTTAACTGTCAAAAAGACAAAGGAATTTGACAGATGAGGGTCGATAAAATGCTATATCACGCGATATAAATCGGTCATGCTAGGCAGGCTGGATTACATAGTGATAGACAACCGACAAAAAATATCGATAACTTAATACAGCCCCAGCCAGAGTGCCCCAGTGTAAAATGAAAATATATAAAAAAAATATCTTTTCCATTCTTTCTAGTCGATCTTTGCGTCTTACCTAAATAAATGTTTATAGAAAAGAAAATTCACGCTTTATTGTCTAATTTTAAAAATCTAACGCAATCGCTTTCGTTTGACAAATGGATGTGACACATTGCTGCATTTCTTTGGTAAGTTTTTATTTGTGCCAAAAAGAAACTTCAATGGATTACATCCTGAAAGCGATTGCGATAGATTTTGAAGTTAGAATATAAAAAGACAGGTCGTTTAAAGTCGAAAGGGGTTTTAGTACCAAAATATTTGTACTAAATAGTACCTAATGAATGGTACTAAATAGTTACAAATGCATGGTACTACTTATAAGGTACCAAATAAATTGTACTATACGGCACCAAATAATTTGTACTCAATAGTACCTAATGAATGGTACTAAATAGTAACAAACGAATGGAACTATATGATACCAAATAAATTGTACTAAATAGTACCTACCTAATGAATGATACTAAGTAGAAAAAAAATATTGGTACTAAATTATTTGTACTAAATTGTATCTAATGAATGATACTAAAGAGTAACAAAGTAATAGTGCAATATAGTACCAAATAATTTGTACCTAATAGTATCTAATGAATGGTACTTATAAGTAACAGACAAATGGTACAATATGGTACTAAATTATTTGTACTAAATAGTACTTAATGAATGGTACTCAAAGTAACAAACGAATGGTTCAATATGGTACCAAATAATTTGTACTATTTGGCACCAAATAATTTATATTTAATAGTACCTAATTAATGGTACTAATTAGTAGTGAATAAATGGTACTAAATAGTAACAAAGTAAGTGTACAAATTTGTACCTAAAAGTACCTAATGAATGGTACTAAATAGAAACAAACTAATAGTACAATATGTTACCAAATAATTTGTACCTAATAGTACCCAATGAATTGTGGGTAAATAGTAACAAACTAATGGTACTATATGGTACCGAATAATTTGTACTAAATAGTACTATTCATATAGTAACAAAAGAATGTTACAATATGGTACCAAATAAATTGTACTATATGGCACCAAATAATTAGTACTAAATAGTACCTAATGAATGGCACTAAAAAGTATCAAACGAATGGTACAATATGGTACTAAATTATTTGTACTAAATAGTACCTAATGAATGGTACTTAAAGTAACAAACGAATGTTACAATATGGTACCAAATAAATTGTACCTAATAGTACCTAATGAATGGCACTAAATAGAAACAAATGAATGGTACTATGTGGTACCAAATAATTTGTACTAAATAGTACCTAATGAATGGCACTAAATAGTAACAAAGAATGGTACTATATGGTAGAAAAATAATTTGTACCCAATAGTATCTAATGAATGGTACTTAATAGTGACAAATAAATGGTACAATATGGTACTAAATAATTTGTACCTAATAGTACCTAATGAATGGCACTAAATAGAAACAAATAAATGGTACTATATGGTACTAAATTATTTGTACTAAATAGTACCTAATTAATGGTACTTAATAGCAACAAATGAATGGTACTATATGGTACCAAATAATTTATACTAAATAGCACCATTCATATAGTAACAAACGAATGGTACAAGATGGTACCAAATAATTTTTATTTAATAGTACCTAATGAATGGTACTTAATAGTAACAAACGAATGGTACTATATGGTACCAAATAAATTGTACTATATGACAACAAATAATTTGTACTAAATAGTGACAAATGAATGGTACTAAATTATTTGTACTAAATAGTACCTCATGAATGGTACCAAATAGTTCCAAACGAATAGTACTAAATAGTAGTTACCAAAATATGAATGGCACTAATGAATGGTAAAATCTAGCCGTGATATACTTTAAGACCATAAGGGATCCCGCCATCTTGTTGATCACAAAAAAAAACTGTTGTTTGATTTCTCAGAAACTACTTAAGTAATCGAGCATGTGTTTTTTTTGCCTTGAGGTACAATTTAGGTACATTTTTTTGATGTAGTTATATTTTATGTATAATGGTTCAATATTGATTTATTAAGATACACCCGCCATATTGACGTCAATATGGCGGGTGTACCTTTGATTTCGTTATAACTTTTTTCTTATTTAGGTACAAATTTTTTAATTCCAGGTACTAAATAGTACATTTTAGGTACATTTTTTTAGTATTTGAGACATTTCGATTCGCCACGATACACCCGCCATATTGACTCTCATCTTTTCTATTCGTTTGAACGCTACACTTATAGAGGAGGGGCCAAGCCTTCAAAATTGAAATCCCGTCGGACAAGCGAGTGCTCTACCGACAACTAGTATCATTGTCTTCAGCATGATCTCCTGAACAATAATATAGCGGTTGTCGCATTATAAAGTGGTGGAGGGGGGAGGGGGGGAGGAAAAAGGTGCAAAACTCGGTTATCAGAGTTTGGCTAATTTCTCAATAACCACTTGTTCGATTTAAACAAATAAACTGTCATATGGTAGGTAATATTCTTATAACAGATTTTATCAAACAATGGTTTTTGTAGATACTATAGTTTATGAAATAATTAGATAAAATATGAATTTCAAATAAATATATTTTTTGTTTTGTAGAATTGAAGCAGTAAATTGAAATAAACTACTATGTAATCAAAACTATGAAAATTAGCTCCAGAAAAAAAATATCGGTGAATAGCCCAGTCATTCCCTTATATAGAATAATAAACTTGTTAGACATTTTTGTCTAGTAACTAGCTAAAAAAAATTTTTTTGTGTCGCGTGGCGAAATTTTTTCTTCAATTTTTTTTTCTTAAATCCTCTACAAAATTAAAAGTATGAAGATTTGCCTCAGGAAAAAAATAACGGTAAATAGCCCAGTTATCTCATTATATAGAATGATAAACTTATCAAACATCTTTGTCTGGTAATTATGTTAAAAAAAATGTTTTTATTGCGTAGCGAATTTTCTTTATCTCTTTTTTTTCGAAAATCCTCTACAGAATTAAGACTATCAAAATTTGCCCCATAAAACAATAATAGTGAATAGTCCAGTTATTTTTCTATATAGAATAATAAATTTGTAAAACATTTTTGTCTAATAACTGTGTTACAAAATGTTTTGTGGTGCGTGGCGAAATTTTCTTTACAATTTTTTTTTTCGAAAATCCTCTACAAAATTAAATCTATGATGATTTGCCTCAGAAAAAAATGCTGATGAATAGCTTAGTTATTGCACTATACAGAAAAATAAACTTATCAAACATTTTTGTGTAGAAATTATGTTAAAAAAAAATATTTCTGTCACGCAGCGAAATTTTCTCTAACATATAATTTTTCCAAAAATCTTCTACAGAATTAAAACTATGAGGATTTTCTCCAGAAAAAAATAAAGTAAATAGATCAATTATCCCACTATATAGATTAATAAACTTATCAAACATTTTGGTCTCGTAACTGTGTTAAAAATTGTTTTGTGTCACATAACTCGGTGGACCTGCAAAGTTATGTTTAAATGAGTTTGCACGCCACAAAATATTTTTTAACACAGTTACTAGACAAAAATATTTGACAAATTTATTATTCTATATAGTGAAATAACTGGGTTTTTTACAATTATTTTTTTTCTGGGTCAAATCGTCATAGTTTTAATTCTGTAGAGGATTTTCGAACAATTGGTAGAAAAAATTTCACCTCGTGAACAAATAAACATTTTTTAACATAGTTACTAGACAAATTTTTTTATCATGTTTAGTATTTTATATATAGTGGAATAACTGGGCTATTCACCAGTATTTTTTTTCCGAGGATAATTTTTATAGTTTTAATTCTGTAGAGGATTTTCGAAAAGAATGGTAGAAAACATTTCGCCACGCGACCCAAAAAATTTTTAAAGCATAGTTACTAGATAAAAATATTTAACAAGTTTATTACTCTATATAGTGAAACAACTGTGCTATGTACAAATATTTTTTTCTAGGGCAAATCCTCATAGTTTTAATTTCATAGTACTTTCTTTCAATTTACTGCTTCAATTCTGCAAAACTAAAAAAGCCTTTGTTTGAAATTCATCTTTTTTCAATTTTTGTAATAAACTTTAGTATTTACAAAAACCATTGTTTGATAAAATTTGTTGTTACGGGTATTATCTACCATATGACACCTTATTTGTTTTAATCGGACAAGCGGTTACTGAAAAATTATCCAAACCCTGATACCCGATTTCCGCATCTTTTCCCTCCCCTCCCTCCCCCCTCAACCACTTTATAATGCGACAACCGCTATATTCTTGTTCAAGAGATCATGCTGAAGACAATGATACCAGTTGTCGGTAGAGAACTCTCTGGTTCGACGGGAATCGTCATTAGACGACTTTCGTTAAAGCGGTTTCCATATTATTCGGACAGTGACCTCCCGCACTATATCGATGATAATTTTGCTGTCTTCCAGCCAAATTTCAAAACTAAAAAACAAACAGCAAGCTAATGACTGTGGCAATTTTACGTAGTACTTTATACTATATGTACTTCTGTACTTTATTTTAATTTACTGCTTCAAATCTACAAAACCAAAAATGATTTTGTTTGAAATTCGACTTTTTTCTAATTATTTAATAAACTATAGTATTTACAAAAACCATTGCTAAATAAAATATGTTGTCAAGGACATTACCTACCCTAGGACACCTTACTTGTTTAAATCGGACAAGTGGTTGTTGAGAAAATTAACCAATTTCCGATACTCGACTTCCGCATCTTTTCCCTCCCCCCCTCCCCCCTCCACCACTTTATAATGCGACAACCGCTGTATTCTTGTTCAGGAGATCATGCTGAAGACAATGATACCGGTTGTCGGTGGAGCACTCTCTTGTCCAGCCGGAATCGTAATTAGACGACTTTCGTAAATGTGGCATCTCCTCTATTACTATTAAAACTTTAAAATAAGCAGTAAACTATAAAATTACGTGCCGTCAGTTTGTGATTTACATAAGTTTGTGACATGTGATTCAATCATCTATTGCTCATATAAGCTTTAAAAATAAGCGTAGCGTTCAAACGAATTGAAAGTTGGCCATTTGGGTAGGGGGGCTGGTCCTTTTAAAAGTATTTTTGTAGGTAGCTTAACTCACCTAAAGTATTTCCAAAGAAGAATGCAATATGACGAATGAAACAACTTATATCTGAATCTTGCCTTTGTCTCATTTTCAGGTCTATACCATATTGTAAATGAGTTTCCTTGAGTGGTATACTTGGCGATAGAAATCGTCTTAAGTTGTCATAATCTCGAACACGAACTGTTAAAAAACCGTGATATTACCGCTACCATTGTTTCGAAAGGCAATTGTTGAAGAAACAGGTCTACAGCTTGCCTATAGAGTCGACAAAATTTGGGGCGCTTCTAACACATCAAAAATTGCATAGAAAGAAGTGCCCACTGTTTAATTTTCTACCTCCCGCACACAACCTAACGCTCTACAAGAAGTCGGTTCTACATGCATTCTACCTAGGGCTTCCACTCTCGGACCTATTTCACAATCTCGGGATCGAGACGAGACTATATGGCTGATTCTCGGGACTCTCGAAATTTCGAGACTCTCGAAATGATAATATGACGCATTTTTTTATGATAGATAGGCAAGCGCTTGCGCGATATCACGCCTGATGGTAAGCGATGATGTGATTTACGATGGAACGCGCTTGCCTAGAAGATACCTAATCACTCGCGACTTGAAGGCCCCCAGATTGTACATGTTGGGAAACACAGACTTATGCAAAGAGTTCCACTCTCTGGCGGTACGGATGATAAAATTTGAAGCAAAATGCTAATTCGTATCTCTGGTCGTCCGATGGAAGAAAGGAGATGCGGAATTAGGTTGTGCACTACCACCTTACACTCGCTGAAATGTACCCGATAAAAACCTTGCGAACTTGCGTCTATGCTCGAGACTTCGGAGCTTATTACAGAAAAGATTAGCGTTGCCGATGAGCTTCCTGGCCCTCCGCTTAAAGGGTTCAAGCGTCTGGAGCTCATTTTTGGCGGAGCCACCCCAAAGATGACAGCAGTACTCCATACACGATCGAACTTGCACTTGGTATAGAATGAGCAGCTGTTCCGGCGTGAAGTAAAGTATTTTCTCACCTTTGCGAAAATGCTAAGCTTTTTAGATGCCAATTGTACTTTATTCCAATTACTAGCGACCCGCCCTCGCTTCGCTTCGGTGTAGTGTGGAATTTGACACCATGTATTATACATATAAACCTTCCTCTTGAATCACTCTATCTATTAATAAAACCGCATCGAAATTCGTTGCTTGGAAAGATTTAAGAATACATAGGGATATAGGGACAGAGAAAGCGACTTTGTTTTATACTATGTATTGATAGTGATACTTTATTCTCGATGAAAGAGCCAAAATTGAGTGTTAGAGTCAATGATATGCCGAGAAGGTATAGTTGTTCTGTTCAGTAATCGGCAAATCGGCACGGATACACCTCGGAAAGTGACTCAGGTCGAAACTACTCCCTTTAGCAGAGAACAGACACGCCTGGGTTTTTGATGGATTGAACCTGCCTGACCTGATTGGCATCGCCCCATTCGGAGACTGCCTGCAGTGACAGGTTCGTGTTCTGACCATCGCCTCCCTAAGACACTGGGCTTGTTTTGCACTGACTCGAGCATCAGATATGTAGTTCTCTACAACGATGTTGTCATCTGCGTACCCCAAAATACCGGATATTAGCAGGTAATTAATATTCAGCAGGTGTTCCTGTTTAGTCCACCCTTGAGGGACCAATCCCTGACTCCGGCATTGATAGCCAACTGGTCGGATGAGTAGCCATCAATGACAACTCGAATCGACCGATCCCTCTGGAAGTCCGATATCCAGACACAAAACCGGTGGGAAGTCCGGCAATAAGGCTATCATGCCTCACCCTGTCAAAAGCCTTCGAGTTATCAAGAGTAACAGCGAGCGCCTCTCCATACCTCTCGATGGCTTCTCTTCATTTGCAAGTGGTGTACTTATGCTAGAAGATCTCCAGTGGAACGGTTTCGGCGAAACCCGTATTAATGGTCACTGAGGAGGTCGTTTGCTTCTGGATACGACAGGAAAATCTCGAAAATCCCGAGACTGGAAACTAAAACTCTCGGGACCAAATATCATTCGAGACTCTCGGGAAATCGAGACTCTCGAATCCCGGGATGGAAGCCCTAATTCTACCCCAGTCATCTTAAACATTCTAGGTCGCAAAAAATTGCAAGGTTCTGCATTTTTGGGATGTTGTTAAAGTCGCATTACTCATCTCCCAGCAAAAATGTAAACAAAGAAACGTCACTGTCAAATTGACAAACTGACCCTGAGAGTGACATTTTCAGATATTGAAAAGCTTTGGTCACTTTTATAACTTTTTAATTTGTTTATTATATTTTGAGTCATTATAAATATAACTTTATCCAGGGTAATTTTAAAGTATGATGGTAATTAGAAATTTTATCTTTATAACCTATCATAACCATTTTGATGTTAAAAATTCTTGATACGAACTGATAAGAAAACTAAACTTAGATATTGACTGTATGTACCTAAACTATCAAAAATACGTAGGTAACAGGACAGAACAGGGTTGGCAACGCAAAGCTAATTGTAGATGTCGCTGCGTACGCTTGTTCCTCAGACAGTAGACGTTCAGAACAAAATGTATGGGAAAATTGTTATTTATTTTGTGGTATTTTTTTTACCGAAACAGACCCATTGACCCAAAATGGATATAAAAGACGGAAGAAAGAAAAAGGAGATGCCGGTATCGAAAGCCAAATTAAGACGTTTTTATTCTTACAGAACTTATGCATTTTTTCTATATCCAGATTTACTTCACAGAATTTAATCATTTAAAGCTAAAAAAACTATATTTTTAAGTAAAAGTCCTTTGTTCTCATAGCTCTCCTGCAACAAGCGTATGCAGCGCCATTTTGACAGTTGCCCTCCCCATTATAATTGTTTCAACTAACCTTATTTACAATAAAAGTCAAAGTCGAAATCAAAAAAATCGTCTATATTTTCCTACCACCCGTTCCAGACTTTTTAACTGACAAGAAGAACGGGCGCAAGAAACTTATCAGCTTTAACAGGGATAAGTAACGATATTACAAACTTAAATATATCGTTACCAAATATACATTGGCCTATCTAGAGATTTTTCCAGGGGGGGGGGGGCTGGCCCCCAGTTCGGAGGTAAAACTAATGGGGGAGGGGGGTGTTCGGTTAATAAAAAAATGTCACTACCCTCCTATGTCTCCCCTACGAATTAAATGTTTATGGTTTTTGTTAAACTATTTTGAATAAGAAATAAATGTAAAGATTATTTAGGTATTCTTATTAAAATGTTGGATCTAAGTTAAACTGAACTTATTTTAAGACAATTTTTATAATCTTTTACATACATTCTTAATCGAGAACTGGCAGAATGTCTTAGCATCTTCGCCTGTCGTCGTCGTCGTCGTCCCCCGCCCCCCCAAACCAAAAGACAAATGTTACTACTACAGCTTCTATTATTACTACTTTTTAATACATTTTATAAAATGAACCAAAGGTTGATGTACACGGTTTGCAGTTAATGTGTGCACAGCATCATGAATATCTTTTCTACTATAAAACTGTTATTATGAAATATTAAATTATATTACTGTTTTTGCCGCAAAACTCATGATTCAGAATATTTATATAATCTATTTTTATTAGGTTCGTGATGAAAAAACATGTAGGTGTGTTTATTTCTTGACTTAGCAATATACTATTTCCTCTTGAGTTGTTTTGTTCTGGCAACACCTTTGTTTACATTTTTGCTGGGAGATGAGTAATGCGACTTTAGGATAGATATCAGTAGTGTAAATCCAAATTTGCAACCCTGAAAGACCTGTGCTAACTTCGTAGTGCTCGAAAAACCTTGACTTTTTTCAGTTTTTGGCTTACAACTTCTAAAAAATGAATTCTACGGCAAAGTCGTCTATGACACTTTTAAAGAAGATAAAATTACCAACAATTTGAATCTAATTTCAGCTCTGAGTGTCATATATATCTCGAGATACACACTTCAAATATGGTCCATTTTTGACAAAAAGTTATTCAAGCTAGTCTTTCGAACAAAACAACGTTTAAAATACTAATTCTACGAGGAAAAGCATAAGAAATAAAGTTGCATAACAGCTATTTAGCTTTAATTTAAGATTAAGAAAAACTCTTTAGGACCAATAATAATTCTCTTGTTATCTGATAAAAAAAATAGGATTTCGGATTTTTCAAAAAAATTAAGCCTGACGAGTGGTAGGACTCTTTTAAAGAATAAAAATGATGTCAATCAGCGGAAAACAGTGTATCATGCAAAATTAAATTAAATACAATTAATGTTAACGTGTAAAACACTTCACATTATAAAACAAAGTTCTCCGCCTCGTCTGTCTGTCTGTTTGCGATAAACTGAATAACTACTGCACAGATTTTCATGCAGTTTTCATTAATGGATAGAGTGATTTATGAGGAAGGTTTAGATATATAATTTGTTAAGGTTTTATGTAAATTAGATGAAATATAACATAATCCGAGTGATAACGCTCCTATAATAAACAGATTTTTGGCGCAAATGGAGGTGCCGACTGGAAGGTATTTGTTTTCTTTTAGGGGTGATGAAAGGTTGCAATTGGTAAAATAAAGGAAGGAATCAAAGCGAAACCTGAGTAGGTTGCCAATTTCTTAATAATAAAGTCACAGTGGCGAAATGATGGAGGAACCTCGAAATTTTCAGACTTTTTTCAGATTTTGGCTTACCATTTCTAAAAAATGCATTCTACGGCAAAGTTATCGAAAACATTTTTAAAGAAGATAAAACTGACAACAAATTGAGCGTAATTTTAGCTCTGTATGTACTATATATCTTGAAATACAACACCTCAAATTGGGTAATTTTTCAAAAAAAGTTTGATGTTTATAGTAAGCTACTTTTTTGAATGACATACTGTCTAAAGTACTCATTCTACGAGAAAAGACATAAGAAATATAGTTGTAGAACAGTTATTTAACTTTTATTTAAGACTAAGAAAAACGCTTTAGTACCAATAATAGTTCTCTTGATATCAGGTCAAAAAAAAATTGATAATTGGAAATTTCAAAAAAAAGAAGCTTGACTCATTGTAGGACTCTTTTAAATGGTAAAAAAGACATCAATCAGCGTAAAATTGCTTATCCTGTAAAATAAAATCAAACTCAATTAATATTATTGTGTTATTTCATAAAAATATCACAGTGGCGAAGTGATGGAGAGACCTCAGCTTACATCTGCGATAGAAACACGCAACACGTCAATTACCTACTATTTATTAATCAATTACAACAAAAAGGTACATAAATAGATAATAAATTAACAATTAATAGATAACTGTGCAATGTTGATAACAATTTACATTCAAAGCTCAATTTCTTGAAAAATCAGACTTTCTAATATATTTTTTTTACTTGATAACACGAAAATTATTGGTCTTTAAGCGTTTTTCTTAATCTTAAATTAAACCTAAATAACTGGTCTACCGTCGTGGAGATCCTTAGGGGAGGCCTATACCCAGCAGTGGGTGTCGTGCGGCTGATATGATGAACTGGTCTACTACTTTATTTCTTATGTTTTTCCTCGTAGAATCAGTATTTTAGACGGTATTTTGTTCGAAAGACTAGCTTTACTACAAATTTACAACTTTTTGTCAAAAATGGATCGTTTTTGAAGTGTGTATCTCAAGATATATATGACACTCAGAGCTGAAATTAGATTCAAATTGTTGGTAATTTTATCTTCTTTAAAAGTGTCATAGACAACTTTGCCGTATAATGCATTTTTTAGAAGTTGTAAGCCAAAAACTGAAAAACGTTGAGGTTTCTCGAGCACTACGAAGTTAGCGCAGGTCTTTCAGGGTTGCAAATTTGAATTCACACTATTGGTATCTATCCTAACAACATCCCAAAACCTCACAACCTTGCAATTTTTTGCGACCTAACGCGATTTTTGTGTCTAAGACGACTGGCCTATTCATACAGTCTCCGATCCTAAAAAGTCGGTTGTGTGCGGGCACGATAAAAGTAAAAGTATAATCTTATGAGATGAGCTTAGCCAACTGACAGAATGCCATCAGCAGGTAAAGATCGGGGCACGCAAGGTTCACCCTCCGCCAGGCGGTGTCGGGGACGCCGTGGCCCCCCACTCCGAGAGCGGCATTAGCTCTTCCTGGCGTCTGATCTTCTCGGCATATTAGCTAGAAAATACATAAGTAATTGTAATTTTTTTAAGAAGGTACCTATAGAATTAGCCTAAAAATCCGCTTGATCCCCCTGGAAAACTGAGTGTAAGTGGAACACTTTCAATAAACGCTCTCCTTTTTTGGGAAGTGTTTAAAAAGGCAGTAAGTAGAGTTACTGATTCCGCTATACAACGTGTGGCAAAATAACCCCTAGTACCGCACATCATCGTGTAACGCCAGGCCCCTATTTCACAGACGTGACAATTGTATATTACAATGACAATTTGATGTACGTTGCGGTATCTGTGAGTAGTTTGAGCAGTATGTTTTCTAAATTCAATTTGGCTGACGCGATGGACACCGATTGTCATTGTCATTTACAAATGTCACGTCTGTGGTTGTGTGGCACATTTTGGTTGGGGGGTCATGTCCAGAGACCGGACTTGCGGTGGCACGAATAAAATGACGTTTAATAGTGCGTGGACAACTTAATTATCTATTTGTGTAATGTATCGATAAAAAATATAATGAGAGACTTTCCAGGCAACGTTCCTCAAAAATCTACTAGATGGCGCTGTCCAATTCCCAACAACCTTACTTGATACTATGGTATATGAATGTGCTATCTATCTATAGTAATAAAGAGTACCATCGTAAAAACATATGATTTTGACAATTTGGTTTCATTGTAATCTTTCTGTAATATTGTTGTGAATATTGAAAATGACTAATATTAATTTATTATAATATTATTCACTAGTACCTATATTTTGCTTTGAGGTATCTATCATTATTACTATGCGAGAAGACCTTGTAACTTTCTTGGACTCCGATAACCGTCGACCAATGAATCAAGACTACGGTTCTTGGACTCTAGCAGCGCTATAATGTACCCCTTAAACGGTCAAGCATGGCTTTTAGCATGTACACGTAATTACCACCACCACTACTATTTGGGGGCGTGGCCTACCTTTGATACAGTAGCCGGCAAACATCTTGAAATCGGGTAAGGGTTGCGCAGAACACGTATTTTGGGTATGCGTAGCGGTGAGGTACGCGGGCGGTGGGCGCGCGCGCGCTATGGGCCGTTCGTAAGTGCACATCTACTCATCGCCACTCCGTCGAAGAGCGTCAAGATGTTTGCCGGAATCTAGGCCACAGTAATCACGTGATACCTACGTGCTTGATGTCATCAAAATTTGATTAAACTGCCGAAAAATTGACATGCTTGACAAGCTATGCCTGACCGTCGCGTACATGCAGGAAGGAGGCTCCGTCGCAATGTCCCTTTCGCAGAATGTCCCCCTTGTACCCCTCTGAAAATCGCATAAAAGACAACTTTTTGATGTGATATTTTTTTATTAAGTACCAGCCCCCCTAGCATGACTGACGAAACACGATATATATCGCGTGATATAGCGTTATATCGACACCCAACTGTCAAAATCCATTGTCTTTTGAAAGTTAAACGCGATAAATCACTATATCATATGGTGTTTCGATGGTCATGCTAGGTAGGCTAGGCAGGGGGACATTCTGCGAAAGGGACATTTTGCGAAAGGGACGTTTTTCGAAAGGCAAGTTTTGCGAAAGGAACGTTTTGCGAAAGGGACATTTAGCGAAAGGGACATTCTGCGACGGAAGGAGTTGAAGAAGCGCAACCATAGAAATTGAGCGCAGCGAAAATTTTTCTATGTCTATGAGTGCAACGAACCGGAAAAAACCGGCTAACTGCATGTCGAGAGTCGAGCCACGTATAGAGAATAAGGTTCCGTCCGTAGTCTCTGTCTCTGATCCAACTCAGAATGTTTCAGACAGATTGAGGCAAATTCGCCGCGAGCCATAGCGTATAGCCAAAGCAATGCTCTAGCAATTGTTTTGGCTATGGCTTGGCTATCGCTTTGAGTTAGGTGGTCAATATCCGTCAAAAGACCGCATCACGCGCGGAATACGCCTCATCTGTACGAAGTTTTATAGGTACGTACTGTTCATTAATACGTACTTATTAGGTTTATTGAGCTGTATTTTCCCTTATCCAATAAAATAAAATAAAGACAGACAGGGACTGACGTACGGACGGACGGATGGACTGAACGATCTTATGGGTAATCGTATAAGTTATTTCCTTGTTTTACTACGGAACCCTAAAAAAACTGTCATTCAAAGGCAAGTACAACTGCACAATACACTACATATAAGCTAAGCTAACCATATTACATTAATATTATCTTCAACATAAGTTTTGTCGCCGCAAAACATTTAAAAAGAAAAAACACAGTTGATATTGTCAAAATTATATACGTATTTTTACGATGCTTCTCTTTGGTTTGTACCACGTTCATTCATACTATACTCAACTGCCAGGAATTGGACAGCGCCATCTAGTAAATTTTTAAGGAACGTTGCCTGGAAAATCCCTCATTACTTAAGTAACGTGAAAAACGAGTAAAAATCGAAACTAGATTTTTTCTGCAAGGCATTACGAACTGAATAAGTAAAAATCATGAATTGTAGAAAAAATAAAATGCACTGCAGTTTTTCTTGATGCAAAGATAGCAAAGTCAAAGTGAGTGAAATACAATGTATTTTTTTAAAATACATCCTCCTTGTTAAAATACAAAAAAATATACAGACGCGATCAAAGAAGTTCTACTTCAAAAATATTTTCAAAACATCGATATGTAAACATTTACGATAATTTGATAATCACTAGCAAGTTTGTATTCCTGCTACCGCAAATCCGGCCTTTGGTCATGTCCCCTGTGACCCCCCCCCCCTCGGACCGCGCCTGGATAGGGACCGTCAAACTGCACAACTTTGCAACCGCGAAATAAAATAGGTTTCATACAAAAATTAATAACGAAAACATCAAATGTATGAAACAGCTGATTTTTTTTCGCGATTTCATAGTTGGTCCCATAGTAAAAGTTGTTAAGTTTTGGTCTATACTATACTATACTGCAATAATAGACGTTTATGGTATCTAGAGATATTTCCAAAGGGGGGCCAGACTGTTAATGGTGTGAAATAAACTTATTACAACGACTTTTATACATTTTTTGTTTTTCAAACTACACTAACCCATATCATCCCAAGTATATCTAGGCTTGTCTGATTTTAATGAAAAATTAATTACAGCACTATATTCTGTGTTATCGTAAATAGATAATAATTTAAGAATATATTTTTTATTTATTGAGTTTCAAAACCGATTGATTAATCGATCAGTAGGAATATACATATTATTATGAAATAATAAGCTGTTTATTTATTAGATTATTTTATTTTTTATAAAGAAAATAGTTTTAGAAACTCATCATCATCATTATCATATCAGCCGCACGACACCCACTGCTGGGTATAGGCCTCCCCTAAGGATCTCCACGACGATCGGTCCTGCGCTGCCCGCATCCAGTGGCTTCCCGCGACCTTCACCAGATCGTCGGTCCACCTTGTCGGGGGCCTACCCACGGATAGTACATTTCTGATGCAAAGCGACGTTGCACTTTGAGCATTTCACAAATGTATTTTTGTGGCATAATCCACATCGAGTTGATTTATTTTGTTTGGTAATGTGATGGGCCTTTCCATCTAGCCTTATAGAGTCTGGAACTCGTTTTATAACAGCCAATAATGACCTAGGTACAAAGAGATTAGCAACGGAGGAGATGTCGGAGACCTCTTTCATGAGAAAGTATGTCGTTACAATATATCTGGTAAATAATAAAAGATGATAACAGTTTCCGTGTTTCGACGCTGGGGAAATTTTATATAATTGAAAAGCATTGTTCTGTTCACACTAGCGTTGAGATGAAACATAAGTAATTGCCAGTACCACCTCTTCAGTCTGATAGAAACTCGATAGCATCCTACATTTTGATCTAGGCGATCGACGCCACCCATATATTTATTATAATTGATGAAACACCTGGGTTGGCAACGTCCTTCTTTTGCTTGTCACAAAAACGCTTGACCTTTCCTACTGGTTTTACACCACACTGCGTAGACTCAACCGTAACAATATTGTTATCGTTGTACCTAACAAGAGTTATATCAGACAATCCGTATATTGGTCATATGATCCCCTATGGGTTTTTTCATCTCCTTTGTATCTTTCAATGGTGCATTTTCTACTCTATTAGCCTTAATAGTACCTGTAGCATCATGTCCTTATTTCTTCAGTTCATCCAGCAGAGGTAAAGAGGTGAAAAAATTATCCATTTAAAGACTATAGCTGCTAGATTGTAATTTCCTTATGAGGTCCAGGACAACAGATGCGCCAACGCCAAGCTCCGGATGAATATTCCCAGTGCTAGCCCCCTGGGCTAGCCCCCTGGTACAACTCCCCGTAAATAAGATAGCCAAGGCGAGTACAAATAGACCAATTCTTTTACCCAAATCTGATAGGTTTTCCAAGTATGTGCTGCTTCGCTCCATGTTTTCCGTAATAAGGAATCATGGATTCATCTATGCTCAAGTTTTTATCACCAGGATAATATTTTAACCATCTATGGTTCAGTAGGTTCCAAAGTGGACGAATTTTTCCAAATTTGTCGTTTGGTGGTAAACTATTATTGTCAGCGACATGGAAGTAACGAAGCAAATCTTCAAATCTATTTCTAGGCATAAGAGATGAAACTACTTGAAAATTACAATCTACTTGTTGTTCCCAATACATTCGGTAGGTACCTACCTTGCCACGCTATTATATCCTGACAATAAAAATATTCCGATAAAATGTTTCATTTCAGATATAGTAACTTTAAAACCATGGTTGCCTTTCTGGATTGCATTCTTTTCTGTTTCTGAACGCAATAGCTCAAAGACCTCTTCATCAAAAAACAACTCAAAAAACTGTTGTTGGTGTTTCAAGATCTTCAAGGAAACTGGGTATTGTAGTCTCTTTTTCTGGTATATCTGGAATATCGATGGCCCTCCAACGACGAGATATCGAGACGCGCTTTTTTTTCATCGGAGGTGGTTTTGCTGATGACGTACTAGGCACAGGTTCGAGAGTTTCATTTTCTAAGAAACCATCTTCCACATCGATACCAGTTTCTGAAGCCACGGTAGCCCTCAGTTCACCTTCTGCTAACAGTTGATGCCGCGACAAATTATTTATGTGGGTAGATTCCTCGTCGCCGCTATCTTCGTCACTTTTATCGTATGGTGTAATATAAATATCAGCTGACAAAACATTCGCGTCATCTTCCAGATGTGAAATGATTTCATTTACTGACAAACTGTAACAAAATCTATAAAAAAATCTAAATAATAGCATAATAAGAGTGCATAACAGTACACGGGCATATCATCCTACTGATCGAAAAATCGATCGTTACATAAAATACCCTTGCAATAAACAATATCACTATGACTACCCTCAATTCTACCCAATTTCAATGAATATTCATTCTAATAAATCACAATACAAATATTTACATTATATTTGATATAAAACCACAGAAATAAATAAAATAATTAAATATTATAACGAAAATACTTACATTTTACGACGAGACATATTTTAGCAGATTTTTTTCCGTAATAAATACACACGTCAAAAATACTATTTGTCAGTTATTAGCGTCAGACTTACGCTAGAAACATACTATTGTGTTGTGTTGTGTCGTGTCGCGATCTGTCGCGTATCGGTTTCATACATTTAGTATGACTAGAGACACACTATTGTGTCGTGTTGTGTTGACACGACACACTGTAGTAATGTGTTTCTAACCATACTAAATGTATGAAACCGATACGCGACAGATCGCGACACGACACAACACAAAACAATAGTATATTTCAAGCGTTACCAACATTAAGAAAATAACAATGGGTGCGTTCACAATATCTCATAAAAAAAGTTAACCGACCGAATAATCGATCACTATAGGAAGATATGGGCTATTGTAAGTGTTATTTATTGAAAATAATCTGCTGATTGGCTGCGGCCATGGCGGCGGTTACTGACCCGCGTGAGACTCATACGGAACGTTCCCCTGATATCATGTATAGCACTTTCAGTTTTGCTAACCTGCAGTCGAAAGTGTGGTCTCTTGATGACGGGCAGCAGAGCAATCAAAGCGCCTCCGGTGCCGTCGGCGATGTGCGAGTACTCAAGAGCCAGCAGTCGCAGGTTCCTCAATTCTCCCAAACTTCGCAAAAAACATTGTTTCGATGGCGGTCGAGGTATGTATTGTCCGCTGCCTGTATATCAATAAATTTCGAAGTCCAGCCCGCCTAGCATGACCGACGAAACAAAACACGATATACAAGGTGTTTGGTAAAAGCCTTATAAAGCCGAATATGGTAGATAGGGACCATCAAACTGAACAACTTTTACTATGGGACCAACTCTGAAATCGCGAAAAAACAATCAGCTGTT
This sequence comes from Agriphila geniculea, assembly GCA_943789525.1. Lineage (NCBI taxonomy): Eukaryota > Metazoa > Arthropoda > Insecta > Lepidoptera > Crambidae > Agriphila > Agriphila geniculea. The sequence goes on along the minus strand of OX038870.1, from coordinate 15,894,642 downwards.
TCATACATTTTGATATTTTCGTTATTAATTTTTGTCTGGACCAGCTGATTTTTTTTTCGCGATTTCAGAGTTGGTCCCTAAGTCAAAGTAGTTCAGTTTGATGGTCCCTATCTACCATATTCGGCTTTATAAGGCTATTACCAAACACCTTGTATATCGCGTGGTATAGCGTATTATCGACACTCAACTGTCAAAATCCATTGTCTTTTGATCGTTAAACGTGATAAATCGCTATATCATAAGATCGCGCTTTGCTGGTCACGCTAGGAGGCTGGGTCATGCTATGCTTATATCCGTATCTATAGACGAGTAATGACATAAGTAATTTTCAAATGCTTCTAATATCCTTTCTTCCCCACTATTATATTTACATGCAATGCATGCATGCAAGATTTTGGTGCATTTAAGATTAATGTATATGTCGGCGCAAAATCAAAACAAACCGAGCAAGCACGTGGCGCCAGCCAGGCGGCGCGTACCAGCGCGACACGCCGGCGCCAGCGCCATCGATCGATCGCCCCTAGACGTCGAGTCGAACACTATATAAAGCCTGCGCCGGCGCACAGCAGTTAGTCGCTCCCTGGAGTCGACTCAATAAGGACTTGATCTTCTGGATCGTCCGCAACTCGTCATAATAATAAAATCCGCTACTTGGTGTGGCTGGAGTCGCCTAGGATAGGACTGATCGCCTCAGATTGTCCGAATCCTTAGTAAGCCGACTCAATCCATCACGGAGTCGCCTAGGATAGGACCGATCGCCTCAGATTGTCCGAATCCTTGTTAAGTCGACTCAATCAATAGGGATAGGACCGATCGCTATAGATTGTCCGAATCCTTACTAACTACGCTGCCGCTTTTCGCTAAAGTCCAGAACCGATCGTCCAAATACTGACTGACTGCTTTGCTTTGTCCTGGCTACGTACGAAGTGCAATTAGCACTAGTGCGAACTGATTATAAAATTAGCTGATTGTACGATTGTAAATTTAATGAAAGCTGATAAGTTTCTTGCGCCCATTCTTCTTGTCAGCTAAAAAAGTCTCGAATGGGTGGTAGGAAAATATAGACAATCAAAAGAACTTACTTTCTATGTTTAATTTAAATAAATCAATCATTCTCAGAACTTTTATAGTTATTTTTCCCAACCTGACCACTTATAAGTAATTGTTTAGGTAGGTAGTTTGATAGGATGAATTTAACAGATCCTCCTACACATAGTTTTGATCTCACATCAGAAGTGGGATCGCAATCCTTGCGATCCTCTATTTCTGTACCTTTAGAAACAGCCGAGGTTAGCTGCCGCGCCCCTTATTTCTTTTTCCCACTCATATAACGGTTTTAATGTTGAATTACAATCTCATACTTCCCGACGTTGATTTCCTGTCGACTTATTGATTAACATCTATTCTACACTGGTCTAGCAGGTAGTGCATGCACACACGTGGTACACGTTCAACTGAAAATTCGGTAGAATTTCATGAGTTTCAACTTAGAAATAGAATATTGAAAAGAGGAACGCACCCATTATTCTATAGTCGAAATTTTTCTCCTCTGACTTTTTCTGTTCATGAGTTTCAACTTAGAAATACAATAAAAGGAAAGAGGAACGCATCCATCATGCGGATTTCTTTAGTTGAAATTCTTCTCCTCCGACATTATTTGTTCATGTTACGAACAAAGATCATGAATGGATAATAGAAGAACAATATCGAGATCTTAAACTTCGGCCATTGATTGACCGAATTCAAATTCTACTTTGATGCCCAAATTCATCGTTAGAAATCCATACGATTACGTCAGGTGTCAGCCGAGCAAATTGTCAAGTCAAATAAAAAAACGCACCTTTTGAGGTGTTAAGGATTTAGATAATGATAACGAATAATGAAACCACGAAAAGTTGCTCATGACCAACTTCAACGCACTCCAAAGCTTGGTCAACAAATAACCGTGTCGGCTGAAGTACATGCAGATAATCATGACTATAGTTTTCCACATGAGTTATGCGACCAAAAGAAAGAAAGAAGAAAGAAAGAAGAAAGAAAGAAGAAAGAAAGAAGAAAGAAAGAAGAAAGAAAGAAAGAAGAAATAATAAGAAAGAAACAAAGAAGAAAGAAAGAAAGAAAAAAAAAGATTTTTTTAGCAACTACTTGAAAACAACGATCTTCTATAGACAGCACCTGAGGCCTTACAGTTGCATTGGAACCTAAATCTTTCCTCTTTATCCAAGACGATATGCCAAACCTAGAGAATGCTGCCACAAATTCCATTGATACCGCACCAGAAGTTGATGAATCTACAGACACAGCCTTGGAGATGCAATAGCTTCCATCGCCCGTTGAGCGTATTTCGTTATTTTTACGAAACAACTTATTTTCCTTCCTTTGCATCCTTTCTTTTTAGAGCCCCTGTGTAACACGGTTAGAGAACCCAGAGCACAGCATCAACCCACTTTATTCCTTAGAGCCCCTGTGTAACACGGTTTTGAAACCCAGAGCGCAGCATCAGTCGTCCAAATTTTCTAACCTCCTGTGTAACACGGTTGTGAAACCCAGAGCACAGTGACTACCTGTGTAACACGGTCAAGAACCCAGAGCACAGCATCAGTCTTCCAATTTTTCTAACCCCCTGTGTAACACGGTTGTGAAACCCAGAGCACAGTGACTACCTGTGTAACACGGTCAAAAACCCAGAACACAGCATAAGTTCTAACCCCCTGTGTAACACGGTTCTGAAACCCAGAGCACAGCATCAGTTTTCCAAATTTTATAATCTCCTGTGTAACACGGTTGCGAAACCCAGAGCACAGTGACTACCTGTGTAACACGGTCAAGAACCCAGAACACAGCATCAGTTCTAACCCCCTGTGTAACACGGTTCTGAAACCCAGAGCACAGCATCAGTTTTCCAAATTTTATAATCTCCTGTGTAACACGGTTGCGAAACCCAGAGCACAGTGACTACCTGTGTAACACGGTCAAGAACCCAGAGCACAGCATCAGTCTTTCAAAGTTTTCTAACCCCTGTGTAACATGGTTGCGAAACCAAGAGCACAGTGACTACCTGTGTAACATGGTCAAAAACCCATAGCACAGCATCAGTTTTCCAAATTTTTCTAAACTCCTGTGTAACACGGTTGCAAAACCCAGAGCACAGTGACGACATGTGTGTAACACGGTCAAAGAACCTAGAGCAGAACAAGAGTCTTCCAATTTTTTTAAAATCTGTGTAACACGGTTCCCAAACCCAAAACAGTAACTATTTGTGTAACACAGCTGAGAAGCCCAGAGCACAGTGCCTAATAAAATTTTCTGAAGTCTAATAAAGTGTCCTTTGTCATGAAAAAATTATCACGAGCCCTTAAGGCTTTACAAGTTAGAAAGTACCCCCAGAATAGTTTCGTGTGCCTAATGAAATTCTTTGAAGTTTAATAAAATGTTATTTGTCATGAAAAATTTATATCGAGCCCTTAAGGCTTCACAAGTTAGAAAGTACTTACCCCAGAATATTTTCGAGTGCCTAATAAAATTCTCTAAAGTGTAATAAAATGTTATTTGTCATGAAAAATTGATATCGAGCCCTTAAGGCTTCACTAGTTAGAAAGTACTCCCAGAATATTTTTGAGTGCCTAATAAAATTCTTTGAAGTTTAATAAAATGTTATTTGTCATGAAAAATTTATATCGAGCCGTTAAGGTTCATAAATTAGAGAAACTTCCAGAGTATTTTCGACTTTCAGGATACTGCTGTTGCAGAGCACGCAACAGATGTCAGAATGGCCGTGTCGGCGCAAAATCAAAACAAACCGAGCAAGCACGTGGCGCCAGCCAGGCGGCGCGTACCAGCGCGACACGCCGGCGCCAGCGCCATCGATCGATCGCCCCTAGACGTCGAGTCGAACACTATATAAAGCCTGCGCCGGCGCACAGCAGTTAGTCGCTCCCTGGAGTCGACTCAATAAGGACTTGATCTTCTGGATCGTCCGCAACTCGTCATAATAATAAAATCCGCTACTTGGTGTGGCTGGAGTCGCCTAGGATAGGACTGATCGCCTCAGATTGTCCGAATCCTTAGTAAGCCGACTCAATCCATCACGGAGTCGCCTAGGATAGGACCGATCGCCTCAGATTGTCCGAATCCTTGTTAAGTCGACTCAATCAATAGGGATAGGACCGATCGCTATAGATTGTCCGAATCCTTACTAACTACGCTGCCGCTTTTCGCTAAAGTCCAGAACCGATCGTCCAAATACTGACTGACTGCTTTGCTTTGTCCTGGCTACGTACGAAGTGCAATTAGCACTAGTGCGAACTGATTATAAAATTAGCTGATTGTACGATTGTAAATTTAATGAAAGCTGATAAGTTTCTTGCGCCCATTCTTCTTGTCAGCTAAAAAAGTCTCGAATGGGTGGTAGGAAAATATAGACAATCAAAAGAACTTACTTTCTATGTTTAATTTAAATAAATCAATCATTCTCAGAACTTTTATAGTTATTTTTCCCAACCTGACCACTTATAAGTAATTGTTTAGGTAGGTAGTTTGATAGGATGAATTTAACAGATCCTCCTACACATAGTTTTGATCTCACATATACTATTGCATGTGAATATACTTAATATTAGAAGCATTTGAAAATTGCAAGTTTTACTCAAGTCATTACTTAGGACCTAAGTCTTAGGTACTCGTCTATAGATACGGGGAAAGTATTACCTAGCCTTTAGTATTGTTTATTCTTTCCCTAATAGTCCCTTTACTCAGAGGAAGAAGGTGCCAAATGATTATGTTGTTATTTATTTATTTAAAGTTTAACTTTTATTTCAATCAATTCAAAAAATAATATTTCAGTTTCCTTTGTACGAGTAAATCTGAACTAAATGCAGAAAATCATTCATCATAAAATTAACGTAGCTTTGGTTGGGTGTTTTATTAAGTTAGCATGTAGTTGTAGGTAGATAATTTATAAAGATATAAGTACAAACTTAAACGTCAATAATTTAATCAAAAGTCAGAGAACACATACAAAACAATTTGACTCTCCACAGACATTCAAATATTCTATTCTTGAGATTCATTTTGTGCTTCCGCATCTTTTACAGCATGAGCTTCGGGTAAAATGGCGGTAGCTGTTGAGTTTTCTATTTTTCGGTATTGAAAGTTTGGTAAATTCTTCCTAGCAGCATCCACGGTATTCCGCAGCCTGTCCGCTGGTACGGGAGGAGCATGGCGCGTTTCTGCTCGGCATTCGCTTACCAATTCCTTCATCTCTCCATCAGCTAATGGAGTGATCATTTCATTACCCTTTTCGTGATGACGTTTTATCTCATTTTCTATTCGCAGAAGTTTTTCTTTGGAAGAGTTTGTTCGCCAAGGACGCTTGGGGTCACAGCCGGTAAGAACAACACTTTCAGATAATTCTTTCTTAGCTCTGAAAACAACCATTATATCTAAATAAAAGAAGAAACGACTGAATGACTGACTGACATACTAACATGCACAGCCCAAATCCAGGTCTAGAGATTCCAAATTCAGCACGTAGGTTCCTTATGAGGTCTAGGGCAGACTAAGAAAGTATTTTTCAAAATGTATAGAAGAAGAAACTAACTGAGTGACTGACTAACATATAACAAGCCCAAACCGCTGGGACTAGATATTCCAAATTTGGTACGTAGGTTCCTAAGGGTGCACTAAGAAAGGTTTTTCAAAATTGACCACCTAAGAGAGTAAATAAAGGTATGATTCCGATCTCGGCAGCAGCAGCAGTGTTGCCGCAGCAGTGCACTCCAAATTGAACCCTAATGTTACGTTTGAAAGGCTCAATTTGATGTGAGCGGAGAAGCGACGCGACACTGCTGCGCAACACTGCTGCGCGACACTGCTGCCGCAACACCACTGGTCCCCATACAATTTCTATAGGTTTATATGAGACTAGATTCCGAGCTCGGCAGCAGTGCTGCGCAGCACTGTCGCGCAGCAGTGTCGCGCAGCAGTGTCGCGCAGCAGTGCTGCTGACATCGGAATCATACCTTAAGGGTCCTAAGTTTATAAGGGGAAACAAGATTAGTTACTCCTATCGATAAATAAGTAAACAAGTTGTTGTTAGGGTAGGGGCGTTTGAATAGTCTATCAGGTCGCTAATTACGAAGACAAGTCCCGTACCAATTTTAGGTTTTTAAATTTGGGACGAGGACGATATTTATTAATTAATATAATACTACCAAAGGACTAATGACGAAAGGACTCGACCTCATTTTAACTTTATGTAAGTATCTCTCTGTTATAAATGGAATAACGTACCTTTTACCCTCTAGAAGCAGTATTTGCAACTTCCTATCAATATCATCAATTAGAGCCTTATCAACTTTGTAAGGATTTATAAACTCCTCATCTTTAGTTACTTCCATTTGTTCCTCAGACTCGACTTCCTGTCCAAATTTTTGTTGAAAGTCTTTAACCAAATCTGAACATCGTTCTGAAAGCTTTACCTCTGGTACTTCTATTCCTTGGAGAAGTTTCACTAGCTTTGCTTTCTCTTCGTCGGTCGCCATTTTGCACTGACTCGGTAACCAAGGCCACCCATGTTACCATAGTAATGAAAACAAAAGTTTATGCTGCGGTTTCTGATGTTTTTGAAACATTTGGCACACACGATTGTAGGGAATTCATTATTATATTGAAGTTGAGTTGACTAAAGCGTTAACTTTGTAATACGCTACATTGGTGAGGTACTTCATCGCACCGCTGAGCCACGCCGCCCCCATGCCCAGTAATGTGGCGCAGGGAATCATGAAACAAAACAGCTTGAAACTTGGACATAGTATCAAAAGCGGCAGACAATTAATCATCTTTTTGGATTGTTTATATTTTTTAATTTTTATGGAATTTTTCCGAATGATAAATTTGATAGTTAAATTTTGACTTTTCAAAAGTTTTTCATACTGACCAGAGAGAAGGTAAGCTCATTGATCTTTTAACCAAAGAGTAAATGAATGCCTAGCGGACACTGACATGAATTTTTTTTTTTTTATTTAACTGGACTGGCTGTCTGTATGATTTGACAGCTAAGTTTTTGTGCCTATTTGAAACGCCACTAGCGTGCGTCTAAAGAACTAATTTTGACGTACAATATGAGAATCCAGACTCTCCAGACATCAAACTTTAGTACCATGTACGCACGCTATGTTCACGCTACGTCCTACAGCGCCCAAATGGCGGAAATCAAATAGGCATAAAAACAGTTTGACATAAGCCTGTCCAGTGTAAATATATGCAGGTCAATGCTAGCGGATCTTTTTACGCTTTTGGTTTAGTAGGAAAAAAAACCGGCCAAGTGCGTGTCGGGCCACGTGCCATAGGGTTCCGTAGTTACCTTATACCATACCATATTTAATACCACCTATAATTTTTCGTCTGTAAAAATAACTTTGTTTTTCACAGTGTTGGTATGAATGACAAAGTTATATTTGCGGTTTTGGAAAATGTGCTATATCTCAAAAACTAATTACTATATCTCGTTCAAACCAATTTTGGTTGAAAGTGTTTACTAAGATCTACAGCATATATTTTTTTTAGATTTTTCACTCTCTTATTTCAAAAGTTAAAGGGGGGGGGGGACACACATTTTACCACTTTGGCGGTGAATATATTTCAAACGGTTGACTTTGAGAAAAAGTTGTCTTAGAAACCTCAATGTCATTTTTTAAGACCTATCTATAGACACCCAACACGTGTTGGTTTGAAGAAAAAAATTTTTTTCAGTTTCAGTTCCATGTATGGGGAGCCCCCCCTTAATCTTTGATTTTTCTTATTTTTGTATTAAATTCGTTAAGCGGTTAACAGAATACATCTACCTACCAAGTTTCAACTGTGTAGTCTTAATACTTTCGGAATAAAGTGGCTGTGACATACGGACAGACAGACAGACAGACAGACAGACAGACAGACAGACAGACAGACAGACAGACAGACAGACAGACATGACGAATCTATAAGGGTTCCGTTTTTTGCCATTTAGGCTACGGAACCCTAATTATACCATGTCTTAAATTCAGTGAACAACCCGGCCCTTGTTATCTATGCCGCACACCCAAGAAGCTTGGAGGTATAAGCTTCTTGCGCACACCACATTGGACTTAAGTAATTTTTTATGACGTATTAACACAGTACCTACCTATAACGTTGAAAGTTTACATAATGTTTTTTTACTTGTAATGTAGTATTATTACCTTTCGAATAGTATTTTCTTATATCTGTAAAACTTCTAGATCCGGAAAAAATATATTTTTTTGGCATGGTCAACAAAAATAAAAGTAAAATTTTAAACGGTGGTCATCCCAAAAGGAGAGGGCAATGAATGACCCCTATATGTGGGTATTTTTGTCGATAAAATTAAGTATATTTCACGCCTTTAAATTATCGCTAGTATACAAGACCAAAGACATTGTAGAACAGCTGATGTAGAGAAGGCAAGTTCTGACTTAGATCAAAGGATCAAATTAATGTAAGTATTGCATGGAGTACTTTTACAGGAATGTATCATATCCTATAGATATTATGTATTCGACGCCTTTAGGCTGAGCAAAATGATTTAATTCTTATTTCAATTTTAGTCTTTAGGCGGTACCCAGACCGACAGTAGCGCCGCCGCGTTAAAGTTAATTAATACGTAATAGATAATTATTAAACGTAGGCAGGTACCTTATTTTAATAAAACTAAACGTGGAATTTTTAAGAATAATTTTGAGGTATCATTATCCCTCGTAGAAATTTATATTTAGAAGTAGGTAAGTAGATAGCAAAACATCTGAGAGTGCAACTTTCTGTGGTGTGTCCACATTTAACTGAACACCGAGCTTAGGGGCTCTTTTGAAAGCCCAGGGAGGGTGTTGCAACCTCTTAAAACTTGCCAGGTTTATGAATTGCTATAGTTACATCTCTTTTTGGTTGTATAGCAAATAAAAGAGACACGCATTGATAGCCATTCAGAAAGGGTATGCATTATATTGCCGAAAATTCATAATACATACGACCGAAATATCGATGCACAAAACACCTATTTTCAAAATACCAAACATACTATAAATGTCGAAATCCGATAGACCGAAACTTGAAAGATTGATTGACAAATGACCGAAAGTTCGAAATCCCGAAAGTATAAAACCCCGAAAGTTAAAATATCGATACTTATAACTAACTCTACCTATACAAACACATACATTTATGAAAGTAGGCGATGCGGTTAATTTGTTTTACTCAAAAATGCTTGTAAAATGGTTATTATTTTGACAAAATCCACCAATCGAGTTTTAATTAGTTTTTTCTGACGCTTCGTCGGCTGCTACCGCAGCAAGCTCGCCGAGCTTGCTCGGCTCGCGCGCTGGGTTCATGTCAACCTAAAATGCTCGTCGCTACGCTCCTCGCACCTATCTCGTGACCTACGGTCTGCGGTTTCCAAGTCCCACTAGACTAGTTAAGACTCATTTCCGGCAGCTAAACTTGCTATAAAGCATTTCAAGCGAAGCCCAAAGACACCTCTACAGCCTCAATTAACCTCAAAGAAGGCGACTCGTTATAAGATCCAATCCAACCCAATTCAAATAAATAATTGTGAATTTATTTTAATTTTTACCCCTTTTTTAATTATTTACAGCTTGTTGTTTTTGACTAATTCGTTAATTCGGTATTAAATAGTTCGGGGTATAGAACGTAGGTATATTATTAACCATTGGTTTTTTAAGCTTTGGATTTAGTATTTTCCGTAAAATGTCCTTTCATGATTTTAAACGTACGGCCAAACAACCATTCGACCTTTTGATTTTCGGTCTTTCGTCCATACGTCTTGTAAAATTCGGTCTTTTCTACTTCGGCATTGTAATACATACCCTTCAGAAAACTGGCAAGTTTAAAGAGGTTGTAACTGAATGCCATCACAAAATATGAGAGGTGAAATTCACATGTTAGAGGAGTGTAATAATTTTATAGTATTAATTTTTTCGTATACCATATTTTGATGTTTCTTTAAATGTTAGTTTAAATTCAAAACCAAAAATTGTAGAGCTTCAAGTGTTTGAAAAAAAAACTAACCAGTAATGTAGCTGTAGTTTATGAGAATGGGGTTTTCGTTAGGCAGCACGAAACGCCACAGGAACAAGTACTTCAGCGTGTGTGAGTTAAAGCAGGCCAGTTGTTGGATCAGGCGGACTCCCTCCAGCCGTTTGCACAACAGATTCTCAAATGATACGAGCTGCAAGCGATCCTGGAAACTACAAAGGTAGCAACCGAGGGTATATATTTTATCAATAGCCGAAACGTAGCAGCGTATTAAAACAACGATTAAAACTACGTGTATTTAGGCGTTCCGCAGATAGGCAATTTGTGAACGATATCCAGATCGAAAGTGGCGCTGCCCCGCGGTGAATTTTATTTAATATTGTACATTATTATTATAAGTACCTACTTTATAATTTTAATAATTCTTTACGTGGAATTTTTATGACCCATACTCTAGTATTTTTTGACGGTATCATTACATTTCCTCGTAGTCAGAATCAGCTAGTTGCGATTAGCCTATTGCCGCAACTCGCAACAGTCCTCGCAGTGCCTTAAAAACTGGATCAATGTGTTGGGCGATGTATAGGTTAAAAACTACCTTCAAATTAGAAAATATCGTAATATTAGGTACTTATACCTTTTAGTTCCATCGTTATTTGTGCGACTTAAAATGTCAATTTTTAGTTTTCTTGTTGAGTTTGTGATACCTACAAGTATTATTAAAGCTGCTTTTCGTAAAGCATTTTGGTACATACCTCAAAATGTTTCCTAAAATTCTGAAGAATGTTTTGCGTCTAAAGAAGTCAAGGCGGTCGATTTTTATTAATTGATCAGAAACAATTAAACGATCCATTTGATGTTGTTGTGCTTCCATTTTCTGTAAAAATTCGTGTCTTTTATTTTGCATTACAAATAAGTACTTACTTATATTTTGCATTAACTACATAATTATTTAACATGCATTTTTATTTTAATTGAAAGCTATGGTGCGATATGTATAGTTTCATTTGTGCACCCAAAAGTGTGGTGGCTATAAGTAGGTACTCAACTCAATCCTTAAATATGATAGAACACGAATATCTGTGTCACGAAATCAGCCTCCACGGTGTAACAGTACAATACAGTTAGTAGAGACTTATATATTAATATCAATAGTTTAATACCTTTAAAGTTATTTCCAGTGAAGTGTGAAGTTCTTTCTGATACAACTTTGGAGGTAGTTTTAAAGCCGTGTTAGCCTTCCAGAAATAGCTCCCAAGTCGAGTCGGCATCCGCAGGTTGGGATACTGGAATGTGAACAACACTTGTTCACAATGCAAATCCCCGAAGAAGTATCTCTGCACGTCGTGTATCGACCAGTAACGCGTATCCGTACTCCTGTTTGTAAAATAGATATTTTTCTAACTTAGGTACTTTTTTAGGTATTTGTGATAATGAAAACAGAAATTATGACGGTATTGGTATTGGTATTGGTGATGGGCTCTTTTCTCCGCATTTAGACTCCCATTTGGTCCGTTATGCGTGAACACAGCATGGTGTGGCTAGTCAAGCCATCCCAGCTCCTTCCAGAAGCGCAGAAGCCTCCTGGGGCGTTCACAGGCTTCTAGGAGCGACCTCACGTCTTTGAGGATTTCTGCCCGGTGTGTGGCCAAACCCACGCACTCCAGGATTACGTGGGCGGCTGTTTCCTCTGCGTCCAGGCATCCTCTACATAGGGGACTGTCTGTCGCATTCATGATGAATAGTTGTCGGTTTAAAGCTAGGTGACCTGTAAGTGTACCTACAACTATTCGGAGGTCTGGACGATTAAGGCTGAGCAGTCTACAGGTCAACCGCGGCGAGACCGAGGTCATCGCCAACTTGGACTGTCTACAGCTTGTTAGATCTACCCAACGAGTATTATGTGCAGCACGAGTACGTTGTCTTACCCATGAGCGCAGTTGGCTGAACGGGAGTGGCAGGATGGGTATGGGTCCTGCCACTATTGTGGAAGATCCCCTTCTAGCCAGCTCATCGGCGGCGTCGTTCCCGTGTGATCCACTATGCCCTTTAATCCATTGTAGGATTACTTTGTTTTTGGATGCTAAACGATCCAAAACTTGGTGGCATTCGTAGACAATACTGGAGTTGATCGTGTTGGCCTCCAGTGCTGTTAGGACGGCCATACTGTCGGTCAGTATGCGGATGTTTAGTTCCTTCATACCTCTAGACAGGACCGTGGAAGCGGCATTTATTATTGCAACACATTCGCATTGAAATATCGAACTGTGTTGGCCTAATGCTTGTGATAGTTTGATATTTAGGTCTTGTGAGAATACTCCGGCTCCAGTACCAGTCCCCATCTTGGAGCCGTCCGTATAAATTCGGACTTCATGTATGCCGGAGTAATCTCGGTCACTTTCTAGTAACTGTATCTGGTATTTCTTTTCGAAAATGTATTGTTTAGGGATCCTGTCGCATGGGGCAGCGATTAGTGGCTCATGTTTCACTAGATTATTCCACAATGTGGAGTGAGGACCCTCTCGGTTGTACCACAGACCCAGGTGTTTAAGCCTTATAGCAGCCATGGAGGCTTCCTGTTGTATAAACAGGTCCAGGGGTGCCAGATCCAGGGCTACTTCTAGGGCGGCTGTGGGGGTAGTTCGCATGCAGCCGGTTATCGCAGAACATGCCAATCTTTGGAATTTCTGCAGCTTGTTGATGACGGTGCTTTGCTCTGTTTTGGACCACCAGGCAACGGCTCCGTATGTAATAATGGGACGTATAACAGTTTTATACAGCCACATAGTTATTTTCGGTGATAGCCCCCATCTTTTGCCGAGTAGTCTTTTACATTGGCAAAAGATGATGGTGGCTTTGTTTAGCTTTCCTTCGAGATGTCTATTCCAGAGGAGTTTGTTGTCTAGTATCACTCCTAGATACTTGACTTCCTTGCTCAGGGACAGACTGGTATTGAAAAGTTTAGGAAGTTTAAGATTGCCTAGACTTCGTTTGTTTGTGAACATGATCAATTCCGTCTTTGTTGGGTTCACTGTTAGATTGTGTTTATTGCACCACTGTTCGACGACCTTCAATGCGGACCTCATTTGGTCACATATCACACTCTCAACTCGTCCGCTGATGAGTATGGTCAGGTCGTCTGCATAGCCTACTGTGAGGAAGTAGCGGTCGTTGAGCCAACAAATCAGCTCATTGACCACAATGTTCCATAAGAGAGGTGAGAGGACACCCCCTTGGGGACATCCTTTAGCTACTACCCCTCTGGTAGTACCATTCACAGTAAATTGTATAGCTCTGTCTCTTAACATGCTATCAATCCACCCGGCAATAGTGGGATCGACACCATGTTTAGAGAGGGCCTGGCTTATGCTGGTAAAATTGGTTTTGTCAAAGGCTCCTTCGATGTCGATGAAGGTGCCTAGTGTTGATATTTGGTGTTTGAGATTGCCTTCTATATAAGAAGCCACCTTATGTAGGGCAGACTCAGTTGATTTGCCTGCAGAGTAGGCATGTTGGTTTGGATTTAAGGGATTCCTGACTAAAGCAGTGCTCCTTATCTCCTTGTCTATTAGTCTCTCCAACACCTTTAAAAGAAATGATGTGAGGCTAATTGGTCTGAATGATTTAGGTTGAGTGTAGTCTCCTTTGCCGGGCTTAGGAATAAAGACTACTTTGACTTCCCTCCATTTCATAGGAATATAGCGGTGTGCTAGGCAGCTTCTGTAGATGGCTACGAGGTGGTCAATAAGACCACTGTCGCTCCACCTCATCAGCCCTGGAAAAATTCCATCTAGTCCCGCTGATTTGAATGGGAGAAAGCTGTTGATTGCCCACGTTACTTTCTCCGGGTTGATGACCTTGTAGGCGGTGGTCCAGTCGGTTTCAGCAGGTAGATACTCAACTTTTTCTTCCCATGTGCGACTTTCCGTTATACGGCATCCGGGGAAGTGAGTGGTCATTAACAGTTCTGAGGTATCTTGATCTGTTTTTGTGTATGTTCCGTCAGGCTTTTTCAGGAAACCAAGGTTGTGTGTTGGTTCGCTGCACAGGATGTTTTTAACTCTGTTAGCCTCGTTGTTAGTTTCAATGTTGGTGCAGTAGCGTCTCCAGCATTATGACGGTACCACAATCACACCTGAGACAATGTAGAAAAGTTCCTTTTATTAATTGACCCAGCCGGGTATCAAACCCGGGACCTCAGAGATACCATGAAAACACGGCATGTTTCCATTCCACACTCGATCCCGTTAAAAGTTAAGGTAAAGTCATTCTAGTGGAATTTGTGATGGTTTTGGCAGTAGGTATGGTTGTGGCGTTAATACCGTGGCAGTACCAGTAATTACTGTACAGTTACGTGCACCTATAAGTCGATACAAAGTCAGGTCAGAGTATCCAGATTAATTGAATTTTATTCTTTTAATGACGACTGAATTTATCGGTGCCGTTAAAAAGTATGCAGAGAGGTTGGAAATTCGTAACGATTTCTCGTAGCATGTGTAGCAGCTACAACAGAAGTAGCTCGCACACAAAAATCAGAACGTTAACTCTTAGTTCTGCATTCGAGCTGCCCCCATGCTCATGCTTCAGATTATGCGTAACTTTCTCTTTTATCGTATGAGGATTAGTGGCCACCTCTGGTGTTAGAGTTTATTAAGCCGCCTGTAAGGCCTCTAACTTTTTCTAATTGTCGACGCGGCATTAATGAGCTGCCAGAAGCTGCTATTCTTTTCGTTCTGAGTTCTGTTTTGTTCGCATCACTCACAAAACAACAGGTGTATATTACATAATATGACCAATTATTATATTACTCAACCGTAGATCTAGATACCTGCCATGTTAGTCTAGAAACTCACATTAGAACTGGATCTTCACGCAATCCATCGGAGCTTTCGACGTAGTGCAACCATATATACGGATCCTTGGTCCAGTCTCCCAGGGATAGGTAGCCTGGGCTTGGACGATTTTCCCGGGGCCAAAGAAGCCAGTCCACAGCCTCCAGATGACCAATAATCTTGACACATTTGCAATCCTCTAAAGAGACACAAAACTTGGTAGTAAAAAGCGCTTGAAGCTTTATAAGACTTTAAACTCTTTATTAAGATGAAATGAGTTGGTATGAACTAAATTATTTAATCCAAAGATATTAGATTTTTTTAAATTTATCAACAGGTTTATTTAACTATGTTAAGCTTAGTAATAATATAATGGTTATATCTACCTTCGTTTTCCATGTTTTCATATAAGTAAACTATCAATTTCTTATAAAACTTGTAATTGAGTAAGTTTTAAAATAAAAAATATATCTAATTAAAAAAATGGGAGCACATGGGGAGTACATAATTAAACGTTTATCTTACTCTATGATTAAACGACTGTAACAAGACTGTAACAATGAGTACTGACTTTGACAGTTCAATGGTTGCACAAAGAGAATGTAAATACACTACTAGGCATAGTGGTCATGCTCAATACGGCTCAACCACTGACGTCCTTAGAGCATCGCGGCTTCGTCTCGAAGGGAGCAGCCTTAGCGATTATTACTCTATTCAGTTTTTTCTGGCATTTTTTGCGGGGGGGAAAGTGCACACAAGTGCAGTTTCGCATACTCACATACAAAAACAACACTGTAAAGACGACACCAACACATAAAAAATAAAACAAAACAGCAAAAATCTGTGTACGGATGAGTCACACATCAAAATATGACACGTTTTTGACATAAATAACTGGGCTCAATTGTCGTTGCAGCAATATCGATACGGAAAAAGGAATAAAGGTAACAAACTCAAACATTTTACATGGGGTGAATAACAACAAAAAGCCCAACAAGCAAAAACCTTCTGGACCAACTGACCACTAAATCTCATCACCAGTGGTCAGTTGAGGAATGAATTTCTCATCTGACCACTGGAGGTGAATTGGGAGCAATTTATCCCTAATTCATCACCAATGATGAAACTGATGAAATGGGTTTTTTTTTGTTTCAACTGACTACGGATGACCTTTTGAAAACTATGTAATCCTTTTTCAATAAATCATAATTTAACCACCATAAGTTAACCTTTTCCATATTTATGTGATTCTGGTAATTTGGAGATGCAAGTGATTGAAAATATATAAAAAAACTGAAACTCCTTGTCAGCAGAAGTTGGGAAATAATCATATCGCAGTCAGATTTGAATATTTTATAAATATAATATTTTTGGTTTGGTCACCACACCAGTGGTGAAATGGGAGTAAGATGGTGTTATTTAATAACGGGTAGTCAGTTGAGAAATTGGAGTTCCAACCAACCACTGGTGGTAGGATTTGGTGGTCAGATGGTCCGGAAGGAGCAAAAAAGTCTCAGGATGCGTACGTTATTAGAGTGGTAGGCTTACAGGGCTCTTATAATTGTTTTGTGACATGTCATCGTTCTTAAATTAGTCTTAAAAAAGTTAATACGGACTCAAGAACACTCAGTCTTATTGTCAAGTCTCATATACGTATTAAGAGCATTTTATGACGTTTTTCTATTATAAATGATCTGATTCCATTCATTTTTAGGGTTCCGTAGCCTAAATGGCAAAAAACGGAACCCTTATAGATTCGTCATGTCTGTCTGTCTGTCTGTCTGTCTGTCTGTCTGTCTGTCTGTCTGTCCGTATGTCACAGCCACTTTATTCCGAAAGTATTAAGACTACACAGTTGAAACTTGGTAGGTAGATGTATTCTGTTAACCGCTTAACGAATTTAATACAAAAATAAGAAAAATAAAAGATTAAAGGGGGGCTCCCCATACATGGAACTGAAACTGAAAAAAATTGTTTTCTTCAAACCAACACGTGTTGGGTGTCTATAGATAGGTCTTTAAACATGACATTGAGGTTCCTAAGACAACTTTTTCTCAAAGTCAATCGTTTGAAAGATATTCACCGCCAAAGTGGTAAAATGTGTGTCCCCCCCCCTTTAACTTTTGTAATAAGAGAGTGAAAAATCTAAAAAAAATATATGCTGTAGATCTTAATAAACACTTTCAACCAAAATTGGTTTGAACGAGATATAGTAATTATTTTTTGAGATATAGCACATTTTCCAAAACCGCAAATATAACTTTGTCATTCATACAAACACTGTGAAAAACAAAGTTATTTTTGCAAACGAAAAATGATAGGTGGTATTAAATATGGTATGGTATAAGGTAACTACGGAACCCTATGGCGCGTGGCCCGACACGCACTTGTTATATAATAATATAAGATGTATCAAAAAGATTATTTATTCTGTGAGAGAACCAATTAATTTATGCTGTGATATTATTTTACTCTTTGACGCAGAATGTAACAGTGCAAAACTGCAAAGACCAAATTGAGTCTGTCAGAAGTTAAAAAGAATTAATAAATATTTAAGAATTTTTAGGTATATCACATTTATGAGAATGCCTGGAGCAGGACCAGGCCATGTCCTTTATCGACAAACATTGTGATACGGTAACATCACTAAGTTGCTCATCGGCGAGAACTCGGATTTATCTAGCGACAAATCTGAAATTTGTACGGAGGAGCCATGGACGAGCAGACCCGATGTCACTGAATAAATTTGACAACTAATCAAGAATAAAATATACGAATTTAATGTTTAAATGTAAACAAATAGCAATAATACGACAAAAATTACTTTCATGTGAAATGTAACACCGACTTTTTGTAAACTTTGATGTTCCAGACCTCTTTTAACAGCAAAAAACTCATCAATTTGGCATTTTAAACACTGCAGCGTTCACATGCGCGACTGGACTCGGTCTAGAAAGAAATCCGGGCGCAACTGGTTTTATCAACCGCATATGCCCATTTGGGCTTGTACTTCGGCTGAGGGGAAAGCTTCGTATGGCTTCTCTTTCTGGGACAGAAGCGCGTCTTACTCTAAGCTGACGTCCATTATACAAAGTGTATAATGGACGTCAGTGGGCTCAACTCATTAAACACAGACCAGAATAGTACGTAAATGTGGACTAAGCCTTATTGATATGTACAGTGAATGCACATGAGTAAAATGAATGGGACGCTAGGCTTCCACTAAGTGTCAAATTTTCTGAATCAATTTTAAACTTTAAAAAAAGCACTTTAAGGTTCAAAATTCATGGGAGATTTTTGACAGATGTGCTGCTGACCGTTCCTACATAGGTACACTGCGTTAGTATGAAATTGCTAAGAATTTGCATTTTCCATGCTAACATTTTTTAAATGATTTATTTAAAAACTTTAATTTTTTTATACACAAATGTTACTCAGATAACTATAATGCCACATGACTGTGTAAGTAAAAAAAAGTATTGGCTAAGTTACACAATGAATTAAGTGATCATAAGAAATAGAAATCAGAAATATTTTTATTGCGGATATTTGGCCGTCATGGTGGTCGTAATTCAAAATAATAACAAGCAACTGAAAGCATCTTTAACATCATAGATAGAAGATTGAGAGTCTGTGTGTATAAAAAAAATCTGCAATTTCATACTAAATAATAATTTATCTTTGATAATATTAGTCCGAGCGAGGCTCAGAACAAATGAGGGCGAAGCGTGTTTTCGCGTCCGCATAAGATTTTTTTCTATTTTTATAATATTTTGACCCTACTTAACAAGATAAGAAAGGGTGTCGCGCTGACACCCTTGAGCGTTTCGTAAAAAACGCATAATTATGCCAAGAAGCTACCGCCATTAGATAAACCTCTAATTTAAATATTTTATAAACCTTATATACACGTGTTAGGTGTCTAATGAAAGAGAATTAAATGTACTTTATTGTTATAATACACAACATCGTCTGAGTAGTACAATTCAGAAAATATTTTAAATTTTATGAAAATTATATCTATAGAAACTATTTTTTTTTTTTGTTTTAAGTTAACGTAATTCTTAAACTGGTACTTCTTTTCTCAAACAAAAAACACATTAACAAAGCCTATTTAACGCAGATTAAAAAAAGAGTAACTTTCAAGTACCATTACAAACAAAAAATAGCAAAAAAAAATTTTAAACGTCGCGTGCCGTAGATTTCTTCTACAGGTGGAAAAAAAAAATGTTTTTTAGGAATAGCAATATGGGCATCAGGTGAAAGCTAATAGAAAGCCAATTTCAAATATATATACATTATGATACTTTTATTCTACTGTTTTGACAGAAACTTAAGAAAACCACAACTAAACTCGAAAAACTTAGCATTTTTTTTCAGTTTCCTCAAAAAAACTTCCGTAAGGAAGCGTTTTTCTGGTTACTTGGTTTTATACTTTTATAAATCTCACTAAATTAGCTATAGTTTAAGCATAATCTGAGTAGTATAGAACCGTAGGTTGTGGAAGCACAGCTAGTCAAAGATAGGCATTTCTTTCAAAAGTGAAAAAAATATCATCTATGACTAGCTGAGTCTCCGCAACCAATGGAACTAGACTGCTCGGTTTAGACTCAAATTGTAGCAAATGTAGTAAGCTTTACAAAAGTGTATTACAATAAAACCCGAAAAATGCTTCCTTAAAGTAGTTTTTTGAAGAAATTGAAAAAAATGCTAAGTCTTTTGAGCAGCACAGGATTTCAGGGTTGCATACTTGAGTATAAACTACTCTCAAGAGACCTAACAACATATTTAAAAATCGTAGTTACATGCCCGTTTGCGATTTTTGCCTTTTTTGTGTAGATATTGACTAGATTTTTTTTTTATTTCTAATAATTTATTAATGTTGCATACTTCTGAGTTATGGTTTTTTATAAGTTACTGTCAAAACAATAACATAAAAGTATCATAATGTATATATATTTGAAATTGGCTTTCTATTAGCTTTCACCTGATGCCCATATTGCTACATCTAAAAAAAAAATTTTTTATCCCTCCTATAGAAGAAATTTACGGCACGCGAAATTCAAAATTTTTTTTTCGCTTATTATTGTTCGTTAAGGTACTTAAAAACTACATTTTATTAAATCTGTGTTAAATGGGCTTTGTTAACGTATTTTTTATCTGAGAAAAAAGCACCAGTTTAAGAATTACGGTAACTTAAAACAAAAAGATCAGGGTTTCTATAGATTGAATTTTCATAAAATTTGAATTATCTTCGGAACTGTACTACTTTTCTGATGTTGTGTATTATAAAATTATAGAACACTTACTTCCCTTTCATTAGACATCCCACACTTGTATATAGGGTTCATAAAATCTTTAAATTAGAGGTTTATATAATGGCGGTAGCTTCTTGGATTATTAAACGTTTTTTACAAAATGCTCAAGGGTGTCGGCGCGACACCCATAAGAATGGGTGACACCCATTACACGACACCCATTACTGAACAAGATAAGAATCTTGTTCAGTAATGTCGAAATATCATGAAAATATAAAAAAATCTTATGCGGACGCGAAAACACGGTACGACCCAAAATTTGCAGGACTATATTGGGTTTTTGTAGAAAGTAATACAACTAGACATTTGTAATTTTGTTATATTTGAAAAAATATACAAAAAATCAATATTACAATCAATTTGTTCTGTACAATGTTAACATAATAATTATGAAATACTAATAAATGCGTTACATATAAGTGATTGATTACTAAGTCCGTTCCAAGGAGATTCGCATATTAATGACCAAACATCGATAAGACAATATACGATACGACCCGTATCTAACGTCTACATAACACTTTATTTAAGCCACATTTTAAACAGGAGTAGGTTTCTTTTAAATTATAAACAGGAGTAGGTATGCTACTTCTGTAGAATTATGATTGATATACAGTGGTGGATATTCTATTTTTATACAAACGTGGTAACTTTGAAGCCTTGGTTCACTGTCAAGGGTTGATCGAACTGGAAGAGATCCTGATCGCTTTACACACCCAACTGATCTTATCAGCATTCTAGCTGTAAGGATCAGAGTTCTCAGTTTCAGGATTTGCATACATTTTAATGCGATCTTCGCGGTATTTTAAAACATATCCAAATATCTCTTAGAATGCTGATCAGTGGGGCTACTCAAATGGACACTTTTCTATTCGTTCGCTAACTTAAAAATTAAAAATAAGCCATAAATTCCAAAATTACGTGTCGTGGGCTTGTCAGTTCCATATAATACAACAATGTCTGTGATTTACATAAACTTGCGACGAGAGACTTGATCGTTTAATTGCTTATTTTTAAGCTTTAAGTTAGCGAACGAATAGAAAAGTGGCCATTTGAGTAGGAGGCCAGATCAGTTGGGTGTGTACAGCGATCTGTATCTCCTCCATTCACTCCCTGGCAAGGCATCATCAGATCACAGCTCGATCAATCCCTGTGGGAGAACCATGGCTTCAAAGTTACCTCGTTTGTTTGAAAATCGACTGGTGTTTCTAACTATCCGTCCTCCACTGTATACAGTCAAAGTTGTGTGATGTATAGGTACTCGTGTGCATTCTCTATTCTAGGCCTGATTTACATGCAATAAGTACATATAGAGTCAAGAGAAAAAATATTTCACTCTGTACTTAATAATAATGCGACCTGCAGTCTACGCTTACCAATAGAATATTGTATGTAAAAGAGCAAGTACTTATGGTTTTCAGACCGACATCTGAATTAACCAATAAAAGGTGTTTTATTTCTAAAGAATCACTTAGTTTCGTTTTTAACTCGAACGCTTGACACATAATAATTTCTACGCATTATTACACAGAAACATAATATCAAATTCGTTTAGTAAATTCAGCAAAGTTTTCGTTTTTATTTTTGTCAAATGAATTTACCTACCTCAACTTTGTCATTTTTAAGTGTTAAATGAGTTTTCTTATACGCAGAGAAAACATATTATTTTTATTGCGATGGCCACTTTATTGTCAAGATCAGAATAATATTCTTCTCAGTCTTCTATTTTACTTGGATGGAATTTTACTGAATTTTACTTTAATTTTTCAGGGCCCTGTTTCCAGATAGCGCTTATTACACCATATCATCTGGTAATTTAAAAAATAAAAACGATTGCCATGTATCTATCACACAGAACAGTTCATTACAGGCGAGCGCAGGAAGTTAGCATTTTCATTGCTGAGGATGGTTTGAAGCCAAGAATCTTATTCTATGACACTTTGAAGCCCGTGCCTAAAACGTAGTGATTATTTCCTCTGTGCCTGTGCCGTAAAAATGATAACTTCCCGCGTGCGCCTGTAATGTACTACTTTTACTATCTATCCAGTCATTATCCCGATTTTTTTATTATTGACCAAGTGATTGAAATGTATGACTTTGTTTGTCGTAAAAGTAAACTGTACATCCGCTATGTACTGGTTCGACTATAATATAATTATGTATACACCAGTTCATTTGTGTAGATTACATACATGTGGCAGTTACGGAAAAAAACTAAGTGAACCAAGCAAGTAGTAGACATGCACGCACATTCGGTCAGTAGTAGGTACTTACTTCTTTTAGTCCCAGATTGTGATGGAAGTTTAACACACACAACCAAACTGAATTCGATTGTCGTATAAGCGAATAATCGCTATCGAACGAATCGATAACTACAAAGTTACAAAAATGTATGAATAGAAGCTTCTTATTTGAATACATACTAGGGATAATAAGTGTGTCATGAGATAACATATTGGAATAAGGAGGACATTCCATACTGAATCGAAAATTTAAAATGACCAAACTATTTAACAATACTAGAGCTTTTGCCAGTGCCCTATATCATGAATTTTTAATATTTCAAGGTATTTTTTGTTTTTATTCTGGAAATGAAAATAATACATAACGTGTTTAGCAGTGTTGTTTAAAAAATGATAATGAAATGCGTATCACATTTCAGGTGTCGGGTGCATAGCGGTTAAAACTAAATATCTGGGAAACTATGTACAATAAACGTTTATTCTTTTGGTATAATTAATTATCTTGGCTTTTAATTTGTATTACAATATACCATGATTACGTTAACTATCACTACAATAGTTAAACTTCCACATTAAAACATCGATTAGTGTTTATGATATTAATAACAATTAAGTAAAAACACACGACTGGACTTTAGCATTATCTTAGTCTACTTACAGCTGCAGCCTCTATACGATAGTAAAATCAATAATCAAAATAAATGATTAATCGTTAAGCTATAGGTATTTAAATTTTAATCTAATCAGGTATTGGAAGCTTAATTTGCTAGAATTCAATATCAAATTACGCATTATATTAAACTAACCAGTAAAAAATGGTAAAGAAATGACGCCGAGGTTCATTTTATTTAACAATATTTTACTAAAAACTTCGTCTCACCTTTTGTCTAAACAGTCGGGATATACAAATATACAGAAATGTTAATTGTGATAATTTAGTTTATATAAAGAAGCTTAAATATTATATAGTAAGTATTGCCTACTTAATTCGTTTGAATATGGGGCCACGTTAGTGCTCCGACAAGTCGAAAAAAATGGACAAAGCGTAGCAATATCGATTTGTATAAGAAACAGAAGTGTGGATAGGATCTCAGCGTCATGGGATATCGCGAAACAAGCCAGACTCAATTATCACAGCCCAAACATTTACACTTACTGCTGGTAGTCTGAGATCAAACACATTGGAGTTCTGTGCATTTTTCATTTTGTCCCTTGCAAAAATCAACACTGCGGAATATATGGCATAGCGTTGTTAACCGAATGGCTTTTAAATGTTGATACCGAAAACGAGCCAAAAGTAATTTCTACATCTATAATACCTAACCATTACAGCAAAACTTGTACAATATAAGCATAAAAATTCTTCGACTATGGCACAGATTAGGAATACATGTATTTACTATTTACGTCAACTGTACGTAAAACCGATACGTAAAACATGATGCAAAACACGACAACTACTTTATACATATACATAGTGGAACTATAAATAGATCCATTCGCCATCATGCGTAGAGACCAAAGGTTACAGCTAAATTACAATAACATGTTTCATTACTTATCTGTAACAAGCACGTCTGCTAACGGCAACCCCATGATTAGTCTGATCAATAAGGAATGTCAAGACAGTCCATCGTCTCTACACGATTAATTTTTTTGTTCAACCCGCAATATTTATCTAGGAACATAAAATAAAATTGACAAAACTCCAACTCGTGCAATAAATACATTTCGCATTCATGGAATTCATCAACTTGAAACAATATTTAGATTTAGATTAATCATTATTAATCACATTCTTATATAAAATCTGTATAAGTAATTTGTTACAAGCTGAAAAATTCCAACTTATACCTTAGAGTATACCTTTTCAAAATAGCACCGCCTTTCAATTTTTTCATAAATTAATTATTATTATTAACTCTACTTTGCCTTTTAATTTTATTGTATAGTTTATGGAATTGGTCAATCGTTACGTGTTAAACACGGTAACTTTAAATTCTCAACGTTGGTTAGGATTGTATAATTTGAGTAATGAATTTCCAATAAGTAGTCTATTCAGAGAGCGTTTAGATTAAAAAACTTTACGTGTGTACATGTACGTGTATAACACATTAGTCCAACTTAAGTTCAAATGTATGCTGTAATCTATACTGTGCGCGTAAATACAACTTACAACGAATCAACAACTCGTTGAACCCTTACAGCTAAGGCCGCTAGTGGGTCAGGCGCCAACAGCTGTCAGCACGCAAGGGATTCTTCATACTACAACTACAAGCCCCAAAACTCACAATCAATATATCATTGTTCTAACGTTCCTCACAATATCAGTCAGTATGCTGACAGGGTGCTGCACCACCTCGAGTCACTCACGAGAATAAATTCGTCAAACTCTCTGGTACTTCGAATCTTCCACAAAATCGTCAATTGTCATGATAGATTAACTTTTTGTTAAGTAGCACTAAGTAGTTTTAGTGGTTGTCAAACAATCATTTGTTTTCGTCTAGGTCTTCTCATATGCCCTCAAGGTCAAAGTTCGGGCTAAAGCCGTGTCTGAACAGAATGGTTACGGAGTCGTTCGCAGGGCGCCAGCGCTATTGTCGCGGGCACGTCTCAGACGGTCGGCTGAGCCTGGGGGTGCGAAGACAGGTGCGTGGACTCGCTGCGGCGCGGCGGCGCGGGCGGCGGCCGCTTCTTTATGGGCTTGGGCTCTTCCCTCCGCGGCTGCACCTCCCTACCGAACACGTTTTCATAGAAAGGATCTTCGACACCCCCGCCGTAGTGCTCCTGTATCCACATCGAAACACTAGCCTCTTTGTAATCCTGCGACAATGGATACTCCCGAAAACCTAGCACTTCGTGGGGCGTCGTCGCCGGCTCCAACTTACACTTCTGCGCAACCTGCCATTTCTTTCTCATGACCCTTTGCAAATCTTTCAGAAATTCTTTCGGTGGGTTACTATTGGAGTCTGCCAATTTTTTAGGTGACGAAAGACGAGTGCTCTCGTTCCGTTTCGGTGGTGGAGGCTTTCGAGGTGACGGCGGTGGCTGGTCTTTAAGGTTGAAAGATATTTTCTTATTTTTCTTCGGATCATCGTTTTTTGTAGGAAGGTCATCCGCGAAAATTACTTTTTTTATGGACCCTGTTCGTTCTTTACCCGGCTCACAGGTTACTTTCTTTTGAATAGACGGACTACCATTACTGATTTTTTTGGTTTGTAGTTCAACGAGACAGGCTCCGTATGCGGGATTTTGTCCGTAAATGCTTTTATCGGAGAGAAGTGACGAGGTCCGCGAGGCTTCAGAGTGGACGCTGTCGAGTGACGGTTGTCTCGGGAAGGTGCGGCTCGGATCGGAGCTGCGGTTGGTGACCCTGACGTTTGCTTGCGACTGGCCGGCGCGAGCCGCTTGTTCTAGTTGCTGAGCGGTCAATTGATTGACTATATCGTGAACACGGCCTGTGTGGGTGTCCATCGTATGTTCAGGAGGAGGTGGCGGTAGACTGAGCTGGGAGCCGCAGAGATCTTCCATTGTTTCTAACGGCGGGGGTGGGGGCGGCAGGGAATCCAAACTTAGAGTGGAACTGAACATACCATCAGGCACGTCTTCGCTGGGCGGCGGAGGGAGCGGTAGATCTTGTATGGCTTGGACGGGTTCGTGTGGTGGTTGTACTTTTTCGTAAATGGAGGTGTAGCCGTACAACGTGGAGGAGTTGTCAATACTTCCACGATGTGGTTCTCTGGGAATGCTCTCGTAGTGGCCGTATGTCGGCGACGGCGGGTCTGGCAGCGTGGGGCTAGCGGATGTTCGTGCGATTGTCGAGCCATAAATAGAGTCAGTAGTTTCTGTAAAGACAAAAAGCAGTTTGTCTAACCAGTTCCAAAAACAGACTAATAATAACACTTAAAAATGAGAAAGAAGGAGATTCTTTGCCTTAAAAAGATTATGATGATTTGTTGGAAATTTTAAAATGGAGAATAGAGGAGTCTCACCGATGGTGTGATGTCGCTTGAGCGTGGAGTCGTCGCGCTCGGAGCGCGGGCGACGCGTGAGCGTGCCGCCGTCGCCGCCGCCCTCGTCCTCGCCCTCATCCTCGCCCTCGCCGCCCTTCTCCACCATCTCCTTCAGTTGGCGCGTCATCCATGTTAGCGGTATGTTTGGCTTCATCGATGGCTTGCGTTTGATGGTTCCTGTGACCATAGACGAAAATAAGAACATATTTTTTGGTGTCAAGTGTCGATTAAAAATAAATTGCTATATCTTATCCTACTTCAGTGGTCAAGCTAGAAGGGCTGGTGGAGTGTATGAATAAAATAATTATTGTTTTAGTTTATTACCCATAGGAAACTCGCAGTCGAAAGCGCTCTCCGAAGCCGTTCCTCCATCGGAGAGGCACCCGCTCGAACTTGACGACGATGCGCGGGAGTGCCTGTTTGAACATCAAAGATTTTGTGAGTACAATGCGATTAAATTGTCAATAGACAGTGATCCGCTGCAACTTCACTCGAAATAGACAAAGAGTAAGTTTTACAGATTAAAAGACGTATTAAAATACGTTTTGTACTGACTTTAAAGTTATGAGTTGTACATAGTTAAATTAATCGCATTGTACACCAATCAATAAATTATTTGCTAAAATGTAACATTTGCGTCGAACACAAGCCTTGAAGATGAAAACGCTTATTCTGAATACAATTACAAAACACATTAATAACAGAGCAGATTCGTTCTCAATAGTTTTAGCAGTCTAATATTGCGAACAAGCATTCTCATGTCCCCTTATTCCAAAATGTGAAATAAGGACTTCATTTTAAAACTCAAACTGTCATATTGACAGAAATATTTTCAGCTCTAATCCTTAAGGCCTTTACTCATTTGTCGGCGCAGCATCGGTACAACATCAGGCTCGATATACGCGGCCGGCACCGAAAACATACTGAAAGCTTACAGGACGCCTATATTTCAAGCGTTACTCATTTAATATCAGCTCGGCGCGGTATAGATTCGGTACAGAATCTGTACTACGCCGACACATGAGTAAAGGGTCTTACTATCTACATTTTAGAAAAAATCCGTAAAAACACGTGTGATGGCAAGCTGAATAATTGTCATTTTTCAGGATTATGAAAAAACTACCAGCCAGATCTCTGTATTTTTTTATGGGACCACACACAAACTATGTTCTTTGAGATAAAAAAAGAATTGTATAAATCGGTTAACAACCTGACGAAGTTATGGTAAAACATACATAAAAAAATAAAAAATAAAAAAAAAATACCGTCGACTTGAGAACCTCCTCCTTTTTTTTGAAGTTGGTTATAAAAGGGATTAGGTTAATAAAATTATAAGATCTCGCTTCGCCAACGCTTGCTAAATCTTGCTAACACACTACGAGTATTTACTTTCGCAATTCGCGATGCTTATTATATTTATTTATTAAAATTTACATTGGCTAAACAGGTTTATAACATGTGTAAGTAATAAAAAAATATGTATCTTTCGACACCTCTCCTAAAGACGTTAGAATCACACATGTTGTTCATACAACACCGAATTTAATCAGGATGTCTCTTTCTTTTAGTTTTTAAAAAGAGGTATCGAAAAAATTAATTACTACATACATAATACAGTATAAAATAAAAAGTAAGTACACACAGTAAAATAAGATGGAAGATTATTTTGCAGGCTTCTGTCTGACCATAAAACAGTAACACACAATCTTATTAAGTGTTCTATAGATTTATACAATCTGACTCCTCTTATAAATTTGTACAACATCAAGACGTGCCATAAAATTTACTGAATCCACAGAATCCGTAGAATCCACAGAATCAGTATGTATTCCTTGACTGAGGTATGTGACTAAACCCAGTGGGAGCAGTGTTAACTATATGTTCTGTGACCAAAAGGAGAAGCTAGTTAAATAAAACACCGGAGTCAGTAAGATTGTGGCACTATAAAATGCAAAGACTGACCACATTAATGCTCACGGTTCGGCATTTTATTTTTTTAGAGGTTTCGCTGGCCGATCGGCTCGTGCATGAAATCTCTCTCACTCTTTAATGCGACGTCTTTGCGCGTTAGAAAGGAATAGACCGATAGAAAAATGGCCGAAGTGTGTGCATGAAATAAATGTGGTCAGTTTCTAGTATTTTTCGGAACAGGAGCATACCTGCCGCTGCTGATGTCCGAGTTGGCGACGCTGCCGGCCGTGGACTGCGCCGGGCTGCTCACGCCGGCAGCCCCGCTTCCATTCGTCTTAGTGGGGATCGAAGTTATCTGTACGGACAAATTTCAAGATGGTGTTATTCCGGAATTAGAAAGAGAGAAGAGAAAACAGAAATTAGAATACATATGTACAATAGAAGAAAACGCATATTACGACGTAGAAGTTCATGATGTTATGGCAACGTACTGCTTGGAACTCGTTAGTATTATTTTTAAAACTGCATCTTGTATACAAAAATTGACAATTTAAATTCGTGATTACGAACTTATTTAATGGACTTTCAAAATTGTATCTAGCTACCAATATATTCTGATACTAGCGACCGCCCGCGACTTCGTCCGCGGTTATAGTCCCTCGGGAACAGTTATTTTTTTGGGATGAAAGGTACCCTATGTCCTTTTCTGCACCCTTGACAACGTGTATGTAAAATTTCATAATAATCGGTTCAGTAGTTAGACGTGAAGGCGTAACACACAAACAAATGGACTTTCACATTTATAATATTAGTAAGTTTTACTTACAGAACAAGACCGCGCGTGCGCCAGGTGGTCAAGATCTTCTTGAGTTAGTTCTTCTACTAATGAACGGTAATTTTCTAATAGTTGCCTTCCATGCTGGAAGGAGAAAAGAAAACATTTGCATTGTAGATGTCTATTTATAAATAATGAATGACATATAAGTATTAGGTATAGAATTTGGATCATTTCATTTTCATTTTTTCTATATCCTCACAAGCAAATTCTCACCTTTGCTATCCGAATGGCAGTGACCCATCTCTCTAAAGTGCGCTGGTCATCAGCGCAGAGGAACTTAATAAATTTAACACTCTTTGGTTGCTGTAGTCTCGGGTGCTTGATCGCGAAGCAGAAGTCCGTCGGCGACTTGTACTTCTTCTTCCAATTTAACCCTAAGTACACTTCGTTAGTATCGAACGTCGCCAGGCATACTAACTCCTTCAGCGTCTTCACTTTATCCTTCGGCGAGTAGTAAAGCCCTATTGACGGAACAAATCAAAAGGAAATGTAGATCTAAAGATTTGTAACATAATTAACAACAAATTTCGCTAGAGCAACAATAAACTTCGCATTGCAAAAATATAAGTGTGGCCACACATCCCATAGCTTATTTGCATACTAACCAGACGGTCTTAGAACGAAGTGGAATTTCTTCCACCCCCTTTTGGCGTCGCTCTTTAAATAGAGTGGACCTTCCATCGGCGGAACCGGGTGTCCGGATATGGAAGGCACGGTGCTAGTGGTCCCGCCACTTTGGCCGAAGAACTCTTCTAAAATAACTTGTCGCGAATGTTCGTCGTGCTCGCTAGACCAACCTTAAAATAAATAAGTATTATTTAGAATACCTGCACAGCAGTCTCTTGTTCAAGCATCAAGAAATTAGATAGAATTTTCAGCAGTACTGATTTTTTCAGAAATTAAGAATTCAATACTTCTTCACTTACCCCGATCATCTTCTGTCAAAAGGAATTTTTCTGGCGTTTGGAATAATGATATTTTGTCTGACCTTTCGGCAAATATTATTTTGTTTTTTGACTCTCTCGTCCATAACATCAGATTGTCTACTAACATCTCATGGTCTTCATACACTCGTTCTGAAATAAATTTAACATAATTTTAACACTATTTTATCCGCACAAAGTTCGATTCCTTTTTACAAAAAAAGGCTTTATATGTTTCATAATTTGAAGAATACCAACCCATATGTAAATCTAGTATGTGTTCAACTATAGCCCATTTCGGTTCCATAGTGACATGGTTCTTGTCAGCCAGCAGTCTGGTGACGTAGCCACACGTCATTTTCTCGTCCACCAGCAAACTTTTGGAGGACCCATCCGTGGAGAATGCTTTGATGAACAGCTTCTTTACATTGGCCTCTCGCATTCGTTCCAAAGCCAATTTTATTTTATCGGCTTTCAATTGGAAACTGGCGTCCTGTAGATGAAAAAAATGACTGCTGTTTTAAAGAGTATTTAAGAGTATTTTTCGTAAAACTTGTTAAAAACTTTCGACTTATGTTTCAATGGTATAAATAAATTAACTCTCTTACTTTTTGGTTTTGGTGTAAGTTAAGTTTTAACGCCTTGGAACTCGCACTGCTCGAAGCGGACGATTCGCTCGATAGCATTGATACCTGAAAAATATTAGAACAATATTAGCTGCTAAAGTTCAAGGGTTAATTGTTGAAAATTTGTTTCATTTCTCAGAAGTTAAGTTTAACTCAACTTAGGTTAAATATTGTTTCCCAACATTTAGAGCGCCCGTACATTGAGCCAATAGTCGCGGCTACTAAATGCAATCAGAAGCTGCAGACGAATTTTTCGTACATTTAGTATAGTTTCGGCGTGAACCCAGCGTTCGAGTGGCCGTACTCGACCATTGGATTATGGACCATCGTTCCACAAGTTGTGGGAGTAGAGATGGGCAAAAGACCCGGTTCAAACCCAACCACTGGGTTTAAACCCAATAAAGACCCACATTGTATGTTACAGAAACTTTTTACAGCTTATTGATAAGTGAAATGTGACGTTGTTGTGGAAACAAATTCTTTTTAAATTAGTACAGAAAAATATTCAAGGACGAAATATCTCTTATTTCTAAAGATATTATTAAGTTTAACAAAATGGTCTATGGGCGCTTGACAGGGTTTAAACCCAGCATTTGGGTTAAAATGGGTCCTTTGCCCTTCTCTATGTGGGAGTCACCCGAGCTCGCTACTTGTGGTCGCGTTTTGTCGCTCGCACACTCAGCCACAGTAGCCAACTTCTTCCCAGCGTAAGGATGAAAACGATTCATCGATGTTTCTGAAACATCGATGTTTCAGTAAAAAAAACATCGATGTTTGCCATCGATGTTCGCTATTGCAAAATATCGATGTATCGATGTTATTTTATACGATATTTTTACATCGATATTTCGCCTGCCATCTAGCCAACAAAGGAACTGTTTGACAGGAAGACGACTGCTAAAACTGTTATTTTATAATTCTGTTTCCAAATAACTTGCTACAGTTAGCGTATGCTTAAGAAATAACGTAATAACGATAGGCTAAAAAAATAGCTGTTAATTGTAATTTTATTTCCTCCACTCTACACCTTCCTTATTCTAAAGACTTATCTATTCAATAGATAATATTGTGATAGAAAATTTGTATTAACTAGTTTATAGATCATTAAAAAATAAAAAAACATCGATGTTTTTGTACATCGATGTATCGATACATCGATGTTTTTGCCTTTCGTTATTTGCATCCCTATTCCGGCGGCCACTAAGCCACTAGCGGCTGTGATTGGTAGCTGCGTCTAGCTAGTGGCTTGACTGAGCCATTAGTGGTGTGTTTAGTGGCCGCGACTAGTCACTCGCGAGGGTCTTACTTAAACTCATTGTAATTAAAAAAAAGATACAAGAAAGCTGATTCGATTGTATTACGGTATACTTACAGTGTCACTGAAAGCAGAGTCGTTGTCGGGAGAGTCGGTGCGTGTGATGCTGGAAGCCGCATCGCTGCATTCCTTGATGCAGATCGGTCTTTGAGAGCAACGTTCGCTGCTTTCTCCCCTTACTTTGGGGGCAGAAGTGTGATCTGCGACAAGAAAATATATCTTGTTAATTTTTAACAAGCTATGGGACATAATTTATAACAAACTATAGGAACTATTTTACTATGGGACCAACTCTGAAATCGCGAAAAATCTGCTGTTTCATACAAAAATTAATAAGGAATATGTCAAAATGTATGAAACAGCTAATTTTTTTGTGATTGTTCCCATAGTAAAAGCTGTTCAGTTTGGTGATCCGAAGAGACGGTTTTCCCGATTTTGGTACATTCATTAACCCTTACATTTGATCGTTTTGCTCAATTTGGATAGAAATACTTCAAGATTTGAAATTAGACTAAAATCTACACATATAAAAAATATAGAGACTTATAAGTTTCGTTATTTTTTAAATAAATCAAAACACAAAAAAATGTGAGTTTATGAAATGCTGTGACAACATTTTTGGATACTGGAGTGGCATTGAAATGATAAAAAAATACCCTATTCATTACATTAAAAGTCCATTTTATCCTTTTTTTACTGGCAGAAATTCCAAAGGGGTTTTGTTTAATACTCTGCAATAGCTTTTATGGTGTGTTGGATGACAACATGCTGCCACTTTATTACAAAACGTAGAATGAAAATAGCATTTACTTCTCTGCAGTTAAGAAATATTTATGCACCATTGAATGCCTTGTAAGAATGAGGATTGCGAACCTCAAATAAATACATCAAAGCTAAACAACAATTTTCCTACCCTCTTACTAGGTAATGTCGTAGAGTAGGTGATTCAATTTTGATAAAGGTATCAAACTATTGTTGTTAGTTTGTCAAAATAAGTATAACTCAGTGCCTATTGTTGACATCATATAGGTATTAACAACAACTAACAATAATAAGGAAATTTATTTTCTTGTAAATTATTGTCCATATTAAATATTACATTACTCATTGATTAAAAAAATATGATGATGGACATTGAGGGTGTGCGTAATATTTATTAGTTGATGATGTAAGTAGACCATTCATATTGTCATTAAAATAGTTTCTCATTCAGGCACCATGAATGGTGATGGTTGTGTGAGTATAAGAAATTTAATTAAAACAATATTCTAAAATACCTCGTATTAAATCTTATGTTTCCAATTGCGTCCTATTGCTTAAGCTTTTCGAAACTATAGACCACACAAATGTGCAAAAAGAGAAAAGCCACGAAAGAAATCGACACTACTTCAGCCGGAGCAACAGCCACTTTCAGTGTGGGTACCGTCTTTACGCCTGCTGCGTAAAATTTTACTCACCAGAAGCGACCCTAGATATCTCCTCATCGTATTCAGAGTCGAGGGCGCAGAGTTCCCCTAGGATGGCGTCCAGGTCCGCATCCTGGGTCTCCTCGAGGTTGGCCATCGAGAACCGGTAGGTGTCGATGCGTGGCGCCACTATCTCCAGGGGCCTCAGGGACAGGGACGCCTCGCTCGACGAGTTCAAGCCCTGGAATTACAGAAGTAAGCTTAAATGAGACCTTCTGTTTAAATCTACCTATTTTTTTTCTAGATTTTCGATAAGTCATTCCTTTACCTCATGTTTTGAAAAATGGTACAGATTTTTATTTCTAAATTAGACCAAAACCAGTGCTAACAGGCTATTTGACTAATTTTAGAAAACTATTTTAAATTATTCTTTATTACGTAATAAGCGCACTACATTGATGTTTCAGGAAAATACAATGTATTTCATTAAAAAATCAATGTTAAAGTTTAAAATTTTAAAACCGCGCCAAAATCGATATGGCGCTGGAAACGTCACTTGTTGACGTCACAAGCCTGTAAACATTGCACTGACATGTATTTTTTTTTTTTTATTTAACTGGACTGGCTGTCTGTATGATTTGACAGCTAAGTTTTTGTGCCTATTTCAAACGCCACTAGCGTGCGTCTAAAGAACTAATTTTGACGTACAATATGGAAATGGTTGCCGTGATGGTCTCTCCAGACTTCAAACTTTAGTACCATATCCCTCACGCTATGCTCACGCTCTTAGAACGCTACGTCCTACAGCGCCAAAATGGCGGAAATCAAATAGGCACAAAAACAGTTTGACATAAGCCTGTCCAGTGTAAATATATGCAGGTCAGTGAAACATTGTAATATCCTTAGCCATTTGACAGCCATCAATTCGGATCCTAAGTCTATGGTCGTGTCAAACGCCTGAAGCCATATTTATTTACAGGCAAGTGACGTCATCACGTCATCAGTAATCTTAGAGCGTTTTCGTCACAGAAAAAAAAATCATAAATTATTGCATTTTTCTATGTGAAATTAATCAATTAATAGACTTAATTTAGTGTATATAATTGTTGAATATGTCTTTTTACGCCATTATCTGTTAGGATGACCACAATTTGTAGTATATTTTCAATGTTGTCAAATACCCTATTGGTGTGGGCTGTGTTTTAGTATCCGTGATACTAAATTATAAACTAAGTTTTACGGTAAGTAGAGTGAGTATTTTATATTATACCGCATTAATTATCGTAATCGCAAGCATTTTCTTTTTCGTTTACTATAATGTTGAATATTTTTTATTAGACATATGTTTTGATTATCTGGACGAAGGTATGCACCATCATTTTGTAGTTGTTTTAATTAACAAGGGAACCCACTTAACCTCATAACTATCCTTGAATAGTAGGGATTATAGTTGTTTGCAGTTTTTTTTCATAAATATTTAAAAAGGCTAATAATTAAATAGTAATGCATCATTCATCTCGAGCTAGAAAAGAAATAGTTTAGTAGGTATTTAGTTAGTTTTTCCTTATCATAAACTATCAAGAAAAATCATTTAATAACAAATTATTTGTAAAGGTTTTTCTTCCAAAGACAAAAAAGAATAGAGTAATCTCTCTCTACATACGACCACCATTTTTAACAAAAGAGTGTTCTGTGAATTAAAACTAAACATTTTTGCCAAAGAAACATTGGTCGATAATTATCGCGCGGTGCCATCGCCTGCGTGGATAACGACAAAAAAATTACTTTCCCATACTAAAAAAAAACCGCCCAAGTGCGAGTCGGACTCGCGCACGAAGGGTTCCGTATCAAAAAACGGCAAAAAAACACGTTACTTATATGGGAGCCCTCCTTAAATATTTTTTAACATTGAAAATGTTTTTTTGAGGCATCTGTATAGGCCCGATTTTCAGCCAAAGTGCGATATCACCCTGGTGTCGTAGTATTAGAGCTACGTAAATGATTAAGATATCAAATGACGCGTCTAATCAAGGGCTATAAACAGAAAAACTTTTTTTTTTTCAAAAATCTCAATATCTTTTTTTGAAAATCGCAAAAATGTGAAAAATGTGGTCGATTTTCGCCCGGTTTCGGCGAGAAAAAAATCATATCTTGTAAACGAAACGCGATATCGGGTCGATTTTAAAAACACCTCGAGATATGACATTGGTCTACTTTAAAAAAAATATTTGAGATAAATAACATAAAAGGATAATTCTGTAGCTTAACCTTTATAAAGTAAAGTTTGCGCGGAGCGTGTGAGTGAGCGCTGAGCGCAGTAGTGTACGTACGTACCTAGTCGTATCAACGCTAATGGTCTGAAAGACAAATGTTTGTTTATAGTTATATTTTGAGTTGTAAATGTAATAAAATGTTATTTTCTTATTATAAAAAAATCGTATAGGTACCTAATGAAAGTGTTTTTAAAAGCAAAAATGAAAGTGTTTTTAAAAGCAAAACAAAAATATATTTTTAATTTATTGATACTTATGTAAAATTCTTAAATCAAGTAAAATTAGATGAAATGAGTTGTTATGATGTTTGTATTAAGTTTTGTTAATGTGATTTTTTAATAATTATTTATTTATAACTTTTTAATGGTTAGGTGTCAAATCTAACGTAAAACTACTAAGTTAATTAAACACCATTAGTATTACCCATACGAAGAACAAGATATCATTTATTTATTAACCCTATTTTGGTTAATAACGCGTTTCTATACTTATGCAAAAGGCCGGGCTTTGCCTTGCAGTTGCACGTGAGCATCGAAAAAACTATTTCGGCGCATCTGTTTCTATTGTTTTGACTATATTTCCTGACCATTGCCTGCACCGTGGGATTTCGTGATACCCCGGCACTTTTTTGTATAGGCAAACGAATAAACGAATCTTGAGCGAATGTTGAATAGAAGAGAGTTTGTAGTTTGAGCCTCCATACTTAGGAGTAGATACAAAAAAGCATTTGCACTAATTGGTTAGAATTTTTAAGATAAATTACACTCAAAACGTGTAAAAAAGGAAATAAATAGGTACCTATGTTAACGTTTAAGATGTTGCTGTAGGTATATTCGTGGGTTGCTGTTATTTCAATTTCGAGATTTAAAATTACTCGATCGGGCATGTCTCATGTTTTTCTTAGTACGCTACGATTCCAAATGAATTTTTACAACGGTCTCTAAATGAGAATGTGAAGATGATGCCTAGATAAACATAGTTTGTTATCGCATATATTTAAATGATGATGAAGTCAGCGCGAGACTGCATTTGATTTTGATTAGAATTTTTTATTAGGTATTTTTTTGTAGAAATTCTAAGATGTTTTAGTTATAGTACTTACATAGGTATATTTAATAATAATAAAAAATGTTTACGAATAAATTTAGTTTTAGGTAATTAATTAAATTCATTTTCAATGTACCAGAAGGTCGTGAAAGGCACGAGATCTGTGAATTTTTTCTGTTTTTAGTATTTGTTGTTATAGCGGCAACAGAAATACATCACCTGTGAAAATTTCAACTGTCTAGCTATCACGGTTCATGAGATACAGCCTGGTGACAGACAGACAGACAGAGAGCGGAGTCTTAGTAATAGGGTTCCGTTTTTACCCTTTGGATACGGAACCCTAAAAATGTTTTAGCTTCCTAGTTACTATGGGGGACCAACATTTTAGCTCGGTTTTGGACCCATCCTTCTTTGGTTAAGTGTTTTGTTTCATTGTTAGAACACTCTCTTGTTAATTAAAACCACTACAAAATTACGGTGTATAGAGATTATTCTTTTTTATGTCTTTGGAAGAAAAAACTTTAATAATTTGTTATTAAATGTTTTTTTGGTAGTTTACGGTAAGAAAAAACTAAATACTAAACTAAATTTATTTTCAAGCTCTATATAGAGTTGTATGATGTATTACTATTCAAATATTCGCATTTTTGATATTTATATAAAAAAAAACTTCAAACAACTAATCCCCACCTTAGAGCATACAGATCCCCACTATTCAAGGACATGAGGTTAAATAATTTAATAATTAACATTCATCTTGTGAACTGCGTAGTGATTTACATAATTGGTGGTTTGCTAAACAATGTATCTAAGAGTATAATTGATTTCAATAGATTATTATCTCATAAAATTTTAAGCAGGTAAGGCAGTGCCCAAAAATTGTGAAGAAGGGTCATCAACGTTCATTGTTAATCCTAAGCTAACACCTATCGAGTGGGCCCCACATCATGAATAATGCAGACAGTAACCCTTAATGAGTCTCAGGAAACTAATCTGAATCCATAAAAGTGTCCATGGGACACCATGAATATGAATGAGAGTACAACGTATTAATTGTAAGTATAAACGTATACGCACATTCTCGATCCTCCAAACTATTGTCTTTTCAAACAATGAACTTGTGATTCTAATTGACGCTATGTTTGTGTAATGTGCTCTTGTATGTCATGGCATATTTTTTTTTAAAAATGTACTCTATGAATACACGCTCGATTATTTTTTTAGCTAGGACCTATGAAATTGACGATTTGTATGGAGGATTTTTAGCAAATTGCATTGTCCATACCATAGACATAGAAAAATTTTCGCCCATTTCTATGGTCCATACTAACTTTTTTATAATTTATTTAACAACCGTGAACTCTTTGCACATTTAGCTAACTTAGGCAACATAACTTTGGCGAAAAAAATAAGTTTAGGCTAAGTTACAACGAATAAAGTGGTCATTTTCGCTAACAAAAAAGGAGTCACTATCAAGGTATTTTTTTAATACTAAGAAAACAAAATAATTAGACTTTAAATATGCTGATAATTGACGGATATGGCTGCAATTTGATGTAATATCCAGCAGCTGATAAATATTTTAAATCACATAAGTTATGGGGTTCTCTCTGTGTGGGAAAAAAACAAAATTCATAGGTAAGGAAACTTAAGGAATGGTACTTTGCAAAATTTTAAAATATTACTTATGTGGACCCTTGGATACCTATGAAAATTCTTTAAAAGCCCTATTTTAAGATATCTAAATTGACTTTCTACTGTATTTCAGACGTTTTTGTGACTTTGATTAAGCTTCCTTTAATCATTGCCATTCAATCAAGTTAATAAAAATAGGCACAATAAATAAAAAAAAGAACTTTATAGGTTTTATTATTGTAAAGATCAGTCGAATATTATTTTATGAAGTGATTTACCCTAAGAATGACAAAATTATTTTTTGTTAATTTAATAATGACGCGCGTTCATCTCTTTTGTTCAGAAAATGGTCTGCAAATTGCAATAGGTATTTCTTTTTCATTGCAGTGTTGTACATACTTATTTATATTTAACTAATTATTCATTATTATTCTTTACCAATATGTAATAATTTTGTTCTTGTTCTACTGAAATGTATTATTTAGTGAGTTTTAAAATGTATACCTTGAAGATTGCTGAATTGAGAGTATAAAGTGTAAAGCAATTCTACTATGACGAAATTTGTTTTTTTTGTTTGTTTTGTATATAAGTATTAAATTCTCTACTAACTAACATTGAGTAACATTGAGCACAAGTATATTTCGAACATATTTTGTACTACGTTGAATATTAATACCACGGCATATTCATGCATGATCTTCCCACTAGTATTTTTTTTTTCCAATGTAGCTCTCTTGAGGTGTAGGTACTCTATCTTCTTCTTTCTGATTTCAACGGATTAATGTCTTTTTTACTTAAATATCTAAAAAAGTTTACTTAATAAGTAATTTATTTATTAAGTATACTTGTTATTAACTTTATAATAAAGTTTTGAGCTTAACAATAAAATAATATGAATGCAATAACTTTAAGGAAGTTAATTGACTAGTAAGACACAAAAATACAGAGCATTGGTGGTTGAAAGACTTCCGCAACAGGATTCACACTATCACTAATGACAGAACTATCCAGTCGTATTTATACACGAAGAACTAAGAGTGCAACGCTCACTTGTGTGCGTTTGGGGCACTTACCGTGCGAGCCATGCCCAAAGTTTGTTCGATAGATTTGTTCTCGATCGGCGAACTATTTACGCTCCTGGATTTCCCGCTCCCTAGTCGAAAACTTCGGTTAAGAGAAGACAAAAATCCTCCTCGATGCCACTTGGTCGGCTCGTTCAGCTGCACTTCCGTCATTTCGTTCACATCGCAGACCGCAGTGACTCACGAACAAGCGCACCACAACAGTAAGTATGCCAAAAGGCCGGCATTAAGCACGCCCTAAGCACTTTATACTCAATGCTTTCGCCATAGCCGATAGAACAAAGCGCGGACGAGGAACTCGATTAACAAATAGGAACTTGCAATTTATTTCAATTGGAAATTAGACACAGCAAGTACTCCGAATAGATAAGTATTAGGAATGCTATTTACACGGAGCCGGCCCTCTTGCGACAGATACACATTGTTATCGCACTCATGACGACCTCGTCCATTCACTTCATTTACAAAACTTTAGTCTTCGTCGAAATTTATATGTATTTATTGGGAGGACAAAGAACGCGAGCTGTGTGGAAAGGCACGCGTAAATCGTACGCAAACTTGGACACAACTGAGTGGAGTGAGTGAGTGAGTCGGTCGGTGGAGTTAGTAGTACAACACGGCACAGCAGGCGACGGCGGGCAGCAGGGTGCGGCGGGGGGTGGCGTCGTGCACACGTGTGCGCGAGCCGCTGCCATGCCGACCCGCACCGCGGCGTAAATGTATACGCGTGTGCATGCAGCCCCCATGTCAAGGTGGTACAGATTCTATGCGTCGACGTCGTCGGCTGCTTGTCGTGTCGGTCGGCTGTTTGCGCTACACGGATGATATAGTCTCTGCGCATGTAGGCGTGCGGCTCCTGTGTGTGCCACCCGCGCTCCCCCAACCAGGGGTGGCAACAAATACACATTTCTGCCCTCGCACAGCACACACATTTAGTAATTCATTAAATTGTAGAACACTTTATGCACTCTACCGAGTACACATTACCTACCAGTAAATGTAAGCAATGGGAGAGAACGTTCATTTTTTAAAAATCTATTTGTTTTTAACTTTAAATTGTGATAGTATGTTATTTGAGTAAAATATTCAATTAAACAGCTTTACTGATAGAGGAACGCTTGAATAATGCGTGTGGTTTCCTACTACCATAATTATCATGACTGTCTGTATGTCTTCTCTGATATAAAGACGGTAAGACATGATTAATTTCTTGGATTTTCCACTATATTGAATCATATAATATTAGCAAAACAAAAATATTTTGTTTATTTAATTAATATTCATGTTTGGTCCATCCATTGACGAGGTAACACAAATACTACATATTTTCGAAACAGTCGTCTTTTTGATTCTGAGTCCTGTGCTC
The DNA here is from genome assembly GCA_943789525.1 of Agriphila geniculea. NCBI lineage: Eukaryota > Metazoa > Arthropoda > Insecta > Lepidoptera > Crambidae > Agriphila > Agriphila geniculea. Next base: position 15,853,770 of record OX038870.1, on the reverse strand, counting down.
TCAAAACTTAACCCGCGTATTTATGCGACCTGACACGATGACCTAAATTTCATTTTGTCCCACTTTTGTGGGCCACAGCCGCACCCTTAGGACAAAATCATAGCGGTCCCAATAAGATCACACACCTACTACCTAATATACAACTAGAAAAAATACTTTGCATAAAAAACCTAAGCCAGACAAGCCTGACATATATTTTCAGTACCTAGAGTAATCAATTATATTTTTAAGGTTGAAGAAATATTTAATTTGCTTCTATAGACAGAAAAATTATTGGAATAAGCATATTTTCCCCATTTTCATATTATAATTCCGCTAAAAAAAAAAAGTTTTCCGTACGTAACTAAACGTTCTGGCCATGTGCGAATAGTACGAAAGATGTAGCAACTTTTCAATGTTATTAATATGCAAAATAACTTACTCCAGTCCTCCTAAGCTAAAGTAGGTACACCTTGGAATATCATCGTCTAGCGGAATTCGTAGTAGACAATATTTTGGTGATAAAGTTAAATATTATAGGATGAGTATTGAACATTTGACCCTTAATCATTATCTTTTGTAGCTCAAGGCGTGTTATTTATCTATTCAATCATCTTATTTAGTCAATCATGGTCGGTTGGAGAAATATAAAACGAGTTTTGATGATTGTTGCTTTTAAATTATTGTAGAACAGTATACATTTACTTTGTGAAAATGAAATTTTGAGTAAGTACAGAGAAAAGAGTATATTTTTATCATTTCGATAAAACCGTGTTAAATTTGTTTCAAAGCAGAAATCTGTTTCAGCAGTGACAAAATACCTTATTTGTATATTTCAATCTTTCCCCACGGGGCAAGATCGAATTAAAGGTGCTCAAACGTTTGCCTTTATTTGTTTAAGGTTATACTGTCCCACTAGTATGAACATCACATGTTTTAGCGTTTCGTCGACAAACTGTCAAAATCCATAGTCTTTTGACAGGCGCGATATCATATTGCGTTTCGATGGTCATGCTAGGGGGCGCAAGGTAACTACAAATAAATCCTTTTATTGCTATTATCAATAAGACCACATCGTCATAATCATGAGTGCAGGCCGTAGCATGTAGAGGTTTCTGGATGTAGAAAGAAACGTGTCATTGGAGGCATGATGATCTTGAATTGACAGAATGAATTTATTGGATTTATTTGTTTAGAATTAGAAAACATTCTTAGATTTTTTCGATTTTTAGGTCATTGGTCAGGTCAATGAACTCGAGATCTTTGAAAGGTAAAGTTTGATTGAAAACATCTGACTGTTAGTATGACTTTTAAAAACGGGAAAAGATCGAAACATTTGCGTGTTCTCTTTACCCCGTCAACTATTAATGGATAAAGATGGTTAGTATAAATCCTAAAACACGACAAATTGGCTGTGACATACGGACGGACAAACAGACATGACAAATTCTGTTTTTTGCCAATAGGCTAGGGGCCGTTCAAATATTACGTAAGCAGATTTATTACAATTATTTACCCCTCCATCCCCCCTGTCAGCAAAAGTAAGCAAAGCTTTTACCCCCTCCCCCCATGATCACATAAACAATATTTTTTTTATATTATAATTTAAAAAATAATAAAACAGATTTAGGATAGAAAATGCGTTTCATTTTCAAGCATAGACAATGTGAGGGTTGCCATTTGTGTAAAAAAGAAAATAACTACCGATGACGTAATCATCATCTAGACTTCCCTACCCCCCATGTCATCCAAAAAAAGCAAAACAAAGAAACCCCCTCCAGCCCCCCCCCCCATAGTGCTTACGTAATACATGAACGGCCCCCTACGGAATCCTGTTGAACGCATGTTATTTATTTTAACAAGCAACAAAAATGAGGTAAGTTTATCAATTTAAAAAGTAAACTCTATCCACGCATAAATAAATACTTGTTTGATTTTATCTCACTAAACCTTCGTGCGCATTTATCTACTACCAATACTTATAAAAATAATAAACTAGCAGACAACCTAAAATTTATATGTTGACTTCCGGCATAATGTGCAAGCAAAATTCGAAAACGATGAACAAAAAAACGCAACAGGTGGTACAAAAGCGCACCTGCGCGGGCGCAGATGTTCGAGATCACACTTTATTGATCCCCGGGCTCCACAGATAGGAGGTAAATTATACTCTGGACCGATATTTGACCGCAAGCTGAAACTGAGATATTTTTTACCTTAATAAGTGACAAAATTAAAACTACATGTATTTACATTAATTAGGTACTGGTCGAAAACCTGTAGTAAGTACGATAGCTGAGTTTTTCAGTAGTTCAGTAGGTACCACTATTCTATAAAAATTACATTATTTGTTTTGGTTAAGACTATATATCCGCATTTCAAAGAAATTAGCGTTTTTCCAAAGAAGTTATCTAAAGAATGAAAGCATTACTATTTTTTCCATCACCTGTTCCTTGACTGAATAATATTTCAGATCACAGTCAACTTGTTAACCACAAAACACTAATGAATTATCTCTTTTCCCATATTAAGGGTTAGCAATGTATAAGAAATTACAAATTAAGGTGTAAATCTACATTTTATGTTTTTCAATAACAAAGTCAAATATTTAAAAAATCAATGGGTTTGCTTTAGTACTAGTACTTCGTTGTGTGTTTAATAAATAACTCAAATTATTTATTGTTACTATGATTTTTTTAAGCAAATTATGGAATTTACTTATTGTTACAAAAATTATTATAATATGTAACGTTTTTATCGTCACTTTGCATGGTGGCAATTTACGATTATGTATTGTCGATAAATATCTTTTGCAAAATGAGATTATTATTAAATGGTCCTATTTTGTAAGCAGAGTACAGGAAATTATTCGTCAATACTAATTAGCATCTACTATTTAGAAAAAGCTATTATTTAAAAAAAGTCAAATCCTCGTCTTGGCGGGGGCACTCCCGTGCCCCCAGATACTGCAGTCAAAAACTGTAAAAAATCTGCAATTAATTTTGAATTTAAATGTTACATAAGTAAGTATAAAATTGATGGAATCTGAACACTGTCATGGTAGCTGAGTGCGCCGTTGCCTGTACACACATTTTCTTTATTTTGCAGCTTGTAAGTTTGCGTACAATAGATACACTCGTATGAAGTAATTTTACTTCAAATTCACACTTTATATGACCCCAGTAAATGTGTATTATTTAATTGAAGAAGTTTAGTTAATTATTGAAATTCTAGATTTTAGGCATTCACAATGCTATTTTTATATTAAGATAATTAATTAAATAGAAAAAAATACTAGAAAATGTCGACTCTCCTGTAGCGTCCCATCCCATCTGAGCTGAGATCTTTTCTAGTATTTTTCTGTTAAATTAATTATCTTAAAGTTTAGTTAAGTTTATTATGTTGATGCTAATATAAAAGCTATAATAATGGTATAATTTCAGCTTTGAAACGTAACGGAAGAAAGTTAATCAGTTGAAACTTCCGCATAGGTACTTTCTCTTACTATTCAAAATTATTTCAATAAGTATGTATCTCTATAATAATACAATTCTCCTTATAGAAAAAAAACTATGATACATTATATTGGTAGTTTTTAATTGCAACTGTTTGAAGGGTTTAATATTACGTTCGTACAGTTTTGCTTGCGTCCAAAAGTCCTATCACAAATCGAAATTAGTAACGAGGTTTCGTAGAATTTCCAGGGGATTAGAAAATACGAATTTGAAATTGATAAGATGATAAGAATATACGTACTCATCGAGGAATTTTTTTCGTTTCTTTTTACATATTTTGACCAAAAACTTGTTTTATGCTGATTTTTACATTAATTTGACCTCATACGACTTATGTACTTGTTTTGTAATGTAAAAAAACAACTTCTGTTTATACAAAAAAAGGCGTCTGAATCAGAAACGGCCGTTTCCTTTCAAGACTTAAAAATAAAACAGGATTTAGGACATGTTTCTAATGCGTAACACGTTTACTATTTTGAGGAAGTTATGCCCATTGTGACACACAACGATTTAACAGAATTGAAACACCTTTTAAGGTACCTTTACTTTTACTTATTAGCTAAAGTGAAGTCTACCTAAAAATATCTATTATAATTTAGATTTATTATATAGCTACGGGCGGAAACATTCAATATTTTTTTATAAGAATGGACTAATCGTACGAGTTAAGCTGACTACAGTAGTCTAATGACAGTAAATAAAGGTACCTCTCACAATACTATATCCTCAAGTAAGTTAGGATAGTTAAAAGCTTGACAACAAGTGGATTGTGATTTCTAATATTTAAGAAGCATTTGTTATCCAAATACTTAATTTGAGGTAAGTATTAGTAGTTAATAACCTTTTGATTTATTTACAGACCAAGTTAACATTTCTCTGATGGAGGGAACCAGCACGTGCTTCTTAAAAGATTTTGTTTTAATAATGACCGTCAACATCCAGAGGGCTGTGGTTCGCAGCTGTTGTATTTAGAGATGTTTAGAAAAAAAGGAGAAAAAGTAGTTGAAGCCGTTTCAAAAGGCGTGGTGAATATTGGGATCCTTTTATTTCGGAACAATGGTTACTTGTGCACAAGAAAGTGCCAATTGAAATTAAATAACTTTTAGGTGTATTTTACACACCTTTTTATTTTTAAGTTGTACCGTCAACTGTGGCAACTTGACATTAAATAGGCAACTTGCTCGTGAGTGGTCTTTACGAACAAAACATTATTTTACGTCGGATTGACGATAGATTGCGATATATTTTTGACAGTAGTAGGTTTTCATGATTGTCAGTGGCTACATTTTGTTTTTTCACTGTGTTAACACTGTTGGGTATTTTTTTTGAAATATGGCCATACGAAGTCGGATAGTGACCAGACTTGATTAATAATTATTTTCTGCATTAAAAAGTGGGATTTTTAAGTTAAAACGCTTTTAAATCACAATTTTTTATCATGATAGTACTATTTACTTACATTTTTTTCACAAAATATTTCAGAAAACAACTGAATGTTTTTGTAATTGTTTTTCTAAATATAAAACAATTCTTGACTGATACTTTACCTAAATAAAATGTAATTAGCATTTTTTAATTATGAAAGTAATTAAATAAAATGAAACTGGGGCAACGCTGGGACATCTCCTTTATCGGTATCATAGTTATTTGATGAATAAGAAAAAAACGTGGTCAAGATGCCACAGTTGACATCATGTCTCTACAAAGTTAAGTTAAGTAAAAAAATATTATTGATTATTGCCTGCAACATCTTTAAATAATTTAGGTGCTTAAGTTTAAACAGATTAAAATTAAGTTTTGGTTTTTTATACATACAAAGAATGTAGCTTACCCACTATGTAAAAAAATTGAAAAGTCTAGGAAACCTGCAGTTCAAAATAGTGTACCAAATCTAATTAATTGTGCTGTTGTGTAGCTAACAGTAGAACATCTTAACCTTAGTTTATCATCGTTGAATTGAAAAAGTTCTTCATAAATTTATAGTCATTATTGTGAACTTAACCAACATAAAAATGAAAAGTACGTATGTAGTAAGCAAGCAGGCACTTAAATATGATTAACTTTCCATCGTCAAAATGAAAAAGGTTTGCGCAGGATAAATCTTGGCCCGAGAGCCACACAATCTTGCGCTGGCGCACACCTGCCGGCACGCCAGCCGGCTGCCCGCGACACGTGTTCACTATAACATGATGCAGCATCAATCCCATTTTAAACTTGGAACCAGCTTGGAACAGCGTTTTTTTTTAATTAAATGAAAACGAAATGGCGAGTCTGTTCGGTTACCAAAACTTTTTAATAAGCTGTGTCGAATAATAAATAAGATCCAAGGTAAGTGCTATTCAATGTTTTAATGATTAATGAATATTATTGTCAGAAAATCCGTTACTCTAGTCTTTATTTTTACCCGACTGCAAGAGGGTTATGTTTTTCGCGCGTATCTTGTTTGTATGTAATATTCTTTATTACCTCATATCTTTCAAACGGCTGTACAGATTTCCATGATTAATATATCGTTAGATTTGTCTTGTCAGCCCAAGTGTTCTTAAGAAGGTGGCGTTATAAAAAAACCAACATGGCGGCTGTACGGTGCTATTATACGTAGCGGAAAAAACATTTTTTTTTTAGAATACTGCAATATGGGTGTCAAATTAAAGGGCTTATTATAAGGATTTCAAAAAGGTATATCATATAAATAATAACTAAAAGTAAATAAATAAAAAAATAAATTTAAAAAAAATTAAAACCCGCCTGCCTAAAAAGACAAGTCAACTGAAAAGATGGAAACAAGATTAAATATTAAAGGCAACATTATAACATGCAGTCGGAGGCATATAACTCAAATCATTCATAATGTCACTTTCTTTATGCATGCCTCCGACTGCATGTTATAATGTTGCCTTTAATATTTAATCTTGTTTCCATCTTTTCAGTTGACTTGTATTTTTAGGCAGGCGGGTTTTTAATTTTTTTAAGTTATTTTTTTTTTGCAATAATGAATCTTATAATTCCTAAGTTTTTAGAATTAGAATAGGGTTCTATTGACGTAAGAATAAAGATGATTGGTTTTTTGGGGTTGTCTAATAGTAAAGTGGAAGTCGAACGAAGGCGATAAATGCTTGAGCTTTTTTATCACTTTTTTCACTTTTGTCTACTGATTGCTTGTTTATTACTTTATATTACTGATAGTGGTTTGTCACAAATTGGTTTTAACATAAACTACACCTTTGAATTTAAAAAGGTCTTTTTTTGAATAGCATAAAAATTTTCAAAGTTGATAACCCTAACGTAATAGCATTTTAAAGCCAAATTAACATTTTTTTTATCAAATGACTGGACTTGTGATTTAACAAAGGTCTAAGAACCAATTGAACTTTTACCAGAAGTTCCATATAAGAGATAATATCCTAGATAACGCTTCACGAACTAAAACACCACGCAAATGTGGCACCGACTGACAAAACAAAAAGAGATTCGAATGAAATTCGAATAGCCACATGAATATTTTTATCTGGGTACAAAATACTATCCTTTCGACACTCAACTATAAATAGTCAAAAACAAAGAAAATAGAACTCTACAAAATAAGCGCCAAGTTTGAAAGAGGGGCGTTGATTCGAGGTGGCGTTTTTGAGACTGATCGGACATCTCATCTGGAGGTCAAGTCTGCTAATGTTAGCGTCAAAATCCTGTTTGAATGGCAATGCTTTTTGACACAGTTCTTGTTTCTTAAACCCAAAACCGAAATAAATTGTGTTTCATAAACCCAAAACTGAAACACATTGGTCTCGATTTTGGGTATAAGAAACAAGAACTGTGTCAAAAAGCATCACCATTCAAACACCATTGAAACACCAGTGAAACACGATTTTGACGCTAACATTAGCAGACTTGAGCGCAGCTAGGCTATTCTTGATCGAAGGTGTCACTTTATTAGATATTGTCCCAATATTTTTATTTATGTTTACCGCTGTAAGCACCGTTAGTTCGCCGAGCCACTCATTGAGCAGCGCCTCAGGATCGTCAGCGGCGGCGCCCGCGCCTGTCTCCTCTACCAGCGCCATCTGTCGGAAAAAAACATACTTAATTTCAAATTTCAATAAAGCATCATATTATCTAATGAAGTACGATTAAAATATTTTTTTCTGGTTCACAAATAAATTATTTCACTGTGGGAAATAAATTATTTCCTTGTGGAAAATTCCCCCAACCAGGGGCGTGTATTAGTTTTCCGGCTAGGTAGGCATTAGGCACTAATACTTTTTTTATAGAGAGAAATAAAAATCTTACTAGTCGCATTTACGACCCATAATAATCAACATGTCAAATTATAATAGTAAAATAAAATAATACATTTCCCAATTTTTTTTATTAACTGTGCCCCGCAGTTTCACCTCGCAGAATTCTATCGAATCGAATAAACGTCAAAATAGTACTATGGAAACCTTGGAAACCGTTTCCAAAGTACGAAAATAACGGATTTAAAAGTCGTTTATTCGATCCTGATATGAACTCGATCTCGTCGGAAGTAAAACCCTGTATAAGATTATTTTGCAGTTTAAGTGTAGTTATCATAATATTAGATCTTTGTATCTATGAAATAATGATATTGCCGATTTTTCTTAGACAGAGAACTTCTTATCTTCTGCGATTTAAAATATTTAGCAGATGCTCAATATTATTGAGTATAACTTAGGTACCTACACATAAAACTTTTAATAGTGCCGTTGTGTAAAATAAAGTTCGAAATTATATCATCGAAGCTAATCAAAGGTTAATAATGTCTTGCAGTTAATTACAGTTTGTTATTATGAAACAATATAAGTGACGATTGTATTCTCTCTCACCATTGTGAACGAAGGTCGTGTTTTCAAATTACATTATTACGGCATCTAGACTATAATTACGCTGTGGATAATCTTTATGTATGCATTAACACTTATTAAGAGTCTTTTATCTTGTTATTTGTGAGCAAAAAGACACAATTTTCATAATCTAGACTAGAATAGGATAATGTGATAGATATAATGTGTTTTTTACACGACTGCCCAAAGCAAAAAGAGTGTATATGTAATCAGGGTTCATGTATGTGGGTATGTGAGTTTCTTTATTCCACCATAACTTCTAAATGCCTGAACTGATTTGTATAAATGGGATATCGTTAGAAGCCTTACAGCATCTCGAGTGACTCTGGCTATATTTATTTTAGAAAAAATCAATATGGCGACTGTACGACGCCATTTTCAAATGTGAAAAAAATATTTTTTTTCTTCTATTATTACAATATGGGCATCAAATGAAAGGCCTTGATGAGCACATTCCAAAACTATATAATATGTCACTAAAATAAAAATAAATAAATTTAAAAAATATTAAAAACACGGCTGCCCTGCCAAAAACGAAGTAAAAAGTTAAACAACAAGTGTCTATTGCAGTCGGGGGCCTCTTTCATCAAAAATTGTTCCATAATAAGGTCCCCCGACTGCAATGACACTTGTTGTTTAACTTTTTAGTTCGTTTTTGGCAGGGCAGTCGTGTTTTTAATATTTTTCGTATTAGCAGTTGCACTATACTTAGTTAAATATACTTATATTATTGTACCCTGCTCTTCTATAGAGGCCACTATGTGGTTTTCCATACACTAGAGCTAACTTCTGAAAGATATTTATATGATAAAATCAATCTGATTATATTTGAATTTGATATTTTTCGATAGCTGGAACAATTAACTTTCGGGCTTTACTGACGAATTTACTGAATAATTCTTCCTATTCACCGTACAACTAAAAAAATATTTCGCGTATTTTTGTATAAAACTCCAATATCTTTCTATTCTAACTGAGACATGGCAAATAAGAGAAATAGTAGAAATAGACAAAAAGTAATTTCGACATTAAGGGTAAAAAGTATTTGCTGAATACAACTTTTGTGTGTACTTATTCACTTATTTGTACACACTATAGTTGTTTTCGGCAAATTCTACAAACATATTTCATTTAATGAGAAAATTTTGCTTTTATAGCATAGTTCATAGTGAACAATAATTGCCGTAAGTTATCAGATGCTGCTAAAATATTATTAAGTAGTTTTAATCTTATTAGTCACGTGCTAATGAGTTGACTATTGCAGCTTTCGAACAAGAACAAATTCAAATAAAATCAGATTGAATTTATATTGAAAAAACCTTTCAGAAATTATCTCGTTTGTATGGAAAACCATATAGTGACCCCTATTTTCTTTTGAGTAGTATCTTCACCGACACAATTAATAATGCGGTACCTACCTAAAGGTTTCCTTAATCGAGTTGACTAGCTTTGTGCCAAGTTAAAGTACTCGTAGTGATTAATACGGGCTTGCTTTCCTAGCCTAAAATTAACAAACAAATTGTTGTCACCCACTTGTCACCCAACGATATGAAACCGGAAGTGGCAAAAAGTTAGTTTGTCGGAAAGTTATTGGATTTGTGAAGGGCCTGCTTAGCACCGGTAAAAAGTGTTATTGTTTGTCTGAATCAAATGTAGTTTAAATACTATTATCGAAGTTAGAAAGCGGAATGGTATAAGGGCTACAGCGGCTTTAGTTCAGTTTTTACTATAAGGAAAGTAAAATCTTTTTGTTATATGACACCTCAAAATAAATGAAAGAAATATCGGTAATAATATAACCGTTATAGAAATAAAATGTTGAGCGTAGGTTTCGGGAAAATTCCAAATGGCATTTCTATTATGTTACCGGAGACTTATCGCGACTTTCAAATAAATATATTTCAAATAATTGCAGCTGATGCTCCGAAAGATTGCGATAGCTTTCTGTTGAAATATATTAAAATAAAACGGGCTTTAAAAGCAGAGCCACGGTATTTAGCTAGTTGTAGTGACCATAAGCAATATAGTCTTTTAAAGGTTATCTTTTTTTCAGAAATTTGCAGTATTGGCATAGCATGGACAAAGAAAGCTCATACGATAATGATTTTTTTAATAAATACAAAATACCTCTGAAACATAATAAGGAAATTAAGAAATTTTAAACTTAAATAAGAGAAAGCTCTCTAAACATTCTTAAGTCTGCGACTGTGGTGATAAAGCGATCCCATAAAAGTAATTATTGCTCCTAAAGATAACTATTTTCATAAAACTAATTTGAAATATCTCACATGTACCATAATTGATAGTTACGCCAAGGAGTGATACATTGATGATTGATTTGATGCAATCAGTCATTTATTCAATACTTATATCATGTGTACGCCATGTTTAAAAGTTATGTGACAGTGTTATTATTCAGATTTAAAACGAGCATTGAGTTTCTTTGAAATAATTAGCGAAAGTGCTCATACGTCAGCAGAATGTTTCATAATAGGATTGACGGTCGTTGTTATTGGATAAATTGTAATTATTTTCCTTGACTTTGTTATATTTTCAGGGATTCCGCGTATTCGTTGCTGCGACATACCTATACACTGGCAAAAGTGTGGTTCGATAAAACAACTTTACATTAGTAATGTATATATTCCTATGAATATATACTATCATCTATATGATCATTGTGAAATGAAAAAAAAATACGAGTACATACTTATGCCACTTATGCTTTTCCGTAGATTGAGCCACGGCATCCTGAGTTTATTTAATTGAGATTTTTCGCATAATATATTAGAAAAAAATACTAGAAATAAAACGATTCACCCGTAAAACGTCCCGTTTGAGGTGTTACGGGTGAATCGTTTTTTTCTAGTATATTTCTTATACAGGGTTATTTGTAAAACACCAACAACCTCGCAGGAGTAGATTACTAACATCATAAACTACAATGTTTGTTCTACGACTTTTCTGAAAACAGACAAAATAAATTCAACTCTCCATACAAATGTCCGAGCACTTTTCATCAAAAACTCGATCAGCGACTTTTTGACGAAAAGTCAAATTTTATTTGGCTGTTTTTGAAAAAGTCGTAGAACAAATGTTTTTGTATGACGTTACTAATCTGCTCCTGCGAGTTTGTTCGTGTTTTACAAATAACCCTGTATATTATTTATCTTATTTATCGTTATCATTATTTTACTAATTTAATTAGTAATTACATTTCAGGGAATACATTTTGTAACTGTTATACTTTATTGTTAAATATAAATTTGATTTAATTATGGGTTACTATTAAAATACTTCGTGACCAATATTTTTTTAGGGTGCACATCAAAATAATTTGAAAATATGCAAGTGTTTTTTTATACTGAATATCAAATTAAGACGAAAACTATGTAAGTATTGTACCGCCAACGTTACAGTTATTTTAACCTTATCATAGCGATATTATTACACGCTACAACTATACGTCGACGCCACACCGTCGTTATACATCTCAAATTAAGCTTTCGAAAATAAATAGTCATATTTAGTTAGGGGAAAGTGCGGAGCAACGTGAAGATAAATGAACAGCGTCAATTTGATGCGAGCACTCGTCAATAAGCGGTCATGCGGGCCGACACATACATTAGGTACGTGTTCTTACCACAGACACTATAACCAGAGGGATAAGTAACCACTATTTTAACTGAACAGTGGCCTTGAAAATAATTAAAACATAATATGTTAATATAATATTCTGAACAAATCACAACAATCATTAAGTCAAAGTCAAAGTCAAATAAGCTTTATTCAAATAAACTTAATTATTAAGTACTTTTGAGTCCCAAACTATCTAAGTAGGTAAAGCTTCTACCTTGATGACAATAACGGATAGAAATAGAAATAGAATGAAAAGCAAAATAATATTCGTGGCAATAAAACTGCCTCTAGATTAGATCTAGAGCGAGATTACAAAAGACTGTTGATTTCGGCCTTTTTTGTTGATTTTGTTGATTTCGACTTGGATGAAACGCTCTAGCTTTTTTAATGATTTTTTTACTACATAAGCCTTTTATGTGTGGCATTTTTTTTCGGTGTGTTTGTTTTTTTAATTACACCTAACTTTGCCCAGGGTGTACATTATTTTAATCAAAGCACTACCTCTGTATCTTTTACCGTTTTGGCAGGCATCTCCATAAATGGCTGATTTGATTACCAACAAACGTGGCTAAAAACCATATCGATTAATTTAGCTTTCAATAAAAAAAAACACCTTTAAATCGATTGACCCGGTTAGGCACTACGAATTGACACTCAGATAGAGAGACACACAGACAGATAGACAGACAGACAAACATAGCTCCTAACTTTGCGCTGCTTGGGGGTTAAAAAGGGGCTCAGTTTGTTTGCTTTGTCAAATTTCGTCCAAGTATCTAGCCGAGTTCAAAAGGCTTTTGTAGTCTCGCATTATTTTAATACAGTACTCTAATAACGTGTTGACGATCGGTTCTGCGTTGCCCACATTCAGCGGCTAAAAGGGGCCAATCCTTTTTGGTTTGTATTCATTTGGGGGGGGGGGGGGGGATTTGGGGGGGGGGGGGTCCCATAATTGGCGATCGCAGTACGATGGGTTTACCCCGAATTGTTTACCATTTAGGAATTGGCTTAATGGTTTACGGATTCCGGGTAAAGCGCACCCACCTTGAAGATAAGACTTAAGATAAAGACCAAGCCCAACCCTGTTGGTACTTACTATGATAAAAAAATCTTAGCAATCTATTAACATTTTTTTACAGCTTTGAATATAAATAATGTATTTTTATTTATAATTAGGTTTATGTAATTAAAAATCTAACTCAACGTTGTAATCTCCCGTCCCTCATCTCTCCATCATTTTCCTTTCTCAGCGAAAAAGTTCATTGACGCTACAAGTATAATAAAAATGAGTACTAAGTAGCTCACTACTGGAGTACCTATTGGAGGCAGCGCCTCTTGCGGCGATTGCTTAAACTGCTAAGCCGTACATCATAGATCATACAACAAATACATCACAGACTACACAACAATCATACATAAACTAATATCAAGGATGACTTAATTTAGTATAATATTGGTGTCGATACAGTGCAGAACGACTTAACTAAATTGACAGGACTAAACTAAATATAAAGCATCCTTTTCTTTCCGTATGTAAAAGAACAGAATGCTAAAATTAAGTTCAATCCTGTCTTTTTAGTTGTACCGAATCGACACCATTATCTATTCTTCTATTGAAGGTGGAAGAGATTCTTCACTGTCACTTCCAAAAGAATCTACCTCCAGACGAAAGGTCAGGAAATGCTCAGTCTAATCCTAAGTTTACAGAATGTCCCAAAACTGCCACACGGAGGGAAAGTACCTTAAATATTGAAGCTAGGAAATTTTACTGAAAGAAGACTTCATTTTGTTTTTAAAAAGAAACGGAACTTCATTCAAGTTTTTTTTTTAATTTAAATCGCATACAATAATTGATACAATCCGTAATAATTAAAGTTTAAATGTTAAATTTCATGGTCCTCCTTTAGTTTAAGATGCTGTGTCACTTAACAAATAATAATCCCTATGAGTAACCCTTTTGATTGTTAGCGTAAAAATAAATAAAAACAAAATTTTCGTTTTTGGTAGGTATGATTCCTGATTAAGGCAGGCGATTTTTCAAAAATCTTTATTTTATTATATTTTTTATTTTAGTTTTTGAATGCAGTTCCAATTATTTTTAAAAACAAAATTAAGTCTTTTTTCGGTAAAACTTCCTTCCTATTTTTAATATCACGCTTTCAGTCTTCAAACTACTCAATTATTATCATGAGCATACAATACAACGTGTGAACGTGTATATGTATACAGGAGTACAGAAAAGGACACGGGGTACATTTTACTATTTCCGAGGGATTTAAAAATAACTGTCGACGTAGACAAACTCGCGGGTGGCCGCTAGTTACTGATAATAAATCTTAAATTGCGAAAATCCGTTATTTTACTGTTAAAGTTGGGGAAATTAAGTTCTTCGTTACTGTCGATAATTATAATTACTGTTAGATAATTATTATCAACGTTATGGCACTGATTTACAAACAACAGAGTGTTGATCAATTGCTAAAATAAACATAACACGATAACTGTGTCAGGAATTAGATAACAATATGATAGTAATAACATTATTTAATGTAGTAGGTCTATTTCGACGATACTATATAAGAGAGTATGTATTATGGAATGCAATTTGCTGCTTGCTTGCGTCAAGGATTTAAAATTAGGAGTTTCAAATATTGTTTTCAGACAAATGAATACCGAAAGATTCTCGTACAGACAAGTAGTGCATCTTCTCACTTTATACCTTCATAATTTAACAGTCATTTTGTATATGTAAAGTAACGTAAATAACTCTTTCGAACCGCTGCATTCTGAGAACTTTGCCCGCGAACACGGTTAATTGTAACCATAAAAAATTAAAAGAGGTCATTTTTGGGTTATTAGTACGATGAATCTTTAGTTAAGCTAATGTCGTTGAAGAGGCTTGAAAACTTCGGTCCACCCTAACCAGTAACAAGTTTCAGCATGCAACGATATTTTGAAAAAAAAAACTAATTCGCCAACCGGTGCAATACCCTGATTCACCGTAAAAATAACCCAATAAACTATCACGTTACGGAGATAATCTAGCATTAAGATTTCAAAGCGACCCTAAAATTTTTCGAAAGTACTTTTGCAATTAACTTGATTCAGTTTCGCGTTAAATTAGCAATTGTTTGGGCATTATAAATACAATACCCAGTAAGTATACGAAACAGAACCCTTCAAATCAATTTGATACGATTGCCCCTGGGCTTTTTGCCAAACCAAAAATCAAGTGATTTTTTCTAAAAGTAAAATAAAATCAAAAGTTAAATTATTTATTCATTTAAAAATGAGCTCAAAAGAGCTCCTATTTTTTATTTACTGTGCCAGACTGGAGTAGCCTTCGAGCAACAAAGGCTTCGTCTTACTCTAAGGGAGTAGCCTTTGTGCAATTAGTGTAACACTGTTGGAAGACTCGGTTCGGTTGCATTGTTTCAATTTGTAAAATTAAACTGCGGGCTGCTACAGGTGGTGCGAAACAAAGAGAAAAACTTCAAAAATATTTTTGTTAGAAATATAAACATGATCATTCGAACCACATGAGTAAAGAAAGGACCAGAGACAAAGCTTCATACAACCGTATCAAGTAGGAATTATGACAGTATTGAAAGTCTTTTGAAATTAGTAGGTATTGGGGTACTCTGAAAGTTTTGCGTAACTCATAAATAAATAATTAAGTAAACAACCTGTTACAAAAAATTACGATAATAGAAAAATGTATAGAGCAGCTGATTATTTTTCGCGATTTCAGAGTTGATCCCACAGTGAACGTTGTTCAGTTTGATGGTACCTATCTACCACATCAAAGTAATCTTCTTTATTTTAGTTTTTGATGCGTTCTAACCGTTTTTAGGGTTCCGTACCCAAAGGGTAAAAGCGGAACCCTTCTATTACTAAGACTCCGCTGTCCGTCTGTCTGTCTATCGCCAGGCTTTATCTCATGAACCGTAATAGCTAGACAGTTGAATTTTTTTACAGATGATGTATTTCTGTTGCCGCTATAACAATAAATACTAAAAACAGAATAAAATAAATTTTTAGGGGGTCTCCCACACAACAAACGTGTTTTTTTTTTTGCCGTTTTTTGGTACGGAATCCTTTGTGCCCGAGTCCGACTCGCACTTGGCCGGTTTTTTTTAACATGCGCATCATTTGTCTTAAGGCATGTTTTTCGCGCTTGTATACTTTCAACAACTTTCTATAACGGCCTCCTCTGGCCACAATATGTGGTATTCTCATCATATTAACTTTAATTTCTAGGATAATGAAGGTGTGGCGCGATGTAAGGTTTAAAAATGCGGAATTGATAAAAAACTGAAAGTTTTCAGAAGCTGAAAATGACTAACTGACTTAAACATTCTCATAGTGCAATATAGGATTGCCATGTATTGGTCGATTTTCCTTAACTTTTTAAGACAGTTTGCAACCAAATGGTAATAATCTACTAAGTTTAACTGTATTTTATTTTGTTCCTCAAATATGTTATTTGAGCTACGGCCCATCCACGATTCTCACTAGGCTAATTTTGTTGGTTTATGTCGACTTCAAACATCCTTAAAAGAGACTGTTGCTATTTTCTGATTCCGGAACAATATATCCATGTTTATCTTCCATCACAATGTCATATTACGGCATTTGAACGACCGTGTTCTCACTTTAACAACGTAATCAATTCAAGTCTGTTTTTTTAAGTCAGTTCATGAAGAATCCATCGGCAAATAAGTTTCCTAACTTTTGAATGCTGATATTTTATTTTAATTTGTGTCATATCAATCTCCAAATGTACTAGCGAGTGATTCTAATATAGACTACTGAGCACGGTGAGTGATTTAAAGGCACGAGGCAGAACAAAACTTTCTAAACATACAACTTTTCACCTCTACCAGCTAGAAAAGTGTTATAGGTAAGAAAACAGTTATTTTCATGTAACTTTCCTGGTAAAAAGCTAAATTCAGCATTAAAAACTTGTTCTCTCAACTCTTTTGGCGTTAGACAACTATTTCATCGCTAGACGCACTAATTTCATGCAATCAAGGAAATTATAAGTACTTCGTATAACCTTATAATTTCCTTGCATGCAATAATAAATCACATTTTTTTTTTCGATTTAACCACAGACCTTACAACAAACACTGTGGAACAAACATACTGAAAAAATTTATTCATAGAGTAAAGTAGATTCCCGTCATTTTGTTTTATGTTGTGCTTTCTCTTATTTATTAATATCCCATCTTATTTATGAAATTACAATCATAAAACACTAATAAAATTTGTTAATGTACATATTTCATTATTTTTTCTTATTTTATATTTATTTTATACATGCGACCTCATTTCGTCCATATACTCTTTATGTCGAATCATCAACCTTCTTTTTCAACAATCCTTCTTTAGGTAAAACTCCTTGGTAAGGCCGTGTATTTCATTTTGTTTACTTTTTAAACCGTGTATGACATCTGATGACATCATAAAGCTATATAGGCAAGAAGCTTATATATAGGCAAGAACCTTATATATGACTCTGGACATTGCGTCACCTTTTGGGGCTTGAAGAACGAAAAAATAACCTTGAATGACGTCAACGATATTTTCCATCTCTTTCATTAGGGTGACAACAATGTTGTCCATTCGTAGGACAGTCACTACAAATAGGTACTTACTACAGACTATCAACTTATGCCTACGGCGTAAGTTTTTTGGAAAACCAATCCAAACATTCAAAAGTGTTTAGATTCTAAACATTTGAATGTTTAGAATAGTTTAGATGTTAGTTAGTGCCAAAGTTTGTATGTTTGGGTATCTCTAAACGTACAAACATTCGCATTTAGAATATTACTGCATTTATAGGATTATTACTACTCTTGACCAACCATATTATAACCTTTCTATATATTCATTCAAACCCCCCTTTTGGCCAGCGGCGGCGCGCAACACAAAATATTTACTTAATGATTATTTTCGGTTGGCTCCTCTCCGGATGGACGATACTGTTTTGGAATGGTGGTCACACTGGGGGTCAAGTCTGCTATTGTTAACATCATATAATCGTGTTTTAATGGTGTTTGAACGGTAATGCTTTTTAACACAGTTCTTGATTCTTAAACCCAAAACTGAGACACAGTGTCTAACGGGTTTGGATTTTTAGGAAAATAATGTGTTTCAATTTTGGGTTTACAAAAACAAGAATTGTGTCAAAAAGCATTACCATCCAAACACCATTGAAGCACGATTACGGCGTTAGTCACGATAATAGCAAACTTGACCCCTTGGTCCTGTACGGTCCGGCTGGTTAAAAGTCAAAACATGGAGATACGTGGTGAGGTTTAAGACTTAGGTACAGATGCCGGCATATATATTGGCAAGAAAATGAAAGAGACAAAAGATGCGCAGTAGCCATAAACTTAGTGTTTATGGCTACTGCGCATCTTTTGTCCCTTTCTTTCTCTTGCCAATATATATGCCGGGCAGTATACACACCTGCCCTTCCACCCTAAAGTCACGTGTATTTTTATTTTGTACAATGAGGAATGTCCAAAAAAACAAATTGGCTGAATATTTTTATAGGCAGGAATAAGCGCCCTTAGTAATAGAAAAAAGTTTTAGAATTTTCGGTTGTGTGAAAAAGAAAATTAAGTCTCATTATTAGTCATTGTATTAAAAAAAGTTGCAATATAAAATGTCAAAACTGCATTATTTTGGCCGTTGAAAATAATTTCCCTCTAATGGTAATTGGGATATACTATAATTGTTTCTTTTCCTCATCGTTTCGGAATCTGAAAAATAAAATAAGATTAATTTTTATTTTGTTACTACGAATAAACAATGGGTGTCAAAGACCATAATAACTAGTATAGTAGTAAGGTAGTAAGTTAGGTAGGTCCGATTCTTAGCTGAAACTGATCTAAATTGTTTAACTCAACTCCGTAAGATAATATTTTAGTTTACATTACATTTTTTCTCTTTGTTAAGAATACAAAAAATTTCCGCTCTCAAAGTTAAATGTGGCATAAAAACATAAAATGTAATGTTAGGTAGGATAAACGTAAATTGTTCATCCAAATCTTTCTTTCTTATTCAAAAGTTCTGCTGTGATTATGGTCACCCTGCGATATGCAGATAATATTTCTAAAGCTTCTTATGTGTCGAAAATGAATACAGATTTGTACATATTATATTTATTATATTGAAATAAAAAATACGTAATTAAGGTGGAATTATAATTAACTTCTATAATATTTCCGAATTAGATCGGAAACAAACTTTGAAATCTGCTAAAATTCAGATTTCTGAGAAGGAAAAATTGAATGCTGAAAATACTTAAAAAAAACACTTACTTGTGAAATATAATGTTAGAATTTGGTTTTGAAATACTTTTGCAATTTTGCACAATGCAACACATGCTTTGTAACGCGAATTTTATTTAAATAATTTTATATTTTTGTACATAAACGTGAGATGCGGTGGAAAATCATTGACATTAGTGACATGTCAAATCAAAGACAATTCCATCAGTGATGCCACCTTATTTTTATTTGGTAACTTATGAAATATGGAGAAATTACTGTTAAACGTAAAATATTGTAATAACAAAATGGACTCATCTGTCCTCTAAATAATTACTTTGGCATGTACTAATAAATTTTTACATCATGTAACTAATTTAAAGTGTGCCGATATTTACATTTATTTAGAAAATCTAATTAATTTTTGTACATGACCTGGGTAAATTGACTATGGATTGGGATATTTTGTACTTAGCATGGCAATTCCAGTCACAGTGTGAGAGGGATAAAAGATATCTGCAAAGGTGAATGACCTCATCCCCAACCATCCTTCAGTAGTAGAATGTCCAGTGTCATAGAATATGAATATAAGGTTCTTGTATATAGGTATCTATCTTTTTCTCACCTATCAATTTTAGAAGTAGGTATCATTCTTGTCACTCTATTTCTAATATATCAAATTGTGGTGTTAGAAATTAAAAAAGCTCTTTGCCTCATCCTAGCTTTTACTGCCAGATTTTGAGAGCTTTTCGTGCTGGAGAGGTGAAAAATAAATAAATAACTCGCAACTTCTGGTCATTTTCTGTTTTTTAATAAATAAGTTTATAAGTTAAAAAACATAACATTCTATATGTATGAGTTGCCAGCCAGATACGCAAAACTTGAGTGCCCCATGTACATAGTAATTATTTATTATGAGGTGAATAAATTCGTTTGAAATAATAAACACTAAGGTTAGAAAGTAAGTAAGTACATTGTGTAATCTAGTAAAATAACAATAATAAGCCAATAGAGTTTATCTAACAGAAATTATTTTATGCACGAAGAAGTATTGATCACCTTAATTAACATTATTATAAAGATATAAAATAATTACTAAATAAGGCAAGTATTTTTGACATCTATCTGATTATAATGATTGTACGAGTATGTTACATGACAATGAGTCATAGCATTGCTCATATCTATTTATATACAAAGCGCAATGTTAGAATGTGTGATATTATATTAATATAATAATATTTGAGTCGAGTCTTTCTTTACTTATGAAATGGACTTTTAGTAATTTTTATTTGTATCTACTTTGTGTAAGATTTCGCTGAAGTAAAATAAAACTACTTAATTGTTGAAATGTTCAAAAAAAACTTTTTCTTTTTCATGATTCTGCATTTAAAAAAATGTGAGCTCTAAATAAATATAGAACCATAGACATAGAAAAATTTCGCTACGAACCTAGTCGACCTACCTAAACAAATGAATATCTACACACATAAAACACATGTTAATTTTGCAAGAAGGCAAAGCACCCTACGGTATTGTTGCGAAAAATCGACATCAAGACAAATTAATTACAGTTACGAAAAAATATTTTCAGAAACCAGTTTCCGTGATGTTAAAAGAGTTACATAAAGTTACCTTTTGACATTCGAATTTGGGTCTCAGCGGGCTAGGTCACCCTCACGGAGGCATCCGTTTCACTCACATCACACTTGTTCAACATTAACCACAAATTAATGTATTTTGACACTTGTAGCACACTTTTTAAGAGAGAAATTGGAGCAGAGATTCTATTCACGAACTATTTAGCATGCCGGTAGTGCGGGCTATTCAATTGGGTGTGAATCAAGCGAGAACCTTTTAATGAATGAACGCGCATCCCAACCCAGTAGATGACGATAGCTACGTTAAATATAGTAAAAACTAAAGTTGCGTCATGCGCGGTACTGTTCGCTCGGAAAATCTGTTTAATTGTTCGATTAGATGCATTGATATTCATAACTTATTTAATATCGGATAATTGATTTGACAACGCCATGTTGATAACGACAGGTTTTTGTGGCCTTAACTACTTACGAATATTTTACTGAGTGATAAAGACCTCCTCTAGCAACTTAAATATTATATTCCTTTGTATCACTTTATCCTGAATGATCTGTTTGAGATGTTATCATCTGGTAAGATACCTAAACATTTTTATTCTAGGTCTTATTGTGCATCAGTCTTTATAACAAAATTTTATTAGTGTGAGTTAGTATTCAATAACATTTAATCATTAAAATTAAGTGTAAATACTTATAAATTAGAATCATAAAACAGTAAAAAAAATATGTACCTAATGTATAATATATAATATGTACTTAATACGGGTAGCTTTAGTATGTCATGCTCACTTTAAACATTTCTGCGGTGGTGTCGTGTGAGGCGGGTCGTTACGTTCCCTCAAATATGGTTGAGCGAAACGATGGCTGGTTCATGCGTCATGCTCGTGAACGGGTGCTGCCAGTGGGAGTGGGTCTGCTTCTGTCTGCTTGTATTAAGGGCGTCGTATATAAAAAATCTGTTTTATATTGTCTGTATGTATGGCACTTCTTACTCGAAACGTATATATCATAATAACTTACCTTGTTTTGATTTATTTAATTGCAATATTTTTGCTTTCTATGGTCAGTATTTGTGTATTATAGAATACATAGATGCTGACTATGGAAAGTAAAATATAAAATACATAAATATTGCCTATGAAAAGCTTTTGGATATTAGTTTTCAATTCGGTGCCTTAACATGGGTAGCCTTAGTATGTCATGCTCTCTTTAATCATTTCTGCGGTGGTGTCGCGTGAGGCGGGTCGTTACGTTCCCTCAAATATGGTTGAGCGAAGCGATGGCTGGTTCATGCGTCATGCTCGTGAACGGGTGCTGCCAGTGGGAATGGGTCTGCTTCTGACTACCTATCTTAACGCATATAGAATTGTAAAGTTTTTTTTTTTTCTCTCTTGTAACAGCCTAGACTGAATAATAACTTCAAACTTTGAATTTAGCTTGAACCCTGTAAATTGATTAAGAAAATTTGTAATTCATTAAGTAATGATCTAATTATAATTTTATTTATTTGTTAATCTTTGTTAAAGTCTGGAAACGATATACATATTTGTAAATATCGTTCCATTTGATAAAGCTGGTAAGTTTTTTACGCCCGTTTTTCTTGTCAGCTAAAAGACGTCATAATGGGTGGTAGGGCAAAAAAAAAATTATTTGACGATTTAAAAACGCTCATTATGTGAGCTTATTTGAATAAAGATTTTTTCATTTCATTTCATTTCATTTCATTACAAAAATAAATAAAGTTAGGAAGAAGTTTAGAAGTCGATATGGGTGTGTGTTTTAATTTTATTTTATTTAGTCTGTTGCCTTCTCAGATTGCGAGTTTTTCTCGTCATGATCGAATTTCTCGCGTCTAAACACAGTTTGCCTCAAATCGTCCGCCTAAAACTTGGCCAAAAAAAAATAAAAATTTGCTTTGGTGGCACCGCATTTGCTTTTTCATTGTTATTAGGTCAGTGTTAGTAGTGGTGCATCCACCACGGGAGCGAAACACACCGGGGGCATAACGGATAATCATTAGATTTCCGAAACATGGCAAGATTTTTTTATTTTCTAGGTCATGCATTTAGTCCACCTAGCTGGGTCCCAATAATGCTGGAGTAAGTAGATTTTTATTTTAATAATTCAATGTTTCTTTTTAACTTTATACCCATTTTTATATTGTGCGAAGAACGTTGGCAACCCTAGCCCCGCCACGTCACCGGTGTTTACTCGCATCACGCCAAACGCCGGAGAATCTTGTTCCTCTGAAACGGTCTCTCTGAATCATAATACTCTATTATAAAGGCACATCTACACGGCGCGGCTTCCACCAAACACTAGTCAGTCACTCTTTGAGCTTTAAATCGTTGAAATTCTATCATAATTTTTAAAAAGCCAAAGGCCGGTGCTTGCTGTCGGCGACCTTGCCACTGTATTGAAATTGTGAAAATATACGAATTGATATTTACTTTAAGAAAAATTTCGCACTTTAACTGACTCGACTAGTTAATCTGCAGATTAACGGATTCCGTACTTTAACTGTAACATTGACGCTCGATTTAATTCAATTTGAATGACTAGTAAAGTGTTGGGTTGGAGTCACGCCGTGTAGTGTGCAATTACCCTTAGCCGTTTTGAGGAATAGCTTGTCGTCACTCATTATCTGATAGACTTTCAGATAATGCGTTTTCCTTGAAGTCATGATACCACTTCAGAAAGTAATAGGTGATTGTTACTTATATGACGTCCAGGTTTAATGTGAAATTGATATTTTTTTTGTTGAACAACAATGAAAGTAGCTAAAGCACATATGTTATGGAAATCAGATACAACGGTGGTAACACAAACACCTAGACCTGAACCAATATATGTATAAAAGTTCGTTTTCTATATTTATCCAGCCGGTATTGAACCCGGGCCTCACAGATGGCGACACCTTGAAAACGGCGTGCGAAGTTGCAAACCACTCTACCACGGAAGGTATGCATTTAGATGACAGCACATATTTTTGATGAATCCACTTTGGCTAAATAGTCCAAGGTTTAATGCTCTAAGAGTCGAGTAGTCAGGTAATAATTCAAGAAGTTTTGATTTCTTAAGCGTCTGATAGCACTAAGGACTGTTGCGTCAGATATCACTAAGGGCTGTTAATAATACCTACACTAAATTTGCGACCTTGAAAACTGTGTGGAAGTTTTAAAAAATTGTTTCCAAAATTGTGATCGAGCTCTTGTTCACAATTCGATCGTCGATCACAATTATCGATTTTTTTTAAAACTTCCACACAGTTTTCAACTTCTCTTTAATGCATATTATTAAGACGACGCCTCTACCTATAAACCTAGATACCTTAAAAACTCACGAAGTTACAGCTCTTTGTGTTGTGTACGCGAAACATTTTAGTAGGGTGTGCGTTATTAAAATAACGTTATTAAAATTATGTTAAAAAAATTGTAAATATTATTTAGTCACAATATAACATGGTACTAAAAATATTACAATCGATTCTATTACTGATTCTGAACAAACTATTTTCAGGTTTCGTATATACTAAAAATAACCTTGTATATTCGCGAGACAAGTGTTTTGGTAGAGCCAAGCTTTTATTAATCCGTTTAATTCATGTATTATATCGACATGAAAAAATAAACAACAGCGCTGATGTTTATTTTTCATGTTGATATAAAATGTCAGTGTATTTTTATATAACAGCACAGCTACTGATTTTTTTTTCAATAAAAATAAATACAGTAAAAACATCAATTTATTAAAAGAAATGGATACTGAAACATTCTGCCTTGTCGAAGTGTGTGCTATAAATAAAATTGTATATTTAATAGTGTTAAAAACAATAGCGAAAACATAGACTTATTATATTACCAGCGTAAATCATTGAGCGAGAATCAGAAAGTTCAAAGCTATCATGAATATTGTATTTTAATACTACAATATAAAGAGGCCTAAATTCTATGGCATGCGTGACATTTTGCGCACACAATAACACAATGCTATTATAGATTTGATTACAGAGTGTTTTTTGCTGGCAACATTGTAGAAATGTAATGTTATGTCTCAAGGCTTTCAAACAATAAATGCAACTTGAATAGCACGTAGGAACTTATCACGCTAAAATCTTATACAATATGAACTAATATTTATAAAATAGCAGTAGATAACGGGTGAAAGGAACTACTGATTTGTCGAACGACGAAGTAAATAAGTAGGTAGGTATTTGAATTGTTTTCTGTAACTGATTTGAAGAATTGGTTTTCTGCGAAGAAGTTTGAGTTGGAGTTTAGTATTGCTATTTTAATGGTGTTATAAAAGGAAAAAGATAAAGTTACGGTTACCAAGTTTGCTTAAAAAAAAGGAAGCTAAATTCAAAACCTAGATAAAAAATTGTTCAAAATGCTTACGTATTTTTCAGAAAAAGACCATCGCCTTTCGAGCGTGCAATTTTTTCCTTGTTCGTATTTTACGTTTAGTTTGCATTTTCCGTATCAAAGGGATGCAGCAACCAAATAAAAAATGCAGTTAACTAAAATAATCTGTTTTCGCTCCTAAATCACATTGTTTTTGAAGTGAAAACTTCTTTAGCGGCGTTGTACGCTTTTTTGCTTAGAGCATTTTACTTGGTTAAATGCTCTAAGCTTTTTTGTATGGGGAAAAAATCTAAAACTCGCGTCAGTCGACTGACTGCCGGCATGCCGCGAGTTGAAAATTTAGTCAGGATCACGTGACCTTGATCGAAAATTCGTTAGAATATGTAAACACTTGTGTCCCCATAGCAACGCGCAAATTTTTTAATTCAATGACAAACAGACGGACAGCGTAGTCTTAGTAATAGGGTCCCATTTTTATCATTTGGGTACGGAACCCTAAAAACAGAATAAAATAAATATTTAAGGCGATTCCCTGACTAAAAGTGGCGCATTCAGAGGTTTTTATTTTAATAAGTTAAGTTGTTTATAGTAAAGGATTTTAATAAAACTTCTCGTGGAAGTTTTAGGGCTCATAGTCAAGCATTTTTAGAAGGTATCACTACATTCCCTTGCAGTCATTCGTAGAAGTAGATAGCAAAATGTGTCAAAAACGAGCATTTTTACCAGTTTTGCTATTTACTTCTACGAGGGAATGTAATGATTCCGTCTAAAAATATTAGACTATGAGCCCTAAAAATCCACGAGAAGTTTAATTAAAATTGTGTATTAAAATTACAAAACAAAAATTCTAACCGCCTCTGTAGTCTAGTGGTTAGCCCACCCGTGTAAGACGCAGGGGTCCCGGGTGCGATGCAACCGCCAGGGGGGGTACAATTTGTACTCGGTTCGGTTAGTGGTAGGGCTTATTTCAATTCCGCTTGGCAAGCTACCATCATCTTACCTAAGTCTGACACCATTAACAACAATTTAAAAATTGTTGTGTTCCGGGAGTTAGAGGTAAGATAGCCAGTTCCTCAGTGATGAGGATTCCGGGTGTAGTGCACCTCGGCCTTATAGCCACTTAATATCAGGTGAGTTGAAGGCCAAGCACGATCCCATTGTGCAATAAGAAAAAAAATCAATATTTAATAAAATTCGCCGCGGCGCCACTTTCAGTCAGGAAAGCGCCTTAAGTGGGCTTCTATACAACAAACGTGTTTTTTTAGTTGGTACGGAACCCTTCGTGCGCGAGTCTGACTCACACTTGGTCGGTTTTTTTTTTGTAATAGTAATACTTAATGTAAAAATTAAAATCCAGTAGGTACTGTTTCCTCTAGGTATTACAAGGGCGTCAAATATTTAATTTTCTAAGAACATAATCAAATAAATATAACAGTTTGTTGGAAAAATATTTTTTCCAATAGTGAAAATACATTCATTATTTTAATTTGAATGTATTTTTTAATGCACGAAAGAGAACAAGTTTGCGTCATAAAAACACCTGGCTTATGCTTCCAACCCGACCAACGTAAACAAGCCGCCGACGGAATGCGATGCCAAAATTATGATGCTTTTGAAATAGTTTCCATAATATCCGTTCGAGGTAAGAAATAGAGCTGTATGGCTGAAACTGGCACGCTGCTGCCTCATATCGACTTAGATTTCAAAGCAGAATTCCGGTATAAATCGACAGCGTTAATAAAACAGGAAATTATAGCGAAATCGAATAAAATCAAATTACTTCTAGCTATTTTTAGATTATTCGCGTGCATAATGATCGTACAATCCTACTAATATTATAAATGTGAAAGTTTGTGAGTTTGGAGGTTTGTACCTCAATCACAAAAAATGGCTGAAAAGATTTGGATGAAATATGACACACATATAGTTTATAGCCTGGATTAAAACATAGAATACTTTTAATCCCGGTGAAAGGTTCTCTAGGGATTTTCCGAATGTCCACGCGGACGAAGTCGGGGGTGGAAGCTAGTATTTTTATATTTAGGGAAAATAGCTCTTTAGGCTGTCCTAAAGAGCTATTTTACAT
Organism: Agriphila geniculea; assembly: GCA_943789525.1. NCBI lineage: Eukaryota > Metazoa > Arthropoda > Insecta > Lepidoptera > Crambidae > Agriphila > Agriphila geniculea. The sequence goes on along the minus strand of OX038870.1, from coordinate 15,826,444 downwards.
TTGTATGTATTACAGAGCTCGTACACTTAAATAATAGTAATAATAATAAATCTTTATTGATATAATCTTAGTACATACAATTTAACAACTTGTCTAAAATTAGTATTTACAGGGAAAAGGAATACAAGGTGCCTGAACTAGGTTTGACCTGTGTTTCAGGCTAATTAGGACTTACATTACTCTTACAAAATTATTAACCAATAAAATATAAGTAAATTAATAATTAAATTAAAACAATAACAAAACATTCAGAAAAGTGGCTTATAAATTTAAATATCAGTGTAGCGAAAAATCGTAGATATCGGTACAATCCTTTGCACAAGGGTAGCTTAATTTTGGGCTCCATTAAAATTAATTTGTTTGGTCTGAAACTGAGGAGTACCTAAATACTCCTTTCGTAATGAATTAAAATTTTACAAATTGTTACGATGGTATTAGAAAAAAAAAATGAAGCAAAACCACAAATTCATTCTCTGACTGAAGACGCATCGATGTTCAAAAACTACCGTGAGAAAACAATGCGTGAGTGCAATCGAAATTGTTGAATTGTGAGGAGCAAAAATCCAGAGTGGAAGAAAAAGCCGGCGACCGGCGGCCAGGAACTTCACCTTGAACAGACCGTCTTACTCATTATGGAATGCTACTGTCTGGGGTCCAATCGTTATACGCTTATATACGATTCACCGATTACCAGACTGTATGCGACCTCTTTTCCCAGAGTAAAAACTTATTTCTAATTCGAAACTATGTCATTACTATGTTCCGAAAAATAATAATTCAAAATTTCATGTTCGGTGCCATTTCTCTCTTTCCAATCGATAAAGGAGTTGTAGAATGCATGAGACCCGACCTAAGCGATTTCTCCTGAAAATTGTTTAGGGTACTTAGGAAATAAACACTCCTAAGTGGGTGGACTGGAGGAGAGTGGGGGGGAGAAGGTACCACTTTTAGGTTTTTCGCCAATATCTCAAAAATGGTGCATTGTGGCGAAAAATGATCAATGATGAAATGCTTATAAAATTCTCTATAACTTTAGTTCTGTACACTTTGTTCGAATTTCTAACCGTTTTTGGGCTACTCGCTCAGGAAATGTGAAAATTTGGATGATGGGCAAGATGGCCAAGGGAGTTGTTCTACACACCCTCTACCAACAAATGATATATCACTGGAATGGCTTTTTTTAGACCAACAATTTGCAGTAATTGCAAACAAACTTTAAATCAATTGTTAGTATTTTTGGAGTTAAAGGTCAATAAGCTTCCGCACGCGTCCTCGTCCACGTGAACCCTAGGCAACCTTTGATCAGAATAAAAAGTACCCTATGTTTTAATTCAGATTATAAACTATATGTATGCTAAATTTAATCTAAATCCATTAAGCCGTTTTTGAGTTATAAGTTGTAAGGCTGCGAATACACTTGCAAGAACTTCTTCGAGAACTTACTCTGACAGCCTGTCAGACAGTAGCTTGTGAACGCGTTACAAACTGTCGCCAGTGCACTTGCTATTATTAGTTCACACTTGTAAGCTACTGTCTGACAGGCTGTGGGACACTTCTTGCAGAAAGTCTTCTTGCAGGTGGAAACCCGGCCTAAGTCAGTCCATTCAAAATATTGGAAGAAAAATGATGAAAATGTAAGAATATTAAGAAAATTACTGTAAAAAGTATTGTGAAACAGTAAAACATTATATAAAAATAGTAATACGTGATATTTGTAAGCTGAAAACATGGGAACCTGTGCGGGTGGAACCATATGGTTCTTTAATTTTATCATAAATTATACTATGAATTCACGGTGGAATCCTTGACTTTTATAAATAAAACTCACTATTTTACACCTACCTAAAGGGGACAGTTTTGGTATCACTAAATAGTGTGAAATTAATTATTTGCAAAGGACAAGCTAAACCAAAGACTTTTCGTTTCGGTTAATCATATCATAAAAAGCGAAAAGGAACCGGTTTAATATTTGTATACTTATTTACGTAAAAACTAGCGCGGTTGTATTTGCAATCGGTGCACTATGATTTTCGATGCTGCAAATTAATTTAGTATCAACTTGTTTATATTTCACAAGGCGTTTTAATTTTTACTTACCTTAAGTTTGTTAATGTACCTATTGCTTTGCTTATAGTTTTTATGAGTGTGTGAAATAAGTATTAAATAAACCCGTCGGTCATCATAGCTATGCCCAAATATAGAGCAAATTCCATGTGGACGGGCCATTAACGTGCTCACTCCCTGCCCTAAGGGTCTATTACAAAAAAGAATCGCGATAATCGGACTATGTTCATCGATCAAGTAACTTGATTTTGAACCTTATGCATGAGTTATTTATAATGTTACGGAGTGGTACGAACATCGTCCGACGACCGCGAGTCATTTTTTGTATTAAGCCCTCTGCTGCCCCTCGCCGCACTCCTGCGATGCGGCGCCATGGTGACGTGCGCGTGCGCTTGCTCTAACATAATTCCACTTTCTTTTTGGTCACTTGCTCGGGATGTGATTTTCACTTTGCGACGATTTAAATCTTAAGGTGATTCCGTAGCCGATCGACTGCAAGTGGCAGCAGCAGGCGACGTGTCGACGCCACACTACAGGTTTCTAAATACCTTCGTCGCGACGTCGACGTGTCGCCAGCTATGGAAGGCTACGCGGCACACAATAATTAAAAGATTGGTTTTTGAAACATGAATTTAAATAAAAAAAAACGGATTCAAGTTGTGTCGATATGGTGCGTGCCGAGACATCACCATTTTTAACCACACCTCTGCCCTTAAAGCTTAGATAAAAGAAAATATAGCGCCGTAATTAAAATTAAATAAGTGAATTTATAAAAAAAAATCCATCTAAACGGTGTTCGAAAATTCTTTTTCAATTAAATCCCTTGAAAGCTAAACTTGCTCTTTCTGCTTGAAAAACACCCACGAAACTGTTTTATTTAAACATTATCAAAAGTAATGAGTTCCACAAATTCACGAATCCAAAATCACCGTATGCTTCAACACTTATTTATTCTGTTTGCAGTGGAAAATGTTGTCCTGGTTAACGTTAGTGTAGAAAATAAGATGTAAGTAGGTAGCAAAGAAAAGTCACTATGTTGAAAACACTCGACGTGAGAAGCCCCTTAATATAAAACAATTTTACTCCTTCCGGGCTGAAATTAGAACATGACGAGTATATACTTGTATGGAGTCCTATTGTTAAAAGTTTATTCGTCGTTGAATAAAGAAAACTCAAGAGAATAATAATAGATTTGGAATACTTATGGTAAGAGACCAAACGTATTGCAATTTTCAATTTACATAATAATTTAATTGTTGGGTTTTTCCTAAGTATGTTTGGTAATGTTATAAAGCCGAATATGGTAGATAGGGTTCCATACATACAGCCCGGTAAATTATTAAAAACCCTGAAAACCACCAATGTCTTTTTCTTTTATTGATAAACTGCATAATGGCAACCCTAGAACCAAATTGTGTTTTGCTTTTGCCCATTCATGGGATTGCTTAGCTAAAACAATAGTCAATTTGCGTCTAGGGATGTCACTTTACCGTTTTCCATACAAATTATTCAGCCAACGAAATTTCTCAGCCACGTGGTTTTTAAAGTTTATTATAATTTTCCGGGGTATATGTATGGTATTTTTTTGATGTCTCCACTGCTGGGCGCAGGCCTTTCTTGTAGGTGGATAAGGAGGATGGGCCGTAACCCACCACGCGGGCCCAATGCGGATTGGTGGGTGTTAACGACTGCAAATGCACCCGAGACCACCGGCTTAACGTGCCTTCCGAAGCACGGAGGAGCTCGAGATTATACATTTTTGGTCACCCATCCTATGACCGACCCATGCGAAAGTTGCTTAACCTCCATAATCGTTGGGCCAGGCGTTAAAGCACTGCGCCATCTAGTTCCTCCCATCATCAAAAATGGCTGATGGTCAATGTATGGTATCCTATTTACCATATCGGCTTTATAAGGGTATTGCCAAAGAGTCTGTATAAAACTATATTAAAATTAGTAAATTTCCTAGTTTTTTACTACTTTTAAACATGAACAGGTAAGGGTTTTTTACCTAAATGATTCTATTTTTTTAAACTGATAATTTGTAGTCGCTGATAATCTCCAATATAAAAGGTTTAAAAGTGAGTGATTTTCAAATACTAAATAAAGTTTATCTTTTAGCAATGACAATATTTAAGTAAAGTTAAGGAAAAGTACGTAAAGTTGAGGAGCGGTTAATTGCTATGCTTATTTTGATGAACGAATTGTAGTGATCCTTTTATTATAACGAATGTCGCATTTCTCAGACGAATGACGATTCGTGTGAATTTAGACTTTATTCCAAGTTGTAAGGGTTACTTTTATAGTAAGTAACTGAAACAGGGAGTAACAATTTTGTGTCACGCAATGTGGCTCGCTGTGAGTGCGTTGTTAATTTAAACAGCGTTGTGACGATCCGCCACTTTTTAAAAACAAGTATTCAGACGTGTAATTTTCAAATAAGTACGTATTGATGTTTTTTGGAAAGACAGAACACGGCATATTAAATTGGCATTGATAGCTTGTTGGTTTAGGCTCTTGGCACCAAGGAAATTGGGATGATGACTAATGAATAAAATAACGAAATACTAATAAAAATCGTAAACATATTCAACTTTTAGAGTAGCTTGTATACCTCTTGGTTATATTATTATATTATTATTGGTATATTGCATATTATTTGTTTTATGATCCTTCAAAGTTGGGTGGACAAGTCCATTTAAAAAGTATAAAATTTATTAAAATAAACAATACTTTCAATTAGTTCATAAAATTTATAGCAAAGTCTAAGAAACCATTTTGAAAAACACAATATTAATATAGCTGCCGAACAAATTTCCTACGCGTTGCATACAAACTACTCAAGCGTGACGTCATAACTAAGTAGCCGTTAGCATGGAGCGTTTTTGGGTGAGTCCAATGTGTGTGCATTTCAAACTGTGATATTTCGGACAGTTTTCATGCTAGCGAAATAGTTTTTTTTACCAATTTTTCTTTTTTGAGAGGTAATTTATGTAACATAAAATTAAAAAAAATAGTATCATGCCAATTATAAGTACTTCGTGAAGTACTTATAAATTCCTTGCTTAGCACATCGTAAATAAAGTCTGGAAGTGTCACTCGGGCCACCGTGTTCGAAAATATATTTTTAGTATTGCATTAGGAGGTGCTACAGTAGTGTCAATTAATTATTTTTATTTTATTTTATAAAAATACATGCAGCCCAAGTTTATCCGAGATTGCCTGTACGGACGGTGTACGTGGAAAACTGTGGTTTCTTTGAAGCAGCTACGGCTCTTCTGTATAATTTATTTTTAATTATATTTTCACCTCTCCAGCATGAAAAGGGCGCTTTAGGCGAGTAAAAAGTTATTACTTATGTGAGTTTCTTTATTCCACCATAATTTGTAGTTCACATTCCCAAATTCTTGATCGTCACAATTTTAAACTTAATTTTTGAACGTTTACTTAATTGTTTTTTTCTATTAAAATTAAATGCGCCTTTATAACAAACCAACTAACTGAAAAGCGTTTGAGTTTTCGGCTCTCCTACAGAATATACTAGTTAGTGCCTTGCTTGTTTGTTAGATGGTAAATAGATTTCGCATGTCATTTACTCAATTTGGTGATCGATCCTTAGATTTACACCCTTCATACATTCCAGACGACGTCCCCCAAATACCGTACTGCAGTGACTCACTTACTGGGAAAATGCTACTTAAGTGCAATCTGATCTTTTGTTTGGACGGTAATGTAATCTGGAAATGGCCATATGGAATAAAAATACTTTCCATACACTGGCTGTCTAGTCTACAGCACTATAAAGGTTATATTTAATTATCTCAGCAAAGTTTCATATTTTTTAAATAAAAGATAGTTAATATCTAATTCAAATAACGATATTTGCGCCTAGTACGCCTCAATTTGCAGAAAGCGTTACGCGAAATTGGTTAAAAACACATATTCACCTCCTTTTTTGGGCAGTCAGTGTAAAAATGGCACACTACAATTTCTAACATAACAAATCACAATATAAAAAGTGTTTAGTGAATTAAATTCAGAGTCAGTAAGCAAAGCTTTCGCTTCAAACTTGCGTAACGTTTTTATGCCGAAAGTATCGTCTACGGGAAAATTGCATTTTACAGTCTGCTCGTTCTTACTTGAAATAAATAATTAACTGACCATCTGCTTTTTTATTAGCGTCACATTCACATCACATCTTGTTCGGCTGGTATAATGTGCATTAAATATTATACATCTTTATATATGTTACGGCTAATATTAACACCCGAAGTGCGGCTAAAACTAGGATTAGCCGCACTTAGGGTATTAGCCGTTTTAAAAATGAATCCCTATTTCCCTTGGTCACACCATCACGCGTGAACGGCTGGACTGATTTCGCTAATTCTTTTTTTGTAGTGTTTGTTATTATCAGGAGAAGGATTTTATCAAAGAAAAAATTAGGAAAATTGGGCGGAAAGTTAGAAAATGTATGAATACTTAACCACCATATAAAACTACTTTGGACAATACAAACTTTTTTAATGTAACCTTATGACGTTTGACATAGAATTGACAGAATGTGTGCTGCAAATGTACTGTAACTAAGACAGGACAACGCCTGTCGGGTCAGCTAGTAGGTAATAAAAATTGTGTGCATTGTCACTTACTAAGTTGGTTTTGTCTTTCAGATGATTAGAAAGGTTTATTTTCCCCGTCTAAAGAACCACAAGGTAAGTAAGGTAAGTAAACATACCCAGAGGTTAATCGTGTGTATAATGGCACTCTTTTTTTTATTGGCGAGCAATGGCGGATGACTCACGCGAGGACGGGGCGTGGTATTGATCGGTGCGGGCGGCGCGTCGCCACTGCATTACGCGGCATTACCGTTGCAACGTCCGCCGGTTGCCGCGGAAAATTCGCTTTCCTCACGCTCACGCTGCTTTTGCCTCATTCGAATTTGGAACGCCATTGGGGGTATTCCCCTCGTTTGATTTGCAGCTCAATCAGATGAAAATCGAAATACTCGATCATGCGACTGAGTGCTATCCATTTAGGATATTGAGATCCCGTGGTAGTATATTAATGATTCAAAAATTTATTGCTTTGAGAATATTATGGAGTATTATTAAATGTATTAGCCAAATATGTATTTTACTTTAACAACACTATCTCAAAGTTTTTCCAAAGACTTTTTAGATTTTGTCAGATAATATACATATTAAGTAAAAAAAAGTTTATTTTAGTTGTTTTAAGAAAAAGCATTGCTTAAATAAATTAGTTCCGTTAACAATCAGTTCCTTCGCATACGCTGTTACGAGACAATGCCATGACTTAAAGCATTTTATACCCGTGGATAAATAAATATGCCAGTGGATAAAATGTTCTGTTCAGTGTCAATCCTAAAAGTTCAAAGAGGAGGGGAAGGAGAGGAGGGTGAGTTCAGGAGGCGCCGAGTTCAGCGGCCCAGACCTTCAACTGGCGGTGCTGTTGACCCGCAAATGATTTCGTAACGCGTGCGTAATCGACCGCCACTACCGAGTTTTCGATAACGAACAAACAGATTCACCCTGGATTTTAAAAAAAAGTTCATAAAAAAATTACAGCTCAAATCAGGTAGGTAGGTACTCGATTGTTTTTACCATTGAAAATAGTTACCAGATGCAAATCGCCTGAGACGTATTTTTGGCCATATCTCCGAGGAGTTTGGGAGGATCGAGATGGGAATAGTACCAAAAGTTGAGAAATATATCGAGACACGTGTGAACGTTTCAATTATGAAAATCTACTGGTAACTTTATTTGGAATTTTGCAAAATTTCGGTTTTTTGGGGGGTGTTTGTTTACTAAATTGTAAATATTTCAGAAAAAACCGACTTAAGAAAAAATGAAAAAAAGGGTCCTAGGGTATAGTTTAGCTACAAAATGGTGAAAAAATTTTGAAAATCGGTTAATAATTATTGTGACTGTAGGTGGTCCCATTAGATTTGGAATTGTAGAAAAAAGGGTGTTTCCGTACATAAAAAGCTTGATGTAGCTTCTATGATTATTGACCGATCGTCATGGTAATAGTGTTAAAAGATGCAAAAACAGACGAGAAGTGCATTCATTGGAATTTTGAAAATCAGTCAATAATATTTCAGCCGTGTCGAGGCAGTCAGCGGGCGCTTTTTCGCCTTGTGTCACAATCGCAAAAATAAATAGGTACTACCAAGATAACTTTAAAAATATAATAGGATTTGCATTTGATTTGATTTTTCGGAAATTTTTGTATTCATTTTTAATGCTCCGATTCTTGCGGGGACTGCAAAATCTGTGATTTTTTTTATTTATCCTTGATTACACCTACTTGATTGTAAAATTGATTGCATATATTTTTGATCTTTCGTTGTTTGTGTTATAAATGTTATAATATAATATACTGCTCAAAAAAAAACACTATATGGTTTTCCATACAAAAGAGTTAACTTCTGCGAGGTATTTTTATGAAAGCCGTAATAGTCAACTTGCGTATTATACTGTCGAATTTACTGCATAAGTTCTCCTATTCGCTGTGTGTCAGTTAGAATTGAAAAATGTTAAATGTAGATTTTTGCACGAAACTCCAATTTCTTTTTATTTTAACTGACACACAAGTCCGCAAGTTGACTGTTAGAGCTCTCAAACAATATCAAATTCAAATAAAATCAGATTGAATTTATTTAATACTAGACGTAAGTACTTGTTGTATGGCCTGTGTACAAGTGGCTCCGTGAGCTGTAAACCTCACGTTAAAAATAAGCTCAAATTGTAAGTAGGTTTTTAAAAACATATAACACAGAACAGATATTAGTTTTTCCAACTAATAAGTATCTATACTGTGCACATAAAAAATATACGCAGTCCTAGGTTCTGTCGCAAAGTCATAACCTTTTTTATTTTCAAAATTCTAATATTGGCCAGAAATGAACTTTTGAATCTTCTAAAAATATAAAACAAAATTTACTTTGTGTTATGTACTAACAAAAAGTTTTGTTACATTTTTGATAATTTTTCAGACTATTGAAATATGACTTTTTTTACATAGCTCCGCCATATCGGAAACTTTCGAAAAATTGGCCCTACTGAAAAATTATATATAATTATCAAACCTGCTCACAAAATTTCACGAAAATTGATTGAGAAATGCGACCTAGAGGAAAACAGCCAGCCGCCGGAAAACCGGACTGAAAAAGGTATTTTTAGATATCTTCATCACCATTTTGAAAAATTTTGAAACACTGGCTCGTCAAAGAAATTCTGTATCATTTCCGAACTTGCTCACAAAATTTCTCGAGAATCGGTTGAGAAATGCAATCTGTAGATGAGAACAAACGGACAGCCGCCGCCAGAAGGACATACGAAAGAATTTTTGCCCAAGCTGAAGCAGAGACGCTTCGCTCGTTTATGATGTTAGTAATCTACTCCTGCGAGGTTGTTGGTGTTTTATAAATAACCTTGTATAGTGGCACCTAAATTATTTTGAGTAGTAGTAGTATATTTAATTTACCTCATGTAACCTGTCATAACATATATTTATAACATATTTGCTCGTAAAGGGTCTCTTATTACACCAATTTCAATATCGTATTGTATCTCATTACGAACTTGTGCGGTAATGTAAAGTAAAACGCACGGTTTCCTTGATAAACCGTGCGTTTTACTTTACATTACCGCACGGTTTATCTTACTTCGTCTAAAACGAACGGTACTTTTTCAAATCTTAGCAAAGAGTTTTTATGTCAGAAAAGAGGTCAACATTTTATGGATAAAATTAACTTTGGGAGATAAAATATAATAAATAATCATTTAATTATTCAATTTAATTAATGTTGACAATAAATTACAACCATTTATCTGTAACAAAAACACAAAATATTAATTTACTTTATTAGTAATACTGGCTGTTTTTATGCCTTTGCCTTAAAAAAAGCGCTGATGCGCGCGCATTGCTAATTTAATTTTTTTTTGATGTATTGTTTTTATTTGAAAATGTCGCGAAGTACTGATGAATTTATTAATTCAACACCGCCAGAAGTCTCAGAGGCAGCGAAAAAGGCTACTCTAAGCCTCTTGCCCGAAAAATTGACCGATAAGATACTTACAAGCGTATCAAAATTTAATCATATGGAAAACAAGCAAAGGTGCAAAGTCCGAGTTTTATTTATTTCCTCGCAAATATGTTATAAAACGTCGTATGACATACGTGCGCTTTGATAATTACAGCCTCTGCTTTCTTGTAGCCCTCGCCTACGGCTCGGGCCAGCAATATCGCCTCGGCTGTAATTTTCAACGTACCGCACTTATATCATAATGTACTATTAAATCGCGTATATAAAATGCGACTAGATTATTAAAGTTTTTTTTTGAAAATGTTGTACTTACCTGAGTAGTTCATGAAAATCGATGAAATGGCGGAAGGAAAATATAGCTTGGGTTAACATTGGATAATTTTAATCCCGTTCAAAGGTTCCCTTGGGATTTGCCGAATGTCCACGCAGACGAAGTCGCGGGCGGAAACTAGTAATTCATAAACTTCGGCGTATTTCAACAGGCTGGTTTGCACAGTTAAGAACAAAAATGCTATCTTAACATAATTAAATTTTGAATATTGCTCTCTCTTTTGCCATTGAATCAAACAAATTTATCAATTCAATTTGTCTTCATACAAGTAAGTACCTACTTGATACTTCCGCGTTTGTAAACAGTGTTCGTTTTAAGGATGTCGAGTCGAAGTACTGAGGGCCTTTTACAAAAAAGCATCACGATAAGCGTACGATGTTCGTCCCAATCCGTGGCACTATTGTCTCACTAATAAGGTTTAGTATCAAGTAAATTAACCGGCGAATTGCGTCCGATTATCGTGATTCTGTTTTGTAATAGGCCCTCTGGACTGGCGGATGCAGTCGCCTGGAGCAATCGATGCTCGTAATTCGTGAGTGACATAATCACGTCATTTGGGCCTAACCATCGTCGTCGGCGAAACCGCGCCGTTTGACTTCGCACATTGCCTCAAATTGCTTTGTCCTGTTCACAGAACGGCTAGAGGAAATCCTGATTGTCTCCGAGAGATAAGTTTGCAGACATATTTGTCGATATAGCGCACCACTCTGCCATAACAGTTGGCAGCTGGTGTGATTTATGGTTGCATTCTTGAAAACGTTTACCTACTTTTGAATGTGTATGTTCAATGAGTGAAAACAAAGGGATCGTTAATGTTTAGGACAATGGTGAAAAATGGTAGCGACATTCCTTCCGGCAGTGCACACAAGGTCTGGGTTCGGGTTAACGTCCTCCCCCCCTCCCCCCTCCAGCTGTCTCTTCCCAGTTATATTTAGACTGGCTCAGCTCTCACTGAAACAGTTTCGCCGTTCCTCCCCTTGAACAATGTAGAATGAGGACAGCGGATTAACTGATAAACGCTCAACTACTTAACCAGATTTAAGCTGCCCATAGTTAGCACGCCTTTAGGATTAGCTTCTCATCGGGAAATGCAACTTGTATGTGTAGCAACAAGTTGGATGTCTAGCAGTTAGAATTGTTGCAATGAAATCTATTTCAAATTAAATCGCAACTGCTACTACGGTGAATCGATCTGTACGATTGGTCAACGAATGCTGTTTCAGATCGATGACAAGACTACTATCGGAAAAGGGTATCTTACTTCTTGACAAATCAGTGTTACAATAGCAGCAAATTAAGTGTTTCTTAATTTATATGAATTAAAACTTACGCTGTCTTGCAAAAAAAAGGAAAAGAATTTACCTACTACAAAATTTTGACGAATATACTAGTGACTCGGTAGCTAGTTATTCACTAATTAATGATAAGAGCATTTTGAACGGATTCTCAAAGGTTGTGGGTTCGAGTTCCACCTAAAGAGTAGGTAGAAAGTCGTTCTTTCTTACTAAAATTCTTTAACATAAATGAGATAAGTATCTATTTTGTTATTGCCTTCACTTGCAGTATTCACCAAGTAGTAAATATGACGAAATTGGTACGGTACCCCAGCGGTGCAATGCATCCGCTCTTGCAGTGACATGTGACAAGGAAATGGACAGTGCATGCGGGACGCCAATCTAAAATGGAAATCGGGCAAGACGGTTCCGAGCGCAGTACCGAAATAATATTATTAAAAAAATAAGTATTTTGGCATCATTATGCGGGTGGGAATTGTTATTAAGTAATTAAATAGGAGAGGAATTTGGTGGCCCAGTGGTTTAGCGCCGAGCCCACCGATTGCGGAGGTTAAGCAACTTTCGCAAGGGTCGATCATGGGATGGGTAACCAAAAATTTCTTATCTAGAGCTCCTCCGTGCTTCGGAAGGCACGTTAAGCCGTTGATCCCGGCTGCTTGCAATCATTAACACCCACCAATGATTTTTGTAAGCGTGTTATTTTTAGTAAGTGCATATTTTTTTATTGTCTGGAAGCTAATATGATAATAAAAAATATGAATAAATGTTAAAACTTTGTGTTAAATATTTTAGAGATTATTAAAAAAAAAGAGTTAAGAGAAATGCATTTTTTTACAAAAAGCTTAATTTAAGTCTTATTATAAGAAGAGTTATTTGTGATTTATCTGAACTAACAAGTATCTGGCATCACCTTAATTTTTTTTTAACAAATTCCATTCACTACTTTTGAAGGAATATTTTTTTATACTTAGAGTCTATTGTAAAAATTACAAATCTTAATTCTGCAAAAAAAAATTAAATTAGGTTAAATATTATTTTTGTATTTTTTATTACTCATTTATAGTCTAGTTTCGCCCTCTTTCGTGATTGCACTTTAATGTACTGACTGACTGACAGTCCAAATCCTAATGCGTACCGTATCTGGAATTAACAGGGATCATGGTGCATTTACTAGGACGGGGCTAATTGAATCAAATTCATGAATAGCACAAAGTACTCGTGCTCAAAACAACTGAGAAATACAAAATTTCGCAAACATTAGGAAATCTTTAACTTGTAGTCTTTTACCATTGAAAATGGTTATCAGATGCAAATCACCTGAGACGTATTTTTGGCCATATCTCCGAGGAATTTGGAAGGATCGAGATGGGAATAGTACCAAAAGTTGAGGAATTTATCGTGACACGTATGAAAGTTAATAAATTTCGAAAATCCACTGGTAACTTTTTTGAAATTTTGCAAAATTCGGGTTTTATGGGGGTTTGTTTACTAAAGTGTAAATATTCCGGAAAAAACTGACTTAAGAAAAAATTAAAAAAGGGTATTAGTTTAGCTACAAAAAAGCGAAATATTTTCGAAAATCGGTTAATAATTGTGACCTGTGGTCACAGTGTGGTGGTCCCTTTAGATTTGGAATTGTAGAAAACGGGTGATTCCGTACGTAAAAAGTAATATAGCTAGCTCCTATGATCATTGAACGATAGTCATGGTAATAGTGTCAAAAGATGCAGAAATACGACGAGAAGTGGATTCGTTGGAATTTTGAAAATCGGTTATTAATATTTCGGCCACGTCGAGGCAGTCAGCGGGCGCTTTTGTGCACAATCGTAAAAATAACTATAGGTACTACCTAGGTAACTTTAAAAATATAATAGGATTTTGCATTTGATTTGATTTTTGTTGATCGTAAATTTTTTTTTTTCATTCTCAATGCTCCGATTCTTGCAGGGACTGCAAAATCTGTCATTTTTGACCGCACAGCTCTAAGTTTACATAAGCTGTATGTATGATTTGTCCCATTTGTATTGTCTGATCCGACGTTTCTATTGATGCTTAGAGCCCGTGTAAGGCATTGTTTCTCGTTCCTGAATAGTCTTTGAGCTGAAATGAACAAAAGTGCTATTTAGGGGATCGTAACAATAGGAGACCCGGATAAATGCTCATCAAATACTAACATTAATACTTTCAAATTAGAGATGTTAAGGAGCTCCGTAACCGTAACCAAAACTATCGCATATCCGAAATAAAAATCTATCTGTGTCCGTAACCTGTATCCTATATAAAAGTTTCGGATAATTTTTAATAGAGTCGGAGTCTGAATGAGACACTGTATGTTATGACAGGTTTTTCTGCCTGGCTGAGCCGACACGCTAGTTTTACTTTTATCCTTAGCAAAGCTATCCTAAACTAACGGATAATCCGAAATAATTTCATATCTGAAACCGTATCCGGAACAGGTATAATTTTATTTCTATATACGTATCCATATCCAGCTCCGAAATTTCATATTCATAACATTATGTCTGTTTCAAATCACAAAATTAAGCGTTATACAAAAAAACATTGTGACAATTCGAAAAGGTAAACTTTGTCGGATTAGACTTTGGTTACCCATAAACTCGTGTGGTGGTAGGTAGGCAGATAGCATTTAATTGTATCCTCGGTGTACCTTAAATGTGTCACACAACACGTGTGCTGACTGTGCTGTGGGCCAGGCCGACTCGGCAAATCAAACGTGAGCTCGAAACACCCGAAAAGGTACGTACCGTACCGTTACGTACAAATACGGTGGGATGCAAATAGCGACGCACTTGTGTTCGCGGCTGTGCATACACGCCGATAGGGCTGCATCTTCTACATAAATAAAAATACCTTATTATAATTACCTTATTATACCTTACACTTATACCTTTGATTAGAAATAAGTAATATTATCACCAAATTCGCGTTTCTGGTCGTTTCAGCACACGTATTGGGATTGCAATTCAACATCCAAATTATATACACTTCTAAGGATTCCACGCGTAGTTCATTAGTAATAAAACCCTTTTTACGGATTACAGCGCGTATATTGGTTAATTCAAATGTCATTTCAGAATTATTTAGTTTTGATTTGTTGATTTTTTGGTCACGGGACCACTGAAGTAAAAAACTGCTCATATTTTTATGAAATTACCCGCTCAGAACTTTATAAAAATGTATTCAAGTTTATTAAATTATTTTATAGCTGCGTTCTGATTGTTAAAAAAAAATATTGAATTAAATTCATTAAAATTAATTAGAAAACACGATCTAGCTACTGAATCTACCAACAGTTCACAAATTGACAATTTGTTTCCAATTATTGTTTAGTAAGCGTAGAATTTAGAGCGGTTACAGAGTCTTTCCACAGTTTCAAAACTCTACAGGAGAATTAGGTAAGCAAAGATTTGTACTACTTTACCGGTATCATATCCAAAAGGCTGTCTGAGAAATAAATTAATCGGCTATAGATAATCATAACTACTGTGAAATATAATATGAAAACATCTTTTAAAAGTTAAAAGTCTGCATAGGCACGGCGCGCGGCGAACTATTAGGTACTTTGCCATTTTGGAGGATGGAGTAAAATAAAAGTAAACTATAGGGGTTACTATACTAGGTAAACCAATCCTTAATTTATATTTTATCAAGGTAACCTTCTAAAATACGCAACAACTAAATATTTGATATCAATTAATTGTGTTGACGCGCCCCTGTGTGCCACATTACAGTGTGAATCTCGAGTCGGCAGGGAGTACATTATAGAGAACAAACAAGCAACAATGGTAATGACCATGTTAATTTGGGCGCGCACCGTTTGTCGCATTTGTCGCTCGTGATGTCGCGGTGGAAACATGGCCATCAGCGAATCCGTGCGGTGTATAATTTACTGTAGCTATCACCGATGAAGGCGGATGAGGATATCTTTAGTTACTTGTTACGAAAAATAAAACTTATGAGTTTTGAGATGAGTCTTTTACTATCAAATATTAGTTTCATTTTATTTATTTTTGGTCGAAGGTGGCCACTTCCTTGTTTTAAAACTAATAGAAACAATGCTAAGTAATGAGGAGTTTTTAATAAATTTAGACGTTTATCAAGATATTTTCCTTGTTTTTAGGGTTCCGTACCAAAATGGTAAAAAAGGAACCCTTATGGTGTGACTCAGTCTGTCTGTCTGTCTGTCTGTCTGTCACAGCTGGATATCTCGAGAACTACTAATGGTATCAACTTGAAATTTGGAATAGTTTTAGATGACATTTGCCCAACTATTTTGCAAATAAGAAAGAAATAATAAAATTAATATTTTTTTTACAACAGGGACTGAAAAGGGGTCTTAAAAATTTTAAGTGAGGTGATTAGGGCATGTGGGGTATCATATGAAAGAGCGCTGTTTGCACATTTTAAAACAATATTTTTTTTCTTAGGCCGCATAGTTTTCGACTTATGATGAAAAATGTAAAAAAAAAATACCGGTCCCCCCCCTTATCTCCGAAGTTTGCAAAGAGAAAAATCTGAAATAATTCTATGTGATAGTAGTTTATGTAAAGATTACAGGAAAAATAAAACGATGTCTCAATATAACACACTTTTTTAGAAATTAAAAAAACAAACAAATTTTTTTTAGTTTCACTACCAGTCAACAGATGGCGCTGTCCTAAGCATGCTAACCTAAGGGCAAAAAGTAGTTCCACTATGGGTCAACAGATGGCGCAACCTAACACTACAATAATAAATTGGTGGCTGGTTCAAATATAATTACCTACTATTTGCCGTACGAATAAACGAAGAATAAGTTCATACTTTACTAAGTAATTATATATATTACTATATAGTAATATAATAATAACGAGGAGCTCGGTGGCGCAGTGGTTTAGCGCCTGGACCAGCGATTGCGGATGTTAAGCAACGTTCGCAAGGTTCGGTCATGGGATGGGTGACAAAAAAATAATTATCTCGAGCTCCTCCGTCGAAGCACGGAGGAGCTCGAGATAATAAATTTTGGACCGGGACCAAAGGCACGTTAAGCCGTTGGTCCCGGCTGCATTTGCAGTCGTTAACACCCACCAATCCGCATTGGGCCCGCGTGGTGGGTTATGGCCCGTTCTCCTTACCCACCCATAAGGAAGGCCTGTGCCCCAGCAGTGGGGACATTAAAATGGCTGATGGACTAGTAATATAAACATTTTGCAATGTGGAGTGGTTGAAACGTTTTTCAGTCACCATAAGCAGCATTTGTAAATTAACTGTCCGCCTGTTCGCCCTTCCACCTGTCTGCCGTTTATCCTACTTTTTTAAGACTGTCCTAAAATAACATATCCAAGTATATTTATGATTGTACGGAACCCTCGGTGCGCGAGTCCGACTCGCTCTTGACCGGTTTTTTTTTACTTGGTATAAGAATCACAAAATTAAAGTTGGCTCATGCATATCAGCCATTTTCATTGACTACTTGGAGCACAGGCCTTAATTTACTTTATGCAATAAGTTGATCGGATTAGGGAGCCTACTCTTTTAATCCGCATGGATCAGCTTAAATGAGGAGCTAAGGAGAATTTCCCAGAATAATTAAGTAATTTCGAAAACAATCAAAGATAATCCTCCATTTAAAGGGCGATGTTATTGTTTCTATTTTCACTTATTAGAAATTTTTATAAATAAAAAATATTTATTGGAACAACAACAACTGAATATAAAGCTCGCAATTTCTCTTTTAATCTGCATGGATCAGCGTAAATAAGGAGCTAAGGAAAATTTCACAGAATAAACGATCAAAGATAATCCTTCATTAAAAGAGCGGTGTTATTGTTTCTATTTTCATATATTAGAAATTCTTATAAATAAAAAAAATTGGAACAACAACAACCGAATATAAAGCTCGCAATTTCCGGAAATGCTATAAGGTACTACAGTTGACGTTACTAATGCGTATTTATAACTTTAATCGGCCATTCCGAGTCACCTTTCCCGAATACCAACAACTAAAATAAAAATTCCTTTATCAAAGTTGCCATATATTAAGCCAAGAGGTCGTTTACTCGTAGAATAGTTTCTTTTCTTATTTAGTCACGATTTTTTTAGTTACGGGCTAAAGTCACGTCACGAATTCATAATAACATAATAAACAACACCATTACGTGGTTAAAACTATTAAAACAGATTACTTATGTTATGTTGTTATTTCTTTGAAACTTGGAATTATTTAGTTAAAAATACAAAATAATTGTGATAAAATAAACGCTACTTTACGAACTACTATATCTTGCATTACATTGGTGACTGAAATACTTTTTAGCAGACTTACTTATTAAATAGTTTATCTACTCTAAATACCTGCATGAATTTACACATTTTCCACTCAATCATATTTTAGTTCAAGTTATTTCAACTATGGCTGAACCCTTCTCTAATATATCAAAGGTTACACTAGACCAAAGGGTCAAAAGAACCACGAATTAGACCCTCATGTTTTGTGGATGTACGAGCTGAAATGATTTGTGGGGCCACAGAGCAGATTGTCTGTTCGGCTGCGTGTGCGAGAGTGTCCTTTGAGGGAGCTTCGTTCAGTACGCTTCGCTGAGTAGGTACCTTTTTGTTAGGTTCGCGTAAACAAAACGATCGAACCGGGTTTGAGATTTATAAAAGCGTTGTCAATCTTGTCAACAATGACAAAAGACCCAATATCGCAAATGCCTGATGATAAATGGTTTTGGCTTGCTATCCGAACGTAGTTGCTCATCCATTTACTAATGTCATAATGGACAATAACTCTAAATAAGCTCTAAATAAATAAGTATATGCGATAGGATTGGTGAGATGTTCGGTCGAATTAGAAAATTTATCTCAGCGATAAACAAACAGATGTACTTATCGTCATGATTAAATAGCTACTTACCTAATATTAATTTCAAAGATCTCTTACCCGCTATAGATATGATGAAAGCTGCATAATCTGAAAAAATAAGAAAACTGACATCATTATTGTATCTAAACTGTGAAATGTAATATCATTAATTTCGCCAATGCTGATTAAGAAGATTATTTTGAGACAGATATTATAATATTCCAATATTAATCTTCTTTACTATTTGCATTACCAAATTATTTAGTAAGTTGTATTATTAATAAAAACTCTTGTTAGTTAAGATTCCTTAATGTTTCTAAAAGGTTTCTTGAAAATTTTGAAGAAGAGCTTTTATGTACCTACAAACAAAGTAAAAAGATAAATTTATTGTGAAGAAGTTTCCGCGTGGTAATTGCCTGAAGTGTTATTTTCTTAAGTAAAACATCTTGTTGTCTTACACGAGCGTACTCTGTAAGACATTTTCGATATCATAGATATCATCGAGGGAATATGCATCAATTTTTTTTTAAGTTAGCATGCAGCAGCACCCGCCGAAAATGCTCTATACAAAACGGTGATGATATTTTGTGACGTCATTTGTCACGTTTCAGGCGCGTTATGGAGTTATTATGGAGTTAGCCAAGAATTTTCAATTATCTCCTTATTTTTCATACAAAATATTAATTCTTATTCGATATTCTATCTGATTGTTATGTGCATTAATTATATTATCCGAAAATGAAAAATAATATCGTTATTTTCCCCTGATTTCATCGTGTGATAAAACCAAAATATTAAATTTTTATTTTTCTGTTTTATCATGTTTTTATACGTGTCCGCAACGATCAAGCTCAAATTTATCAAAATCGGACTTATGCATATTTTGTCATAGAACAAAACTTATTGGACCTCATAATATTTTGCAATTTTTAACCGTCAATTTTAAAGGACAGTCATCTTTTTAGTCTGTCCCTCTTTTAACAGCTAATAACTTGGAGACGAAAAGCGTTTTTTGCGTGTATTCTGATGAAAATGAAACTATTTTCGATGGACTTTCAAATGCCCACACCCAAAAAATAAATAATAAATGACATCCACCATTATTCCCTTGACATTTGTGCTCGATACGAATTCGACTCGCACTCGACAGTTCCTCGTGGTATAGTAGTTACTGATATAAGATTATCATAGTAGTAAGCCGGCTTGTGTTCAGCAATTTATTTTAATGCTTATTTAATTCAAGTTCTTTGTCCACTGTATATGACCTTATGGCATGAAATAATAGCTCTTCTAGCTGTCTATGGCGAGACAGGTTGCAGTTGCCGTATTTGGAGCCGGCATGTCAGCGGCCCTGCTATGAGCTGCTAAAGCAATATCAAAGGGCCTACACACATAACCGCGTTGCGGCGCCGCACCGCAACGCAACGCCAAAATCGGCGGCACCGCGCCGACGCGCGGCGCTGCAGAAATGACGTCACACTTGTTGACAACAGTTTCAGTCCCACCCCGGACACTCTATACCATAGTAATTGTTGTATGGTCTGTGATACTATAAAACTGCCACGTTGTAACTAAATTACCTAATTACACAGATGATGTTTCTTCATTTATAACATAATATTAATGAAAAAAAATATAAATCAAAACAAAAACACCAAAATCAAACAATGATGGGGATTTGCTTATGAAATTATCGATATTTTGTCACATACCTACAGAGAAAATAATAACTTCTATGATTTAAAATATCCTTACTAATATTATAAATGCGCAAGTCCGTTTGTTTGTTTGTTTTTACGCCTTCACGTCTTAACTACTGAACCGATCATCATGAAATTTAACAGACACGCTGTCAGAGTTACAGAGAAGGACATAATAGGGTACCTTTCATCCCGAAAAAAAGTACTGTTCAATATTTTTACGAAAGAGCTATTCGCTTATTGCGATCCATCACAGAGACACGTGTATAAACACTCACGAATCACAGAAAAATGGTTACCTCAAGCAACGCGCGGTGCCACGCACCGCAACGCCGTTATGTGTGTAGGCCCAAAGAAGCAGTTAAGGGTCAAGACTTCCCAATGTGACCCGTTTACTATTTTGATATTTTGTTGGTTATAGTTTCTAATCTAACCGATACGGTAAAGTTTACTCTACAACGTAGCAATAGTGTAGTCACTAAAAATAATTTGGTAACTTAAGGTGGAATCAGATACTGTTCTTAATTGGAAAAAAATACATCAAAGTGACGATGACAGAACAAGTTTATTTGAGACGAGTTTGCCACCAACCCCAAAGAATTTTCATTGTGTGAAATGGATCTATACGCAACGCAGTTTTATTCTTACACATAAGGGCTGATCGGTTGTGAAGTAGGAAATGAAATATATTGTCGGTATGGAATACATACATTTATAAGCAATATGTTTTTCACATAACTTGTAGCGTAGCATATTTGCTATAGAAAGAACGTCCATTGCCACGCAGTACTTAGATTGTAGTAACGCATCAAATGTCAAAATAATTAAAATTATCTTCACCAAATAAAAGCATAAGACGGTAACAATTTGATATATTAAACTAGAAAAGTAAATGACGTAGATGTTCTTTGGTATAAAATTTTATCTTTTTAAGTCCGTCAGGGTGATGATATTAGGAGCTATACTACCAGCTAACTATATTATATAACTTTTATAAATCAATTCTAGATGATAGTGTGCAGCGTTTAACTGTACTGTGCAAATCATGAACAATATTCAATGCAAGTGTACCGTACCATATTTTAAATATACATTATGTACTAGGTAGGTATATGAGTCTCATAAAGGTTAAAAAATAACAACATGACCATCAAAAACGATAGATAATATAATTAAATTCAAAATTTTAAAGGATTTCCGGTGTTATTCCCAATCCAATGATAAGAATATCCGTTTGTGGCTTACTATGCTAACATATAAACTTTGGGTTTAGGTAATACTTAAATAAAAGTGTTTGGTTGGATATTATGACGAACTACCTGGACAAGACAACAGCAGTATTACAAATAATAAACTTCATGAGCGCCGGCAGCAGGGTGCAAGGGGGTGCACTTGCACCCACACGTGCATCCCCCTGCCAGGAAAGAAATATATAGAAAATTTTTTTTTTTTTAAATTAAGCTAATGTTTAAATAAAACCTGAAGACATTAATTGGTTTGTCACCTTGTCAATAAATTCAGTATCCTCCTCTATTAAGTAAGTTAATAGTTTAATGTGTAGACGCAGATGCACCTCCTTGTAAACAAATGCTGAACTTCACTATAACGGAAAAAATGCATCGCTGAATAAAACAGTAAATACTTAATTCTCTAGTCTGCGCCGCCGGTCCACCAGACAGATTTCGTAAAAACATTGACACCGACAAAAACAATAGGTCTATCCTAATCGCTAGATAGAGAGAATACATAAAGGAGGTCTAGGCTAATACGAGTTCCAAAACGGAAATGCCAGGCCCACTGCTGGCGCCCGCGCACTTAATTCCGCTACATTGTTATAAAGTCGGTTTGGTAAGGCGTGTCTCATATAGAGTTGCCACCCGTCTCGTATTTTTCGGGATGTCCCGTATTTCAGACAAAATTTTAAACGTCCCGCCGGGACAGGCTCTGTCCCGTATTTCAACAATACTCGATTAATATTACGAAATATAAGAAAAGTGCGCATCGCTTTACATAACGCATGACTCCGACCACGACGCGCGCACGCGAGAGAATGAATGAGTGAAATGTCCGATTAAAGCCCATGTCGACCGATACTCATCTGCTCAAAGAAATGTTAAAACTTACACAATCTTTAAAATATAACTAGCAATAAAATCATGAACCATAAAACTAGATATTTTTCATACATCCCAGTAAAAAAAAATCGGGTTACACTCCGGGAGTGCCGGCAGAAGTGAAAACTTGAATATTTTGGAATGGTTAGGGAATAATTTTGCACGAATGCCGTCTTACGAATTTACTCTGCATTTGAATTTACGAATACAGAACAGTATTGTACGAAAGTCTTATCCATAGCTTGACAGAAAATCTAGAGTTTTGGCATTGAATTAAAAAACCGGTCAAGAGCGAGTCGGACTCGCGCACCGAGGATTCCGTACCATCATAAATATAAATATTTGGATACTTTACTACAGTCTTTCAAAAGTAGGATAGACGGCGGACAGGCGAAACGGTGAATGGGCCAACAGGCGGACAGGTGGAAGGGCGAACAGTCGGACAGATGGAAGGGCGAATAGGCGGACAGTTAGTTTACAAATCTTAACCACAGCTGCTTATGGTGACTGAAAAACGAGTGGCTGACACTCCACGCACATTGCAAACTGTTTATATTCTTGATGTATTTGACTTTCGCTTCCGCTTCAGCTTCCGCTTCCTCGTCCACTCACACTTACCATCACCGTAACCGTCAGTCTTTTGATTTATCTATCCATCGCCATCCCCCCGTCCCCGTCCCCCCTCCCCTCCCCTTTCCCCTTATAATTTTTAATCGTCATCGTCAGCCTAAACACAAAATTTGAACATCCTAGCTTTGAAACTAAGAGACCATATAAACTTTCATCCCCTATTTCATCCTCTTAGTGGATAAAATTTCTAAAATCCTTTCTTAGTGCTCACCTACACCATGAAAGGTATCTACCCCCCAAAAATGGTGTCTTTTATTTCAGCCGTCAATCACCAATCAATCAATCAATTAAGAGTTTTATATGTAAAGATTTTATTTACTAGAACCGCTTTCGCTTCGCTTCGGTTTCTTCCTTTTTTTGCCAATTTCGACCTTCCAACATCACCCGAAAAGAAAACAAATGCCTTCCAGTCGTCCTCCCTTGGTCCGAAAGTCTGTTTCCATCCCGTTCGAATCCCGTCATCGGTGTGAGAAACGCGCTAATGGTTAAAATTTACTCTTAAGGCTGTAGAGTCGCATCACGTTCCATTTTTAAATTTTCAATACAAATGATCAAAACAACTCTGCGCGAGCCGTAATAAGGGCGAACTTTGAAAATTCCTATTAAATTATTAAATAGATATAAGTAAACAAAACCCGCAATACATTAGTCAAATACCTCATTATTCCTAAGAAATATTAAAAATTACTTTAGATTCTGTAAATACCAGTAAAAAAACATGTAAAAGTGTACCAATTTGAGCATTTTTTAATATTTTATTTCTCTGTGATTAAAAGCATTTTTTTAAATTTTCTCTCTATAGGGAACTCCTTGACAATACAAACAATAAGTGAAAAATTAAATATGAGTCGTATTCTTATTTGTTACAGCTGAAACGTTTTTGAAAAATACCTCTGACAAGTAAATTTGAAATTCCACTTGAACAGATTGTCTTCGTTTTAAAATACCTGATAATTTATTATGTTTTTCTCTCTATACGGCACTAATTTAAGAATTTTGCTTCCTAAAACAAAAGTTTACATCAATAATAATGCTTTCATTCTTGACATAACTTCATTGGAAAAACACTAATTTCGTTGAAATGCAAATACACAGCCTTAAATGATCGATTAGCGATTGGTCTGCTGGAATGCACTCCGTGCTTGTTTTACTCTATGACCCTCGCCGATGTTGCGGAAATATTTAGAGCCAAATTTATGCCTTTTTAATTATTTTTAAAAGTAATTATCTATAAAAATATTTGAAAGGATCTGATTAATTAATAATAATAAATATTGATATTTTAAAAATATTTAGTTGAGCGATTATCTCAAAGATAAATAAATATTTGTGATTAGCGCCATGGCAGATTTAAAGAACTTCATTTGTTCATGTGACCAAAATTACTTTTTATTTTAATAACTCGTTAGGTAAATTAAATAATATTGTAATCATAATGTAATCAAAATAATGAAAGTAATTTAAACAGTAACCTAACAACTGGTTTTGTCATATCTCAAAGGGATTTTGCAGTGTTTTCGATGGAAGCTCTCAGGTAAAGCGGCTTAACTTTTTCAGACACTTCCAATCCAACAAATCGTTATATTTCAACCAATTTACACAAAACTTTGACAAATTATATTCATAAACCTGCTTTGTTGGTAAAATATACGTTATAATAAACATTATCACCAAATTTCAAGTTTATAAGTCAAATAGAAGTTGAAACTATAACCGCGCATACCATTGTTTAACCTCGATGATTGATTACGTACTTTAATTCCTATTTTTTTATGATTTAATTACAAATGCAGAGTTTTGAGATTTTTCCCTGTAAGTGTAGTATAAGACGATATTACTTGCCAAATTTTATAGTTCTAGGTCAACGGGAAGTACCCTATGAATTTTGATTCCTTTGATAGTATCAAAAATGCGTTTTTTGAGGCATAAACGGCAGTATCTTTTCTTTACGTTAACTTAGAAGCTTGATTTTTTCACAGTTTCGAGGGCCCGTGGACCTTAGTATATGGTTTAAATTTCAATTCGATACCTTTACGCGTTCCTGAGATAAAGGGTCTTGACAGACAGACGGACGGACGGACAGACAGACAGACGGACAACAAAGTGATCCTATAAGGGTTCCGTTTTTTCCTTTTGAGGTACGGAACCCTAAAAATTAGCGCGTTGCTATGGTGACACAAGTGTTTACGTCTTGAAATGACGCGCCGCCATTTTCACCGCACCCCGTAGAAAGAGAAGGGGATACTTCTGCCGCCGGCTGTGTACTCTCCATCCGTCACATCCGTCTCACGAATTTTCGATCAGGGTCACGTGATTCTTACTGACGCGAGTTTAGCATTTTTCCCCATTACAAAAAAGCGTACAACGCCGCTAAAGAAGTTTTCACTTAAATCCCGTTTGTTCCAAATTGAGCATTTGTCCTATATAGGATCAAAAAAATCTGGCAACCCTAGTCTCACTTCGCCATAAGAATAAATATGTAGTTATTCTTATGACATCGCGCACAGCGGTGAAAACACTGTTTTTGATATACATTTTTGTGTCACCGGCATGTGACAATAAATAAATAAAAATTAGAAAACCAACCTACATCAAAAGACAAGTCAACTGAAAAGATGGAAGGAAACAAGATTAATATTATAGACAACATAATAACATGCAGTCGGAGGCATGCATAAAGTCGGAGGCATGCATATAGTCGGAGGCAGGCATCAGAGTGTCATTTAGTTTCGAATTGTCATTGACGGTAGGTATTGCTTTCTCTGTGATTAACGGATTGACGAGCATTGAAGATGGAATATGACCAGAATAAAACTCTGCTGTTTATCAGAAAATATAGAGATATGGCTATTTTATGGGAACCCTCATATCCAGAACATTATAATAAAATAAATAAAAAATAATGAAATTTAAAAAATATTAAAAACACGACTGCCCTGCCAAAAACGAACTAAAAAGTTAAATAGTAAGTGTCATTGCAGTCGGGGAACCGTTTTGTAGTATACAATTTTTAATCAAAGAGGTCCCCCGACTGCAATGACACTTATTATTTAACTTTTACTTCGTTTTTGGCAGGGCAGTCGTGTTTTTAATATTATTTAAATTTCATTGTTTTTATTTCACACATTTTAGTGACAAATTATATAGTTTTGAAATGTGCTCATTTGATGACAATATTGTAATAATTCAAGAAAAATTTTTTTTTTCACATTTGAAAATGGCGAAGTGCCGTCGCCATATTGACTTATTTAAAAAATATATAGCCAGTGTCACTCGGAACGATGTAAGGATTCTAACGATACCCTATTCATCCAAATCTGTTGAGCCATTTAGAAGTTATGGTGGAATAAAGAAACTCAAATACCCACAAACATACATGAACCCTGAACACATAATATACACTCCTTTTTTGGCAGTCGTGTAATAAAAACAGATCGTGTCGGTCGATTTGGCTTTGGCTAGGCTCCGTAGCTCCGTTGCAGAGCACAGTCGAGCGCAGTGCTTGCCACGAGCAAGGGTACAGGGTACTTATTGTCTAATTTCAAAAATCTATCGCTTTCTAAAAGCAATCGCTTTCATTTGATAGATTGATGTGAAACATTGTTACATTTTTTTGATAAGTTTTTATTTGTGCCAAAAAGAAGTATCAATGTATCACATACTGAAAGTGATTGCGATCAATTTCGAAATTAGATAATAAGTAGCCATAGTCAGTCAGGCAACGCCGTAACGTAACACGCTCGCCTCGAACGTTACATTACGGCAAAATGCTCTGGTCAGTCGCCACCTAAATGCAAGTCTATTTCAGGCACCTTATAAGACTTGCAGCACCTGTTTCTTGTACATTTTAGTAGTAAATGAAAAAGAAAGAACCGACTGAAATAAGTCAATGTTAAGTAGGTACAAAAATAACAATAACAAGTTAAATTCAAGCTCAGAAATCAATTCTAGTAACAAAACATGTAAATACATAATATCGTTTTCAATAAAAATCTAATTACACATATGGTAAAGAAAAACAGCTAAATGAAAAAAAACCTTAAAGTATTATAAATTCGTAAAACTGCGGGCCGCAGGTGGCACGATAAAGTAAACAACTTGGCGGTAAAAAGAGAAAAGAAAAAAGGTTATATTGTATTGGAATTTATTGTGAGGGAATCCAGCAGGCTATTTGTAATATTACATTCACAATTAACATGCAAAATATATGGGTGTTAAGCTCTCGGGGGCTTGTGTTTCGTAATAAGATATTAAGTAGAGGCCTTCATCATTTATGACATTATTATCATGGACTTACTAATAATATTTGTTTGGAATTGTTTTTCTTTTGATTTATAACAGGTTTATATCTTAAAAAGTGTTTCAAACAGTATCTCCTCGTGGTACGATGTAAGTAGTAGGTAACTCAGTGACAAATACAGGCACTCAAAAACTGGATTAAAACATTTGAGTTGTACACCATTTTATCTTCATAATATCAATCGAACATTTAAAATTTTTAAATGAATAAAAAACGAAAAAAAAAATATTCTGGATAAGAACCAAAAGACAGCAAAAAAGAGTTAATTCACGCTCACTTTTTTAATGTCACGCGTAAAGTACCGATCTCGCAACTTATAAGAGCGTTATCTGATAGAAAGTGTCGGTGTTGGTTCGCAAATGTGCGCCGCGACAGGACTACAGAGATGCGATGAATAGAAAAACGTGCAGCTCCAGCCTTATCAGATCCGCAAACGAGAGCTTAGCCACAAAATATAGAGACTACAGAAGACAAGCTTAGTACCTACGTAACCCCTTAAACACACACATACACCTTTCGCCGACACGCGCGACTAGATACCACATAATAATCCCTCTATTTTGTGACGCCACAGTCAATAATACATAAGCATGACTTCTGTAGAATCTTTTTTTTGTGGTTCAGCAAAACGTACTTGGTCTATTGGTTTTTCTTTATACACGACTGCCCAAAAAGGAGTGTATATGTGTTCAGGGTTCATGTATGTTTGTGGGTATGTGAGTTTCTTTATTCCACCATAACTTCTCAATGGCTCAACGGAATTGGATGTATAGGGTATCGTTAGAATCCTTACATCATTCCGAGTGACACTGGCTATATTTTTTTTTTAAGTTACTATGGGGACCGCATGATGCCATTTTCAAAAGTAAAAAATAAATTTTTCTTCAATTATTACAATATGGGCATCAAGTGAAAGGCCTTAATGAGCACATATCAAACCCTTAGAGCATCGCGGCTTCGAGCGCGTCTTACTCTAAGTATCAAACCTATATAGTTTGTCACTAAAATGTGTGAAATTAAAAAAAAAATTAAAAATATTAAAAACACGACTGCCCTGTTAAAAATGAACTAAAAAGTTAAATAACAAGTGTCTTTACAGTCGAGGGACCTTTTTGATTAAAAATAATTCCACAAAACGGTCCCCCAACTGCAAAGACACTTGTTATTTAACTTTTTAGTTCGTTTTTGGCAGGACAGTCGTGTTTTTTTATATATAATTTTTGTATTTGAGAAAACAGACCAGAGATTAAAACAGTTTATGGTAGGTATTTAGTAATTTTTCAAGAGACATCCATTCTTGATTTTTCTAATAGAATAGGTTCAAAGTAAGTAATCCCGTTATGTTGATAGAGCAAGCTCGCTATTATGGTAATATGTCATCTGCGTAGGTGGCGCCACCACCTCGTGAATATGCACCAAACTTTAGTGGACGAGTCGCCCGGAGAAGTGCGTAGGACAAAGTATGTACGTATCTGCCGCCCACCCCTTTACTTAATTTTGCACCCGTACAAAAATTATTTAATTTCCCAGGGGAGCTTATGATCGAAATATTTTTTTAATATCCTGGATGTAACAGGGCTGAAAAGTTAGTAGGTACCATAGACCTAGAAAAATTTTCGCAGCGCTCAAGAAGACCAACAAAGCGTGGAAAAGAGAAGTTAACATCATACGGACACGGTCTATGTAAAAAAGAGACAAGGGATCAAGTGACATGTGCCAACATTTTTTACAGTAAGAGCCCCTAGCGTCCCGCCTAGCAAATGAGCAATCACAGTTTGTTTAAAATATTTGTTAATCTTAATTATAATTTAAAATAAAGGTATCATGGAGCCATGGTGTCTTGTGCTTTAAGTAATTGTGATGTAACAAAAAGAAACAATCCAAGTAATCACACTTTTCACAGGTAAATAAGATATTGCCACAAATTTCTCTAAAACCAAATTTCGCTACATTTATTCGTTTATCGACAAAGAAAACAGTATGGAACATAGTTAATTAATTTCCTTTGCCATATATAGTCATATTTTACGAATCTAAGTAATTTTTTACGTATCTCATATAAAATGTATGCATTCGTTTTCGGATCACCTGTTTATTGACATTGTTGTTCTTTGACATTCTATTTCTATGGTAGGTACTTACTACAAATTCAATTTTGACATTGAAAATGTCTTTTCGTTCGCTCCAGTACAGGCTCCGATTTCACGAAAAAGTGCGATCCCGTTATATCTCAGAGAGTTGTGAAGATATGATATTTAAAAAAGACCTAAAAGACGCGTATTTACGAGAGATGTAAGATGCAAAAAAAAATTTTTCGAGAAAATAACAAACGAAAAAAGTTTTGGCCGAAATAGTGAAAAAAATATTAATTTTTTTCCGAATTTTTGATTTTGGCGCTCAATATTTTGGAAACGAAGAATGATATCAAAAAATGGAACAATACTCCTCTGGACAATTTAGTCAGCTACAATTTGAGCCTAAAACAAAGATGATCGGGTTAAGGGTTTGCCCTGTAGCTTAACCTTCTAACATTGAAAAAAAATAATTTTACGATCGCTTCAGTATAGCCCCCATTTTCGCCTTGGTGTCGTAAGTTTTAAGGCTATATGAATGGTTGAAGCCTCGAAAGACACGTAAAAATATCGAAAAATCTAAATACTGTTTTTGAAAATCGCAAACCGCATTACTAAGATGCCGGTTGCATCGCTGAGTTGCTATTGAGGTTTGACGTACCTAGGGCTTCAAAACAAATCTTAGTTGTTTTTTTGATCTACCGTGCACGCTTACGACCATTGTTTTCAACAGCAAAGTACCAGATATAAAAACAACCAGTTTATTTTTCTGCAAATGACCAGTTTCACTTTATCTTCAGTACGTTAAAGAATGAATTCCGGCATAGATAACCTTGAACTACGATTAAAACGAAAAGTATCAGGCTAGCTTTAATGTAAAAGAGCTAATCAAAGTACCTGTTCATCAGATTCATCCGAGCCAGCATTTTCCCTCAACGCAGGAGTCCTAACTGCTGGAGACTTGGTCTAACAATGGCAATCAGTTTATTGAAAAGTACCAGGCTATCATGAATGTAAAGGAGGTTATCATACCTGTTCACTAGATCCGATCAGTATATTCCCCACAGCCCTCAACGGGAGTCCTAACTGCTAGAGACTTGGTCTTTGACTACCAAAAAATACTTTGATACCCTAAGCTCTTTTACCAAAAAAATATCCTAAACACCAAAAAAATATTGTATTTAAGACCTGGTCAATTGTGTATTAATTTCAGGTCGTTTGCGTACATGGTCGATTGCCAACATTTGCGTATCGGGTCATTTGCACGTCTGGTAAGTTGCGAATTTGAAATATGGTCATTAGCGTGTATGATAATTTGCGTTTCTGGCACTATGCGTCGAAAGGGTTTTATGTTATAATTGTACGAGTACTTACCTTTCAATAAAACAGTAATGTTTTTAACAATGAAATATATTTATATGAATTTCATACACACGAATCACATAAAAGTAGATCCAAAATATGTTCATGGCTTTGCTGTGATTTCAAAGTATTGTAAGTAATGAAATATTTTTATATGAATTTCATATACTTACAGGAGTCACAGTAAAGTAGATCCAAAATATGTTCATGGTTTTGCAAGTATTGTAAGTACTAAATTCAAACACAGGAATATTTTTTTATGAAATTCAATAAATTCATTTTCAATGTGCCAGAACGTCGTGAAAGGCACGAGATCTGTGATTTTTTTTTACTGGTTTTTAATTGATTATGAGCATTATTATTTCCCTTGATATTAAACAAACTTACTTTTTCTAAATATAGAGTTGATAAATACTACGTTTTGCAATGATTCTTCCTAATAAATATCATAGCATAGGGATAGTTAGTTATTTATTGCTTTGTTTGCACTTAATGGACCTGGATATAAGTATATATAAATAAATAGATATCCCTGATTTGTTACAAGCGGCTCTTCTGAAGTCTTCGTTTATTTAATATTTTGTTCTGCAACTGCACTCAACCTACGATGTTTTATGGCTCCTTAACTTATCTTTACGAATTTGCTTTCGATCCACTATTAAGTCGAGTGTTCGATTTGACATGGCCTACTTTTATATCAACGATACGTTATTTTCCATCTATAAGTAATGTGCCTTAATTAATATGCTAGGGTTGCTAATAAGAACAATCGCAAAGGATTTTAAAAATAATATTAAATTTTTGGTGTGTACGGTCACGTTTATAAGTATGTATGTATAAAGTTTAGAACTTTGTTACATTAAAAGCCATTACTTTTTAATAGAAATCAATGACAAATGACAAAGTTACTAGAAAAAGACAAAGTTTTAAACTGAATTTTTAGACGTGACTGTAACTAATTTTAGAACAACTTGTTTTTTTTTTAAATAATATAATTACAATAACATCTCATAACTGACTGTGAAAATTAGATACTTAAAGATTGAATTAAAATCAGAAATATTAGATACCCAGATACAAGAAAATAAAAAAAAATCTATAATATGAATTAAATTCGAGGGACAAACCAAACGCCCCTTAAAGTCACGTTTGAAAAAGACATTGAATATCGAAAACTAGAAATATGAATTTAAAGCTTTTGATCGCAAAGCAATATGAAATTTTAAATTTATAATAAGTAATTTAGTCAATGGTTATTAGAACCCACTAATCCGCGTTGGGCCTGTGTAGTGGTTTACATCCTCCTTATCCATCCGTAAAGAAGGACTGTGTATTTCTGAACATTAAAATGGTTCATAATGATAGAGAAGACTTGGAAAAAACTCAGATATGACGACGCAACACTCGACCTAAGTCATTGGACAACGGAGGTTGAAATATTTTGACACAACCGACAAACAAGTTTTTAAAATTACACAGTTTCTGGTACCTAACCGTAATGCACTACTCGTTACATCTGATATATACTCGTGCACGAGAGTGTTTAAAAAATAACTCGCACTCCAAGTTAAGTAGTCTACATGATTCTTACCTCGTTTTTTTCCAATCTCGGTAAGTAAATACTCGTAAATCGGTCGTTGACCTAAGTTAGCCAATTATCGTTTAGTACTCGATAGGGTTGGTTACCTACTTAGGAAGAATTTATTAGAATCGATGGTAACTATAGTTGCAATCATAATGTTTGCTTATACCATGCCTGCGCACTTGCAACGCACAATGAATAAACAATAAGATAATTATTAAATCAATGTTGTTGATTCCAATTCCAATTGAAGTTATTGTTTGTTATGCCTTAGGCAGGCCTTAGGTATGCATTTATATTCCAATAGAATTCGTTTGTCAAGACACAATAATTAATTACCGATCAAAGGTAAATCTTTTTTCCTCTCTCTTATAAACCATGCTTCAGCTTGGGCAAAAATTCTTACGTATGTCCTTTCGGCTGTCCGTTGGCTGTCCGTTTGTTCCCCTCTACAGGTCATTTCTCGACCGATTCTCGTGAAATTTTGTGAGCATGTTTGATAACTATATAGATTTTTTTAGTCCAGCCGGTTTTTCGAAATGGCGGAGATATGTAATAGCTGCTAGATTTCTGTGTTAAGGCCAATCTATTTAGAACCACATTAAGACTTAGGTTCGGGGTAAGTTCCAATTAACTGAAACTGCATCGAACAAAATTTCTGTGCATTCATTTGTAATGACCAGAACCTGTTAAACTGGCGTTTTACATAGAAACCTAGCGTAATATTGCGACATTTTAATCAATTGTAGAGTTCTGCTGAATCTCGCATCTGTTAATTAAGCTAGTACAATAATTTGGAGGCGTCCTTGTAACAGATACCCGCCGGATCAATTGAGTGCGGCGTATTATTAACATAAAACAAGCAGATGTCATGAAGTGTGCGCCTGCGCCGCTCTGCGCACCCGCCACACTGACGCCGCGCGCCACTGTCATCTACCTTACCTACTTATATTTGGAATGTGTTTCTTATATTTTCTTACTAGATATTATCCTAACTTTATTAATATACTTAAATGTGAAGTATTTGTTTGTTTGTTACGCTTTCACGTCTTAACTAGGCACCTACTCAAACTTGTATAGCTAAAAATCCTCATTATATCTATAAATAAGCAACTAACTAAACCTTGGTCTACTTTTACGGTCTAAAGATCTGTAATTATTATAACTACGGAGTGGTCCTCTCCAAGGGCCATTAAAAATGTGCGTTTAAGTGTTGATAAAGCTTGCTATAAAAAAAGTACTAGTTAACAATTAAGTGCCTAATTTTTTTATCTACAACGTGTTAATAAGTAAACTAAAAATGGGAAACCGTTTCTTCGGACAATCAAACTAAAGGACTTTTACTATGGGACCAACTCTGAAATCGCGAAAAAAAATCAGCTGTTTGATAAGTACAAAAAATATATAATATACAAAAAATAACGAAAATATGAAAATGTATGAAACAGCAGATTTTTTTTCGCGATTTCTGAGTTGGTTCCATAGCATAATTTGTTCATATTCATGGTCCAAAGAAACTGTTTTCCCACTTTTGGTTTATTCATTAACACTCTGTATAAAAAGTTTATAGTTATTCTAGAGAAGATTCGCGAATAGCTTGTAATATGGTAGCACAGCAGCCAAAACTTAAATGATTTTTAAGTTTTGGCTGCTGTGCTGCTGTAGCTAAAACTATGCAACAGATTGCATTTTATAAACTGACCGAGCAAGCGCGAAGCGTCTCTGCTTCAGCTTCGGCAAAAATTCTTTCGTATGTCCTTCCGGCGGATATCTGTCCGTTTGTTCTCCACTACAAGTCGCATTTCTCAACCGATTCTCGTGAAATTTTGTGAGCAGGTTCAATAATTAAATAAAATTTATCAGTCGAGCCAGTTTTTCGAAATTTTTCAAAATGGCAGAGATTTGTAAAAAAAAACATATTTCAGCCGTAAAATGTAACAAAACAAATTTGAAGGGCAAAGCTGGATTTTTTATTTTTAGAAGACTCAAAAGTTCATCCTTAGAGCCTTAGAATAATAACACCTAGTAGCCGTGTCCTCGTATGCAAAGTGAGGCAACTAATACTGAGCTAAAATGGCTCAGTATTCAGATTTATATCCTTGATACGTTACCTAATCGTAACTAAATCCAATAATATACTAAAACTAATCTCCTAAATGTAGGAAAATTGAAACTGTTTTGTACTTCTTCGGTATGATTAGGTAATAATGGAGAATAAAAATCTGAAAACGAAGCCATTTTGGCTTGTTTTAGTTGCCTCACTTTGACAGTGCGCTTTGTAGAGAACTATCGTTCTAGGTGTTTAAATACAGGTATGATTCCGATGTCTGCAGCACTGCTGCGCGACACTGCTGCGCAACAGGCTGCGCAGCACTGCTATCGAGCTCGGAATGTAGTCTCCTATAGAGAATGTATGGGGACCAGTGGTGTTGCGGCAGCAGTGCCGCGCAGCAGTGTTGCGCAGCAGTGTCGCGACGCTTTTCCGCTCACATCAAATTGAGCCTTTCAAACGTAACATTAGGGTTCAATTTGGAGCACACAGCACCGCTGTGCAGCACTGCTGCCGAACTCGGAATGTAGTCTCACATAAACCTATAGAGAATGTATGGGGACCAGTGGTGTTGCGGCAGCAGTGCCACGCAGCACTGCTGCGCAGCAGTGTCGCGCAGCAGTGTCGCGATGCTTCTCCGCTCACATCAAATTGAGCCTTTCAAACGTAACATTAGAGTTCAATTTGGATCACACAGCACTGCTGCGCAGCAGTGCTGCCGACATCGGAATCATACCTTTAGAAATAAACAATCATAACATTTCTGGCCAATATTAGAAATTTGAGCGAGGTCTACAGCTCACGGAGCCACTAG
Organism: Agriphila geniculea; assembly: GCA_943789525.1. Taxonomy (NCBI): domain Eukaryota; kingdom Metazoa; phylum Arthropoda; class Insecta; order Lepidoptera; family Crambidae; genus Agriphila; species Agriphila geniculea. The sequence goes on along the minus strand of OX038870.1, from coordinate 15,791,197 downwards.
TTTATGAAATTGCCCTGTTTTACGGATTCATCATCGCACAACTCAAACCACTAGCGGACCGGGCTTGGTATACTTTTATGAAATCCAATAATGAAAGATTTTTTAAAAATTCCCACGGAAAGGAATTCCACACGGGTGTAGGCGCGGGCGGAAGGTAATTCATAAAAAAAATACACAAAAGAATCCGAAAATGAGAACGAAAAACGTCTGGTAGGTATGGTGGTCGTTATCTCGGTACTTGCATGATATAAATCGATTAAGTACTTTCAAAGATAACAATCTGTTCGAAATAGTCAAGATTCTTTGACACCAATTTTATTCAGGTTGTTAACCGATAAACCAGTTAATTGTAATACTTGCAGCTTCAATATAAATTAATTGAAAAAGTATTTTTTACAGTTATTTGATTAATTTTTTTTACAAAATATGTGGAAAAATTTAACTCTTGTAAACTCTATCACAAACATAAAATATATCCACTCTTTTAGATTTTTAAAATGTTGATTTACAACGGAATACGAATAAAAAATTCTTGCATGAACTCTAGTAAAATGTCACACCGAAAGTCAACGAAATTCATCATTAGTAGCATTTGCTCACGACATAAAAGTTCAATATACGGCGTTCTGTGATCGAGGGGTATCCTTTGCCAGGGTGAACCTTCTGAACCATTCGATTATTTTAAAAAGAAGAGCCATCTTGGATTTTTGTATGGTAGGATATTATAACACCATCTTATTTTTGTATGGAACTAAAAAAAAATCTCATAACCCATCGTGTGGGATATCAAATGAAAGGGCTTCTTGAGTTGATTCCAAATATATGTAATATAATTACATTGCAGCCACTGGTTTAAAAAGAAACAGAAAATAATTTTCCAAACATACTTAGTTTGGGCTCTTGCAGGAAGAAAACCGCTAAATGAATTCTTATGAAACATCCATCCATCAAAATCCATACAAAAAAAAGATTGTAATATAACTATAATATAACTATATAATTATAACTATAACTCCCTCCCACACAAAAATCCAAGATGGCTCTCCTTCTTAAAATGATTTAAGGGTTCAGAAGGTTCACCCTGCCAAACGATATCCGTCGATCACCAATAGCCGTATTTTTTATTGAGCACACGCAACCACATGGAACAAGTTTGAATTCAAAATTTCGCGTTTGAATTTCAAACACTTAAAATGAGGTGACTGCCCCGCAGGCATCGGTTCCCATACGTTGCTAATCTGCATCGCCTTCCCTGCACCTCCAAAGGCTTAATGCTATCTGCTGCAGTCGGGGCAGGTCGAGATCGATTGTACGACGCCGAAACCGCCGCGCCGCGCCGCGCCGGAAGGATGCCCGCGGCGCGCGGCGCATGTGTCGCATGTAGGTACTATGAGCAACAGCGTTGCTTAACCAGTTAACAACAAAATTCTGCGCGCGTATCGCCCCCGTAAAAACTAAACGTATGTTGTGATTTTAACCTTAGGAATGGTTAAGCGACGATGTTGCCCATGGTACGTACTACCACTACCCATCTATCTATGAATTTAAAAAAACACGACTGCTCTGCCAAAAAGAAACTAATTAAAAGTAAAAGTACAAGTGTCATTGCAGTCGGGGGACCGTTTTGTGGAACAATTTTTAATCAAAGATGTCCCCCGACTGCAATGACACTTGTTCTTTAACTTTTTATTACTTCCTTTTTGCAGGGCAGTTGTGTTTTTAATATTTTAATATTTTTTAAATTAATTTATTAAGGCCTTTCATTTGATGCCCATATTGTAATAATCGAAGAAAAATAATGTTTTTTCACATTGAAAGTGGCCTACAGACGCCATGTTGATTTAAAAAAAAATATAACCAGTGTCACTCGGCATGATGTAAGAATTCTAACGATACCCCATATCCGTTAAGCCATTTAGATGATATGGTGGAATAAAGAAACTCACACACCCACAAACATACATGAACCTTGAACAGAGTCATATACACTCCTTTTTTGGGCAGTCGTGTAGAAACTGTACGGTCGGATATTTTGAATTTGTTAGAGATTTACCAAAGATTATCACTTTACTTCAATTAATTGATTTACCAAAAAGTTAGTTTTAACAGTAGTAAAATCAAGGATTTTCTGTACTTACAAGTATCTCTGCCAGTTTGCTACCACCATAAGTTACTTCACAGGGGAATGATTTCCTCACGGCGAGGGAGTGATTATACTGTGACTCGGTCATGAAGTAATCATACTTATGTCATGAATAAATATTTTCCATAATAATAATTATACAAACAAGTATGTACTTACGTTTTCAATGCACAGTTGGTGCAATATAACCTACAAGAGTTCACAATAGTATGTTTACATAGTACGTGCTCGTCGATCTGCCCGCAGTCAGCTGACTTTAGTCGTAATCGGCTTTTATCCCTGACATGGAATAGCCATCAATATGGTGCTGAACAAAGTAGGCTTATACAAAGGATTCTAGCATTTTGACTACGTTTTTCGGTTGAGAAAATATCAATAATTATACATTTTGTGTCATCGACAGTTTTAAAAAAAAGCCAACAAATTTTCTTTTAGAGAGCGTATTTTTTTATCAATTTTTCATTGTTAGGACATAATGTCTGGACTGTAATCTAGTTAATAGGTAACTGTATGTAGAAGTTGAACATGTTAATTTGTAGTAATTGAAATCTGTATTGGGTGTGTAATTTAATAAATAGTTTAATGGTTAAAACAGGATTAGAAAGTTAATAAAAACATAATCATCAGGTTTTCCTTTTAACAGCACAATTGAAATAATATTTTTTTAGATCTATTTACAGTACATAATAAATTAAAAAAAAAAATGTAAATATATATGTGTGTGATCTAGAAACATAGTTACAAACCACTTACATACAACTATGTTACAGTGTAAGCTTTAAGGTCAAATTGTGACAAAGGTTAGATTGTTGACAAGAGATTCATGACATTTGATCTAGATACCCATAATAGCCATTCTACAATCAGGCACAGTGACAAACCCAAAAATGACAATCCAAGATTCAAATTAAAGACTTGTGGAAAACCTAGTATTTTTAACCAGCACCATCTAGCTACCGACTTTCAACTAAAGGCCGATTGAATCAACTACATAAATACTTCTTCGTTGTCCGTCAATATCTAATTCGATAAACAGGTGCGCTTGGGCAAACGGCTGTGGGAAAGTAAACACTGTTTTGACGACGAATTTCTTCGTTTGGTCTACGCTATGTTTGACTTTATTTTGGGTAGAGCAACAAATGTAAGATTATGGAAATAAAGGTCAAATCAAACTGACAAAATGAAATTTTATAAAGAAAATTTTGTTTAATATAAATAAGTCGGTGAACGGCAAGCTGCTCACTTACCTAGAGGATAACGATCTCCTCAGTGATCGTCAATATGGCTTTCGCCGGGGACGATCAACTGGGGATCTTCTAGTGTATATGACGCACTGCTGGGGCGAGGCCATTGAGAAACACGGCGAAGCACTTGCTGTTTCGCTTGACATCTCAAAGGCTTTCGACAGGGTTTGGCACGCAAGTCTGCTGAGCAAGCTCCCAGCGTACGGAATCCCCGCTGGCTTTTGTAGCTGGGTAGCCGACTTCTTGAGTGAACGGTCGATCAGAGTAGTCATTGACGGCTGCTCCTCTGACCTCATGGCGATTGATGCCGGAGTTCCTCAGGGGTCGGTGCTCTCTGCGACGCTTTTCCTGCTACACATCAATGACCTACTAATATCGGGCATTGTTGGGTACGCAGATGACAGTACTGTCATGGAGAGATATCTGTCCAGCGCGAAAGTCGGTAGAGATGAGGTAAAAATATTGAGAGAGGCCATGGTCGAGCGATTGAACCTGAAGTTAAGTCTCGTCTCCCAATGGGGTGATGAAAATCTCGTCAGTTTCAACGCTTCTAAAACGCAGGCGTGTCTGTTCACCGCAAAAAGGAGTCCATTCAACTTAACTCCTACTTTCCGAGGTACATCTATCCAAGTAACCGATACTCTCCAGCTTCTTGGCATGGAGTTATCTTCTGACCTTAACTTCGGCACCTCCATCGAATCCAAAGTTCAAACTGCAGCTAAGAAACTGAGCATCCTAAATAAAGTCAAGCGGTACTTTAAGCCTGGGCAGCTTTTAACCCTTTATAAAGCTCAAGTCCGATCCTGCATGGAGTACTGTTGCCACCTTTGGGACGGCTCAGCGAAATATCAACTTGCTGCACTGGACTCGGTGGAACGCAGAGCCAAGAGATTAATAGGCGATGAAAAACTGGTAGCAGCTAAGCTTCACAGTTTGGCTCACCGCCGAAAAGTTGCTTGCCTATCGGTCTTTTATAGATTGTACTTCGGTGAGTGTGCTCAAGAGCTGCATGAGCTCATTCCACCTTCTCCTTTCTACTATCGGACATCCAGACGCACTGCGGGCTATCACCCGTTCTTGGTTGATATACCTTTTCTGCGTACCAAGCGCTACTCCACATCGTTTATAATGCGCACAGCTATGGAATGGAATTCCCTGCCGGCGTCTGTGTTTCCGAGCGCATACAACCTGACTCTATTCAAGGCCAGAGTGAATAAGCACTTTCTGGGCAAGCTCGCTCCATCGTAGGCCCTGTCTTTGCTTTTGGGCTAGACTGGGGTCAAGAGCAAACCCATTTAAGATAAAGAAAAAAAAAAAAAAGTCGAACTTTCAGACTCAGAAAAATGATGAAGTTCAATGTTCACGTCATATCGTCGTGTCATCACGATGTTGGATTGTAGCAATTTTTCGTAGGTACCGCACAAACTGCAAGGTAATTTTTAATAATCGCGATATGTTAAATTCATATACTACAATAGAAAAACGTTCACTTAAATTATAGCCAGCGATTTGTCCGCCTGGATTTCGTTCTGAGTACATCTGATATTCATTTTCGCAATGAAATTAGACTATGTCCTTCCCTATTTCCAATCCATCTCTATCATCTATAATACTAATTTTCGTGTAAAGGGTTAGGTACCTTTCACTAAGTAAGAGTAACAGTTGTTAGACTGATCTGGTGCGAGTCGTATTTTTTCTAGTATATTATTTAGTATTGTTTAAAAATAGCATTGTAAATGCAAAAATCTCAAATTTAAAAATTATATAGCTATTTCATCTTAATCAATTGTTAAAATATCTGGAAAGATATTTCAATTGAATGTCGAGGTAATTCCTTACATTGGTGAAATAACGCTGGCTTACAGCGTAAGAGTTTAGGATATACTAGGAAAAATTCGACGATGTCACTAGTAGCTCAGCGGTCAGAGCATTGGACCGGATATCCAAAGGTCGCGGGTTCGATTCCCGTCTGAGTATTGATCTGGTGCGAGTCGTATTTTTTCTAGTATATTATTTAGTAGTTGTTAGACTGTTGAGGCTTGCTTTTACATTAATAGTATTATGGTAATATTTAAACGACTTCTGTTTTACACAGTCAGTGAATGTTCGCGGTTTGATAGATAAATTAATTAAAAATTTTGGTGAATGCTATCCTATTATTATGTATGTTTCCCGTAGGTAATTTCATTAGTAGCGACCACCACCGGTATGGGGGGGGGGGGGACTTCACGCATGCTCCATAGTTTGCTTGCAACAAACCACGGGCGGTTTTAATAAAGATTGCATATAAATGCAAATAGATCACAATTTTCATTTGTATTTTACTCGATTTTCTTTCGCATAAATGATGTTATAGGATAGGTACTCACTTTGTACGTAATTATGTCTTTCGCTTTATTTTAATAATGCCTTGGCAATTTTCTTAAAATCTTCACCTTCTTAAATGTCTACCCATCTTAATGATGCCTTGCCGTGAACACCGATTCGAACTGTGTTGTAGTATATTATTTTTAATTTCTTAACTCTTTTGGTACCTACAATTTCTCTTATTATGGTTAATTATGTAACGAAAACTCCATTTAATATCATACTTTGTCTGTGTCACTAATAAAGACTGTACTTAAAGGTCAGCATTAGGTATAGTCACCTAACTCAGCCGATGTTATTCAAGACATAGCCTAAGGTGCACGCTTACTTAGAAAGTGCCTATTCACTATAGCCTTTAAGAAGCCCACGTTAAAACGATTTTAATTGAAATGTCATCAACGACCTTTAAGCCCCCGATGAAAAAGTTTGTGAAAGTAATATGACGCTGCATTGTTTGTTTATACGTGTTCTCATTTTCAGACAAACGTTCCCTACCTTTGCAAACACTAGTTGTTTGTTCTAGGCAGCACGCAAAAAGGTTAAAAAGTTTTAGGCGGCTCACCTCGTTGTTTTCGGGCGGGTAGATACTTCTTAGGCACTATGAAAATGTTTAATAGTGGATGCAAAAATCACAATTTATCTAGCTATTAACTTGCAAACAACAGATGGCAATCGTAGGAGAAAATATCTCTTACATATTATAGGTACATTGTTTGAGAGGTACATACAGCCAAAAGCATTTTAACAAGTATAAGTATGCCTACCTAACTGTGACGATGTAATGGTATGGTCATGTGACTTAATTCTATTTATTTATTTTTCACTGACGTTTCGTTGCATCAACCGCTTAACAGTTAAGCGGGTGTTACCAACTTTTGTAAGCCCCATCCACCCACACGCCTGGTGTATCACCCACACGTCTGATGGACACGAATGGTATCAGCACATTAAAATGTGTAACGCGCTCCGTGAAACATAAGCGGCAGTTTGTCATGCCCTCAGGACCTCCCATGTTCTCCAAGAATATTAATAAAATTTCTGTTACGCGTAGAATAATCTAAGATGAATCAATCAATAGTGACTTCAGAAAAGTCAGTAGAAAACTAGTTATGAATGCCATTACGTTTTATTTTAACCGCCTCTGTGGTCTAGTGGTTCGCCCACCTGTGTAAGGCGCAGGGGTCCCGGGATCTGTTCCGGCAGTTAGAATTAGAGGTAAGATTGCCAGTTCCTCAGCGATGAGTATTCCGGGTGTAGTGCGCTTCCACCTTCGACCTCATCGTCACTTAACATCAAGTGAGGTGCACTATTCTGTTGTGCATAAAAAAAAACTAGAATCCGAGATCAATGTCCACGGAAAGTTCAAATAAAGCGTGATAGAAACTTGCTCGTTATATGAAAAACGAGCTCGTTATATCAATACGCTGGATGGAAGTGCTCTTGAAACCGTTGGAGATTTTTCATTATTCCAATAGCAAGCTTTTTGCCAAAGCGCCTTTTCTTCGAATATTGAGCTGCACCTTTAAGAATGCACGATATTATAAAAGCGGCTTGTGTTTAGTATGCACGGCAGGTAAGTTGTAACACGTATGGAGTTCGCATTATATGTATCGCTTGACTGTTCGTCTACACTCTCTCGCTATAGATTGTGATAAGGCATGATCCAACGCGCGCTAGCTCTCGCTGCCCGATGTGAAGATAATTTGTGCGATAATATCAACTCTATCCATAGGTTGCGCAACGCAGGAAAGCATTATACTCGGGATGTTTGGAATCAATCTTGACACACATACGTCTTCGAGCTGTAACTGTCGATTAGAACTTTCATGTCGATTTGTCTTATATTAGGCACGTGTTTTGTTTTTAAATAACGAATTAACAATGTCCAAAGATATAAACACATCAATTGTATATAAGTAAATATGTACAAATTATTTAACCCAAAAACGTTTGTACCTCCGCTGTTTCCTTTTCAAGTCATCCACATTATTTAATATTTAGCCAATACCATTATTGATTGTGATTCCGGTATTCGGTAAGTGGCTGCGCTTTAAGTCTGGCGGCTGGGTTGCGTGTGCGGAGCCTGTTCTCCCACTCAGTGCAACCGACCACCCGTTCCTTTCACGGGGACTCAGTTGCTAGTACGGCTAAGGAAATATACGGCTGCATATGATGTCCCTATCTATACGTACCGTAAAATAACACACACACACGTCACGTCTTTCAATTTTAACATGGACTTAACCAAGACTTAACCATTGTATACGTACCACAAAAAATAGACGCAGCTGAGTCGTCCGGAACTAACAATCGTGGTTTTACGGGGACACACACGTATAGAATTTCGTTCAGATAATTTCAGGTTAACAGAGATTATTTTGAGTACTGTCGGAGTTTTCCCATGAGGCACGGTACGACACGATTTAAAGCGTACCCACACGATACGTTTTCCCACGAGCCATTATCAACGACACAGTCTTGCATTAGATCTTGACAAAATGTGCAAAAAATCTCCATAGCTGTTGTTTCTTACGGTCCGTCGCGTCGTGAGACTCATGAGCAAGTTCATATAGGATATATAGGATAGGTTCATATAGGACAGTGGCTATGTCGTCACCGTAAAAAAAACGTATATTGGATGCCGCTGATGTAAGTATAGTAAGTAGGTACTCATATTCTCAATAAAATTCAAAACAAAGTTGTATGTTGTGAAGAAGGTAAGAAGGGCAATGATAAACTTAATATTTCATCGATATCAATTAATTTAACTAGATATGCCAACTTATTTTACTCTGCCTGCCCTTTTTTTGACTTTCAAAACATATTTATAGGTCAAAAGGTGAAGACAAGCTATACTTATGGCTGCCAATCAAATATTGAGTATTTCCACATGCAACGGGAGGACTGCACCACTAATCCAAATACTGAATGAATCACTCCTTATTGACATCGTCTCTCCAAGAGGCCTGATAAAAGGACTTTATATTCATATTCAATCAAAAATTTTATGGGTGAATCAACTTTTTGTTCTTTTGTGGTATTTCGCTACTTCAGCTATTTTTGTATAAAGTTAATTTGTAGTTGCAAATACTTTCAGCTGATTATCTTATAAGAAAACTTCAAAGACATAAATTTTTAATGTGATTTTAAAGAAAAATATTGGTGACTCAGGGGACAGCCCCTATTTTTCAGACAAAAGCCGGGAATTAACGGCGAGATCGAGTTCACATCAGGATCGAATAAACGTCAAAAATTTGTTATTTTAGTAATTGAAAACGGTTGCCATGGTTCCCATTGTACTGTTTTGACGTTTACTCGATACCAATTCGATCTCAGATTCTCGTTCTTGTTTCGGGAATAACTCCCGGGACAAATTGTGCCCTGGGTCACCCGCGTTTTTTATAAACTATCGTTGGTTGGAATAAATACACAATCTTTTGTTTGGCATTTCTAACACCAAGTCATTTTAGTAAAAATCAACCCAAATTGTTATTGATTCAATTTCAGATCCGAGGTTCGCGAGAAACATTTACAAACAATCATAAATATTAGAGTGGAATATACCGACCTGACTACTGGATTACCTCACGTATTTTATCAAACGAAGACAAATAAAATTCATTCACTTAGTTGGTAACTAAGTATGTGAATTTTATTTCTCTTCGGTATAATATTCCACTCTAACTGGAAATAATTCAAGAAGTTTTGATTTCTAGTGCGTCAGGTAGCATTGAGGGCTGTTAATTATTCATTAAATTCCTTTGTGCGTTGTAACTTTCGCGATTCGTCACATGAGAAGTTTGCTACCTTTAAAACTGTGTGGATGGTAAAAAAAAGTTTTTTTTAACAATTTTTTTTCTTAATTTTCAAGGTCGCATATTTAGGTAATGTATGATTAACACCATCAGTGCTACCTGACACTTAAGAAATCAAAACTCCTTGAATTTTTCGTCTTACCAAATAATTTTTGAAGTAGCTGCTGTAAGTTCAGCTTAGGGCATACGGCCTTAAATTGCGCAAATATCCGGTTTTTTCATAGTTGCATAACTTTATATTTGAGCTATTAAAAGTTGCAATACCTTTTTTTCTTTAATTCTAGCTTCAGCCTTGATAATATTTAGGTATAAAAGCTCTTTGTAGAAAGTGGTGTTTTCTACATTATGATTTCATTTATTATTAACTTTGCAAATCAAAAACTGCAGTTATGTTTTGCGAAACTATGCATTCGTGGTGTATTAATTTATTGGTGATAAATGTCTTGTTCCACTTTATTAGTTATTGGTAAAGTACTGATAAGGGCGACTACAGTAGGGTTGGCATCCTACGTGTGATTAAAAATATAGGTAATTAAGATTACAAAATATTTTTTTTAGTTTTGGTGTTGCTGCTGAGCCATAAAGGCTAGTTTTGTCACTATTAGTTTTATTTTCTTTCGTAAAGAAAACACCTTAATAGTTATAATAACTTAGTACTTAATTTGATTTCAGGTGACAAACTAACTATTAACTAGGAATGTAGCGGCCCTCGACTTAGCTAGTTGGTGTTAGTATGGTCAGTCAATAGTTGCAGAACTACAACTTACTGAAAAGCCATGACGTGTACCTTGTAGTGTGTGTTAGTTTTGCCGACTGTACTAGCTGGGCATCGGTCGACGCCCTTCAGCACCATACTATATCTCTGTATAGGCAATTATGTAACACTAACTTCGTACTCGATAACTCCTTTCCATTTATACTTTGATCCCATATTAGTATTTATTATCGTTTTTACAAAAGTTCGAGTAATATTCTAGGGAGCACAAGTTCATGTTGTGATTTATGAAAAGTATAAACGTAGTGTTCTGATAACATAATGAAATAGGATTATTTCGTAGCTGATTTTACCTAGGTACATCAGGTAACAGCAACACTTAAACCTTTAAGGGTGGGTACCCACTTAGGTTCGCGAACCTCCGCGCTCCGCGAACCTGCACCGAAAATATCGTTTATCCTCTGCTGGAACAGGGCGCCGAGGTGTGTACGTGAGGGAACTCGTATGCGAAGCTGGTTCGCACAGGCACACACTGTAGCCAAAATAAAAATATTTGTTTTTGCTATGGATCACTGTTCTAGGTTCGCGGAGCGCGGAGGTTCGCGAACCTAAGTGAGTACCCACCCTAACATTTTTTTACCCAGCGATATATGTAATTAATTCAACTTTTTAAACAATTCTAGGTTTTTCCCATTCCAGAAAGTTTAGATGTATATGTTTGGATGTTTGATACTCAATCATGCAAAAACAGCTGAATGAATTTGTATGAAGTATTGCATACAGATAGTTTATAACTTGCATTAACTTTTGATCCTGACCAAAAGTTACCTAGAGTCCACGCGGGCGAAGTCGAGAGCGGAAGCTATAGTAGTAGTAAAAAATGGAATACTTTATTCCTTTTAATTTTTAATCCCATAACGATAATTCTTATACCACATTTTGAGCAAAATCCTGATTTTATTTTGCTTAATTATTAGCAGTAAATAGATAAAAGTTGTTATTTCACGCCAGAGACCACAGCAAGCGCAGAGATGCACGCCTTTCCTATAAATAGATTCAAGCAGAAATAGATTGGTTCTACGAACTTCCGTTTGGAGCCGAGGGAAACGACCATTTAAAGTTTTTGCATGCCAGCCGTCGTATTTTTAAACTCTGTTTACTTTCGCACTGAGTTCAGTTAAAATCGTGTGATTTAAGGCTTGGAAAGTGAGAAGATAACATTTGCATGCTGGTATTCAGTTTTCAGAATCCTATTAGTGGCTTTTTTAAGTTTTGGAATTTTATCAGATAATGTTTTAACAATAACATGATGAAGAACATGTTAATAATAACATAATGAAGTAAAGTTTTAGAGTAAATATTTCTTCACTAGCTTTTCACTACAGTAGTCAGACAATAAGAAAGATTAAAATCATTAAAATCATTTTATTAAGAAATCAACTAGAAATTTTTATAATTGTACTTACTCACAGTTCAGTTAAACTCTTATTGATATGAGTACGGTAGTTTTGAAGCTATCTTGAAGAAACGGCGATGAGTCAGCACGGAGCATCGGTCGGCTCACCGGATGTACTTCCGGCGCCGTACAGGCGTACACCTTGATAACGAAACGTGTCGTGTCACTCTAACACGATTCTTCCTATGGATCCCGCGGGCACATCCGCGAGACGCCATTGACTACGTAATGACCACCTGCCAGCCATTTTTAATGTCCCCACTACTGGGGCACAGGCCTTCCTTATGGGTGGATAAGAAGAATGGGCCATAACCCACCACACGGGCTTAATGCGGATTGGTGGGTGTTAGCGACTGCAAATACAGCCTAGATCAACGTGCCTTCCGAAGCACGGAGAAGCTCGAGATAATAAATTTTTGGTCACCCATCCCATGACCGACTCTTGTGAAAGTTGCTTTACCTCTGCAATCGCCGGGCCAGGCGCTAAACCACTGCGCCAACGAGTTCCTCAACTACTACCTACGTAATATACATATATTTGACATCACTGGGGAGTTAATTAATTAAATTGTAACCGCCTCTGTGGTTTAGTGGTTCGCCCCCCCGTGTTAGACGCAGGGGTCCCGGGTTCAATTCCCAGGGGGGTACAATTAGTACTCGGTTTGGTTGGTGGTAGGGCTTATTCCAAGTCCGTCTGGCTAGCTACCACCATCTTACCGAAGTCTGACGTCATAATAACAATTTAAAAATTGTTGTGTTCCGGCACTTAAAGGTAAGATAGCTGCATTCCTCAGTAATGAGGATTCCGGGTGTAGTATGCTTCCACCTGCGGCCTTATCGTCACTAAACATCAGGTGAGGTGAAGGCCAAGCACAAGCTCGTTGTGCATTATAAAAAAAAATTAAGGAATATAAAAATTCTAGCGGACTTACCACATCTTAATTATCACAGCTTTATTTATTGAATATTGTAACTCTCATATGAAAACATGGTAATTTTGTACTTATTTCGTTAATTAATATTATTGACTTATTTTATATAACTTGAATATACGGGGTTATTTGTAAAACACCAACAACCTCGCAGGAGTAGATTACTAACATCATATACAACAACTTTTGTTCTACGACTTTTCCGAAAACAGACAAAAAGAATTGGACTCTCCATACAAATGTCCGAACAGCTGATCAAGTTTTGTAAGAATAGTGGTTTTTTTGGCTGTTTTTGAAAAAACCGTAGAACAAATGTTGTTGTATAAGATGTTACTAATCTACTCCTGCGAGGTTGATGGTGTTTTACAAATAACCTTGTATAATAGCAATAATCAAACATTCAGAATAACTGTTTTTCGATTGTGGAGGATATCCAACTGCAGTATAACTACAAACATGTGTTATTGTTTTTCTCGCGTTTGGTATTATCGCTTCCTTTAGCCTTCCAAATGTCATTCATTTCCATACAACAAGCTTAGTCGATAAGCATACAGATATATTAATATAGCGAACAAAAGAGTCGCTGTCGCTGTATATGTTACTGTAAAACCCGGAATTTATGTAAATCCTAAGATTTTCCAGTAAAACCTAAGATTTACCAACTCTCATTGGTAAAAGTTCGAACTGTTCTGTAATCATCGCTCATTTCAAACTTTTATTACCATTTACTCGGTAAATCTTAGGTTTTACCTCAGAGATGCGGTAAGTGCTGAAAAATAATTATTTTGAAGGTGTTACTTATTACTAATAAATTAATCAAATCATAATAATTTAAACAGAGGATTTGACTTGCGGGTAATTTTATTTTATTGTAACGTATGACTTAGAAATACTCCTAAGATAAATAAAAACAATAATGATAGTGAAGTATAAATGAAAATGATAATAAAAAACATTCAAGGATTTTCATGATCATCATCATCAGCCTATCATCGTCCACTGCTGAACATAGGCCTCTCCGAATGCACGCCACTGAGCACGATCCGCGGCTATACTCATCCAGTTTATGCCAGCCACCTTGCGAAGATCGTCGCACCACCTTGTCTGAGAACGCTCTCAGACAAGGTGGAGCGACGATCTTGTCCGCGTCCCACACTACGTTTGCCCATACGCGGTCTCCACTCAAGAATTCGTCTACCCCAGCGGCCATCGGTTCTACGATAATATGGCCGGCCCACTGCCACTTCAGCTTGCTAATCCGGTGGGCTATGTCGCTGAATTTAGTTCTCTGTTAGACCACCTCGTTCCGGACCCGATCTCTCAGCGAAACTCCGAGCATAGCCCTTTCCATAGCTCGCTGCGCAACTTTAATTTTGTTAACCAGCCCTACAGTGAGTGTCCACGTTTCGGCTCCGTATGTCATGACAGGCAGGACGCACTGGTTGAATGAAGACTTTCATGTGTCGACTCTGTGGAATAGGCGACTCAAAGACTCGACGAAGTTTCCCATATGCTGCCCAGCCCAGCTGTATCCTTCTGTTGGCAAACAACTTCGAGTGGACTACCTTGTACTGCAAGGTAGTCAAGGATTTTACTGATAGGTAATTTGAAATAAATTACTTAGTTATGATAATTAACTTACTGTTTTATTTAAAAATCAAACCTAGCATGTGCCTAACACTAATGGTAAAAGGCCGAAAAATGTTCTCCTTTGTATAAAATCCTTACATTTACCAACACGTATTGTTAAATCCTAAGATTTTCCAATAAATCTTAAAATTTACCCATATACGGGCTTTTACAGTAACAAATGCACTGTATAGTCGACAGATTATACAGATTTTTTACAGTGATGCAGGGATAAATGTCATCCGACCAATTTAATCCATGTGCAAAGTAGTTTCGTTTTTGAAAGGATTAGCAAACACCTAATGTTCATCGATCGCTTTTCGTATCGCTTAAGCGAGCACAAATAGCACTTTGAGATGTGCACTGTTAATATCGATTTTAATCTACGTAAGAGCAAATCCAACGAGTAGAAAGTACAATAATAATGAGGGCTTTTTAAAGTGACATTTAAAACATAAAAATAGTAACTATTCGCCTCACTAGATGGTGTTGATACTCTTCGAAGCTTAGTAAAAGAAATCACATTGACACACATTTTTATCAACGCCATCTATCAAGTCTAAAGTTTTTTGTCTTTGTGAAAAGCCCTCATTAAACGCAGAAATGCTTTAGTATCCAATTTGCAATTGGTGTACATTTATTTACATTCACAACCTTTTTCAGAAGCTTTGAGCCGTTCCATTGCCAAGGAAATTAGCTATTCCTTTCCACTTATCGTCGCAACTATCCATCAAGACGTCTGACGTTTTACCTCGCGTTTAATGTGCCATTTCCGGTGTGTGAGCGCAAACGCATTACAGCGATTGCCGATACGGGGGTCATAATTTGACCTTATATTGTTCGGTTATTGATAAGCGAGGCGCCGATGTCGTGACCCCTCACTAATGTATTGTCAAGACACTGACAGTTTGAGTGCGAAAAGCTAATTTCGCGAAAGGACTATGTGCTTTTATAATATCTTCGGTTAGTAATAATTGAATAACAACATGTAATATTTTCTTGATTATAGTTGTTTCCCATGACCATGTTCATTTGTACACCGGCTAGTTTCCGTTTATATGAGAAAACATAATCGACAATTACATTATTCGGTTCTCAATACTACCTATTATAAAATTCTATCCGGTCTTATTGCTTGGTAAAACGTCATACATCATCGACAACAATATCCTATTAGTAATTATAAATTATACATTATTGGTTTAATTCTCTAAGCTCATAGACGTTTTAGACACAAATAAGTAGTTAATTAGGTATTCTAATGTGACTTAGCCAGAATAAATGTCTTGTTGGACTAACACCCCGCTTGCAATTTTCCAGTTTTCTTAAAGTTTTAGTTCAAATGAAATGAAACTTTCAGTTAACGCAAAGATACAAAGTTACGTAAAACTGAAGTTTCCTCTTAACTGAAGCTTAACTTTCGTATTTATCAAATCGGAGAGAGTAATTTCATAGCATTATAACATTTTGTCCTGACGTTGGGACAGAAGCGCGTAGGGGGAACCCCCCTTCATCCTCCCCACTCCCTATCGCCTCCCTTTCCGAGGTGAATGAACGTCTTAAACAGAGGATTTCTATTACGCATATTGGGCATAGATAAAGTAAATGTAAGTTCAATAGGCACGCGTTTACTATTAGTAGAATATACAAACTCTGTATGCGGCGTGCATAGAATATTGGGTTAATACCTACTGATAAATTAATGAATTTCATAATAGTACATTTTGAGACAAGTTAGCTTTAGTTGCTCATTCGGCTGATTTAGCCTCGTGTGCAATAAACAAGAGCTCATGAGTTTTATACAACGTTTTTTAACACATTTGTGAGGAAAAAACAAAGTAATTTACTACAGCAACAAATACGACAAAAACAAAATATGAAAATTATGGGAAAAGGCGCGCAGGTTTTTTTCACACGCCCAATGCAAGGATATTTTGCGAACAAAAGGGGGAGTGAGCATAGAGCCTACTTCAAAATTATAATTTTAAGTGATAAAATGCAAATATTTTCATATTTTATAACAAAATATTGTGAATTATGAGTAATTTGATAATAATAAATATTTGTTTGACTTAATTAAGGACTTACACATTTATTTATTTCAAAAATGTATATGAGCGGCATAAAACCTCTTTGGTGTTACTAAAAAAATAACTGTATTACCCGGTTAAATTGGGAATGCTCTGTTTACTCGCATAGAACTTGCAGTAAGGTACTAATTTAACTTTGTAGGGATATTTTTTTTTAATTGTCTTTAAACCAAGAAGCAGGAACTATTTATTAAGTGAGAGGTGTAGTTTATTTAAAAGAAAGAGTAATGTTGTTCGGTATAAATATCTATTCGTTAGAAGTGCGCTAAAACCCAATTGCAATCGTGTCTTTTTTCATGTTGACTGCGATTACGATAGCAATGCCATAAGCTAAAGTAGGTATGCGATTACGATTTTAACAATTTAACAATGCCAGAAGCTAAAGTAGGCAGGCACCTACTACATAACTTATATTATACTTAAATCAATATTTGGTGTTGCATAATTTCGGGCACTCCCTAATCCACAGGGGAGCGGTGACTCATCCAAATGTCAGCTGTAATAAATTGACTTTCTGACGAATCATTCGCATGCCCCATGCATCCACCCCTCTAAGATAAACCATCGTTATCACTATGCACTAATTAAATAACTTAACGAGATATAATTAAAGTTAGTTCAAAAAACCCTGTTGATCTTATTAATAAAAGTGTTGACAATATTTCAATCTACCATTTTAACTAAACATTGTTTTGTTTGCTTCTATTATTTGCTAGTGACGAGGTATATTTTTGCACGATTTTAATTTTATTCAATAATATTTATTGTTAAGATAGAATTACATAATTTTTGCAATCTGTCTGTACATATTCTGTCTTTAAGTGAATAAAAGGTAGTAGTCCGTTGGGATCAGTTTTATATGAAGTGTAGTATCAGCATAAAATAAAATAAAATAATAGGTAGTCGGAAAAGCTCGCAGTCTTTTTGAAGCATTGCGTGTTATATTTCTGACAATACTAAACTCGCGGGAATGTGATATATTGTTTGTCAGCTGAATTTCTGGCAATAGTGGTAAAATTCAAACAAATTGATAATTGTTGTCTTGTTTCTTCATATTTTTAATATTTTTTATTAGATCGATTTGCAATTTTTTTTTATAATAGTTCAGACCCTTTACGAAAGAAAAATGAATGCTGCTAGTGTTCAAAAAGAGATTTGTAATGTTAATGGAGAAGATGCTTTGTCGAATACAACTGCAAAAAAAATGGTTCAGCAGATCAGGTCTTGTAATTTTGATAATAAAGATGTTCCTGGCTATGGTATCTTTATTATTTTTAGTACAAACCGCGAACTTTTCCAACTACCTATTAGTAAACTCCAATAGTTGATCAGATAGGTAGAATTTCGCATACAGGGTTTCATTCGGCACAACTAGTTGATCAGTTCATTGATCGGAATGGAAAAATGGAATAGTATGACCTACTTATAATAGCATATTTTAATAATATGTATTTCAACAATTTTATGAATCTAAAGTCTTTTTATTCTCAGAGAAAAATATATAATAGCCCTTTAAGTCCATCCTTCCTTCTTACCTGACCTTTGCCAATATTCATTACATGAGGTCAATATAATCTGAAAATCCTGAAGGTTTATATGACGAATGATTGAATAAGTGTCTTTTGTATCAGAGATGTATGATTGGATTTGACACAGGAAATCCATAAAAGGTAGGTTGGCTTTGTAAAATGAGATTATTTTGCAGTGCAGTAGGAATACATTACGACATGTGGAGGATAAACTTTGTCAAAAGGTAAATGTAGGTAGCTAAAGATTTCATATCATTTAATAATGAATGTAAATAATTCATTTACATTTCGACAGCATTGTTTATGGCAACTTTGATGTTAAAATCAAAGAAAATCAAGATAAGTATATCCGTACGTATTACAACAATCGATCAGCCTCAGTCGTAGTGAACACTTTAGTAATGTGTCATATTATTTATGGTGCTTATAGTATTATTGCAGCTTACTGAGCAGATACAATATGTAGGTATACGTATATACGTCAACCAAACTACTTAATTAAATAAGTTTTGTCCACACCTTGCGATTGGTTGTCTGAATATCGATCTTTGCTGACATAAAGGCGGAAATATATTATTGTGTTGTGTCATGTCGCGACAGAAGCGTATCGGTTTTCATACATTTAGTATGGCTAGAAACACATTAGTACAGTGTGTCGTGTCGACACAACACAACACAATAGTGTGTTTCTAGTCATACTATATGTATGAAACCGATACCGCTTCTGTCGCGACACGACACAACACAACACAATAGTATATTTCCGCCTTAAGGCCACAGCAGACACGATGACATATCGATACTTCGCGGCTCAAAGGGCGTAACCACCAATTTGGCCAAAATGAGTTTTGAATGCCATCTTATTCAGTTTTTTCTGCGCTTTCGAACTGTATTTTTAAAGTTCTCAAATTCTGAAAACAAAGGTAAATACGACCCCAAATTTCAATGCTTGTAATACTGATTTTTTTTTATTTTAGGACGTAAAAGCAATTATTATTATTAGGCATGATCAAAGTATTGGACGTAAACGACACTATCAAATAAAATTGTAGGGCGTATATCCGCATGACTTAGGTCTTATAGAATGTACGCCCCAAGATTTATTAAATTTTATGTTAACGTTGGTGTTTACACCCAAGGTGTTTTTGTGTTTTGAAATTGGTAGAATGTTACGCCCCAATCAGTTTGATTTGATACAAATAAAACGGTATTTACTCCCATAATTCTTTAATATTTGAAACTAAGTTATGATTTTACGCCCAATTATAGTTATCTTGCAACTACAACACATAGAGTGAAATGGACTTGACAGGACACATAACGCGCGGGATAGCAGCGGGGCGGTGCGGGTCGCGGGGGTTACGCCCACGTATGGTCACTGGTCAGTCGATTAGTTTCAAATCAAACACCGTACGAAGTGCGCACGGCACGGAGCCCTTCACAATGGGCAACTTACCTTGGGTCAGCTCGAAAAAAACCTGCACCCTACAAAGTACATGTTCTTGATCATTCAGATTTTATTGATCTAGGAGACATAGCTAATCAAACATTCACGAAAACTACACTGAACAATATTCAGATCAAGAATTTAAAGATTGCAACATTCAAGAAGAAAAATACAGGTACCGTCCAGATAAAATATTCAATGAAAAAAGACGCAGAAGAACTCAATGTCAAATTATTTCAGCAACAGCAGATGAAGAAAAAGAAAGGAAAAGGTAAAGGCAAAGGAAAAGCAAATCAAAATGCAAAGAATGACATAAATAATGTTCGTCAGCCTGATGACTTTCAAATGCCTAATTTCACAGTAAAACCTTTATACTCAGCCAGATTACCCATATCGGCTGCGAAATATAAGGATCTTTTACGGCTTTGTGACAACATTATATGTACCTAAAACTTACCACACCGAATATCGTAACCTTCCTTCTGCTGCAACTGTCCATGACATTTTACCAGAAACAGATGACGAAGATGGCGAAGAGAACACAGACCATGAATCTTTGAATTAACAATGACGATTAGGACAGTTGTTAAATGATTATTTGATTTACTCTTTAATTTGATTTTCTCTATACGTTCAACATTCGTAACCTTAAAACATAATAGTACAGTAGCCCGTAGAACATTTAAATCACCAAAAAGGTTACCGTTTGCCGTTGTGATATAGTTATTTATTACGAAATTATAGATACTTTAACCCAAGTTTTACAGATCGCAACCCGCCGTAACCTTATATTTGTATATCTCCAAAAATGATATATTTTTTATTTTTCAAGGTTTACCACATGATTTAACTATTGTCGTGTTTTACAGCTTTGTTTGATTGCCACTGATAATAGTAAGACTATGGAAAGTGATCATACATAGATTTAAGACCAGATAAAATCCAACCATTTTCATCAGATCTTAAATCTGTGTATGGCTACTTTTTATAGTCTTACTTTTATCTGTGGCAATCAAACGAAACTGTAGAACACGACAATAGCTAAACTATGTGGTAAACCTCGAAAAATAAAAAATATCAATTTTGAAGTTATACAAATATAGGTTACGGCTGGTTGCGATCTGTAAAACTTGGGTTAAAGTATCTATAATTTCGTAATAATTAACTATATCACAACGGCAAACGGTAACCTTTCTGGTGATTTAAATGTTCTACGGGCTACTGTACTATAAGAGCTTTGTTATGGCTGATTTGCATTTATCAAGTACAGTGTTTAAGTATGATTGTGTTAATGGAGTGGTGTTAACAGATTTTATATTGAAAAGTATAGTTATAACCCATTTAAGGCCCTCTAAAACTTAGTTGTCTCGACACTGTACTTGAGCAATCTAAATAGGGTTAATTTTAAAGCCACAATCATTGCTGTAATGTGCCTTTGCAAATTTTGTAGATTATGGTTAGTTAAACCTTTGTTTGTATTTTGTAGCTTAAAGTTAGTTACTGTGTAGCAACTAATGAATAAATAATTTGTAGTTCCAATTAATTTGTCTTATTTTTTATGACCTTCTTCAGGACTTCCCAATCCCAACAATCAAGAGTGTTTTGCATTTAAAAAAGTTTAGTAGCCTTTTACTCTTAT
Source organism: Agriphila geniculea (assembly GCA_943789525.1). Taxonomy (NCBI): domain Eukaryota; kingdom Metazoa; phylum Arthropoda; class Insecta; order Lepidoptera; family Crambidae; genus Agriphila; species Agriphila geniculea. Next base: position 15,770,191 of record OX038870.1, on the reverse strand, counting down.
CATTCTTCTAATAACTAATTATAAAACAGTTAACTTACTGTCATCACAAAAATCCAAAAATAAAAATCTTCCCTAGTTATAAATATCAGTACAGAATACAAGCCTCTGATGGATTAACGGCTGCCAAATTGACCTATTCTACTAAAAACAGTTGTAAGTATTGTATTATAAACCCAAAAAAAATATTAACTGGTAACAGAACGATAAAAACTAAAGTTTTAATTTTGAAAGTTGGTATTAGTTACACCCTGCGTTACTAAAGCAGCAGTCATTTTAGGGGGCATAAAAGACAGCGTTACTAACGCAGCAGTCATTTTATGGGGCACAAAAGACATACATGTTTGATTTTGTGAGGCGTATTCACCAGCTAACTTTTAAATTATAAATATTTCTTAAAACGTTATGTTTTAATATTATGCACCACAAAAATTAACGACTTTTGGTGTAAGAATCATATTTATAGGTTCAATAACAAAAAAGTTATGGAAAAAACAAAATTTAAATTTTAGTTTTTTGGCTCTACTGAAAAGTCGTGTTTTGGTGATTACGCCCTTTGAGCCGCGAAGTATCGATATGAGATTTTGGTAATAGAAGTTTGATATTTGCGCGAAAACGAGAAAAGATATGCAGAAAAGTTTATTACGATTACATAAACACTCGACGTCAGAAAAATTGCACCTCTTCGAAAGTAAGAATAGACTTGGCCAACGTTTTTTTTTTATACACGACGGGATAGTGCTTGCCCTTCATCTCACCTGATGTTAAATGACGATAAGGCCGAAGGTGGAAGCGCACTACACCCGCAATTCTGGCTATCTTACCATGGCTATTGTGTAAAGGTTGATATCTATTAAAAGTAAATTTAATGAGCTTTCAATTAATAATTATTTGATTTAATTAACATAACATTTACCATAATTAAACGCTTAAAGCTTTATTGCTTGCGCCGCCATAAAAGGAAAATAAAAGGGTTCAATTCAGGAATGTGGGTAAATTCGCTATCGAGATGATGGAGAAAACACACTTCAACAGTTCAATTAAAAAAGGAATACCGAAGATGGATACTATTGCCCATGAAGTTGCTCAAATATTGCAAAAATATGAGGCAATGTAATATTGCTCAGTAATTGATTCCGTTCGACGAGTATTCAAAAGGTTTCTAGGGACTGTTGGCTAATGTCCGAAGAGGAAGAAATATGTAACAACACTTACCAGTAAATTAGACAGAATTAAATTAACTTAGAAATTTTTTGAAAAGTTTCGATTTTGCTGACGCTGAGTGTATTTATTATACGCAACAAGCGCAGTGAGTACTCGTCGCGGTTGTGCGGTTGCGTATCGAGTGGCGAGCTTGATCACATTTCAGTCAACTTTTCACGGACAAACAAACACAATGATCTATCCTTGGCTATTTCTTGTCAACTAGCTTCCTACAAATAAATTACGTTGTGGAGCGCTTATTGCAGTTTTTGATGGCAGTATGTTCAAAATCTGTATACGAGTACTTCGTTAATTTCTTCAACAATAAGAATATACATAGCAATAAAAAGAGATGTAATAAAAAAAATTGTAAAGCGTGAAAAAGTTTAATGTTGAAATACGCTTAAGAAAAAAAAATCAACAATTTATTTATTTATATCAAACTGTACAAGGTTCTTAGATAAATAGAACTAATAGAAAAATACAACTAATAAAGCATCTTAGTATGGATAAGTGACAAGATTAGGCAATTAGTCTACGAACTGAACCACTGAGTTGAATCAAGTACCCTCCGTTGAGAAAAGTGCTATACATACACGCTGAAATTTTATTCATTTGGTTCTCGCAGTGGGGTGGTTCCACAGTTCCACACATGATTACAAGCAATTTTTACTATGGGGCCAACTCTGATATCTCCAAAAATCAGCTGTTCCATACAAAAGCACAATACCTACTCGACTTCAATGTATGGAACATCAGATTTTTTTTCGCTATGTCAGAATTGGCTTCATAGTAAAAGTTGCCTGTAATTATGAGTAAAACCACCTCACTGCGGGAACCAAAGATTAAAATTTCAGCGTGTATAACTAAATCCCAAGATTTTTCCTGTAAATAATTTAGCCGATCGCTGTAATTAGCATTCCTGAAAACACTGCGTTCGAAATTCCTTGAATGAAAAAAGTCATTATTTTTTCTCTTTCTCAAATATATTATGATCACTTGTACTTTGTATCTTTCCACAGATCTCACTTTATTAGCCACAATCCATGTGAGAGGTGATCCATATGAAGGGAAATTATTATCGTTAAAAAAAAATTAATAAAAAACCGGCCAAGTGCGAGTCGGACTCGCGCACGAAGGGTTCCGTACCAAAAAACGGCAAGAAAAATACGTTTGTGATGGCAGCCCCTCTTAAATATTAATTTTATTCTGTTTTGAGTATTTGTTTTTATAGCGGCAACAGAAATACATCATCTGTGAAATTTTCAACTGTCTACCTGTTGTCGTTATTAATATCGAGCAAAAAACGGCAAAAAAATCATGTTTGTTGTATGGGAGCCCCCCTTAAATAATAATTTTATTCTGTTTTTAGTATTTGTTGCTATAGCGGCAACAGAAATACATCATCTGTGAAAATTTCAACTTTCTATGGTATCACGGTTCATGAGATACAGCCTGGTGACAGACAGACAGGCAGACAGACGGACAGCGGAGTCTTAATAATAAAGGTCCCGTTTTTACCCTTTGGGTACGGAACCCTAAAAGCATCTTCCTGTTACTTATTCCTGTTAAAGTTGATAACTTTATTGCGCCTTTCTTCTTGTAAAAATAAAAAGTCTGTAACACATAACTACTATACCTATATATAAGTACTTTATTGCCAATGATAGTAATATAATAAGTCTATGTTTGTGGCCAATAATCCTGTCACCCTGTTGTTAATTATCTCGTAACGATTACATATTACTGTTAAAGTTGATAGGTTTCTTGCACCCGTTCTTCTTGTCAGTAAAAAAGTTTTGAATAAAGCTATTTTTGACTTTGACTTTGTCTGGAACGGGTGGTAGGGAAATACGTATATATATATGATTCAAAAGTGCTTAATTATTAAGGGTTCTATGACATTTTTTTGTCGAAATTTCGTTTTTGACGGATTTTTGCGATACAACCTAGAGAAACCTTTGGGTCTACTATACATTTATATAATATTCTGATATAAATTTTACGCAATAATATTAATGTTTCTATGAGAAATTCACAGTTAATTCTGAGCGTTTTTAGTAGTTTTGTGGTTTTGATTGGGATTTTTTTACATACTTATTCCTAATTTCAATCATTATTTTATTTCATTTGTTTGGCATAGTAGTTCTATCCAGGAGCTCAAAAAATGCCCTCGCGCATTTTGGGTTTAATTAAAATTAAAAAGTTAAGCAAAATTTACAAAAAGAGAGGCCTCTACAAACTATTCCAATAGCTATTCTGCACTATTCAATAAGTCAAATTTCCTTATGTATTTTTGTTTCTGAGATCTAGAACGCCAAAATTGGGCATTTTACGCAAAAACACAGTCGAGACGTATGCAGTTTTGACTTTACCAATTTTGCAGTCCGTTGATAAATAAATCAGTCAGATAACTTAAACAGATTGTATTTCTTCCTGATTGCACTCAGTATAATTCCGATGGTGGACACAACTAAGTGGGAAACGCGATATATTTCACCAAAAAGATTAACTTTTCAAATACTTAGCATAAGCTTATAATGCTAATAAAATGTAGCACGTGTACAGGTTAAAACCTGTATTTCAGCATCCAGCGCGTCTGAAATACACGTTTTTTACCTAGTTCGGCAACAGTAAGGTCTAATGCGGTAAGGCTAGTAGGTTATATTTATTTATCTGCTTAAAGCGATCCAGTCTGCGACTAGAAGTCAATTCTGTTGAACGCCCGCTTTTAAGAATTGGACACAATTTAGTAAGATAACTAAATAGTAACGTTTAAATATCGTGTGAAACAGGTAGGTGCCAGGTGCCAGGAAATTGCGTAGTAGTTGTTGGCAAATTAAATGGGCTCAAGTGTTAGATCAAAGTGAAACAGTCGCTACACCCATGCGGAGATTTTAATGTTTTAAGCCCCCCACGGTGTGCGGCGCAAATAGCAATTAATAACTCATCTGGGAATCGAAAGCAACATACCTAGTTAAGCTTAAGTTCTAGAGTATTTCAGCTATAAAGTTTCTTCTGATTAAATCTATAAGTGAAGACTCTAAACCCCGCATTTTAATTAACGCAGGCTTCTTTAATCCTCTTGAAGAAAGAACGAATCTGAAGTAGCAAGTCACTGTGGGGAAATTGGATGAGATGAGATTTATTAATCAAATCAACTATACTAAATTCTTCACAGAAATTATTTAACTAGGTTTTATTTTCTCTACAATTACAATGTTTACACATTTTTGGTTAGATTGAATAAATAAGTATTGTCAATAGTATGATATGCCATGTAACCTAGTAAAAATGCAAAACGCGATGTAAAGCTGCATTTTTGGTATGTTATTTGGACCCCATAGGAGAGTTTCTAACTACGTTTTGCAAGGAAAAAAAGTTGTGCTACCGGCGTGATACGTGAAAAACTTGAAAGAATTTAAGTCTATCCACAACTCCGTATGTTTAATAGTCTTTAAGATAAGATGCATGAAAAATTTACACTCACCGGCACATCTAACCGCCCACACCGTTATTTTCATACAAACATGCTCACTGCACAGTCTCGTAAATATAACGTTAATTTTAACGTTATTTCTTCCTTTTTTACCGTTACTTTAAAATTAACGTTGTTCCAATTAATAACGTTAATTTGTTACCGATAATTTTACCGTTACTAAATTTAACGCTAAATTTAACGTTCATTTTACCGGTAAAATATTTTTAACGTTATTTTTAGCGGTAAATTTAACGATAAAATGTTTTAACGGTATTTTTAACGTTATTTTTTTATATCGTTATTTTTTTAACGGTATTTCAATCCCTGAGTAGTAGGGTCCCGTTTTTATCCTTTGGGTACGTAACTCTAAAAATCAAGATGGTGGAATTTTGTAAATTTTGTATGACAAATCTTTGATTCAAATACGAGATTTGCAATTCAATTCCTACCACTGGCTATAGAAGGTCGCTTTTGATTCTAAGTCGGTTGAACAGTCGATAACGTTTGAAATTTGCAATGCTGCTGTGTCAATAAGTCATTTATAACAAAAATGGCCTGCAGATAGCCAGTTTTGAGTCTATACGACTCACATTCAGTCTAGAAAAAGTATTTGTTTCTGCTCGTAATAATTCAATAGCCGTAACCTAAGCGCGTGGGTAAAGTTTGATGCAAGCGCAGTCATAAAATAATGAAACTATGAAATCGGGCTGGCAAGAAAGAAAATGCAACTTATTCAACACGTCCGTTTTGGAACAACAATTCACTTCTAGAATACTTAAAGTTAAAACAGCATAACTTTTATTCTGAATGCCTTATCTTTTAAAATGATCTTAGTTATCCTTAGTGATATTGCTTTTAAAACTTATTTTATTAGGAATAAAGAAATTTATATTTAATAGCGCAAAATTTAAATAGGAAATAATCGCTACGTTTTAATCATGCCCAAAGCTGGCACTCGTAAATACGTATTGGGGAATCTACGTAAAATAGTTATTTGTTATACAAGAGAGCAAAGTCATTTTTTGCTGCGAGTGCTGACTTTTAAATCACGAACTAGCGAAGTAGTCTAGAATTGAATCACGAGCGTAGCGAGTGATTCTAATATAGACTACTGAGCACAGTGAGTGATTTAAAGGCACGAGACATCAAAAAATTTGCTCTCGTGTTAAACATACAACTTTTCACCTCTACCAGCGAGAAAAGGTGTTAGAAATTATAAAAGCACTTTGCCTCACGCTCGCAGCAAAAGTCGATTTTGCTGCGAGCTTTTGGTAAAAAGCACTTTGCCTCACGCTCGCAGCAAAAGTCGATTTTGCTGCGAGTTTTTACGCGCCAAAAGCACCCTTTTCGTGCTGGAGAGGTGAAAAAAATATTTTTATTTTTAGTGCAAAATTAAGATTTGATAAGTTTGAAGATAAAATATAAAAACACACAGCACTGCTATGTAGAATGGGGAATGTCTGAAAATCTATTGGTTTTTTTTAATAGGAATGAATAATCTCCTTTATTAATAGAAAAGGTTTCAGAATTTTTGGTTGCGTGAAAACAATTTCAAATAAATCTCTTTGTTTTCTCAAATGTACGGAAGTAACAGCAGAATGGAAATTATTCCTTTATCACCACATATTAAAAAAGTCAACTGATAACTTCACTCTTTTTAATATGATCTGATGATTAGAGAATCTCTATTCTTCTGTTACTTCCGTACATTTGCGAAGACGAAACGATTTTTTTTTAATTTTTCACTGAACTTAATATTCTGAAACTTTTTTTATAAAAATAAGGGAGCTTATTTCTACCAATACAAATTATTCAGCCATTTTAATTTATTCAATGCCCGAGGCAAATTGTCTTCATTATGCAATCGAATGCAATTATTAATTGAAGCGGTTAGTTATTACCTTATACACTTCTCAATGTCATGCTGAAATTGGAGAATGGAATGGGATACTGATAAAAAAGTAACCGGAAGTAAGTATCAACAAGCTAATGTTATGGCAAACTAACAGCTGCCACTGACTGATAAAAAAATAGTAACCCTAAAAAAAGAAATACTCGTAGATTGCTATTATATCATAGCTGTTTTATGTGGCATAGTCGATAATAATAACGATAACGGCGAGTTTTAATTTTCAACTCAAGTCAACGAATATGCCTTGATGATTGCTTACCTTGTTGCTTACCAATATTAATTATGTAAAATTTAATAAAACCCTTTATGAATAAATATAAAACATTACATAATGTAGTGTATGTTGGTAAATGCTTTCTGAAAAAGTATTTACTTACAACAATAAGAAAATGTACACGGACCAAGCTCCGTCAATCGAACGTATAGGAATACCTACCATAGTTCTTTCGATACGATAATGGAAAGAAGTGGTTTGTGGCCGAAGTTCTATTAAGTTTATTGTTCTAACTACATTTGAAGGTTCGGCATAGAACATCGAATGATTTTAGAACCGTAGTTAAAACTTTTCGATCTAAGCTTATTACCCCCTTACTAATAAAGATTGTATAGCAGCTGCATAGTTACACAGTGTTTTGTCACTTTCTTTTTAATGTCAAACTCAAATAGTTTGACAGAGAGTAACCATTGTGTAACTACCCAAGTAACAAAATTTGGTACTATAAAAGTCCTGAGAACGCTTTAGGACGTGCTAATTAGTTTCATGATAAGCACTATAATGGTATTGTAAACCTTTACAGAACCCCCAATAGGCCCTAGTTTTATCACTGATAATTCTATAAACATTACATAAAGCCTCTCACGGTAATAAGTCAGCTCTATACTTGAAAACCAAAACATGTTTATAATGCTATTTTGATCTTTTTATCACATATTGTTCGCCATTTTGTTCGTGCTGTGCTCAAGTGTTCCCCAAGAAAACAAAATGTCATTCGCTATTACAATTTGTAATACAAAGGACATTCTACAAAACATTACCTTTGATCGACCATTGACCGTAACTCCACTGTAACTTGCACTTGCGAAAATAATTGTATCGATAAAATCACTATGCTGATTTCAAATTTGACAATGCGCCCTCAGAATTTTCGTGAATTTCGTGATTTTAATTAAATTTAAATTAATAAAATAAGGACTCGTCCCGACTATGGCTGCTATAGTACACATTGGCTCCAGCCGTGCTACTAATGTGCTATCATGGCATAAACAGCAGCCATTTTTCATCGAAAACGGATCATAGTCCATTAATTATTCATTTTAGTGCTTTTATCTCACGCTTTAGTCAGGTAGCAGTAACAGAAAAAGTTTAAGTTATTTAGCAACTGCACCAGAAGTCGCTATGATACTATTTAGTACCATAAAAGAGTTTTCATGACTTTTACAGAACTAGCCCCATAGCGATGTTGAGGGAGCATTTAAGAAGCTAAACCGTGACATAATGGTTGTGCAAGATACTTTTATAGTGCAGATTGATTCTGTAATAATGTTTTCGATACTGCTACAATACTAGTACTGTAAAAGTTATTTTGACGCAATATTAGTGCAAAATAGATACATAAAAGTGACAGTAAAGTCGTCTTTAGTACTAAATAGTACTATAATCGCTTTGTTCATATCTATTAAAGTGCAACACTTTAAAGATTCTTTTGTATGTCCTGTAAGTGTTCTAAGAGCTGCACCATAGAACTTAAATGCTCTTTAATATTATAGAACCAAAACGCTCTGTGGAAAACCTTTAGAGCACAAGCAGTCACAACGGTTACCACTAAAGGCCTACTATATCACTGTTTGGTGATAAAACTCCTTGGTTATAGAAACTTTTGTTACTTGGGTATATATCTGCTATTCAATCTTTATTAGTAAGGGGGCTAGATTAAAACAGAACATGAGGTAGTCGATGAGTTTTCGTCAATTACTTTGCTTTGACGTATCAAAGCAAAGTTTTTCAAGACGTAACTTGAACCTAATTTTCATACGTATTAAATATTATAATTATTAACGATAAGTAAGTAAATATATTGGAACACCTCTCAACAATTTACGAAAGTGAAAGTAGGTAATTTCCTGAAATATGTTTTCGGATTAGTCTAAAGCGGAAAATGGATTTATCTTTACACTCTGTTATTGGTTTAATGGTTTTATCTTTATACATTATAGGTAAGTACTTGTTTCAATAAAAATGCTTAAGCTAAACTACCTATATTGCTAAGGGTAGTTCGAGCAGTACGTTCGGCGTACTTGCTTCTATGTTATAGGCCGCTGAGAGAGGTAGCTGCCTGAAATTTTGAGTAGACTTCTAAAAGTAAGGTATATTTGTGATTGTTTATTTATAAATTAGTTTTAGAGTCTAAACTTCAGACTACCAAACGAATACGTTTGCAGTGAAAACTATCATAATTTATGTGCGTGACTTTTTGTGTTTGAAATCAGCTGTTTGATTATGTGTTACGAGTATAGTATTATAATAACTTGCAACTGCACTTTATTAATTCTTACATATGACGAGAATTTTGGATAATATTACACACTATATTATGTGAAATGACTTTAATTTTATGTCTGTAAAACAAGGTTTTTATTTCATAATGTAAACAAAATCTTGTAAGAACGGTATCACTTACCTATGCAAGTGGTTGGTCGGCCCGCACCAATAGTTTGTCAAACAATCATGTTCAGATCAAACACAGTTCGAAATTCATAACTAAACAAATTCGAACTTATATTAAATTTCACAAGCAAAATGTTCACGGAGTCTTTGTTTTTATTAAAAGCAAGCGACGCGCATTCCCTCAATAATCATATCACACCGATATGTACCGAATAGTCCGGTTCGATCGTCTCTGCGGCGAACTCTGTCGACCCGAAAAGCGGAACCGTTCGCTGTTTGTGTCCGACAGGAGACGGGCGCCGCGCCGGTGTCTGACACACACTACAACTTGTGTAGCAGCGATGTTGACTGTGGTTTAGAGATGGGCGTTATAAACCGTAAATAGTTATTGAAACTATGTATTGGTGCAATACCGAAAACTATGTATTGGTCTGCGGTGAAACTATTTATCGACAGAAACACGTTATTGCAACCAAATGTTTTGATATTCAATACCTGACTTTATTGCAATACCTTAACGTTTCTAAAAATCGTACCGTGTTCGTTTCGTGCGATTCAGGGTGCTTTTGTAATATAGGAAATAGCGCCATCTAGCCACCTAGCACGAAATTATAATCGTTGATGTGTTTTTTGTTTCATAAATATGTATAATACTGAAATTTCAAATTTTAGGCATTCACAACTATTTTTATATTAAGATAATTTATATAATAGTAAAAATACTGGAAAAAATCGACTTACCCGTAGGATCCCGTCTGAGCTGCTACGGGAGTCGATTTTTTCCAGTATTTTTTTCAATAATATTAATTATTTTAATATAAGTCTAAATACGTATATATTTTTAAGAATCTTAATTTAAAACAAAAATATTGATAAAAAAGGTTAAAAGGAAACAAAAAAACACCAAAACAATTTGTGAATTTCATATTCCATAATTTCTATAAGTACCTAATTATTTAAATAATCTCCGTAAAACATAGTTGTCAAGAAAATACCAACATTGTATCAAAAAACTAGTTATTTCGGTGCGGCTGAATTGGCAATACCGTACTATACCCCCGACAAATAGTTTCAAAAATAAATAGTTTTGAAAACCGTTATCGAAAACCAATACATAGTTTCGGTTCGGTATGCGAAAAACCCGTTATTACCCAATACTATGTGGTTTGTGGGTGGTGATGGCTGGCTGCACTTATCCTATATTCTTAAGGCTACTACTGCCATCTGACGGAAAAACTATAAACTAATACGACAAGCTGCTTTTCATAGAGCTTGTTGAGAAAAGCATTCTATGGACATAGTTTTTATTTTATATTTATTTTGATGTAAATATTTTATCTTGAATGAATTTAAATTATCGTCAGTATTTTCGGTTGGAATAATGTTGATATATGGCATTCAAAAGTTAATTTCTCTGTTTTTAAGACTGTTGACTGCGCTATCTGCCGACATAACTATTTAATAATTGTTTAGATTTTTCTGACAAAAGCATGAGAAAAATTTAGGTGTTAATGTAGTACGTAGTGATCAAAAACTCAACAGAGGGAACCGTGTGTTGTTGTGCAGAAAATACAGAAAGAAGTCGATTTGATTTTTCCTGAACTTCTTGAAGTAAGGTACACTTACGCAATATTATTTTTTATATAGTTTTATATATGGTCTGTTCGTTGCTGTGCGTACACTTTACTATTATCCCCGTCAATTGGTAATGCGCTGGAACCTTGTCACATTAACATCCACGTTGACGTGATCCGCAACTAAAAATGCCATGTAACAAGAAAATTCTAATAGGTAATCTAATGTATTAATTATTGAATTATTATTTTCAATAAGATAGGGTCTTGGTATTTAAAAAAAATACAATTGTTTTTCGTTTTTGAGGTTAAAATCATGGCCGCCAGGCGCATTACCAATTGACGGGGATAGTACGTAAGTACTACCCGTACCTACGGATTATCATGTTTTAAAATACGCGATTTTATACTTAAGACTAATATATAACATTAACTTTTTACTTGTCTAACTTAACTTACATAGTCACCGACAACTTTTGTTTTTCATTTCGCTGGATTAAAGTCACAAAGAAAAGGTTTTCTAGTTCGTAGAGCTTAAACACTAATTCCTTTATTTGAAATACTTAACAATCTTAATGGTAGGTAAACTTATGCGTTTGCAAGTGTATGTTTACGTAATCAAGAATAAGCATTCTTGAAAAGTATAAAAAATTACCTATATATTATTCAAAGTTAAATTAGCCAGTTTAGGAATTAGATAAGAAAACTGTTGACATTATTACCATCACTGACCGGTGGAATCTTTGTCGAAATTACTCAAGCTGAATAAAATTACATCACTTAGATCTACTATGAAAAAGATGAAAGTAACACATTTCATCAACTTTGGTTTATACTCTTACAGAACAGAGTGTTGCTAGTTGAAACGTTTAGTCATGGTCTAAAAAAATAGATACTTAGTAAATTATGAAAAAAAAAACTCTTATCGCATTTTCATTATTTATTTTGTTAGGAGAGTATTAAACACTATCAATATAACCTGGTGATACATATCACGATCTCATTATTTTGATGGTATCAAATCGTGATATTACATGGTAAGAATAGTGTAATATCCATTTTTTTTAAATACAAAAATTTTGGCGTAGTCATCTTTGATGATAAAATTGTTGCTTTAGTTTAAAACTTTATAACCTAGTTGAACTACGTTAGAGGTACCTACACTACACAGTTATCTAACTTTAAAGTGGAAATAACTCGAAACCGAAGTGATGAAGAAAACAATAATAAAGGAAGTTTTTAAAAAGTGTCTTCTTAGCGGAAAACGTAAAGTATTCAAAACAAAGTTGGTAACATCCGTGCATCGGCTGTAAAATCTTTAATTAGCCCGACGACGTCACACACAATGTTCCGTACGTAGGTATCGTCGAAATAATACAAAACGAGTTGATAAAATTTTCTTGATTTTTGTAGTGAAAAGGCCTACAGAAATTATAAACCTGATTTTCGGTACGGTACCAATGGTAAAATTATTCGAAATACCTAAGCCTCCCTGTTATTTGAGACGCGCTCATAAACTACGAAAAATCTCCGTTACCTAACGGATGTCCAGCGCTACCATCAAATGTTTTATTTTTAGTAAGTACCTAGCTATTATTTCGATTTTTCCTATGCAAAGTTTGCTGGACAACTTCTTTATACCTAGTCTATACTTATTCTAAGAGTCTATAATATGTAGTAATAGCACAGAATGTACATATAATAGTACTAAAGTAATAGTCCTGTTATCTAGAAAGAAGTTTATTTCATACATTTATTTAAAAGTTTAACACTCTCCTTACAACACTATATTCTCTATGTCTCTGACAGAGATGTGCAAAATACTTTATGAAAAGTATTTAAATATAAAATACAAATACTTGGCTATTTTTTGTATTTCAAATAAAAATACAAAATAGTTTTCAAAAAAAGTATTTAAATACAAAATACAAAATACGTATTTTCAAAATACTTTTTTCAAATAAAATACCTTTTTTCGTATTTTATTTTTTATCATTGTTATTATTTTTATTAACAGTTACAAGTGTACTACCACACTAGGTACTACACAGTCCATTATAATTAATTAAAAGACGTTATCTTTATCTTTTGCAATAAACAAAAAACACAAAGTTTCAGAAAGCGTTATAAATGTTTATACAGTGCCTTTGGTCTTGAACTAGCGATAATTTAAAGGCGAGAAATATACCTAATTTTATTGACAAAAACACCCACATGTTGGGGTCTATCCCCACTCCTGTTGGAATGGCTGCTATTTTAAATTTGACTTTTTTTTTAGATGACCTTGCGGAAAAATATAAACTCTGGATTTAGAAGTCCTACAGTTATAACAAAAATACTGTTCGAAAGCTAATAATACCACCTATCAACTTAAAAAAATAATGTGTGAACTTTCGACTTAAATATGTCATAAAAAATTACTGAAGTAAAATTTTATACGAAATTTGTGTACTTTTTTGAGTTTTTATTACATTTCTCAAAAACTAGGACATTTGCATTATTCAAATACACAGGGATATTATCTACAAAACGACTTCAAAATTTATTGCTCTACGTTGCATTTTTTGAGAGTTATTTTTGTTTGAATTATGACCCTTAAAATGGCGGCCATTCCAACAGAAGTGGGGATAGACCCCAACATGTGGGTGTTTTTGTCGATAAAATTAGGTATATTGTTATGAAAACAACTGCCTCCCTCATGCCTAATACATAACATAAGAAAACAAAGAGCATGACCGTGGCCGACACTAGATCATTTCATGAACTTTCTTCTAAAGTAACAATAATTAACCGCAAAAAATACAGTTTGCAAAAAACAACGCAATTGGCTTTGATAACTTTTCGAACATGACTGGAAATCTCAAAACCATTTCGAGGAATAAGCTTTCGGTACAGTGTCTACTAATTAAATTTAAAAATAAGTCTATATTTTTAAAGATATTTATAATATTCAATAAAAAGCCATAACCTTCAAATGACCTTCATATGACGTCATCACATACAGATCCCCCAGCCATAATAAAAAAAAGAATAAAGGGCAAAGACAATTTTGACAATGAACTTGGCATTAGGGATGGTGGAAGATGGAAGTGAAAAAATATCGATATAGGTAATATTTCTCAGAAAAAAATGGGATGAAATGGGATGATGACTAAGTAATGGATTCTAATTTTAAGGTATTGTAAAACATAAAAAATAGCAAAATAAACCCCTACGCGAAATTTTGGCTCGATTTGACGAATTTTACGATGATTTTTAAGACTCAAAAGTTGGAAAAAATCAAAATGCTCCAGTAACAAAATAGTGTCGACTATTAGAATCCATACGTAATTACAAAAAAAATGTTTTGGAAAAATTATTGTAAAAACATCTATCGATATATCAGAGTATTTAATATCGCCCGAAAAATATCGATGAATTTATCTCGTAATTTTTTCCACATCCCTACTATTAAATGTTTGTAAATAGAAATAAAGTATGCACATATTTTCACAATGTTTATTATGTTATCCTGCAAATTTATCAGTCCACAAGCAATCGTTACAATTTCATCCATGTAGCCTACATCCAAAATAGACACAATACATACAATACATTTCGCAATTTGGGTAGATTGGGCGTGTCAGTTTTTACAATGTTTTTCAGCAGAGTTTCCACTGGTAAGCATTTTTATTATAATTTTACCACCTCAAAAATTATTGCGGAAAATTAAGAAGGTAGGCTAGAACCGTCACAACTGGATTAAATGAATAAAATAGAAGAAATATTAACTATAACTTATTTGTTTACAAACAACCATAAAGTCATTATGACAGTTAATGACACTTGGCCTTTCTTTTTCTATAAGTAGATGGCAAAGGTTTTCTTCTTAAACTTTCATGCCACTAATGACGTCATTCCGGTTGACCATATCCGCTCGACAAATATATTTATAAAAAAATAAATACGGGACCAAATGTTAAAATATTCAAATTAGTTTCTTAAATTGGCCTAATCTGTAGTAAAAAAATATAAAAAAAATACCTTTTATTTTTTAACCAAAGCCAATTAGACAATGCATCTGTTCCACTCTGTTCCCTTGACCTGTGGCCCGATTTTGAATAAAGTATGATACAGAAATGAAACTTGTTTCCAAATATAGATATTATCAATATCATTCGGGCACTGAAATGTTATTACTACGTATAGAATCGACCTCGCGGCCCCGATTTTTGCTCCACGAGTTGAGGCCAACTGGCCTCAACTCATTTAGTCACTCGCCAATGCTCACCGCGAACGCACGGTGCAATTGTGCCGAAAAAAATGCCGACCTGTGTATTGAAGACGTGCAAAAATTGCTCCACTACGAAGCAAAAAAATAGTGGAGTGACTTACCATCGGTAAGTAAACAAAACATCAACATAAACCAACCAAAACTAATTTTTATACATCATTTCTACTGACCCGACATTTTGTATGAAAATCATAGATTATGTAAAGTGAACCTAACAGATTGTATACGTAGGTACTAAACTAGGATAGGTGAACTAATAGCACAGATTTACAATATAGTACCTATATTATTCTATACCGTTAAGAACCGCCTATGATGTAGGACGACACCACCGCCACCGTGTAGGTATTTAACTTACGCTGTCATGTCAGTCGAAAAATATGTCCAGGAGCTTGTCAAAAAAGAAAAATAAATTAAAAGTGATTATTAATCTTAAGTCCCTGCTATATTTTGCTGTCGAGGCACATCATCGGTGCGTGCACAGAACAACTGTGCTCCATTGCCGCAATTACTCATCCCGCTCGAGTGGCGAGACAGGCGAGGCAAATAGCGAGTTTGAATGTGTACATTACCCCTAGCACGAATATCTAACTAGAAAAAAAAACGCGCGTAAAAGTGCTCGATAGAGTATGAGAAAGGAGAGTGGGAAAATTTGTATGGGAAGTGGTCTATGAACCAATAGCGACACTGTTGTTGTATTTATGTAGGGATACCTCAACTACACCCTTGTGCAAAGCGGCATCAAAATCTGACTCGGCAGTTTAGAGAAAAAAAAATTTCAACACATATGTTTTTGTTACATTTTTTGTTTGAAAAATGCTTAATTCGGATATTTTAGAACAGCGGTATGACTGTATTATACCTACATCAGTAGTAAGTTTTGGCATCGTCGTCGGTGGCAGGGTTGGAAAAAAAACAATTTTTTGCTAAAAATCAAATATCACTGATTTTTCCTTGAACTTTTAAAATCCACTTACAATAGTGTGTGAAACCACAACACGCTTTTGTTTTACTTATTTGACACTTTAATTCGGAATGTGAGCTTCCCGCGATTTCCGCACAAGGATCTGGGTTAGTATATATTTTTCCATGTTTCCATAGTAAAATTTTTCCTAATAAAAACATATATTTGACGACACCAAATGATTGTAATTAGTGCGGGTACTAAATGCCCATTCTCCTTTTTTATTTTTAGAGTAAGTATCAACATGTCCCTATTACCTAATTAAATTGCGTTTTCACTATAATTTTATGCAATATTATTAAACAAGTAGGTATATCCTAAACATAATTATTATTACTATGGAAACATGGAAAATATTTTCTAACCCAGATCCTTATCTGGGTAAGTAATTATTTTTCCATGTTTCCATAGTAATATTTTTCCTAATAAAAAAATCTATTCAACGACACCAAATGATTGTTATTAGTGCGGGTACTAAATGCCCATCCTCCTTTTTTATTTTTCGAGTAAGTATTAACATGTACCTATTACCTAATTAAATTGCATTTTTACTATAATTTTATGCAGTATTATTAAACAAGTATGTATATCCTAATTATTATTACTATGGAAACATGGAAAAATATTTGCTAACCCAGATCCTTATCTAGGTTAGTAAATATATTTCCATGTTTCCATAGTAATATTTTCCCTAATAAAAAAAATCTTTTCGACGATACCTAATGATTGTTATTAGTGCGGGTACTAAATACCCATCCTCCTTTTTTATTTTTGGGGTAAGTATTAACATGCACCTATTACCTAATTGAATTGCGTTTTTACTATAATGTTATGCAATATTATTAAACAAGTAGGTATATCCTAATCATTATGAAGAATGTGTCGCATCTGTGTCCATGCTACTTTTTCTTTGACAACTCGCGCATGCGCTGTGCATGCGTAGCCGCCATCTTTGCAATCGCTGCGAGAATTTGTGCCGTAGATCTGTCGCTTCTATAGTAATAACATTTCAGTGCATTCGGGTTGTCTTTTTTCAACAGACTTCAAAAAAGGAGGTTTTAAATTCAATTGTATTTTTGTATAGTTGTTCGCGCGTATCTTCGATATTTATAGACCGATTTTGGTGGTTCTTTTTTGTTTGATTGAGTTTTCTTGCGAGATGGTCCCAATTTTTATTATTTTTTAAAATGTTCCAGTACTTTCCAAATAATCCTGAAAATACTACGATTTTGCGTTAACCACCTTGACGACTTGGTTATTATGAACCGATTTTTGGTTGGAAAAGGGATACCCTCAAGTGTCCTTTTAATTTAATTGACATTGGACCTTGGACTTCGAAGATATCCAAGGGAACTCCTCAAACTCAAATAGGATATGTATAGTGATTGTGATATTGGTAGATTTGTGACAATCCAAAACAAATCAAGTTATGGTCTGCAACGTTCTGGAATAGACTTGGACTACAAAAGCACAACAACTCTTTAAAAACAAACAGCGTAAATTTAGAAATTGAGTTATGGGCATTTTGAAAGTATAAAAAATTAAAAAATATTACATGCTTAGACACTTACCACAAAAAGTTAAAGATAAAAAAGCTTCTTTAAAAAAGAAAAACCTTCAAAAACCTAAAAATAAAAACAAAAACAGCTTCACATAGCTCTAAAAGGCAAGAAGTAATATTAAAATCACCAATACACATATCAATTTTAATAAATAAAACTATTTTAAACGATTTTAGTTTTTATTTTTAGGTTATTTAAGGAGGTTATAACTTTTTTTCACTGGGATACATTTTTTTGGTGCCATATTATAAGTCAACCCTAATGATAATAATATCTAGAGAAAGAAAATTTTAAATTTCTCGCGGGTTTGAAATGACACGACTCGTTGGCCAGACTCTATACTTGGAAACAAGTTTCGTTTCTGTACCATCCTTTTTTTTTAAATTGGGCCGATAACGGCAGACTAATTTTTACAAACACTCTAACTTGGGATCTTTGTAGCTTTAAAAAATATTAGTGTTAAAACTGGTCAAATAAATAAAATATGGTATAAAATAACTTCATATTATTTCACTGATTTTTAACACTAGCATTTGTTCAAAGAGATCATCCTTAATATTATACGCAGATCGGCATACGTGGCCCACGTCTGCCTAGTGTAGAACTCTTTAGCGATTAGTTAGTCTGCTGAAATGCACCCATTAGAACCCATTGGTATAGATAGAAATTAAACGAAGTGTCATGCGTCATGACCAATTACCGAGCTCTGTGATTGGTTGTTTTGTTTTGTTTGACATTGACATGACATACCTATACCACAGAATACATATACCAATACAGAGAAAAAAGTAATTTGTATTTTAAAAATACTAAATACCTCATAAAAAGTATTTCAAATAAAATACAAAATACATTTTGAAAAAAAGTATTTCAAATACAAAATACAAATACGTATTTTGTATTTTGTATTTGTATTTTAAATACATGTATTTCAAATAATTCACATCTCTGGTCTCTGATTGCCATTTTGTATGGAAAATTTTAAAGAATTTGTATTTTCCATACTAACATTGTCTTAATTTATTAAACAACCATGAACGCTTATGTTTTAAAAGTTTTATGCACAAATATTTAAGCACTCAGCTTACTAATGCCACATTTGATAAGTGCAAAATTTTTTATCGGCTAAATTACAACGAATCGTGGTAGTATCTTAAAAGTGACTACTTTTTTCTTTAGCAGAAATTGCTAACGAAAAAAGGAGTCACTTTAAAGATACCTTTTTAGCATTCAGGAAAAAACCAGAAATAAATATTTTTTTATTGTTGATAGTGAGCCGTTATGATTAATTAGAAATAACAACAAGTAACCGAAACATTTTTAACATCATATACACATCAACTTTGTCTAGGGATACAGGTGTAATTTTCATACAAACGAGGTAACTTTGAAGCCTTGGTTTTCTGCCAGGGATGTACCGTGCTGTAATCTGATGATGGCCATCCAGGGACTGAATGGAGTAGATTCAGATCGCTATACACATTCAACTGATCTGATCAGCATTCTAAAAGATTAATGGGTCAGAGTTCTCGGTTTGAGGATTTCCATACATTTTCATGCTATTTTCGCGGTTTGTATAAAACATGTTCATTACCTTTTTAGAATGCTGGTCAGATCAGTTGGATGTGTATAGAGATCTGAATCCCCTCCATTCACTCACTGGATAGCCGTCATCAGATCACAGCACAGTACATCCCTGGCAGGAAACCAAGGCTTCAAAGTTACCTCGTTTGTATGAAAATAGCACCTGGTATCCCTAGACAAAGTTGATGTGTGTATATGTATGAGAGCCTCTGTGTGTGAGAAAAAATCGACAAAATTCATACTTCAACCCTTATTTGTGGTATTTGGGTACCATGTAGGTACCTATCTAAGTCGTAAATGTTCTACAGGCCGGCCGTTGAGTGTTTGTTTACTAGTTGCATGCGTAATTTCCTATTTCCGTTAAATGCTTCCAAGTTTATCTTAACCTCAAGACGACTAGCTTAATTGGATGCACAAGTGTGACTCTTTTGCTAAACACATAAAACGAGACAATCAGCCAATCGAACTTGAAGACGCCTTTCTAGTCATTTGTTTATTTGCTCACAACTTCTTTGGACTTTTAGGTTTTTTTCTGTTTCCATTGTTCGGGACCCATTTGCATAATATTATTATGCAAAACACTAAAGAAATACGTAGAATCCGCTCGCTTCGATTTTTTTCTTAAACTGTATTCTGCTAAACAACGCCATAACGTGATTTAGTGATATGTTTGTATATCACGGCCATAGTATATATGTATTATTTATCTATTCTGTGGCCATACCATATCCAGTCAGACTTATAAGCTTAATTTTAGAACCAAGCATATAAGTCTGGATGTGGAAAAGACTGTCTGTCAAGACCCTTTATCTCGGGAACGTATTGAGATATCAAGTTGAAATTAAAACCATATAGTCAGCTTTACATTCCCATGAAGCTGCGAAAAAATAAAACTTCTAATCTAACGTAAAAATAAGATACGGCCGGTTATACCGCAAAAAAGGCACATTTCGACATCTCAAGGGAATCAAAATTAATAAAGTATTTTCCGTTGACATAGAACTATGAAATTTGACAAATAATATTGTCTTAGTAGTTTTATCAGAGACTGTCTGTCCGTCTGTCTGTCAAAACCCTAATCTCGGGACCGCGTGGAGGTCATCATCATCATCATCATCATATCAGCCGCACGACACCCACTGCTGGGTATAGGCCTCCCCCAAGGATTTCCACGACGATCGGTCCTGCGCTTCCCACATCCAGTGGCTTCCGGCAATCTTCACCAGATCGTCGGTCCACCTTGTCGGGGGCCTACCCACGGAGCGTCGTCCGGTGCGCGGTCGCCATTCCAGAACCTTTCCGCCCCAACGGCCATCGGTTCTTCTCGCTATGTGTCCAGCCCACTGCCACTTTAGCTGAGCAATCCTTCGAGCGATGTCGGTTACTTTAGTTCGCCTGCGGATCTCCTCATTTCTGATTCGATCACGCAGGGAAATGCCGAGCATGGCTCTCTCCATTGCACGCTGGGTGACCTTGAGCCTCCTTATGAGACCCATAGTTAGCGACCACGTTTCACTGCCGTAAGTCATCACTGGCAACACACACTGGTCATAGACTTTCGTCTTGAGACACTGAGGTAAATCGGACACGAAGATTTTTCGGAGCTTCCCGAATGCTGCCCATCCGAGTTGGATTCGACGAGAGATCTCCTTCTCAAAGTTGGACCTACCTAACTGGACTGCCTGTCCTAGGTATACATAATGGTCAACAGCTTCAAGTGCAGTGTTCCCAACATGAACTGGAGCGGGCACAACATGGGCATTCGACATGATTTTCGTCTTATCCATGTTCATTTTAAGACCCACTCTTTGGGAAGCACTACGGAGATCTTCGAGCATTGTGTTCAGGTCCTCCAACGTCTCAGCCATTAGAACTATATCATCGGCAAAACGAAGGTGTGTTAGGTATTGGCCATTAATGTTGATGCCGAGTCCTTTCCAGTCTAAGAGTTTAAAGATATCCTCCAACGCAGCTGTGAACAGTTTCGGAGAAATAACATCTCCCTGTCTCACACCTCGCTGCAGTTGGATAGGATTTGTTCTCTGGTTCTGTACTCGGACCGACATGGTGGCATTTTTGTATAAATACCTCAACACCTCGATATACCTGTAGTCCACTTGGCACCTTTGGAGAGACTGCAGCACCGCCCAGGTTTCAATCGAATCAAAGGCTTTCTCATAATCCACGAACGCCAAGCAAAGTGGCAGATTATACTCCTCGGTCTTCTGTATGACCTGCCGCAGCGTATGGATGTGGTCTATGGTGCTAAAGCCTTTTCGGAACCCGGCTTGTTCGGGAGGTTGGAAGTCGTCGAATTTGCGAGCGAGACGGTTCGTAAGGACTCTCGAAAACAGCTTATAGACATGACTCAGAAGCGAGATGGGTCTATAGTTCTTTAAGAGGGACTTGTCACCCTTTTTAAAGAACAAAATCACCTCACTTATGTTCCATGTCTTCGGCGTTCTGCCCTCGACGATGACGGAATTGAAAAGCTTCTGGAGGACTTTAAGTATCGGCTTACCGCCCGCTCTCAGAAGTTCTGTAGTGATTCCGTCGTCGCCCGCCGCCTTGTTGTTTTTCAGCTGTTTGAGAGCCATACTAATCTCGTACATGCTGACGTCCGGGATATCTTGGGTATAGTGTCGGGTAAGCTTGGCTCTGGGGTCTTTAGCCTTGCTTTCAACGGGTGTCTGCGTGGAATATAACTGCCCATAGAAACTCTCGATCTCCCTAAGGATTTCAGGCTTCGCTGAGATGATGCGTCCGTCGTCAGTTTTCAGCTTCGTCATCTGGCTTTGCCCAATAGACAGATCTCTCGCGAACACTTTGGAGCCTTTGTTCCGCTCGATAGCCTCTTTAATACGATTCGTATTAAATTGGCGAAGGTCGCTCGTCAAAGACTTAGATATCTGTCTATTAAGCTGCCGATAACGATTAGCATCTACTGAACTCTGGAGCCTCATTTCACGTCTCTGATCCATGAGTAGGAGTGTGTGGTCGGAGAGTTTCTTTAGCTTGGGACGGCGGGTCTTGAAGAACTTGGACCCTACCGTACGGACAGTATCCACCACCATATTGTTTAGATCGTCCACATCTATGCTGTTCTCAAGGGCTTCGAAACGGTTTTGGAGTTCGAGTTGAAAGCTCTCGGGGTTTTGGATATGGGCCGGCAATGGTCGGAGTGTTGATTTTATCAGTCGAGATCTTTCCAGCTTTATGTTGATATTCAATGTGCCACGTACCAATCGGTGATCGCTCCCCGTCTTAACGGCGTTGATCACAGTGACATCATTGAATATTTGCTTTTTCGTCGACATGATAAAATCAATCTCATTTCTGACTGTACCGTCCGGACTGACCCAAGTCCACTTCCGGCTTTCCGGCTTTCTGAAGAATGAGTTCATCATAAAGAGGTTCTCCTTCTCCATAAAGTCGGCTAGCATCTGGCCTCTGTCATTCCGTTGCCCAACTCCAAATTGCCCCACTCTCAGCTCATCACCGCATCGTTTCCCCAACTTTGCATTGAAGTCCCCCATCACAACGGTGTAGTGGGTTTTGTAGCTATGCATGGCTTTAGAGATCTCCTCATACATAGCCTCCACTTCGTCATCTTGGTGCGTCGAGGTCGGTGCGTAAACCTGTATGACATTCAACGAATACCGTTTGGATATTCTGAGTATAAGGTACGCCACCCTGGTCGACACACTTCCGATGGTAATCACGTTGTTGACAAGGGACTTGTGGACGATGAACCCGACACCACCTTGGGACTGTTGGTCGCCCTCCCGGTAGTACAGCAAGTTACCGG
This sequence comes from Agriphila geniculea, assembly GCA_943789525.1. Lineage (NCBI taxonomy): Eukaryota > Metazoa > Arthropoda > Insecta > Lepidoptera > Crambidae > Agriphila > Agriphila geniculea. The sequence goes on along the minus strand of OX038870.1, from coordinate 15,747,168 downwards.
AATTAAGGATTATCGAGTCCTCTCCCTCTCTTCGGACTTCAGATAACCCAATGATGTCCCAGCGTAACTTGCTTATAACTTCTTCCAACTCGATTAACTTCGTGTCGGTCCTCAGTGTGCGCGTGTTATAGGTTGCCAGGTGCAATTTTCGTGATTGGTGGTAGCCGATCCGCACCCGGGGATTCTTAGCACCCCCTGCCCCGCCGTTACCATAGCCGCTACCGTAGCTAGGAATAGCGGGGCCGCCGGGGACTGGGGGCCAATTTATTTGTGTGTCCATTCATGAGGGGGTTTGCCATAATCGCCACGCTTGGCAGGCGGGTTGGCGATCGCAGTAGGCCAAGAATTTTGGAGACGCTGCTGCCCGTCTCCTGATGGCTGTGTTCCCTTAGTCGCCTTTTACGACACCCACGGGATGAGAGGGGGTAGTGCTATTCTAAGCCGGCACATACACGGCAACGGCGTGGAGGTACCGAGTTGAAATTAAAACATATTCGTCAGCTTTACTTACAGTTTCTTGAAGCTGTGAAAAAATCAAACTTCTAAGTTAACGTAAAAAAAATACGGCCGTTTATGCCGCAAAGAATGCACTTCTCAACACTCTCAAGGGAATCAAAATTAATGGGGTATTTTTCGTTGACCTACAACTATGAAAGGCAAATAATATCGTCTTAAGTCAAGCTAGTGAAACGTTACTAACTACAAATAATAATAAATCTTCTTTCATTTATTTCACGAGATCCTTAGGTAAGCCTATACCCAGCAGTGGGTGTCGTTCGGCTGATATGATGATGATGATTTATTTCACGACTGCCCAAAAACGAGTGTATTGTGTTCAGGGTTCATGTATGTTTGTATATATGTGAGCTTTTATTCCACTGCAACTTCCAAATGCCTGCAAAAATTGGATGTGTAAGGTAATCCCGAGTGACACTGCTATAAATTTTATGAAAAAAAAAATTGTAAGCAACTGCATGATGCCATTTTGTAATGTGAAAAAGAAATCTTCAATTATTACAATATGGACATCAAATGAAAGACTTTGATGAGTGAGCACATTCCAAAACTATAATATTTTGTATTAAAAACGTATTAATAATAATATTAAAAACCACGACTGGCCCGCAAAAAATCACGTACTTACTAAAAAGTAAAAAAAAAAACAAGTGGCATTGCAGTCGGGCGAGGGACCTCTTAGATTAAAAATCGTTCCGAAGACGGTCCCCCGACTACAAATGTCACTTGTGTTTTTTTACTTTTTATTTGTACGTTTTTAGCTGGTCAGTCGTGGCTTTTAGTATTTTTTTTATTTACATTATCTTCGGTCAAAAACCGGAAATTAACATGATATATTTATCCGAAGGCTTCGTTACTTTGGAAAAGTATGGTTATCAGCAAAATTATGAAGGGTTTTCAATATTACCAAGTTTTGGGGATTGCAGGTTTATGCATGATGCATGAATTTTATTCAAATAGTTTCGTAAGAGCCAGGCTAAGTTCGAATGTTGAAGCAACGGAGATCCAAGATTAGAATAACGGACCTTGTCTGTTCGATGGGCGTGCTTATAAACTGGAATAGCAACTTTTGCGATATCATGTAAAGTTTTTTGACCCCTTTGTATTTGTTTATCGATCGTTAGTCTTGAACCATAAAGTTCGTGACAGAGAACATATGACGAGCGAATACTTATGCCATATGACTATTTGAGAGTTAACGTTAGTTTAAAGGCTTTTAGGCGTTCCTTCTATGACCGAACGTGGTTAATCATTAGTTTCTATATTGGGATCATTTGTTAACAAGCTTGAATCGTATTACATAAGAGTATATTTTTATGTAATCGTAATGATCATGTTTGTGCGAATGTAACTTTTACCAGGACATTTCGGTGAATTGCTGAATAGATTAGCTTTTTTTGTCTACAGCTCAACTATTTTTATTTCAACTATTCAGTTTATGAAATAAGAAAGAGCTTTTGTCGATAAGATATCGTGTAGATACACTATACAACAATCTGGACTTAATTTATTATGCAAGAATCAAAATCATTTTGCAAGAACAAAATCAGTTGAAAACAAATCACTGTACTGTTTGTTACCATATAATGTACTACATAGTACATATTATACCTTTATGGCTGTTATCAATTTCAAATCCGAAAATACTCGAACTTCGTATTATTTTCTTAATTTAAATTATAATGCAAGCGTTTTCGACTTAATCAGAATATTCAGAGAGACCTATTTTAAAATAAGTCCTGATTAAAATAAAATATACTTTACATTGAAGTCATGTCATTACGATAGTGCGGCGACCTATTTCCTTAGATGTTTCTACCTGAATAAGTCCCCATTCTAATATACTGGTGGGTGGTTTTAACTAAGAATTCTCTCTGTTTTTGTCTTCCTGATGCTTCAGTGATCATGTAGATAGGGAACAACAATGACTTTGCGATTATGGTAATGTGTTGTTAAATGCTTACACGTGCTCGGTGCATGTGGGTAAACAGTTTGAAGGTGCAAGGGTATGGCCGGGTGCTTTATATAAACTATCAGTATCAATGAGGGTGCATCCAGGAAAACCAATGCTACAATAACTCGCTTGGAAATGCAGTCACCCGGAATTTGGTGCAAGTTTTAGGATAAAATGTGAACTAGGGTTTCTGCTCGAGCTTTCTCGAACTCGAGAAATTTAGCTTCATTCGAGACGAGAAAAAAATGACTGGAGCTCCAGAATTCCCGAGTTTCGAATTTGAATCGCGGCAGACGCGACGCGCGACTATTCCTTGCCGTAAAGGCGCTTATAGCCTTCCACTAGCACCGCCAATTTATTTATTTTTGTTATACGTAAACTAGGTCAATAATTAAAAAAGGAAATAATCATGCCCACTTAAATTGTCTCTAATATATTTTGAATAACTCGTCAACAATTTTAATTCTTTCTGTAAGTTTTAAAATCCATTTAAACCAAAAGTGGCCACTGACACAGAATACATAATAATACAAAGTACTACTGACTCACATTTCGATTGCGTTTTAAAACTAGTACAAAGAATGAAAAGCACTGACATGAAACAATTTTTTTTTATTTAACTGGACTGGCTGTCTGTATGATTTGACAGCTAAGTTTTTGTGCATATTTGAAACGCCACTAGCGTGCGTCTAAAGAACTAATTTTGACGTACAATATGAAAATGGTTGCCGTGATGGTCTCTCCAGACTTCAAACTTTAGTACCATGTCCCTCACGCTATGCTCACGCTACGCCCTACAGCGCCAAAATGGCGGAAATCAAATAGGCACAAAAACAGTTTGACATAAGCCTGTCCGTGTCAGTGTAAATATATGCAGGTCAGTGATGAAAAGTATTAAAGAGTTATTCAAAAAATATTAGAGACAAGTTAAGAGGGCATGGTTGTTTCTTTTTTTTAATATTGACTTGGTTTACGAGTAATAAAAAAATATGCTGGCGGCGCAAGTGGGTGGTTATAAGCGCCTTAACACCGCCCGTGCTCCGTGCTCATTCATTCATTTCTTCCTCTTTCTTCTAATATTCTTGAAAGCTTATTTTCTAAGACAAAAGTGTTCTGATTATTTAATAGGTTCACTCACATTGCTTCTAGGCTAGTCTAGTCTAGAAATAGTCAACTTTAGTCTTTATGACTATTGTTCCTATTAGTTAATTACTAAAATTTTATGATTTGTTAATAATATGTTAGAAGATTTTAATTTTGGTTTCTTTCCTTAATAAAATAAGAGGTACCAAATTCTTAATTTTGATTGAAGTGCAATAAAAGTATCTTTTTTTTAAATCCTGTATTTTTATTAAATTTGAACAGATTTCAACAGTTTCAATTAAAAGACTCGAGACCCGAGAAAACACGAGAAAAATAAAAGGTCGAGAAATCAGAAACCCTAATAATAAAATTCACAATAAATCAGTTCTACTGTTAAATCTAGTTGAAACAAATATTTTAAATGCATTATAATTATTTTATTGATTTATATCAAAACATTTTTTAACGACTGGGTGCCAATTATTAGGACGTGATCATTGGACACATCAAAGTCAAAGTCAAAGTCAAATAATCTTTATTCAAATAAACTTAATTATTAAGTACTTTTGAATCGTCTATATTTTCCTACCACCCGTTCCAGACTTTTTTAGCTGACAAGAAGAACGGGCGCAAGAAACTTATCAGCTGTAACAGCCATAAGTAACGATATTTACAAACTTTAATAATATATATCGTTACCAAATAATTACAACAGGGTGACAGGATTATTGGCAACAACATAGACTTATTGTTATATTACTTCAACAAAGTACTTATAGTTATGTGTTACATCATTTCCACGCATTTTGATCTTTAAGATAATCGTCTACTTTATAATAACCTTTACCCATGAGCGTTTTTTTAACATGGTTTTTAAATTCATGCAAAGGAAGATCAATCACTTGTTGTGGAACTTTATTAATAAAGGCTATGCCTTTCCCCATAAATGAACCTCTAGTTTTTGCAAGCCTAAATCTTGGAACGGCAAGTTTATCTTTATTTCTTGTATTAAACTGGTGAATATTGCTGTTCTTAGCAAATGAATCATAGTGTTTCCTTACATAAACTAAATTTTCATAAATGTATTGGCCTGCCAAAGTTTAAATAAAAATATCGTTCATAAAAAAATAATTATACTTACTTATTCATACTCAATTTATTACAAAAGATCTCAATTATCCAGCCATCGGTTCTTCTTACTGGGTCTTGCTCACTACCACTTCAACTTCAAGCAATCCTTCGAGTGATGTCGGTCAAGGGTTCGCATCCATCTGAGCTGTGTTATGCTGCGTTGCGTGGAATGTGCTTTTAAGCACTAATAGAATCACTTCATCACCCTATGCTACTCCCCTGCGGATCTCCACATTTCTAATTCGATCACGCTAGGGAAACGCCGAGCATGGCTCTCTCGATTGCACTCTGTGTAACCCACCTTCTTACGAGACCTATCGTTCAATAAGTATGATTAACTATTATGATTACATAGTAATTATTGAAAGGTTGGTGACCTGAAATTCGATATAACAATTTCTGTTACTTTATCAAATTACGTGCGTTTTCCCAATGTGTTCAAGGACGGGGGTCAGATGAAAGATTTCCACACGAGGGAAGGCAGCCGAGCGTGAAAAATGACAGACAACAATCCACCAAGTTCAACTTTCACGACAACGACGTGTCACAATGGAGGCACTAAATACAAAGTCTGTGTGTTAGACAGTAGGTACGCTCTGGCCGTATTCGAATTTTATGATACTATGCAGAGATAATCTCAATACAACCCAGACTGTTGAAAGTTAGCAAAAGGTTTCCAAGCTAGGATTGCCTGTACGTAGTTATCTTTGTGTGCGTGCACAGACAGTGCGATTTGTTTCAGTACAACCTACTGTCTATCTTATTTATTGTGATGGAAATTGGAGGGTTGCCTGCCGAGTGCGAACTGTTAAGCTTCACGTAGGTACCACCACTGTTCTGTCTGCTGATAAAGGGAGCAATTACTTCAACAATAACTTCTAGGGTGGACATAATACTTGTTTGTTATAATTCTAACTGACAGTCTGTGTGGAATCAGATTTTTGACGTTGAAGGTTTATCACTATTGCAGAAAAGTTCATGTGCGCGCGTTTCACCCCAGCGCGTAAACATATGGAAAGGTGAACGGTGTATGACGGTGCAGCATGCATGCGATTTTAACCTTAGAAATGGTAAAGCGCCGGTGTGGTCGATTGTATCTAACTGCCGAAAAGCTTCCAAAATAATTTGTTGTTTTCATTTTAGACTTTTGCGTTCACAGTGCTAATAAACAACTTGTCTCCAACCCCTCAGATGGGACTTGCGTATCTAATAATTACGTATTACGTAATTAAGTACGTTTTGTTAATGAAAAACCCACCAAAAACATTTACATGTAAATGTTGCCAAGACTACCATATGGCTCGCACTCTCAAAAAGTTATCAGATCTCATGTAGAGCCAAGCTTCTAACTCTACGCGCCTTGCCTAATACCATTGCTTTATGTCTGTTTAATGTTTTCCTTCCGTTGTCGACAGTGATTACAAAAAATTTAGCGTAGGTACCTATTGTTTTCATATATTCACGATGCTTGTAGTATTTACTTCAAATATGCAAATTGTAGCTTTTTTATCAACTTAATCACTCAGTGCGCTGTGCAAAGTATCAATTTGGGTGACTTATTCATACTGCGTATAAGTTTCGCTCAATTCCCTATAACACCAACTTCATACGCAATGAGCTCAGTGGACCGAACAATTTTGTTGAAATGAGCTAAGTACTTACTTGGAGTTGAAATTGTGACAATGCATGAAACGAAATGTCTAAGAAGTTAATGCAAGTTACTGAAGGTTGTCCTACTTGCTATGTTAGGTCAACTAAAACAGTAGGTTACTTGAAAGATTAATTTCATAGGAATTATTCGTGGTTAAGTAAAAGATTAAAGAGTGAAAGGCTTTATAAATGTGAAGTATTTATCAGGGCTACCCTACATCACTAAGGGAAAATTGTCGTGTAAGTGATCAAGAAGCTTTTACTACAAGGCCGTAACAGAAGCGACGTTCCAAAGCTGACATGCGACTGACGCCGAGCGTGCTTTCTAAGGTCGATGTTTCTGAGTTTAATTAAATTTCGCGCTAATACGATTTGAACAGCGCATAATGATGCACTTTTAGCGTGGCCTCACTCAGTTAGCTGGATGATAAGTAACTCCATACTAGAACTTATGGGACAGTTATGTAGTCCTAGTACTACTAAAGCTAGCCTTACAAAAAGAAAAATAAATAGGTAAAAGGATATTATACTAGACACTTCTTGGTTACTTTAGGATTGTTGGTGTTTTGCACTAAATATTAAATTGGTTGCAAAACTATCATACGTTAACAAACTATGAGTTATTTTAGAAGTAGATATTTTTAATGCATCATCACTTTAGTCTGAGACAAGACTATTTGTTACTAGGGCTATCAGTAATACTCGTATTTTTAACTTTTGACACGAATAAACTCTAGATTATTATACAGAGTGGATTTTTGAGACGGTACATTAAGGGCAGGTACCTTAACCGATAGAGTTGCAGGAAAACGTTCCTAGGAGGCTATCCGTAACTTTTTGAGATATTCTGAACTGCATTCACAGATTTTGGAAAAAAATACCGATAGCAAAAAAATGCTATACCTAACACCAAAAAAAAATTTTTACGTGAAAACTTCTTTAGCGGCGTTGTGCGCTTTTTGTATGGGAAAAAATGCTAAACTCGCGTCAGGAATCACGTGGCTGATCGAAAAGGCGTAAGACGGATGACGGATGGAGAGAAGACAGCTCTCGGCGGAAGTATCCCCCTCTGTTTCTACGGGGTGCGTTGAAAATGGCGGCGCGTCATTTTATGACGTAAACACTTGTGTCACCAGCAACGCGCTAATTTTGAAAATGGAACTAATAGCAGCAATCTCTTCGGTGAAATCATAGAATTATTTATACTCTGTGACTTTAAGTTTAAATCGTAGAATGCGTGTATGTAGAAATTAAAAAGAACACTGGCGCGAAATCTTTAGAATTTTTCTCTAATTACAAACTGATTGAATTGTGTGACTGTATAGTCATAGGAAAGAAATAATTTTAATCCTTTGCCGCTAATTTCAAAATATCAAAAATGCACAACGTTAATATTCAAGTTTTCACTTCTGCCGGCACTCCTGTAGTACCAACCGATTTTTTTTATGCCAATCGATCCTATTGCATCTGGGGATCAAAAGACTCTATGGGACCATTTAAGGTATGAGTACTAGAAACGACAGAAATCGCCAAAAACTTTTCGGATACATTTTGTACTGAAAAACTATAAAACAACTCGAAATCTTTTTTATTGCCAAATGATCCTATTTCTTACTGTGATCAAAATGCTCTTTAAAGCCAACAGAAATTTGAGTACATAAACTGTTTTTTTCTTAGATCTAATATTGTAGAAGATTGTGTTGTGACTTACTGTAGTTTCTGTACTCAAATTTCAGTTGTCCTACAAAATGTATGGGAAAAGTTTTTGGCGATTTCTGTTGTTTCTAGTACTCATACCTTAAATGGATCCCATTGAGTCTTTTGATCCCCACACGAAATAGAATTGATTAGCATAAAAAATATTTTGGTATTTTAGCATTTTTTTGCTAACGGTGTTTTTTTTTTTCAAAATCTGTGAATGCAGTTCATAATATCTTAAAAAGTTATGGATGGTCTCCTAGGAACGTTTTTCTGTAACTATAACGGTTAAGGTACCCTTAATGAACCGTCTCAAAAATCCACCCTGTATAAAATATTCATAAAAATAAAAAAGATTAAGGAAAGCCTTTACTAATTTGTAAAGGATTAATCGCCTACAAGTATCGCGGTATCCAGAGAGCAAAAAGTGGACAGGTTCGACTTTTAATCCAGGGTTCCGTACTAACTTTATTTTCAGTGAAATAACTATAAAATGACCATTTTAGTTTTTTCCCCTAGTCTTGTGCTCGTCCAGTGTACACCTTGCTTTTTACATGCCCCATGGGATTTTTTTAAGGTCAGTTTCTCAAGTGTCGATATGTTAAAATTAAATTGAAATTCTATAAAAATAAAACCTGAAAAAAATCGCTGTCCGGAATTTATCATGCGACATTCGTTGTATCTTTTGAAAAGCTTGAACTGGTAACAACTTCAAGTATACTTATATATTATAATTTATACTTAGTGTTTGATATTACACCAACTTAATACCTCCAGGAGTCCTGAGAAACATAGCGCCTTGACAGACAGGCAGAGGGACAGACCCAAGGTGGTCCTATAAAGGTTCAATTTTTCTCTTGAGGTACGGAACCATAAAATTAAATAAAAAGGCGATTTAAATTGACCTGTGTGTGTAAAGTCGAAAAATAGTTGTTATGGTGAAATTAGGTACAGATGATGCACTGATCATTTATGTTCTATGATTGAAAAATTGGAGACATTCAACTAAGGCGTCAGGTTAATTATAATTATAAGTTTAGAAGCACTCAATAAGGTACCTAATTATTTTTTGATCTTCAATTTTATTAAATAGCCTCATGTTTTTATAAACATTGTCCAAATGTCATAAAATTTTTAATAGCTGATAAACTGACGTTTAAACAATACAAAAAAACATGCAAAGTAATTAATCGATTTCAAAACAGGCTAAACAACATCAATGTTGCTTTAACCGGGAATTTCTTATGAGCTATTGAATCTTGGAATAATTAAAAAAATAGCGTTCTTATACATAAAAAAGTACATAGACCAACATCCTTATTAATACTACCAGTAAACATAAAAGTGTCTACCGTTCGACGTACGAAATATTTAAGGTGTAATTGAATTAGGTTGTGCCTAACTTACTTCATTGTAAGGTGTTCTTGACCCAAGCATAGGTAAGTTCAGATAATAACGTATCAACGGAGGACGGAGACCGACACGGGTCAGCGGTGGTACCTTCCTGGACCTCTCACGGGGAAGCAAGCCTTCCGAGAAGGGGAAGCATATAAAAATGGGTGTTAAGTGGGCGCGCGACTCAGTCGCACCGCGCTCCACACCGCAGCCACAGCATTACTGCGCCGCAGCAACACAGGTGAGCGCGAAAGAGCAGCGCGATCGCGAACTCGAGACTCATCAGCGCCCAGCACACCCGCACCAGCCTGACTCCCCGACCGACCGCCACCGCCGCCGCTCGCGCCGAGCCGCATGCCGCCGCCGCCCGCTTAGCTGACGACTTACTTACTTCAATGAGGTATGATATTTTTTTAATTCCCCTCATGTTACGCTCTGTTACGAATGCTCTCTGCGAAATGTATGCTTTTTCATTTATAGTTATAAAAACCAAGGAAAACGCTAACCGGCACTTAATTGTGAGCTTTATTCAAATTAACGGTTCGACTAATTGTTAATGAAATAAATGATGCTGTGCAAATATTTAAAAAACATTGTTTTGAAGACATCAAAAATATAGAACGATAGTTATTAAGATTCGTTAACAGACGTTAGATGCGAGATGTTAGGCATAATCGCTGGTAGTTTTAATAAATTGATAAAGTTTGTTGTAAACAGTGCCATTGAGAACCCTTTGAGAATACAGATAAATATTATTTAAAGCGAAGTTTGTTGTTGATTCCCTCGTAAAGTAAATGGACGTGCTATTACATTTCTTACGGGGATAACGAATTGTTTTTATCTTCACCTTTTCCTCCAAAACCTTCATAATAATATTTTTTTAACGCAACATGACACGTGCTAGTTATTAACAGTATTTACAAACAAATTTTATTTCATTAACATAATAAAATTTGCTTTTACATTATGCAGTGAAATGATATTACTTAACTAAGTTAATTTCTACTCGTGCAAATTGCGGTAGACACGGCAACGTATTTCACATCAAATCAAGCTTACCAAATTTACGATAAACGAACCATATGCTTTTAACATTGTAACATTGTAATCATATTAGTTATAAATCGATGTGTAGGTTTTAAATTTTCACGAATTCTTTAATTAATGGGTCTAAATTTGATGCAAGTCAAGTCACTATTTTATCATAATTATGTTTACCTATATCATGAATTAATATTTTATGATTGACTTATCTTTCATTTTTCGACCACGACATAACTTATGTCGTGGTCAATATAATGAAAGAAAAAACATAAACATAAACATTAATACACTTTATTCATGTTAAGTCACGAAACATTAATAAAGTGTAATTTTCCTCATTTTTTGTATTTTTGAATAAAGTGAAAGTAAGTTATGAATTTTCTAATACAAGACAATAAAAATCCTTTTAATTTTTAACGAAAAATACAACGACACTAAACTTGCAATACATGCTCAGAAATTTAGAATACGTTTAAGTAACAAGAAGAAAAAACATGCTTATTAATTACTAGACTGATATCATCATCCTCATCCTACCCTTATACCAATTTATTTGGGGTCGGTGCAGGGCGTCCTTCTCTTCCATCTCGTCATCTCCTCATCCACGATCATATCTTTTCTTCACATTCATATCTTTTCGCACACAATCCATCCATCTTTTCTGCGGTCTTCTTTTTACTTTCCAACCCTCAACTGATATGATGATATCAATCAACAATACTTAAAGCTGTAGAGTCGCATCACGTTCCATTTTTAAATTTTCAATACAAATGATCAAAACAATTCTGCGCGAGCCGTAATGAGGGCGAATTTTGAAAATTCCTATTAAATTATTAAATAGATATAAGTATATACAAAACACGCAATACATTAGGCAAATACCTCATTATTCCTAAAAAAAATTAAGAATTACTTTAGATTCTGTAAATACCAGTAAAAAAAATGTCAAAGTGTACCAATTTGAGCATTTTTTTATATTTTATTTCTCAGTGATTAAAAGCATTTTTTTAAATTTTCTCTCTATAGGGAACTCCCTGACAATACAAACAATAAGTGAAAAAATAAATATGAGTCGTATTATTATTTGTTACAGCTGAAACGTTTTTGAAAAATACCTCTGACAAGCAAATTTGAAATTCCACTTGAACAGATTGTCTTCGTTTTAAAATACCTGACAATTTATTATGTTTTTCTCTCTACACGGCACTAATTTAAGAATTTTGCTTCCTAAAACTAAAGTTTACATCAATAATAATGCTTTCATTCTTTAGAAAACTTCATTGGAAAAACACTAATTTCGTTGAAATGCAAATATACAGCCTTAAACAGTTTTTATATATTAAAATAAAAAAGTCTTGAAGGCTAAATCAGTCCAGCCATTCTAAAGTGATGCGCTCACCAATAGACAAGGAACTTTTGCGGTTGCTGATTATAATTTTAGGAATGTATAGTGACAATTATAAAAACATTCATTTTTATTTATAACGATTATGTAATTATTCCTCAATATCGCTACGGTGATAATTCGATACAATATTAAAGCAACGTAGTTACGAGTTTAAAATTCGAGAATTTCACCCAGAAGATTGCCGATATTTTTTCACAAATGGAGAACCTCATAACTTCTATGATTTGAAATATTCATCTAATTGCTTGATATTATATCGAAATATGACTATGATAGTCAACTATCAGTCATAGTAAAATCCTTATTTTAGTTTCCTTAACACAAAGAAAGGACCCTTTTTGTTAGCAAAAATGACCACTTACCCCTTTTGGGGGTCCGTGGGATAGGCCTCCAGTGGTCGACATCCCAGGTCAGTTTATTTTGACTCGAAATTTTTTTTAGTTAAATAGCAGGCATAAAAATGTTTTACATAATGTTTAATATTTTCATTGAGATTACCAATGTGTTATTCCATAATGATAGGTGCATATAAAAAAGAATTGCTTTCAATTTGTATGCATTTTTTCAAATACATAATTTTAAGTTTGTTATTTCTAATTATTTATTCGAAAACCAAATAATTTTCTTAACGCGAATGTAACCAAACATTATGTATTAAAATGCCCCTCTTCCACGTTGTCAAACTGGATAGTCTAACTCATTTGTCCAACAGGAATAACTTTTCCAGATAGTCAAATTGTCTTTTATAATGTAAAATACAGTCGAACATGAATTCAGATTTATTAAAAAAACATAACTTGATTTTGTAATGGAAATTCGTTCAACGCAATTTATCAAGAAAATGACCAATATTTATTCGCTGCTTAGTAATAAAAACGTCTCCAAAATACAAGGATCCAACAAATATGAAGAAGGTTTACTTTCATAATTTTCAAAAAACTTTTTTATTTATTATTTTCAATGTTTGAACATTAAGCTAACTTATTTCATTTAGGTTAAATGAAAAAATAGGTTTCAAAGAAATGAAGTGGTTATTACTAACAAAAAAGGAGTCACTTTCAAGTTATTTATTTAATTTATGAATTTGAGATTTTTGCTCTCACTATGCTATTTTTATACAATATCCTAAATAAAATACTAGAAAAAATACTACTCACACCAGATCAGTTCTCGGACGGGAATCTGGTGCGTGTCGTATTTTCTCTAGTATATTATTTTATATTATTTCTTAAATGTTAAGAAAAACTAAACTAAGGACCCACCAAAAACATTTTGATGTAAAATGTAGCCAAGACGCACGCTCGCACTGTCAAAAAGTTGTCAGACATCATGTAGAGCCAAAGCCCTAACTTAACAAACTCTACATCTTAGTCAAAATGTGTGGCATGGCCATGTCGCTACATTCGTATGGGCGTAAGTTGAAAAATTTATTCACTGTTTTTTACTTTTCTGCTATGGTTTTTGTAGTAATGAAACGATATAATATCAACCAATTGATGAAAATTTTAATCCACAAAAGTTACGATATTTTCTGTTTGTGAAAAAATATCGTTAATATCATAGATAAAAACCATATTTACACGCTGAAATATAATACACACTACAGGAAAACGAAGTGAAGGCAACCTTCAAAAAATCACATCGATCTTAGACGGACATGTACTTACATACATAGGAATGGGAATCTAATTACGACGCAGAACAATAGTGTTTCACGTAATAGTGATAAACATTTTCCACTTCAAATTTTAATTTCCTGTGCTTGAATGTCCGGCCGGTTTGCCGTCGAATAAAATAATAATTACATGATTCTCAGTCTACCTCTAGTATTTATGTAATTTTATATTAATCTATTTCAACAAACTAAAAATTATGATTTTAATACGATACTATCTACTCACATGTCAACGACCGTTGAAAAACCTTTGAGCGCTTCGTTTTTAGAATAATTTTGTGGTTGACAAAAAAATATTTAATAAACACTTAGGAATTCAAGTGTAAGTTTAAAAATATATCAGGTAGGTATAATAATTGCCGAGAGGTTGTACTGGGCACTGTATCACAGGTTCGTCGACTTTCATGTCAAACATGCAGGTCGATGATACCTATTTATCCTAATTTATTTATTATCATTTATGTAACTAAAATAGTTTTAAGATTATTGTTACTAACCCTATGGACTGTAATTGTCTGAAATAAATAATATAAAAATAATAATAATAACAGATTCACATTTCCACGTGAAGTTGTTTGCATAAAATAAATTATGAATAATTTAAATATTAACTATTGAACGATTGTTCTGTAATGCCTAAAGTATAGAAAAATAAAGTGTTTATTTTTAGTAAGTTATTCATTCAATTGTTTCTCTTAATTCAATAAGAAAATATATATGTTAAGAACATTAAAGGGCGTTAGTTCATTGACACCAAACGTTTGCTTCTTAGTCTTGGGATGGACACAAAATAATATTGAATTCAAATTTGCGATTTAAAAGAAAGTTGTCAAACAAAGCGCAAAATAATAACAATTAATAAACAGTTGTGGTCACATTATGGATACCAGTAGATTTTCATACAAACGAAGTTACTTTGCTATTAGTAGCAAAGGCTTAGGCCTTGGTTCTCCGCCAGGGATTGGTCGATCTTTGATCTGTATCCCTCTAGCATGAACATTTATCAAGAAAAAAACGCGCGTAAAAGTATTCGATAGAGTATAATTTGGCTTTTCGGCGATAGATGGCGATGCACAAGTCATTTTGTTCAAACATTTGACCTACGGCATACACAAACGAAATAGGGCCAGGAATGTAGATAAATGTATGATAAGTATGGGTCGCATTTTTGCAGTTCATGTTTCGTTTATTATCATTATATCATAGCATTTCAATAATAAATAAAATTAAATAAATAAATAAAGACCATACAAACGTCCATAATGCTTGTACCACACATTTTCACTATGCTGAAAGTAAAAATTAACAAAAGTTTAATAACATTAAACATATACTCACACATATACTGTGAAATAACTTTTTTCTGCCGGTCGGTACATGAAAAAAACAATACATATTTTGAAAAGTGGGATTGAATTCTTCAATATTTAAAACTGGTTTGGTCTCTGTACGCGAACTTTCATCAAGCAGGTCAAATATGCAAAAAGACCTTTCCCATACAAAATTACACTATCGAATACTTTTATGCGCATTTTTTTTTCTCGATAGCACTAGTCGGTAGAAAATGCTAAGGTAAATGATTTTGTATTCAAATATCCGTAGTTATTGTGGAGGAATATTAAATCCTTATTTCCAATTATGACGAACTATTTATCACAGAAACGTGCTAAATGCTTTTCAATAGCTTCGGTCAACTCAGTGACGAGTTAAGTGTATCTAAGATATTACTATTCGCATCCAAGTACTATAACAAAATCCTATTTAAACGTAAAATTTTGCAAAAACAAGTTCAAAACCATTCAAGGGCTTTTAAATTCATATTTAACTGTTATGTGGTATAAAATTAGCATGTAGAAACCCCGTGCCTTACTGAAACAGGTCATTATAGGTCACCGCAAGACGTAGCCATCTTCTGTGGGAGGCTGTTGCCATAATCTCCACGCTTAGTTGGCGGGTTGGAAATTGCTGTTTTGTAGACCATTTTCACCCAAAAACGCTGTAATTAATACTAATTTTTTTTTTGTTTTATGGAGGTGATGATATAAGCTTAGTGCTCTAAGTGATATAAGTATAATAACCTCCTTAGACCAATGACGCCCGTGCCTGTAGCACACCTCCACCGCGAAACAATACCAGTGAAACCGCAGTAGTTCCGCCATGACTTGTCTTCTATTGACGACAATATAATTATGACGATCACATCTACATAGCGGTTTCGTGTCATAATTTTCGCGACGGAAGTGTGCCAACACGGCCCGAGCCGATCGGGTGTAATCGCGCGTGGAAGAGACAGACATCATAGTTAAATCTATGCGTTGAAAAGGGCTGTTTCGCATTTGTTTCACTTCTCGTACAACTGACAATTCATGGTGAAACCTACTGCGGTTTCACTAGCATTGTTTCACGGCGGAGGTGTGCTGCAGGCGTGACTTACACACGTATTTATAAACAACTCTCAATGTTGAGAGCTATCTTAAGATAATACTTGAAATGTTGTTTTTTATGACGACAACGTCTCAAGTATGATCTCAAGATAGCTCTCAACGTTAAGAGCAGTTAATAAATACAGGATTTAGAGGCTTAGCTCTTAATTATTGGTCCCCTTTCAAGACACCCCGAAATGTAATGTTCTATTCTGCTGGACGCCAAGTGGCTGCCACTGAACTATTATGTCATTGGCTATTTTATCAAATTTCATCAGTTGTGGGAATAATTTAATTAGTGTTTAATCGATTTTCAGAGTTTTTGTTAGAGCTCTTGCTCATTCTCATAAGAAAAATAAGACATCAAGCATCAGGTTCTGCGGACAGCACTCTTTAATTCAATTAACGTGGCGTGACAAATCACAATCCCAGTTTGGACCAATTCATCGCTTCGTTTGTTTCCTGTTCGTCAATTAACTTTGTTTTTTTATGTTCCTCAGTTTCATCAACAATATCATATTCAAGTTTAAATATCTAGGTTAGCTATAGTAAGTATATCAAATATTATTATGAATATAAAAATATACAGGGGCTTAGAATAAAAAACCTTAATTGATTATGTCAACAAAATATATCACCTAATCAGCATTGAGACCAGAAGATCATTTCGCGGTATCAGGTGCAATTCATGAGCCATGAAGTCTAGAACCTGCAATGTGGGTGTTCTGTCTACTAGCCAGAGAAAAGCGCCGCTTTGGTCGTATTCGAAATCACCTCCGCCATTTTTTTAGTCACGCTAGGAATAACTATAACTTCAGTACCTATCTATATATATAAAAGCGTAAATCACTCACTGACTCATCACGAAATCTCAGAAACTACAAGTGCTAGGAGTCTCAAATTTTGCATGGGGGTCCCTTTTAGGGTGTAGGTGCTCACTAAGACGGGATTTTGCGAAATTCAATCCCTAAGAGGGTGAAACAGGGTGGCAAAGTTAGTATGGGAGAACGCGATTCCTTGGCCCGATTGACTTGAAATTTGGCATAGACATTCTTTTACAAAATTAATTAAACACGTGTTTCGTATTTTTTTGAAATGTATCCCTTAACAGGGTTGAAAAGGGGTAGAAAGCTATTTTTAAGGGTGGTTGACTTCGATATCGGAATCAAAACTTTTTAGGCATTTGAATGATTAAGAAAAATAAATGTCAGTTGTCACTGCACGGGCTGACGTTTAATCTCTAATTTTCCCGATTTTCAAGACAAGCTTTATGCAAGCTTTGATTCTTATAATGTTGTATAAGATTTTATTCTTATTTTAACTACTTTACGAAATATTAGTCAAATAAAACGGCAACATCTGGCAAATATCAGATAATGTGACAAGGAATGTGGTATTTAGAGAAGCCAGAAACCTTTTCAGTAGTAAGCAGAACAATTCACCAAACATTCACCAAAGTTTCATCATAATCGGATGTGGATGAATGGTTTAAGAGTGCAAAGGAAACAAATACACATACATCGATTTTTATTTATAAAGAAGATAACTATTAAGCAAAGATATTAGAATTTTTAACTATAAGGTAAGTATTAAATGTAACATAATATTATCATACTTATTTTGTTAAATTACCGCTAATAAATTTTATTAAGTACCTACCTAACTAATACAGAATCGTTAACAGGGCGTTGGTTCTGTAACCAAACTCGAACCCCACTTCGAATCTCACTTCACTGCACGGGAATTTTAAATCATAAATAAGATAATGATAAGAAAATTTTTTTATCACAAAAGATTTTAGATAGCTACGCAGGCTACCTAAATTTTTTGCAATCAGTAAAATAGCTCATTTAGTAAACAAATGTCTAATAACAAATTCACGCGAAGTGAAGTGAGATGCGAGTTTGGTTACAGAATCGACAGACTGCGCGGGCAAAACCGCGGGGTGCAGCTATTACCTATACAATCACAAAATTGTATAAATGTGAAAGTTTTGATGTTTGGATGTTGTTCTGTTAGGTACCTACTCAATCATATCATACTCAATCACTTCTGAACGGGTGAACGGATTTAGGAGAAATTTGGCACAGATATAGATTAAGTCTAGAATACTTAACACAGGCTTCTTTTCATCCCGATTATTGGTTTCCAAGGGAAGACTTACAACGATTACCGACTGCCACGCGGGCGGACTCACGGGCAAAAGCTATACATAGTATAAAACAAAGTCGCTTCCCGCCGTCTAAACGCTTCTCTTAAACTATGCATAAAAACCTCATTAAAATCGATCCATAAGTTTGGGAGCTAGGTTGGTTGCCTCAGACAGACAGACACACACACACGTCAATTATATTATAACACTCCTTGCGTACGTCGTATAGGTATATGTCGTCCTCCTAGGTATATGTATCCTGTAGTATAATCTAATAACTTTACACTGACACCACATTAGCACAGTTTTACATTTAGTAACTACATTGCACCCGTGCGAAGCCGGGGCGGGCCGCTAGTACTATATATATAAGTTTTTTCAAACAGTAAAGGAGCTCCATGGAAACATTCGAATTTGACGGCTGACGTCACTCTAAGAGCTCTAAGCAAAGTTCGCAGTACTTTAGTCGGGGTTGTCACATCGTGTCGCCGTTGTTTACATAGCATTCGCGCGTAGCATTCAACGAGACGGATGGAGAAAGCCAACCCTAGCGATCCAACGGAATGCAATGACAAAAGGGCCTAAGTGACGTTAGCTCCTCTACTGTTTTGAAAAAACTTATATATTATACTGTGCTATTATCCGTTTGGCCTGAGATTGCCTGCACGTAATGTCGATGTGCGTGTGCACAGAAAACCGCGAATAGTTCTAAGCGAGGCTTTTCTGTCTACCTACATACATTATGTGGTGCCACGTGCCACTACATCTCAGGGGATATTATTAAATAAAATGCGAAGTTGCAATATGATGACCATAACTTTCACCTAACAAACAACTGCAGTATAAATTAACAAATTAAAACTTTGAAAATTGTGTTCAAGTTTCATCTGGTTCTATAGAAATGCAAATAGCTGCATCTAGTCAGCCATAACAAATATTACTTATATCCCGGAGGCTACTACTCACGAGATCGAGTTCGAATCAAATAAACATCAAATAGTACAATCCGTTGTACTATGCCATGGCTTCCAAGCCATGGCAACCGTTTCCAAAGTACCAAAATATTTTTACGTTAATTCGATTCTGATGTGAACTCGATTCCATCGATAGTAGGCAGGTAACATTAAATGATATCTAATTATGTACTTACTTAAATTATTAATTCTTTATATACATGGTGTCCCAAAACTTTAACACGGAGGGAAAGTATCTTAATTATTGAAGATAGGAAATATTACTGAAAGAAACTTTATTTTATTTTTAAAAAGAAACAGAACTGCATTCAAACTTTTTTTTTAAAATCCGTAATAAATTTAAATTTAATGGTCTTAATTTTGTTTAAGATGCTGTGGTGTCACTTAAGAAAAATAAAAAATCGGGTTGCACTCCGGGAGTGCCGGCAGAAGCGAAAATTTTTTGCACGAATTGCCGTCTTACGAATTTACTCTGCATTTGAATTTACGAATACAGAACAGTATTGTACGAAAGTCTTATCCATAGCTTGACAGAAAATCTAGTTTTGACATTGAATTAAAAAAATAGCGCGTTGCTATGGTGACACAAGAGTTTACATTCTTACGAATTTTCGATCAGGGTCACGTGATCCTGACTGACTGACGCGAGTGCAACATTTTTCCCCATTACAAAAAGCGTACAACGCCGCTAAAGAAGTTTTCACTTCAATAATCCTTATGTAACCCATTCGATTGATGTCGTAAAAATAAATAAACATAGTTAAGGCAGGCGATTTTACAAAAATCATTGAATGCAGTTCCAATTATTTTTTAAAACAAAATGAAGTCTTCTTTCAGTAAAATTACCTATCTTCAATATTTAAGGTACCATGGGCAACAGCGTCGCTTAACCACTGCTAAGGTTAAAATCGCTTGCACGCCGCGCCCGCTGACACATACGTTTAGTTCGTGCAGGGGCGATACGCGCGCACACGAATTTTGTTGCAAACTGGTTAAGCGACGCTGTTGCCCATAGTACTTTCCCTGTGTGTGGCAAAGTTTTGAGACACTTTTTATATTTACTTTCGATACAAAAGCAACTATTTGCTAATTTTAAAAATCTAAGCATAAAAATGAGCAAGAAAGCGTGTTACAAGAAGACAAAGAAACCCCAAAAGGAAACGAAAACCCTACACATTCACAAAACGACATGAATATAATAATATCAATTGACAAGAAAATGAAATTTCGTATATAGATCGAAATGCGGTACCGTCGTGCCACCGATATTCCCAAGGTCAACAAAAATACGATTCAAGATTGAAGATGGTTATTTTCATATCGCCACTTGAGCCGTCCTTGCATGTATATTGCAGAGTTACGTCTGCTACGCTAATGCCTCTATTCGATCATAAAAATGTCTTATTTTCTGAGAGCAATGCCATCATCGTAAAATCGTTGGTTGCTGGCAATAAAAGCAACCGACTCTTATGAATGCGATGAGCATTTGGCAGCGAAGGTGGGATAGTTGGTTGCCTAAAACATATTGAACTATTGACTGTTACATCTACTGAGATAATAGTCACGCTACCACATCTTTCTGATATTATTAGTTAGTAATAATCAATTTCCATAGATGAAACTGGAATGTGATAGTTGCGTATGCTTGTTGATTGATGATATTAAAAGTAAATGAGTTTAATTGGCAATGATAACATTTTCCACATAATTGATATACGAATAACAAAAGTATGATACTTACTATGAAATAATCATCATAATTTATGGATACATAGGTATCCAACGTAACTCTATACAGGGTGTTTAATATGGTAGATAGGGTATGCATACAATACAACCCCGGAAAATTATTATAAACCCTGACAATCACCAATATTTAAAAAAAAATTATAACCTGCATAGTGATAGTAGCCCGAATTTGTGTTTTGCTTTTGCTTAATAGTCTATTGCGTCTAGGGTTATCACTTAGCAATTTTCCATACAAATAAAAAAACTCAGCCAATGGTGTTGTATGCGTGGTACAGTCAGCAATAAAAGTCGCTTAACACTTTAGTTCTTTGTCACAGCAACTTTTTTGATGAACGTTTCAAACTTTGAGAAATCCTTCGCTTCTCAAGCTTACGCGCTCACTAGACATGAAATAAAACACGTTTTAACGAATACTAGCGCGGTTTTATTGAGATTCTTTGGTAATTAGGTAGTTGGTATTTGGTTTGATTTTTTATTTTCCCCGACGACCCCCGTGACCACGGTAGCTGCAAAGGTGCCGAAACACCCTGTATACGGACAATCATTAAGAAACAAATAAATATAATTGTTTTCATAAAACCAATAATAAAGGTTGAAAATTCAATAAATCTTATCCATTAAACAGTGTCGATCGATGATTGAAACCACAAATTAAGGAAAACCACCATAATGAAACAAGTGCCTTGAATGGTGATAAAAACTACAGTAAAAACATACAAAAGATGGTTTCAATACAGTTGCACAAAAATGTGTACTTTTGATGACAGTACAGCGAGCGGAAAGTTGATTTTACCGCACGCCGTGCGTTTTTGTTTACGGTGGTGTTTTGTTCATTTGTATAAAATTTTGTGGTTTATTTTATGACGCAGTAAAATTAAAAATTTTATTTCAGTAGGTACCTATAATGTTTTCTAGTAAATGTACTGATAAACGTCGTATGGTACACGGTTGTTAAGGTTCTTCAAAACTTATGACGGTTATATTATAAACCGTCATCTCGTTTTAAAAACCTCCTTACCAGACTTGTATCATAAACTACTATTATGTTGTACCTAAATATAATTCCCATAGATTGAAATAGTTGATGGCACCTCAATGATAGCCGATGATCATCGAGGGCAAAGAGTCTGAACTCAATAGTGATTTAATAGTAAAATAATCGCTTTTTTGACACAGTTCTTGTTACTAAAACCACAACACAAAAAACAATATTATTGAAACACCATTGAGACACTTTTTTAAGTTAATTTTAACAGAATCGAAGTCCTGTTTGTCGCCGATGCGCGTTATATTTTCGTCTTATTATAAGTCAATGCACCGGCTACTACGAAAATATGGTAAAAAGATGTTTGACGCGATATTTCCTGTTTTAATTTTAATGATTATAGATTCCAAAATGAAAATTGTGGTTGGGTTTATTCCAGTAAGAATTTTCAAAATTCTTTCAGTCATAATAACTATTTATATAATATGCCATTCAGGCCGATCCACTCAGTGGTTTAAGCTATGCGGTGATAAGTCAGACGGTAGGTACTTCTATACTTCACTTCTGCTCAGTACAAGGTCTGTCATGATGAATGATTATGCAATGTGAATACAAGCACTAAGTACCTAAACATAGTACATAATCAGTTAATTTGGATTTAGTTTCAAAGAGATTATTCACTAAACAAATTAGTATTTAAAATTATTGAAAATCACCTTTAATAACCGATAACTAAAAAACGAGTAGGGGTACTTACGTAATATTAAACTTTTTTTTTGGTTTTGTATCTTGCGCAACACAAGATGAGTGAGTTGTAAAAAATCTTGCAAATGTTTTGCTCGTTTGGCACATTTCATTATTAATTGAATAGAATAGAATAATAGATTCAGATTCATTTAATTGCAAGTCACAAGTTGAAATGGGTGTTACAAGATTGGTACGTACAAGTACCTAACGCCCTGCTAGAACACAGCAAACATGAATTTGTAATTCGTTTCTAAGGAATTAGTATTATTATTATTATTAATTTATGACTATATTAATTATACCACATTACTTAATATACCACATGTTGGTTATTGAAGCCTCGTCACAGCGACCGGTTCATAATCTTACTTCATTACTTCCATCAATAATTTTGAATTGCGCACTTATCTGTGATGTAATTTTATTTACTTTGGAAAAGTAATCTTTCTATGATAATTGAAACACGTGTCGCGGAAGCGAAAAAAATTGGTCGCAATTTATTGTCTTAACTCAACGCTATTCAACTAGATTGTGTTAAATCCCCGCCGTCAATTGAACAATATTGACGATTACTTGACACTTAAACTTGATTTAGTATTCTATCGGAGTCATGTGTTAGGTTAGATCAGATATATTATTTATATTTTGCTGTAAATTATAAGCAGATCGGAGCGTGCCAAAAAGCTATTATAATATTATCTGTCTATTTACAAATAAAAACGATGAAATATGAGCTTGTATAAGAATATCATAAAACCGAATATGTATGAAAAGGGTAACAATATATCCTGACAAAAGTCGACTTTATCAATATAATTACATTAAAAAGCAAAACCGATCGATTATCGAACCATTACTTTTTATTCAATTATCAACATTTTGATCGTAACGTGACTTACATAACTCGGTTCCGGAACAAAACTTTTGAATTACTTAGTTTGTTTTATGATGGTATTGTAGGTATGTTTATGTCGTAGGATATTCGTAAAAATTGGATCTTTGCAAAAAACTTAGTATGATTGCAAAAACCGATTATATTAGAATCTGAGACAGGTTTTTGCAATCGTCCGAGTAGTTAGAATTAACTATGTCGGGATTTACACCATGTACCTCTTTATGTATCAATAACCACTGAAATTTAAAATAATATATCGTTCGAGTAATGATTACCGTACCTTAGGTAAATCCCAAATGACCATAATTTTGCGCGCGCTGATTGGCTGAGGTCAACGTTATGGGACTCACGGATGTTCTGATTGGCTAACAGCTACCTATAGTCCTATAATATGAGAAGAGTCATGTACTGATCAATGACAATAAATCGACTGTAAGATTATCCAATCAGCACTCAAATTTATAATTAACCGAAACATGCTGGGATTTTTACAAAGATCCTTAAACTTACTCGGACGATTGCGAAAATCTATCTTAGATTCCTTTTTGTAAAGATCCGGTTTATACGATTTTCTTACGACATATTACATTGTATTTAATTAGTAAAAGTCTTAGCTCGGCAGTAAATTAATTACATGATTTTTTAGAGAAAGGTATAACCATATAAATATTTCTTCATATTTAGAAATAAAATAAGACTAGTAAAAGTAATAAAAATTAGTAAGGTATGGTTAGGTTAGTTGTAGTTTGGGCTAATAGTCGTAATTTTCACGAAGTAAAATAAAATACCTTAATCCATAATAATAAGTATAGAGTTTAAAGTTCACATGTCAACTTATAGTGAAAAAAAAACTTGACCCTGCTAACTATATGAGCACGCAAACTTCGTTTATTAAAACATGACTGTAACATTTTACGGCTTACGTTAGTAATACCTACTTATTATTTGAATTATGTTATAGCATTTATTTTATTTCATAGAAAAATTGTAACCTCGCGAAAATAAATATATGAGTCATTAGTGGCATGCAATGTCACCTAAAATCAAGGAGTAATAACAGTAAGCATGCTATCCAACCCTTAAAATTATTATCTTTTGAATTCTCTATCTATGTAGCTACATTTTTTATTTTCCCATTCGTTTTTAACCTTGTATGTAGCTACATACAAGGTTAAAAACGAATGGGAAAATAAAAAAATCTTCTTCTGGTTATCCTAAGAATACGAATACGTTGGAGTTTACGGTAATATAATGTTTTTTTAAGGACTTTCAATCTATATTAAGATTCCAATTCGGTAAATTAACTTGTAGATTAAGGCTCCTACAGGTGTGGATCTGAACTGAGAGCCCAAATTTTAAATCATTGCGAATCAAATTAAAACTTATAGGGGAATTAATAAAAAAATCTAAAAATCTGAAGCAAAGCTTAAAAATTTCTAACACGTGAATTATAGCTTTTATAACCGAATGTGCTGAGCCCTCAAACAGAGGCATAGCATAGATCTCAGAAAGTACCATATCTGTGTTAGTAAATTTCATTTTAGAATTTAGTAAGGAATTTCTAACATCGTTTTAGAAATTTTCAACTCGCTAGGAGACGGCATAATAGATTTATGGCTGTTTAACTTGGGCCCTCAGTTCACACATATCTGAACTGAGAGCAATTTGATTCGCAATGATTTAAAATTTGGGCTCTTAGTTCAGATCCACTTTTCTACAGCCCTCAAGTGGTGCCCTCATCTTAAAATGCTAAAATGTCTAAAGTGGTCACTTTTTGCTCTTTTGCCCGCTACTACTATAACAAACTATATAGAACCTTAGCTTCAATATGTACATGTGAATTTTGGAAACCTACATTATATACTTAGCGAGCGATAAGAGCGCTACTTTGTGGACCCGTTTCACACAGGCTCCAGATAAATGAACAGAATTTCATAGAAATTTTATGTCAAATAAATAACTCGTATTTAAAAAAAACTTATTTATAATTTTTTTGCTATTTTATACACCATGTTAATTTTATTTATCACACCAACATTTATTTATATCTTTTTTAGCTTAGCTATACATGCTTTTATTGCTTATTGTTAGTATTTAGTGCGTAAATGCATGTTATTTCATATGTTATATGCGAAAACTTATAATGATGCATAGTGTCCTACACGGAGCTATTGAGTTACTCTATCTATGTTTTCCTATGAAAAAAAATAGTAGAGGTTGGTTAAAAGCCCTTTCCCTTGGTGAATGGAGTAGATTCGAACATGCTACGCTTCTGCCAATAAATATTGGTCAAATAATTGTCAATAATGTCCTCCTAACCCCTGGTGGGTTATATGTATAGGACATCAACATATTTTATTTGTTTAATAATTATTTGTCCGTGCTTCGGAAGGCACGTTAAGCCGATGGTCCCGGCTGCATTTGCAGACGTCAACACCCACCAATCCACATTGGGCCCGCATGGTGGGTTATGCCCGTCCTCTTTATCTACCTGTAAAAAAGGCCTGTGACCCAGCAGTGGGGACATTAAAAATGGCTGTTGAACATTTATTTTTGCGTTATTTTCTCGTCATTTATGTATAACTAAATTTCATCGAATTTTCGGAAATATTAAGCTATCCTGGGGTTTGGTGGTTAATTAAAAATGAGTAATTTAGGAAAATTTTAAGATTATTTTTTTGGAAATTCGCAATTTTCCGAGTTTTTTCCTGGTTACAGTTGCAACCTTACCTAACCACGTAATCTGGCGAACAATTTCTGTAAGAAGACAGAAAGAAAAGAAGAAAAATATAGGCGGGAGATTTAGCAGATTTTTTTCTAATATAAAATTGCAATAAAGGTCGTTACTGACCTATTTTGTTTGTTACTACATTTTTATATGACTTAGCCAAAATTTGATATGGAATTAAAACTGTTTACATTACTTTCAGACACAAGTAAAATAAATTAAAGTCAAACAACCATAAAAGTAATTTTGTACGCAGACACCCCATCAAATAAGTATTACGGACCTCCAAAGTTATTAAATATTTCCTGACCTCCTTTTTAGGAATCGTGATGCAGCCCTTGTGAGATATTTATTATAAACAGTGTAAATGCAGTCATTTGTTAATGAGAATAGAAACAAAAATTGCAACTGCTGCCCTATACCAACCTATACTCTGTGAGTCGTGAAGGGTAAGCTTTTAGCTTACTAGATTTCTATCTGTATAGGTCTTAAGGAATACGAAAGAGAAACTAAATCAGGTTATACCAGGTGCTTAGGACGCACGAGGTACCTATACAGGCAGTATATAAAATAAGCAGAAGAGCTGCTCGGGTTTTCCGCGCACGCCACACACATAGACATTTCGTACAGAAAATCTCAGGTTACATCGTGTTTCCGTCACTACAAAACAAATGACGGTAGTATTTTGCGAGTAGCATTATGTGGCGCTTCTGTCTAGACTTCACAGACTTTATATTTTGTGTTTATAGGTGTATAGTGATGCGCCGGAGCATCGACTGCACTTAAACTCGTTTACTAAGAAGGAAACGTACGTGTTACGAAGTAAAGTAGGAAACTACTCATTTAAAATCACCCTATTACTGATATTAGAAAACGCCTTGCGCACGGCATTGTATCTATGTCACGTTGAAGTTTCCACGTATCGGACCGGAATCCACGAGAGTAGGTAGTTACGTAGATTAGAGCTCGTGCATAGGTGGCCGATAACGCAGGCATCTCTCACGTTACCCTGAAAACACTATTTCACTCACACACTTTGTAGTTAATTTACGTTTGTTTGGAGTATGACCACCTGTTTTTAACACGTTTTTATTAGGTTGCTTTTTGATGGTTAGATCTGAGTTTTCTCGTAACATAGCAGTACAGCGAACGGGCCGTGCCGCGTATCCAATGCGTCCTGGCGCGCTATTGTTTCCCTAGATAATTAGTGGATATTGCATTCTACTTATGAAGTGCAATGACCGAAAAACATGATTCCTTCAAGGACTCAGCATTTGTACTTCCTTTTAGCACTTTGTTCGCTAGCTTCGATTCCAATCCACGACGAACTCCGTTTATACACAATCGCTTGCAAAGATTCTAACAACTAATTTTTTTGTTGCAGTGGGAACGCAGAGTACATATCCACAAACTTCAACATGAGGAATAACGTAAAGTAAGTTAGCAATATTATTTTTAATTTAAAAAATGTTTACTTCATTCTTACTTAAATAGTTAAAGTAATAATCAACATCGTGCTATCTTTACAAAGACTGTAAAATACTTAACTGTCCTCCATCAGTTCAGTACTCGCCATCGCAGCTCAAAACTAAAATAAGGTTTTGGTTTGGGTGATATATATTCGCCTTCTATTATATTATTTGATTATGTCGTAGCAAAGAAACTAACTTATAATACTAGCTATCTCAAAACTATTTGTAATAGTTTCATCGATAGAAATCATCATGAAGGCATGTTTTTCTTTCGTTTTTTTTTATATAATACTTAAATAATTTTCAAAACTGGGATCACTAATCTCATTGACATTCATTTTAAAAGCTGCTAAAGTCATTTTCTAGACATATTAGTTTACAGGCTCCGGTTAGCACCATCATCTGGTTTTTATAAATCTTAGAGTTTGAAAAATCTGTGAAATAATTTAGGTATTGTTTTAAAAGTCCAAACATTGAGTATCTACCTACTTCAAGTAAAAAGTTAAAGTCGTAAAATAGATAATTTTAGTATTATTGAAATATACGATTTTCAACAAATAATTTATATTTATCTTCATATTAACAGTGGCCATGATCTCTGAACGTGATGCCACAATGGTCGCTTCACCGCAGCTATCGCATGTGGTCACGCACTGCTGTTATATTTAACATAAATAACCACATAATTTCTACTTTAATATAGGAGAATATACTAAATTAGGAAGATAAAAATTTCATATTTTAAGCAAGAAACGACTTGCTTTTTTCTTGCTAAAAAACTGAGATAGGTAACTTTCCTTTTGGGCCTAAGTCACAAAATTATCATTCTTCTTTAGCTTAGAAAAATATATATTTGTGAAAGCAAAAACCTAAATTATTATTATTTTAAGAAGAAAAGTAAGGTTTGTCACATCTTTCCAAATATCAAATAATCTAGATTACTTACTCAGTAATAGTTTGCAAACATAAAATTATAATAAGAGAAGATCCACAAAATTCTAATTGCAAGTAAATATTAACAAAAACCATATTTAGAGCAGACATAAAAACACTATTAGGAAATATTGAACATAAGTAAGAAATATGAAGCGAAACATCAAAATTCTTATTTGCTCCTAACGTTTATATAGAATTAGCACTTTTTATTGTATTAACCAACCAAGGTTTGCGTCACTGTTATGTTACCGAAGCGAGCTAGTTCTGCTTGTAATATTTTGTAAATGTTCCCGTCCTATATAACGAAAACACCCTGTGGTTATAATAATAACATGCACGTATCATAATATTTTCCAATCAATACATCCGTCGTTGTAGGTATTTTGTTTTGTCAAGACTGTTTCTTTGGAAAATCTTTAAATTGTTTTGATTAGAAAGGGGTCCGTCCCGTTTTGATATTTAAAAAAATGCAAAATATAATAAATAGTCGTCGTTTACTTAAATGGCTTGTATTTAAATACGATATCTTACAAAAATTTCAAGAATGTAAGTAGGATTCGAAGCGCCGATTATTGAACATTACTATAGGTAAACATAGATTTATTGAACAAAACAATGAGATGGTCATAAAAGTCGTTACGGTCGTCACGATGCTACGATGGCCTTGCTGCACCCGACCTGCTGACTCTAGAACGTAAATGTAAAATCATGGTACAATAGATCAAATACCAAACATAATATCCCGTAGAACAGAGAGCCTATTACAAAAAAAACGGTCAAGAGCGAGTCGGACTCGCGCACCGAGGGTTCCGTACAATCATAAATATATTTGGATATGTTATTTTAGGACAGTCTTTAAAAAAGTAGGATAAACGGCAGACAGGTGGAAGGGCGAACAGGCAGACAGTTAATTTACAAATGCTGCTTATGGTGACTGAAAAACGGGCCCAATGCGGATTGGTGGGTGTTAACGACTGCAAATGCAGCCGAGACCAACGGCTTAACGTGCCTTCCGAAGCACGGAGGAGCTCGAGATAATAAATTTTTGGTCACCCATCCCATGACCGAACCTTGCGAACGTTGCTTAACCTCCGCAATCGCTGGTCCAGGCGCTAAACCACTGCGCCACCAAGCTCCTCGTTATTATTATATTACTATATTACTAAGTAGGAACTTATTCTTCGTTTATTCGTACGGCAAATAGTAGGTAATTATACTAATATAATTACCTACTATTTGCCGTACGAAACGTGGTACGTGGTTCTAAAACCAGCCACCAATTTATTATTGTAGTGTTAGGTAGCGCCATCTCTTGACCGATAGTGGAACTATTTTTTCCCCTTAGGTTAGCATGCTTAGGACAGCGCCATATGTTGACTGGTAGTGAAACTAAAAAAATTTTTGTTTGTTTTTTGAATTTCTAAAAAAGTGTGTTATATTGAGACATCGTTTTATTTTTCCTGTAATCTTTACATAAATTACTGTCACATAGAATTATTTCAGATTTTTCTCTTGGCAAACTTCGGAGATAAGGGGGGGGGAACGGTTTTTTTTTTTTTACATTTTTCATCATAAGTCGAAAATTATGCGGCCTAAGAAAAAAGTAAAAATTGTTTTAAAATGTGCAAACAGCGCTCTTTCATATGATACCCCACATGCCCTAGTCACCTCACTTAAAATTTTTAAGACCCCTTTTCAGTCCTTGTTGTAAAAAAAATATTAATTTTATTATTTCTTTCTTATTTGCAAAATAGTTGGGCAAATGTCATCTTAAACTATTCCAAATTTCAAGTTGATACCATTAGTAGTTCTCGAGATATCCAGCTGTGACAGACAGACAGACTGAGTCACACCATAAGGGTTCCTTTTTTACCATTTTGGTACGGAACCCTAAAAAGAAACGCAAGAATCGGGCGGTGTTCGTCCCTCTGCCAGATATTATTATATTAATGAAGAATTGTCACTGGGTCTGTTTAATCACTTAAACCTTATGCCCATGTAGCTAAATAACTAGCAATACACCTTTAGTTCATGTGTTTCATTTAATCAAGAGAGTAGTTTTGAAGTTATAAGGATCTGAAGGTAATGCTAAGCGCACTGAAATATTGTGCTTTATTATGTACGATGTGAGGTTCACCTGTTATACAATGACGTCATTATACATCACAAATCACAGTGTTATAGACCATATAACTATTCTGTTTTAAAATATATCGCAAAAATTTCATCACAGTTGTTTATATGGTTCCATACGCTTTTGGATAAGTCACTAAACAAAAATTGATGTTATTCTTCAGGATCAAAATCAAATAAATTAATCGACAAACATCGTCCGACTATCGCGATTCTTTGTTTGTAATAGACCCTCAGACCTTCAGACAAGGAAATTGCCGTTTTATTAGATTCCAATATCTAAAGATCTCTATTTCCAGAGAAGCACGGATCGAAATTAAAGAAAAACCCCGTTAAGTTTCTTGTATCGATGATAATGGCACTTATTAAATAACTAAACACTTTATGGCCCAAACTGAGTTTGTAAGTTTTCCTTATACGAGAGGCAACAAAAAAGTTGTTTGTATAAACCATATTTTCGTCATTATTTAAAGATATTATTTTTCCGCTAGGAGTAACTTAGTAACATTTTTGCGTATTAACAATAATACGAAAGCTTTAACTTCTTTTCACAAACAAAATGATAATGACCAATAAAATTCAGCAATTTTAACATGTGCGCGTGTTTTTATTTCACGTTTAAATAATAATAATAATAAAAATCTTTTATTGTTCCAAAAAAATATTTATATAAAATGTGACCGTCTAATGGATACAAAATAGTTTAAGAAACTAATCTAATACCCATTTTAGTTAGTTAATTCGGGTTAGTCATTAACTTCATTTCTGATGATCGTTTAGCCTTATCTGGACTTAATTGAAACTCGTGATCAGATGTAATTAAGACGGAATTGAAAATAAACAACAAAAATTACCCATTGTTCATACATTAATTAATGGCAAACGTATTTTCGCAAATTTTAGGGCACTGAAACAAATTAAACGCAAAAACCGCTGAATAAATATTGATGGGCTTTTCACAGTTTAAGAGCTTGGGATTTAACTTAAAATCTAAGCTGTACTTCATCTAATTCCGGAAGATAGAACCGGGGAAACAGCTTGAACTCTCCGTTAAGGAGGTCATTTAAACTGGTCGCTTTAATGTAAAGCACGCCGGTAACGATCAATTGCGATTGTCAATTTTTCCGTCAATGCCATTGTTGGAGCAATTGACAATCGCTTCAATTGCACGCGTAAACGATCAATTTTTCCGTCAATGGGCGTCAATTGCGGAAAAATTGACAATCGCAATTGATCGTTACCGGTGGGCTTAAGTCGCTTCATGGGCAAAAAGTACAAATAAGTAAATATAGATTAAACGATTTTAATAAATACCAACAACAAACAAAATCTGATATGGTGGCACTTTACATGGCTAATTATTATTGATCGTGTATTTACCGTACGAGTACGTACGTCAAATTGATATTTTACTATTTATTTGCCTTATTTACATGAATAAGACAAATGCGAAAAAACACATAGCCTTGTGAAGTGCCATAATCCATTTGACATCGGAATAATCAAAGCTTCTGCACACAATGGGGGTATGTTTGACGACCTCCGTGGTCGAGTGGTTGTCAAGGTGTCGCCATCTCTGAGGTCCCGAGTTTGATCCCCGGCTGGGTCAATTTGGAAACGAACTTTTCTATATTGGCTCAGTCTGGGCGTTTGTAGTTGCACCGTTATCTCTGATTTCTATAACACAGTGGTTAGCTACTTACTTGAGAATCAGAGGAATGTTTGTGATGTTGTTTAATATTTATTTATATTTATGTCACACGCCAACCTATGAGAAAATTCTAACGCGCCGCCTTAATTCATACATAATATTATTTTATTTGCAACAATTATGGTACCATATTTTATGATTTCATAGTACGTATTCAATTCAATTCAATTCTTTATTGTTTCCATGGTTTACAAGGTAACAAGGTAAAAAATATAATGTTTCAAATATTTGACCTGGCATGCAAATATTGGGTAGGTGCAAATTACAGAAGATAACTTTAAAATAGCAAGAAATTTTCACAAATTAAAATTAATGTGTCCGTCCGCCTATAATAAAATTGGCTTGCACATTTAGCTTTAATATCTGGGTGACCGAGCCTTGCTCGGTTATTACAATTTATTGTGATATGGTGGTGTTACAAAACGTAGTAAAAGTAGTTATAATTTATTTTTTATTTTCCAAAAACAAAAAACTAATTGATAATAGTCGGAGTATCACCATCTTTGAAGGACTGTGTACATTTTATGCTGTGGTGCTACTTTACTACACAGCCTCTGCTTGCCGCATAGCATGCTAGCCAAGCCAAGCACCTTTTTTAAAAGTCTTTGCTAGATGGCGTTAGACTACACAAAAGTATCCATATTCTGCGTCGAAAGAAAAACGCATAAAAAATCGAAAACGCGCGTTTTCCCAAACATAAAACTAATCTAGATCGATTTTTTACCCCCGAAAACCCCCATATACCAAATTTCACCGAAATTGTTAGAGCCGTTTCCGAGATCACAGAAATAAATTTATAAATAAATAAAAATACAAGAATTGCTCGTTTAAAGGTACAAATATATACAATGTATGTAGCAGCCGTTGGCAGTCCTTAATAAATAAATGAAATAAAATTTGTAAGTCTTATTTAAGTCAGACTGGTCAAATCCAACCCCGATTTGATCGTATTGAGTTTCGGCGTTTGGCTAACCAAGTTGGACTATCCTGGGTGTGGACATAAATTCGTTAGTCAAAGACTGAAACACGCATTAGTTTTAGACTTCGACTAAGGCTTCTTGTCAAACCTGAGATTTGACTAGTCAAATCGAGCGCCAGAGCTTCAGCGTTTGACTATAACAAATACAAATAAAGTCTTAAAAAATTGGTCCACACATGAGATTTAAATTTTCAATCAGAAATGCGACTCATTTCTACTACCTACGTCATATTCTTATAAGTATTTATTATGAAAATATTTTTAATAAGAAGAAAGACATTTTATTTAAGGCCCACCCGGGTCAGATGCCAAAGAATGATTTGTTGTTTTCAATATGCGAACGTGAACAATAACTGTTGTTTCAACAATCTCACAATAATATGTAGAACAACGGCTCGGTCAGGTCAAAATTACAAAATTCTCTAAATTACATTCTGTTTGTTATTATTACCTATTCCAATGTCATTGCAAGAACTTTCTATTTTATTAGCAGCACACAGTACCAAAGAAAAAATTGAATACCAAGTAAGTAAGAACCTAAATAAATAAATAAAGAGTTTCGAATCTTGAAAATACTTTTGATGAAATAAAAAGGATGAGAGACCACTTATGTATGGCCTTATAATATTAATGGTTATGTCAACTAATAGGAACTAATTAATTGGGTGACTAGAAATAATTAAAGCGATACTTAAATACTAAACCTGGCAGCGGTTTATTTTAAAGGCGACAAAATAACTAAATGGGCGACTAACTGTGGATTACAAAAGAATATGTAAAACGGGCGACTACATGTGGGAGCTAAATAATTTAAGTTAGCAGTAAAAATTCTAAATGTGTGACAAAAATACTGATTGGGCAACTATTATACCAAGTAGGTAACTATATAACTGATTTAAGCTGCCCAACATGGTATTTTCGTCATGTCGATTAGGATAATAGTCACCTTTTTTAAATAATATATGTGCCTTAAATGTTTTGTGTGCCCTAAGGTTGTCGCCCATATAGTAATTTGGTCGCCCGTTCTATAAATAACTAGTTATTCAATTTGTATTTTAAGGTCACCCATTTTAACATAATGTAGTCGCCCTCAGTCCGTCGCCCACTTAGTATTTCAGGTACGCTATATTCAGTATTTAGAATGGGAATTTATTGTTATCCGATTAAATACTACCCCAACTAATTGTTTCTAAATGAATGCAGTTTGTAAATATTTTATCAAAACACATTTGAATGAGGCTTTACTAAAGATGTAATTATGACATAAATGGGCTTTATTGGAATCGAAATGGCCTTTTTTCCTCACTTTTTAGTCCATGAACGGCATCATAATAGTCATTAAAATGCTATTAGGTTAATTATTGACACTAAACGATTATTTTCAATTCCATGAAAACTTTTAAAATATTAATTAGATAATAAAGATCAGATATAATTGCTGCTAAGAACGAATTTTTGGATGGGTTAGGCATTATAGTTATATTTTCTTTCGCTAACGGTAAATCTGATAGAATTATTGCTAACGATATACCTTATATTTTTGGTCATTCTAAGAATAAATAAACTTATTCATCACTTGTTAGTAAGGGTAGTAAGTGTATTGCGTGATTTTTGTGAATTCGACGTTTGACTTTTTATAAAGAAAAGATAAAGAGTTGCAGTGCGTGACTAACAATTTCAAACTAAGTATAGTAAAATATAAAAAGTAAAAAAAATCAAATTGCCTGAATATTTTCTTATAGGTAGGAATAAGCTCACTTAGTAATAGCAAAAAGATTCAGAATTTTCGGTGGCGTAGAAAAATTTAAAAAAATAAAGTCTCTTCGACGTCGCAAATGTAGGAAAGTAACAGCAGAATGGAGATTATAGGTATCTTTGCCTCCACCTGCCACAACCACAACAAGTATTTAAAAAAAGTTTTGACATTATGTATTGAAACTTTTTTTAATACCATGTCGTGTCTAAGAGACTTTATTTTTTTTTATTTTCACGCAACCGAAATTTCGGATTTTTTTTGCTAAGGGACTTCGATCTGATCGAAGCTAAAAGAGCTTATTCTTACAAAAATATTCAGCCAATTTGATTTTTATCGGACATTCCCCATTAGTACATAATAATAATGTATCAAAAATTCACACGTACTGATTGAAGCCAAGGTTAAGCTATAGTTTATTTACAAACAATAACCTCTATAAAATATAGTTCGCTGTAGTGGTAGTAGTAGGTAAAAAAGCAAACAGTGGCCCGTTTGCCGACTACTATTTACTACAAAGAACTATATTTTACAGAGGTTATTGTTTGTAAATAAACTATAAAACCTTAGCTACAATCGGCTGAATTTTCGATACATTATGTACTTGGCAAGCAGTAAATTTAATATAATGAGGGCGCCACTGTGAGGGCACTTATCGTCTTAATGCTAAGGCATGGTAATAAAATTAAGGAATGGCTTAAAAACATTGATTTAAATTTATTGTTAAGTACTAATACTGGTTTGAGTTTATTTATTGAGGAAAATTAATTTGCAAACGAAGGAATCGCAAAACTCTCACAGCCTAACGACATTAAAGAGACATAAACCTTTTTTAGTAACTACCTACATGGAGGCTTTGTTCATTAATCGAAAATACTTGAAAAGAAACTTCAAGAAACTTTTCTGAGAAATCTAATCCCACCAAAAACATTTTCATGTAAATGTTGCCAAAATTACCATATAGCTCGCACTGTCAAAAAGTTATCAGACCTCTAGAGCCAAGCTTCTAACTCTACGCGCCCTACTCTACAAGCATTTACTTCAAAAACTCGACACCTTAGTCAAAATATGTGCCGTGGCTGTTTAGTTAGTACAAGAACTATAGTTTATTGGAAAGTAATGAACAGTTAATAAATTTTCCATGTAGCGAAATGGCCAGACCAAGCCACATATATTTTAACTAAGGTGTAGAGTTTTTGAAGTTAAGGCTTGTAGAGCTAGGGCGCGTAGAGTTAAAAGCTTGACTCTAGAGGTCTGATAACTTTTTGACAGTGCGAACCAAATGGTAGTCTTTGATTATATATTATCAAAGACGGTAGTCATGGCGCATGTCATGGCGCATTTGCGCTTTGGCGCTGTACACATTTTTACTCTATCGAATGTTTTACGTGCGTTATTTTTAACGACTTTTTCGATAGCTGTTCGTGCTACGGGTACAGAAAAGTCACTTCTTCGAGGGAAGGATTGACCTAAGGCAAGGAAGGCCGCTCGCGCAAGGTCTAAATAAATAACCTTGATGAGATTCCCTCATTATTAAGTTGCATTGTCTATTGTTGAGTCGGCTCATAAATTATGTATTTTAAATCACACTTGACTATTGTTGACAACGAAATCGCACCGTTCGTTCAACTCAATCGAAAGCATATGCGTCCGTAACGGTTCATCCTACAATAGTCCTGTCGTGGTACAATCCAGTCCTTGGGCGTACCGTTCGAGACCGGTTTGTGAGTCTCATTTTTTTCCACCGTGTACCTTACCGACTTCTCAACTTGATGTATGTGCTGTACAGCTACCCATTGTCTCATTGGACACGTTCCAATGTTTACAGTCACGGTTCGTTGCACTGTCAAATTTATTTTGTCATTTGCTTAGAATTGTAATTGTTTCTGGAGTGGCCTTTTATGTTTGCTTTGTGTCAGTGGTTTTTGTATGGGAGCATACAAAATCTTACTGTGTCAACTGATGTCTTGATTGTTGGAAACCAGGTACCTGGACAGATTTTGTACGATTTTGATAAATAGGAATGATAAGGGTAACTCTTACCGGGCATATTAATAAATGACCAATGGATTTCAAAGCCGGTGTTAATAATTGTGCTTAGTTTTTGGGTTGGTCTATGAATAGATTAAATCATGCCGGTTTAGATGTACATAATGGTTTTCATTAAAAAACACGTTACATTTGTCGTAGCACAATAGGTATTTTTAATTCAGAAAATTGGCTACGAATGTTGATTGTTCTAAACTTGTTTTTCATAAAGTCAAGAAGGAGCCATACAAATATAGCTTACATAATTTATAAGAAACTGTTAAAGAGAAACCTTCTAATAACATGACTTTTCCCTCTTTGCTATACAAGAAAATCATAAATTCCATACACATACCTATCCAACTCTCAGATTTTCTTTACTGAGAAGGCAAGCTTTCACACATTGATTAAAGAGAGTTTATCTGATCAATACAGCAACAAATCATCTTTATTACTTTTAAATAATACCTTAAGGAATTTACTACTTTAATAATAATAAGAAGGACAATTACAGAGAAAAAGCATACAAGAGGCGGCCTTATTGCTATGCAGCGATATCTTCCAGGCAACCTTTGGATGAAAAATAAATAAAGATAGGACTAAAAGGGGAGTGGGGTGCAATGATTATGAAAGGAATAGTGCGTTTGAAAATAAATATACCTAAAGATAAATACAAATTAAAACTAAAGGAAAATTATACATATAAATAGTCAGTCAGAATAAGAGGAAAGGAAATAACTTCTAACTCTATCTCGGAAGGAACTAAGAGGCTTAGCTTTTTACTTTACTTAGATGTATTCATTATTATAATATACAATTAAGTACAATTTGAAAGCAATTCTACGAAAAAAAAATTCAACTAATTCGAGAAATCAATAGATAGGCATTTGTTTTTGAAAACTAAATTGAATAAACTTCACTGTAGCCATGCCAGTCGTCCCTAAAATGGTGTCTAAAATGGGAAAATCCGAATTATGTGTAGAAAGTATGTTGCTATTACACTTTGACTAGATCTACAGAAAATATCTAGATCTAAATCCTGCTCAGCGGTTAATAATTCTATTAGAGGGGATATTATTACGATACAGGTATCGACATATTATCAAGACTAGAAAATATTATATGTCAATAAAATCAAAATTATGTTAATCAATACCACTAGGTATCCATAGTGAGTGATACTCCCCCTAAAACTGTAAAATAGAGTAACAGAAATGTGAAACCAATATGGTGGAGAGTAAAAAACGCTATTTAATTAAAGTTAACTTTTTTAATAAAATATAAATAAAAAATAAATTAAGCCTTTATTACTGTTTTACAAGTTATAAAAATAAATGTTAAAAAAATAATTACTTTCGGCAACCGGTTTCACTTCCAACAGCTTGTCTTTCGACAAAGGCCTCCTCTAAAGTTTGCCACTTAACTCTATCTCTCGCGGTACGAATCCATTCTGGACCAGCAACAGCTTTGATATCATCCTCCCATCTTTTTTGCTGTCTACCCCTGCTTCTTTTATTTCCTCTTGGGTACTATTCCGTTATTGTTTTAGTCCACTTTCAATATTTACTCTTAACATGGTGTCCCGTCCAGCGTCATTTTAATTTTCTATATACTGTCTGTACCTTCTTAAATTTTGTTTTTTCTTTTATTTAATTTAACCGTATTGTGTCTCTTCTCCTTAAGCCTACCACACTTCTCTCAATTCCATTTTGGCACACCTTTAGTTTATTTTCCTGTAGCTCTGTTAGGGCCCAAGTTTGACATCCGTATGTCAAACATGGTAGGATACAAATATTAAACACCTTCCTTTTCTCAGTCATTGGCATATCTTTATTTTTCATTACTTCGCTTAGTGACCAATATCTTCTCCATGTGTTAGTTATCCTACTATATATTTCTTTCTGCTTTATAGAGAGACCCGCTTTTGCACTTTTATCTGATAATTTTTGTAGCATTTGTTCCAATCTCCATGGGTATTCTCAGCAAACAGAATTAAATCGTCAGCAAATCTTAGATGATTAATTTTTCTCCATTTACGATTAATCCAATGTTTTGCCAATCTAAGTTCCTAAATTCCTAACTTTTTTTAATACAATCTTTATAAAACAGAAAAGATATAAGAATGTTTGAGGATTTTTCGTCTTACACGACTCTATCGTACCATAACGAGTTGACGTAACAGCGCCGAATCGTGCCAATTATCTTTAATTGGTGTGATGATTTCAATGAGGCGTCTGCCCAACAGTGGACCATCACCTGTTACAAGAAAAAAAAATATAATTGAGGAGCATGAGAACAAACACCGATAAGTCGCATTTAAAAAAAAACTTTTTTCCTTCACAAAATGTTGAATTCTTTACCCTTCAGAGCAAAAACTTTATTCAAAAACAGCTATTTCTACCTTTAAAAAAATGCCAAAATACTGTGATCAAATCTAAACCCGACAAATGAATGTCATGACAAATGAACAAGAAATAATAGCGCCAAAAACCGATATATCTAAACATTTTTACCTCGAGAAATTAAGTATACTTTCCGTTTCGTTTCACACAAATATCTGGGTCACTTTTAACTACAAATTGACGTACTCTATTTTTGTACTATTGTTACACAAAAAAATTATAGTTAAGCTGTTTTATAATTTTTGAAAAAGATGATAAATTGGATATAGTGGTTTTTGTTCGGATGCTCCTCAATTAAGCTTAGAATGAATTCAATGGTTACCTATCTTAAATTCGAAATTTGTCTGTACGAATTAATTTTTGCCGTTATCATTTTGGCCCTTTTTGTTTTCCATAATTTTCATTTTACCGAAAACACAATTGACAAATTATTGTCACTTATATTTTTTTAAGTTCCATATGTTTTGACATCTCACTCAACGTTTGGCCGAAACTATTATAATGTATTATGTATCCAATATTATTAAAATACAACACTTTATCTGACAAACAACTAGAATCCTATACCTATCTAAAATTCGAAATTTCTCTGTTTAGTTAGTTTAGTTTACCGAAATCGTTTAACATCTTTTTGTTTCCCATAATTATGATTTTTACCGAAAACACAATCGACAAATTATGAAACTTCCGAATTTAACTTATTTTTTTTTCAAATTCGATATGTTTTGACATCCCACTCAATGTTTGGCCGAAATTATTATTGTTAGAAAAACGTCTCCAATAATATTAGAATGCAACACTTTATCTGACAAAGAATCCTATACCTATCTTTTGAAAATAAGAAAAACGTATCCAAGGTGTTACCCACAAAATATACTAAACGTAGGTA
The DNA here is from genome assembly GCA_943789525.1 of Agriphila geniculea. Taxonomy (NCBI): domain Eukaryota; kingdom Metazoa; phylum Arthropoda; class Insecta; order Lepidoptera; family Crambidae; genus Agriphila; species Agriphila geniculea. The sequence goes on along the minus strand of OX038870.1, from coordinate 15,706,658 downwards.
TACGAAATTATTATTGCAATCTCACATAGTAACATTATTATAATTAAAATTTATGCATGGAAGCAAGCATGCAGCATGCAAGCAAGAATGCAGCATGCAAGTCAAAGTCAAATAAGCTTTATTCAAATAAACTTAATTATTAAGTACTTTTGAATCGTCTATATTTTCCTACCACCCGTTCCAGACTTTTTTAGCTGACAAGAAGAACGGGCGCAAGAAACTTATCAGCTGTAACAGCCATAAGTAACGATATTTACAAACTTTAATATATCGTTACCAAATAATTACAACAGGGTGACAGGATTATTGGCAACAACATAGACTTATTGTTATATTACTTCAACAAAGTACTTATAGTAGCAAGTTATGTGTTACATCATTTCCACGCATTTTGATCTTTAAGATAATCGTCTACTTTATAATAACCTTTACCCATGAGCGTTTTTTTAACATGGTTTTTAAATTCATGCAAAGGAAGATCAATCACTTGTTGTGGAACTTTATTAATAAAGGCTATGCCTTTCCCCATAAATGAACCTCTAGTTTTTGCAAGCCTTGGAACGGCAATTTTATCTTTATTTCTTGTATTAAACTGGTGAATATTGCTGTTCTTAGCAAATGAATCATAGTGTTTCCTTACATAAACTAAATTTTCATAAATGTTTTGGCCTGCCAAAGTTAAAATATTTATTTCTTTGAACAATTCTCTCAAGGTATCTCTTCGCCGTAGATTGTATATGGCGCGAACAGCTCTTTTTTGGAGTACAAAAATATTTTCAATACTGGCAGCTGAGCCCCACAATAGCAGTCCATATGACATTACACTATGAAAATAACTAAAGTATACTAACCTTGCCGTTTCAATATCAGTTAAAAGCCTTATTTTCTTAACAGCGAATGCCGCTGAACTAAGTCTACTTGACAAGGCCTCAATATGTGGATCCCATTGCAGTCGAGAATCTAGTGTGATACCTAGAAATTTTGTACTCTCAATAAACTCGACTTCATCGTCATTCAAATTAATATTTAATTTTGTCTGCTCAACATTAGGTAATGAGAATTTAACACATTTAGTTTTTTTGGGGTTAAGTGCTAAATTATTACTATTAAACCAGTATGAAACTAGAGAGGGCACTATTTACTTCGTCCGAACAGTTATTACCTCTGTTTACTTTAAAAACTAAAGAAGTATCATCCGCAAATAGTACTGTCTCACATAAATTATTCGCGTAGTTGGGAAGGTCATTTATATAAATTAGAAACAACAATGGGCCCAATATTGATCCCTGTGGCACACCCATATTGATGGGGGCTCCGGTAGATTCAGTTCTATTAATCACTACTTTCTGAGTTCTATTGTACAAATACGATTTCATAAGACTAACTGATTTATCAGAGACACCATAATGTTCTAGCTTCTTTAATAGTGTTTGATGATCAACACAATCGAATGCCTTAGAAAGGTCACAGAAAATGCCAATTACATCTTGCTTTTCTTCCCAAGCGTCAAGAATATGTTTGAGAAGTGCAATTCCAGCATCAGTAGTACTTTTACCCTTGGAAAATCCAAACTGATTTTTATGAAGTATATTATTGTATGTGAAGTAATCTAATAATTGGGAATATATATTTTTTTCAAATATTTTACTAAGTGCTGGTAGTATAGATATTGGCCTAAAGTTAGCTGGGTCACTTTTATCCCCAGATTTAAAAAGAGGAATCAATTTACTATTTTTCATTAGATCAGGAAAGACCCCTTCGTCAATACATTTGTTAAAAATAAAAGCCAAGTAAGGGGCTAGTATATCAATTATTGATTTAATAATGCTTGTTGACATGCCCCAAAGATCTTCTGTTTTTTTAACATTAATTGTTTTAAAAGCTTTAATGATATCTGCACTATTTATATATTTAAAGGAAAAAGTTTCATTGCACTTATCAACACTAGACTCCAGAAGGGAGACAGCGATGTTGGGACAAGCACTAAGAGTACTGGTAGTTTCTGCAGGTATTCTAGCAAAGAAATCTTCAAAAACTTTAGCGACCTCATTGTCAGATTCAAAAGTTTGATCACCAGTTTTTAAACAGAAGGAATTTATATTGGATTTTGATTTACCCGTTTCTTTATTAATAATATTCCAAGTAGCCTTAATTTTATTGTCAGCTAATTTAATTTTATTTGAAAAGTACTTGGACTTTGCTAAGATACAAACTTCTCTGAATGTTTGTGAATACTTCTTGACAAATTCAATGAAGTTAGGATCACAAGAAGTAGCTTTCTCTGCATAAAGTTCGTATAATTTCCTTCTGCTCTTATATATACCGGGTGTGGCCCAGTCACTAAATTTCGTACTATCATTACATTTGATCACTATTTGTTTAAAAGTTTCACTAAATTCAGTTTGAACTATGCTAAATAAATGATTATATAGGTTATTGGCTTCAAAATTTGGTTCTGGTAATGTTTCAATTTTACTTGTGACATTGATTCTGAATTTTTCAATACAGTGTTTTTTTATTGGCCTACACATTATTTCCCGTTTAGGTGGAACATGATGGTGCTCAATGGAGGCTAATTGTCCACTATGGTCGTATTTAATACAATTTAAAATTGATTTTTCAATGACATTACAGTTACAGAAAATATTATCTAAGCAGGTTGCCGATGTGGGTGTGATACGCGTTGGTTCATTAAAAATATGTAGCAAATTAAATGATTTAAATAAGTTTATGAACCTACTCGACAGTTTGGCTAATTTAGGGTCTAAGATGTCGACATTAAAATCTCCGCAAATCGCGACTTTTTTATTCTTCCTACAGGTCATTTTTAAGACTTCCTCCATAGTGGACTCAAACTCAGAGTAATTTGCGGTGGGGGGTCTGTATACGCATACTATAATTATTTGATCAAGTTCCACACAAGACAGCTCAATGGTTCGTTCAATTGAGAGGGATACTACATCTTTGCGTTCTTTATATTGTAAACTATCATGTAGAATAATAAGTGACCCCCCTCTTATAGCAGATTTCCTATTAAACGAGCTAGCAACTTTGTAATTATCCAAACTTAAAACTAATTCGTGCTTTTTCAACCAATGCTCAGTAACACATAACACATCAATATCTTCAGAATTTAAGAATAAGCTTATTTCTAAATCTTTGCCAGAAAAGCCTTGCATATTCTGGTGTACAATTCTTAAACAGTTAGGCTTTTCTATTGTTAAGTCAGGGCTAGAGGACGCCTCTATTGTCTTAAACGGTAATTTAAATGTAAACAATTATTATTACTTGAATCAAGTAAAATGTTATTTTTATTTGGAACAGATTCCAAAGTTGAATGACAAATGTCAAAAGTTGACTGCTCAATAAAAGCAGTTGTTTTACTAGCCAGATTATTGGCTAAATGTTTAAAGTAAAAAGATAGCGATAATGCTATTTGTCTCTTAAAAGAACTAGGCAGATAGAATTTATCTTTTGTCAAGTAAAAACTATTGAATAATTTATTGATGTCAATTATGTGCAGCTGTTCACTATTATGAAATGCCACTGTATTCAATGTTAAGTTCAACTGATACCTAAAATTATTTTCTCTTTGTGGCATACTTTTGCTATATGGGAATGTGAACAAAATCACTTTTCTCACTTTTAGAGAACATAAGGAATTACAATAATCTAACAATTGGTTTTTGTTCACATTACCCCTATTTCCTATTAAAATTATCAAATTAGTGTTTTCATTAAATGATTTTTTAACAATAATTTTCATCATGTCATCCATAGTTGACCCAGGCATACAATAAATAATTATATTTTCCTTGGAGTGTTTCTGAATTAATTGGCCTAGATCCTTACCCATCTCATCGCAAAACATAATTGTTTCGCAACAGTTATTTTCAGAACAAGGATTAGTTTTGATTGAATTGCAAGTGTATGAGACCTCTGGTGGTTCACATATTAAGTGGGTAATTAGGTTAGTTGGGTTATTATCAGAAACTTCAGGCTCACTCACTGAGTAGGTAGGTAAATGCTCTGGGGAATCCTGAACTTCATGACATTGTCTTATAATAGTATTGTGGTTCAAACAGCTACAATTCTGTTTTTTGCCAAGGGATTCGAAACGGTCTGAATTATAATTACACATGTCAATCATGTCATTTGCAGCCATCATTTGGTAATTTAGCTGTTTGCGAGAAAAATTACTTAAATTATTGTACATTTCCATTAGTGAAACTTCCAAATTGTCAATTTTTTCACTTAATTGATTATTTACCTTTTCACATTCTTTACTGTTATTACATGATGCCCTATTAATTACATCTAATTGCCCTAATAATTGCTTACGCTCTTTCCTCAGCTTTGAAAATTGGCTATAGTAATTTTGCCTTTTTATCAACCTTTGAGTTTTCTTAATATATCTATTTAAGCGGATGTATTTTTTTATTTTCTTTCCACTATTAAGTTGACAATTATTTCTAATGACAACAGATTTGTCATTATAGTTATTACATGCCAAGGTTGAATTATCATAATATATTGCAGAATCACATTGCTGTAACTCGCTAAACAGGCTTTGAGAATGCTTCTCTTCTACAAAGGTTTTATTTTCTTTTTCTAACTCTAAAATGGTCTTTTGAGCAAGAGACAAGCATGCAGCTTGCAAGTAATCATGCAACAGCATGCAAGCAAACATGCAGCAGCATGCAATCAAGCAAGCAGCAGCATACAAGCAAGCATACAGCATGCAAGCAAGGATGCAGCATGCAAGCAAGCATGCAACATGCACGCAAGCATTATGGAGCTCCATTCGCATCGCTCACCCCTCCGCTGCGAGTGGTCAAAACGCTAACCTGACCTAATGGTCTTTGCATTAAAAGCGCCCCCGGCAAGCAAACTGCCAACATCCAAGCAAGCATGCATGCCACATGCAGCTTGCAGCATGCAACATGCATGCAAGCATTATAGAGCGAGTGGTCCACTAACCTAACCTAACCTTCAATACTACACGTTGTCGCGTTACGGAAGGTAACGGAGCAAAATTTGGAAGAAAGCTAAATAAAAAAATAAAGTTGAAGTTCAAGAGTTTATTTTACAATGACACGTCCTAGCACAGAAATTTGGATAACAACTACGGCGGTTAAAAAACTAGGTAGGACTAACAAAGTAGGACTAGGGTGGGACGTAGACGGGAACAGGACAGGCACGCAGAGACGTGGATCCAGGTAGCAGGGGTAACAGGAAGCAGGCACGAAGCAGGCATGAAGCAGGCAGGCAGATATGGAGTCCTGGCGGAGCACAGGAGGGCACGTGGTTCAGTACGGACGTGGTTCAGCGTGACGGCACAGGGGTGGCACGCAGTCAGACCCCCGACGTAGCGCCGCGCCGTAGCGTAATACCAGCGGGACGCGCTGATGGGCACGGGCGCGTGTCCGTGTAGACCGACGTCGATGGTGGCGCGGATAGTGCAAGGGCCCAGGGGAGAGCTCCCTCTGCAGGTCAGGCGGAAAGGTGCACGACGTCCAGGTGGGTCGAGGACACGTCCGGGATTTGCTGAGGTGGTTCGTGCCGAAGGTCGAGGACCGTGCCCCGAAGAAGCCGCTATTTACAATTATAGAATAATAGAACGCATTTTTTTACAATTATAGAACGTAGGGTAGAAATATGGCGGCAGCTATAATATAGCCGGACAAGCTCGTGGAAAGACTGACTCACCTGAGCTGCCGACCGCGCTTTTATACCGTCGGTATTTATTTTTTAAAATTCTACTCTACATTCAAATATAAGAACACAGAACAGTATTGTACAAAGGTTTTTATCTATAGCTACGCTGAAGACAAGCTGGAAATCTATGGCTTTGACATTGAATGAAAAAATTAGCACGTTGCTATGGCAATTATAGTGACAGACATATGTTTACAAATAAATAATTTTCTCTGCAAAGAATAAAATGGTGTTAAATAAGATTCAACCCGACATAAGAATACAAAATGCAATGTGAAATTATCATGGGAAAAGTTTCACGGCCCTATAATGGTCCGTTCCTATGATACAAGCCCTTTAAGGTACATATTCCTCCTCACCCCGTTTCTTAGCTTTATTTACACTAGATTACCTATTTATCCTACTTATACGTATGGTTTTATAGTTTCCTTCGGTTTACGTTCTTGGGAACGTTTGCAAAGGACCTCCTTAAAGTAATAATATAACATTACAACGTGGAGTCGGTTTTTCAACGATTCGTTTCTGTTATTGACTAATATACAAGACAAATTAGGGTTAAAAATACACCCGAATTTTCTAAATCGATTAAATATTATGAAACACGAAATTGTATCAAAAGTTACTTCAATCATTAATAATTTCTAGTAAAGAAAATTATAGTTAGAAAAACATGTCAAAAGAAAAATAAGTGAATAGATATTTGAGTAACAGTTTTTCTGGAAAATGAAACATTAGTAAAATAAGTTTAAGTTCTAACAAAATTATGTAAAACAAGCAGTCTGGTATTTAAAACGTCAACGTACCGTTTCCGAACAATTGTAATTCGAACAGAAAAGTTTCGAAAGTATGATAGGTTACCAAATTCAATTCTTAATCATCAGAGCCATTTTAATGTTCCCACTACTGGGCATGGGCCTCCCCTCCTTATAGATAAGGTGGATAAGCCAAAACAACGAATTACCCCACTTAGCCCCACTAAGTGTCCCCAAGGTGAATCGTAGTTATTGCTTTCTCTGTGGTGAATATAAGTATCAACTAGTGGCTCCGTGAGCTGTAGACCTCGCGTTAAACAGTAGCTCAAATGGTACATTTTTAATAAACAAATAACACAGTATAGATCATAGTAATATAATAAGTCTATGGTATAGATATTACTTTTGCAACTAATAAGTATCTATACTGTGTCAATAATTACCAAATAATTACACAGTCCTAGGTTCTGTCACAAAGTCACAACCTTACACTGACATGCAGGTCAGTGCAACCCATAGACATAGAAATGGTGCAACCTTATTTATTTTCAAATTTCGAATATTGGTCAGAAATGTGCTGATTGATGAACTTTTCAATCTTTAAAAAAAAAAAAAAATTTACTTTGCACCGCTAACAAAAAAGTTTTGTAACACTTTTGATCATTTTTCGTAATTGTTGGAATATGTCTTTTTTTACATATCTCCGTCATTTCGAAAAATTTCGAAAAACTGGCCCGACTGAAAAATTCTATATAATTATCAAACCTGCTCAGAAAATTTCACGAGAATCGGTTGAGAAATGCGACCTATAGAGGAGAACAAACGGACAGCCGCCGGAAGGACATACGAAATAGTTTTTGCCCAAGCGGAAGCAGAGACGCTTCGCTCGCACTTCGTGCTCGCTCGGTTAATAAGAAGTGAAAATATAAAAGTAACATTCTCCATTGACTATTCAATTTCTGTCAACGAATCTTTCGTAAAGCTAAAGGCGAGCAAATGCACCAGTGGGCCGCTTGGTGAGGCAAAGTGGAAGGCCGGTTTTTGGTCATCCGTCTGATGACTGAGTGATAGTTCGTCGATAGTTATGAACCGCCCGCCGAAATCTCACCTAGCCCAATTGCGCGACATCGACCTCTAAAGCTAGGGTTTCCTAGGATGACGGCACCGTCATCCTAGGAAACCCCCTTTCTTAAGAGCAGGTGCCGCGGGAGCGGCCGGCGAAGCGCCATAACGACGTTTTTGTAAAATTTACTTTCAATATAGCCTTGGTTATTTCACTCACTGTTTTCCGCACTTTAACGGTGTAGCATCCGTTAATATACAGATTAACTAGTAGAAAAATTCTCATTTTAACTGACTCGATCAGTGTCCTCTTCTGTACCCGTGACAACGTGTATACGGTTGAGTAGACGTAAAATCGTAACAAACTGATTTTCGCATTTATAATACTTTATATTATTAAGGATATACACTTAATTGTAATACCTTATTGCAGATAAAGAGAATCATGGAAAAACCCCATTCGTGAAATCATAATCACTCAGGTGAAACTTAAAAATGTGTTATTTGTTTTATTTATGAATATTCATTAAGTATATCATTTAGCTCTTTTGAACATAGAATAGATTATGATATATAAGCTTGTAAGGTGTAGTACTGTTTATTATCATTATGGTTGCCTAATTTTTATACTATTTGTTAATCAGTAGTAAGACCTGTAAACCAGCCTTTAATATTATATTTTTAAGGGATTCTACACTACAAATGTGTTTTAAACACTTTTTATTATATCTTATAACATTAAAATCAGCTAAGTTAAAATCGCGCTTAGTGATTACTCTGCAGACAGTACAAAAAGCTAAGAACCAGTTTTTAAAAGCTCTTTTACTTGAATTTAAAATACCAGAATTCCAGCCAGAATTCCGGCCATGCTAAAAGCAGTAACATCGAGTCGGTAATCCTTTACTGTATTATAGTGGTGATGGTGGCCACATAATTAAGAACACCAGTTGATTTTCATACCAACCAAAATACCTTTAAAGCGTTGGTTCTCCGTCAAAGACTGACCGAGCCGTGATCTGGTGATGGCCATCCAGGGAATGATTGGAGAAAATCCAGATATATATACATATACAGGGTTATTTGTAGAACACCAACAACCTCGCAGGAGTAGATTACTAACATCATAAACAACAACATTTGTTCTACGACTTTTGATAATTCGTTAGATTTTACTTTCATACAAAAAAATATCATTTGAATTTTCCTTTCGTATGTTCATAACTCTACGCGCGGCGCGCGGAGCGCCTGCCTGCCTAGCATGACCGATTTATATCGCGTGATATAGCATTTTATCGACACTCAACTGTCAAATTCCTTTGTCTTTTTGACAGTTAAACGTGATAAAACGCTATATCTATCACGCGATATAAATCGGTCATGCTAGGCAGGCTGGTGCGCGCCACCGCCCGCCCCGCCACCGTCCATAGACGTAAAAAATGTCAAACAGTACAATAAAATCATTTTTGGTGAATGTATTGAGTTATGATAAAAGTCGTAGAACAAACATTGTTGTTTATGATGTTGGTGATCTACTCCTGTGAGGTTGTTGGTGTTTTACAAATAACCCTGTATAGCGATACACACCCAACTGGTCTGATCTGCTTTCTAAGAGATGTAAGGATTCGTTTAAAAAAACCGCGGACTCAGCGTAAAAATGTATGGAAATCCCGAAACTGAAACTGAATGACCGACCCTTGCGAAAGTTGCTTAATCTTCGCAATCAGGCGCTATGCCACTGCGCCACCGAGCTCCACTCGATTTATACGTAATTGTATTATTTTGTATTCTGTGGCCCTACATGTTAGCTGTAGGTACATGGATCCAAACCCGTATTTGAAACACTATTTTGAGCTCCACGTATCTCTTCTCATTCCACTGCGCTTGACTATACGAATGAAGAAACCAGACAAAAATAAATTGAACAGAAAGTAAATTGAATACAGCTTTGCTTGAGTGCAGCCGACACAACTCCCTATCTATCCCATTTCACTGTCGAAAGTTACTTTGTTCTACGTCAATCATAAATTATTTTAACACGTCCTCACAAGGCTTTCAGGAAAAACATGTGCGTACTCACGTCTGAACACACATAATGTTAGGTATACAAGTATCTAACCATTTAGGAGCTCGAGCAGACAGAAAGCGTTCAGGCGTTCCGAGTTCCGCGTTCTGCGTTCGGTGTTCTTTGTAAGTAGTAGACTTCTATAGCGTCGCGCAGACACAGTGGCAGTCAGTGTGAATGCTCGCGTTCAGGAGTTCTATTGACAGAATTACAAAGAACTCGCAGAACGAATTAAGGTATGATTCCGATCTCCGCAGCAGCAGCAGTGTTGCCGCAGCAGTGCACTCCAAATTGAACCCTAATGTTACGTTTGAAAGGCTCAATTTGATGTGAGCGGAGAAGCGACGCGACACTGCTGCGCAGCAGTGCTGCGCGACACTGCTGCCGCAACACCACTGGTCCCCATACATTCTCTATAGGTTTATATGAGACTACATTCCGAGCTCGGCAGCAGTGCTGCGCAGCACTGTCACGCAGCAGTGTCACGCAGCAGTGCTGCTGACATCGGAATCATACCTTTACTGGCAAGAAATATACTGCCAGCCAGCATTTCTTTTGTATATATAGTCTTTCTTCAGTTGGTGTCTTGTTTTCTATTTCATTTTTTATCCAATTCAGAAAAAGAACAATCAACTCTTCTTTTTCATCTCGCTCAGTGTTAATCGGATGCACCCGTATCTTCTTTTCTTTTTGGACTCTTCTAAACTCCACAAAAGCAATTCTTCGTCTTCTGAAGACGAACTATCGAAATACATGTTTCACACACAAGTTAACTTAGCGTTCTTGACCGCCTACCATGTGTGTAAGAACTCGGGTCGAACTCAACCGGACGAACGCGGGTTGAACGCTGAACGCAAGCTCTTGATCAGTGAAAGGCGTTCACTGGTCTTCTTTAGAATACCTAATATATACTCGTTGATCTTGCGATATTAATAGCAAGAAGACACTTCATTAACAACAAATAATATTGTAGTATTATCATATTATATTTATAACTAAATGGTCCTTATCCATCCATAAGGAAAGCTTCTGTTGTGCTCGGTTGGAGTTTAAAATAACTAATGATAGTCTATTCATTGTTAAAGTACTAGCGCCTTGTATTATTACATATTTAAGGCGACTAAATCCCTCAGGGACGTTCTCATCTTAATTAACTTTTTTGCTCGCTGTTCATAATATATTGAAAATGAAGCTAAGGATCCATAGCTTAAAGTGGCCACTTTTTGCTCTTTTACCTACTATACTACCCTACAACGAACTATAGTTTACTGATGTTATTGTTTGTAAATAAACTCATATGTAATTAAATGCCACTGTACATTATAAATTTTCGATACATTATGTACTTAGCGAGCAATAAATTTAATTAAGATGAGGGTGACGCTTTGATTGAAGTCTATAGGGCCCTTAAATAGCTATATCAAAATATGCAAATTAATTTAACCACAGACAGAGATCGCGACTAGTGTAATACAATATTGTATCATGCCACAATTTTAAATGCTTATTCAAACATTTTAACAATAATTCACACACAAGGAAATAAGAAAGATTTTCAGTTTTCGTAATCTCTTAAAATTTTCGACAGTTCTCAACATTATGTAACCCTGAACTTTTATTTCATGACCTTAAAAGTTTATGCGGATCCAACCAGTTACATGAAAATGTTTAGGGAAGCAATTTTCTTGTAAACACTTTTGCGGGTTCTTTGTTTCTCAATGGCTGTTTTTTTTTGTATTTAATAGGCAGGAATCTTCGCGGGTACCTATGCCGGACAACTGATGAAACTTGTTGTCTTGATTCTCATCAAAACAACAAGTTTCATCATTAGCTATGTATTATTATATTATTATTTTTCTTACTATCTACACTCACAATTGTATATACACGTACATTTTGTTCGTGGATAAGAAAAAATCCGTAGTGCAACATTGTGCATCATTAAGGTGCTATTTGGAAGCACGTTGCCAACTGCAACTGCAACAGCACGTGCAGCGGCTGCATGAAGTCGGCCGCAGCTGCACTACTGGTTTGTATGTATTTATATGAAATGGCTTTCAAGCGCCGCTGCAGTTGCATATGCAGCCGACGGCGACTGCTGCAGCGGCGCTTGAAAGCCATTTCATATAAATACATACAAACCAGTAGTGCAGCTGCGGCCGACTTCATGCAGCCGCTGCACGTGCTGTTGCAGTTGCAGTTGGCTGCATGCTTCCAAATAGCACATGTAATAAGCAACTTTTTACTCTTTGGGGTTCCGTACCCAAAGAGTAAAAACAGGACTTTATTACTAAGAGTCTGCTGTCCGTCTGTTTGTCTGTCTGTCACCAGGCTGTATCTCATGAACCGTAATAGCTAGACAGTTGAAATTTTCACAGATGATGTATTTCTGTTGCCGCTATAACAACAAATACTAAAAACAGAATAAAACAAATATTTAAGGGGGGCTCTCATACAACAAACGTGTTTTTTTGCCGTTTTTTTGCTTTATATTAATAACGACAACAGATAGACAGTTGAAAATTTCGCAGATGATGTATTTCTGTTGCCACTATAACAACAAATACTAAAAACAGAATAAAACAAATATTTAAGGGGGGCTCTCATACAACAAACGTGTTTTTTGCCGTTTTTTTGCTTTATATTAATAACGACAACAGATAGACAGTTGAAAATTTCGCAGATGATGTATTTCTGTTGCCACTATAACAACAAATACTAAAAACAGAATAAAACAAATATTTAAGGGGGGCTCCCATACAACAAACGTGTTTTTTTGCCGTTTTTTTTGCTTTATATTAATAACGACAACAGGTAGACAGTTGAAAATTTCGCAGATGATGTATTTCTGTTGCCACTATAACAACAAATACTAAAAACAGAATAAAATAAATATTTAAGGTGGGCTCCCATACAAGAAGCGTGATTTTTTTTGCCGTTTTTTGGTACGGAACCCTTCGTGCGCGAGTCCGACTCGCACTTGGCCGGTTTTTAATTTATAGGCGCGTTTATGGGCTCATTGTAGTATCAACTATGTGGTGCAGGGTAACGCAATACAAAAATGTTTTGATTTCAATTTGTACATTTTGTTTTACTGAATTTCATAGGATTTTTATTCTTGCTTTAAAATGTCTGATGAAGAAAATTTCACTCCGCCCTATATTTTAGATGCAGCGACGGAAATGACTCATATTCAAGGTACCTAATATAAGCAACTTTCTTTTCTAACGTTGATCCTTTATTCAGTAGGTTCAATCCCAATTGTATGAGAATAGATAGTGTATGAAACTGTACATAACTAGTTTACGGCTCAGTTTTTAAACACACACTCGTGTTTTAATACCCCACATTATGCATCAGTTTCATAAAAATCATAAACTTCTAGTGCTCGATGAGCTGCAAAAGTAGCTCAAATTGAATGTTTTTTTCAAAACAAATAACACAGAACAGAATAGATATACGTTTTTTTAATTAATAAGTATCTATACTGAGCAAATAATAAACGCATTCCTGGGTCAAAAAGTCACAGGCTTATTTATTTTAAAATCTCGAATAATGGCCAGAAATATTTTGATTGGTGAACTTTTGAGTTCTAAAAATAAAATAAAAACAAAATTTATTTTGCACCGCTAACAAAAAAGTTTGTTAGATTTTGATCATTTTTCGAAACTGTTGAAATATGTCTTTTCTACATATCTCCGTCATTTCGAAAAAAATCGAAAAACTGGCTGACGAAAGACTGACTGAAAAATTCTATATAGGTAATTTTCGAAACTTCTCACAAAATTTGACGAGAATCGGTTGAGAAATGCGACCAGCCCTCGTACTACATTACAACTTCTTAAAACTTGCCAGTTTTCTGAATGACTATCAATGTGTCTCTTTTATTTGCTATATAACGAGAAAGAGATGTAACTATAACAATTCATAAACCTGGCAAGTTTTAAGAGGTTGTAATACCCCCCTGTAGAGGAGAACAGCTAGAAGCACCTACGAAATAATTTTTGCCAAAGCTGAAGTAGAGATGCTTCGCTCGCGCTTCGCGCCCGCTGGGTTAACTATTAAAATGGGCATTTTGTTCGAACATTTGACCTACGGCGTACACAAATTAAATAGGGCTAGGTGTGTAGATAAATGTATCTGCTAGTCAGTGATATGGGTCGCATTCTTGCAGGCCATTTTTTATTTATTATCATTATATCATAGCATTTCAATAATAAATAAAATAAATAAGGACACTTCAAATCGTTTATTACGCTTATAGCACACATTTTCACAATGCTGAAAATAAAGGGTAGTGCGAGTCTTACTTTTTCTAGTATGTTATATAGCATTGTGAATGCAAAAATCTCAAATTTAAAAATTATATAGCTATTTCATCTTTATCAATTGTCAAAATATCTGTAAAGATATTTCAATTGAATGTCGAAGTAATTCCTCACATTGGTGCAATAACGCTGGCTTACAGCGTAAGAGTAGGATATACTAGAAGAAATTCGACGATGTCACTAGTGACTCGGTAGCTCAGTGGTCAGAGCATTGGCCGGATATCCAAAGGTCGTGGGTTCGATTCCCGTCCGAAAATCGATCTGATGCGCAAGTGGTATTTTTTCTAGTATATTTATCTAGTATTATATCTAGTATATTTAGTATTGTATAAAAATAGCATTGTAAATGCAAAAATCTCAAATTTAAAAAGGGTAAAAACTTCTGTTTTATTAACTAAAGTTTAATTTTTAAACATTATGCTCAAACACATACTGTAAAATAAGTTTTTTCTGCCGGCCCGTACATAAAAAAATATATTTTTTTTGAAAAGTGGGAATCACGAAATGGTTTTCTAATTTTAGTACTTTCTCAAAATGAAATGTTGTCCATTCTTCAATTTAAAACTTGTTTGTTTTCTGTACGCAAACTTTCATCAAGTAGATCAAATATGCCCAAGATCCTTTAATTATTACGTATTGTATCGTATACCTATATGCGATATTTTCAGAAATCTCTGAATGAAGTACCAACTTTTTTCTTCTTTCAGTAAAATTTCCTACCTTTACCTTCTTGTTACAAAGTTTGGTACAACCTGTATAGATAAAATTAATTGTTTCTATATTATTTTGTCCTCTAAGCGTCCTTAAACCCTTCATCCGATAATGATGAAACTTTGGCGATTTTGGTGAAAAGCTTAAGTACATAAAAATGAATGTATGTATTTTATTATCAATCCGTACGTGGTATTGTCAGGTACCTACGACTAGTCGTAAATAGAATAATGTCTAGTAATGAATCTTAAGAGCAAAAACAAGACGTAAACATGTACGTAGACATGATGTCAACAAAGGATCATCACAATAAAATTGTAATAAAATTGTGATTTAGTAAATTATTGTACACGTATCAATAAACATAGTAGGTGAAGGGTCCATACAAGTCGATTCCCATCGGCTTACCTTTTAGAAATCCCAACCCCCCGATCCAGAATGCAGATCATCACATTTTTGTAGAACGGCTTAGCTTTGCCATAATTTCCCCCCTCGCCATTGGTACCTATAACTATTAATATTTATCGGTTGGGAGTAGTACAGTACACACCAATTTACGCAAACCGATCCGTCTTGATCGATCATCGTCCGAAGTCGTGACATAATTGGCTAGTATTAAAACATACGTCTTAGAATTTGATTTAATATAAATAATATTGTTTTAATTTTTTGAAAATTGAATAGATGTCGCAAATCTTATAATGCCAACATTATTTAGGTACGGACGGACGTGAAATGAGTTTTTTATTTATTTAAACGATTATTTTTTCTCCTTATGCACTCAAAAGGAAGGCTTGTACCCAGCAGTAGGGACAATAAAATTGCTGATGATAATCTCAATTTTATAAAACGTACCAAAATTTTATAAAATTATATAAGTACCTAACCTACAAATTTTTTTTACGATACTTATATTTATAATATACCTATGTCTGCCCTTTCTCGTAGTACCACAGAATACATTGTAGTACTTAGCTCTACGACTACCGCCTCTAATATAATTAACTCAGTTGTTTTGCTTACCTAAGCTAGTATTATTGTACGACCTACATTGCACTTCAGACGGAAGGTAATTAGTTTCGTCTTTGTTGTGTCCACAATGTTCAAACAGAGGAAAGTTAATAACGGTAGTCTTTATCGGGCTTCGAGAACCCACAAAGATGTCAAGATTTAACAATAGTTAAGCGAGCGCTCAAAGTAACAATGTTCTCAAATCAAAGTAGTATTTATGCCGATTTCCTTCGATCAGTATGATCGAAGCCAATTTCAATAATTTTTAAGTCGTTTCATTTTTAAGCCTTTCACCTTTTCAAGACAAATAAACACAAGAAACTTATCAGCGTTAACAGAAATAACAATATCTATCTAACTACAGAGAAAACAAATGCATAGATTAAAAGGTTATTACGAAAAAACTGATGTAATAAAAACACTATTTTCCAATCAAAACTTGTGAGGATCGAATTTATTTACATGAAACTTTATAATGCGGATATGTAATGTAAAATACCATTAGAAATCATGTACCTATGTATGCACGTGTGTCCGAGGATATGAATGAAGTCTATTTAGTGTAGTGATTTCACAGTGGAAATCGAATATTTATAATTTGTGTTTATTGTCTGCCTGAATTTGGACTGACTCCAGAAAATTTTTCACTCGATTCGATTACGAGCCATTTGTTTACAAAACTATTTCGTGCATTTAGTTGAATGAATGGGTTTCAATGTCACTCACTGAAATAAGGGAACTTTTAGTAAACGCTGTTATTGTAGAAAAATAAGAAAAATCTTTAAAACATTGACAAGCCGCTTTGCCCAAAACTGGAAAACTCCCGTTTTCTTTAATGCCCCATAAGAATGGATCAAGTAGGGCTCCCCCGCGACTTCTTTCCGTTTAACACCAGAAAAGAAAATAGCGGTTCCAGAAAATCGAGTTACCAAAACAAATTGAAAATTTCGTAGCAATTTTCCCCTTCAAAGAATAAACAATCTCTAGTTTTTTTTCACTTCTCCATACTGATGTGACACAGTGTGAGTGTTTATCCACTTTTGAACTCGGTACATTACTATTATATTATTATTTTTGCTATGTCTGGATTTATAATCCAAAAAGCTTTTGTATGATCAAGAATTCTATTATAATTTATACATAAATAGTAATACTAAATAATATACTAGAAAAAATACGACTCGCACCAGATCAATACTCAGACGGGAATCGAACCCGCGACCTTTGGATATCCGGTCCAATGCTCTGACCGCTGAGCTACCGAGTCACTAGTGACATCGTCGAATTTTTCCTAGTATATCCTAAACTCTTACGCTGTAAGCCAGCGTTATTTCACCAATGTGAGGAATTACCTCGACATTCAATTGAAATATCTTTCCAGATATTTTAACAATTGATTAAGATGAAATAGCTATATAATTTTCAAATTTGAGATTTTTGCATTTACAATGCTATTTTTAAACAATACTAAATAATATACTAGAAAAAATACGACTCGCACCAGATCAATACTCAGACGGGAATCGAACCCGCGACCTTTGGATATCCGGTCCAATGCTCTGACCGCTGAGCTACCGAGTCACTAGTGACATCGTCGAATTTTTCCTAGTATATCCTAAACTCTTACGCTGTAAGCCAGCGTTATTTCACCAATGTGAGGAATTACCTCGACATTCAATTGAAATATCTTTCCAGATATTTTAACAATTGATTAAGATGAAATAGCTATATAATTTTCAAATTTGAGATTTTTGCATTTACAATGCTATTTTTAAACAATACTAAATAATATACTAGAAAAAATACGACTCGCACCAGATCAATACTCAGACGGGAATCGAACCCGCGACCTTTGGATATCCGGTCCAATGCTCTGACCGCTGAGCTACCGAGTCACTAGTGACATCGTCGAATTTTTCCTAGTATATCCTAAACTCTTACGCTGTAAGCCAGCGTTATTTCACCAATGTGAGGAATTACCTCGACATTCAATTGAAATATCTTTCCAGATATTTTAACAATTGATTAAGATGAAATAGCTATATAATTTTCAAATTTGAGATTTTTGCATTTACAATGCTATTTTTAAACAATACTAAATAATATACTAGAAAAAATACGACTCGCACCAGATCAATACTCAGACGGGAATCGAACCCGCGACCTTTGGATATCCGGTCCAATGCTCTGACCGCTGAGCTACCGAGTCACTAGTGACATCGTCGAATTTTTCCTAGTATATCCTAAACTCTTCGTCGCGGGTTCGATTCCCGTCTGAGTATTGATCTGGTGCGAGTCGTATTTTTTCTAGTATATTATTTAGTATTGTTTAAAAATAGCATTGTAAATGCAAAAATCTCAAATTTGAAAATTATATAGCTATTTCATCTTAATCAATTGTTAAAATATCTGGAAAGATATTTCAATTGAATGTCGAGGTAATTCCTCACATTGGTGAAATAACGCTGGCTTACAGCGTAAGAGTTTAGGATATACTAGGAAAAATTCGACGATGTCACTAGTGACTCGGTAGCTCAGCGGTCAGAGCATTGGACCGGATATCCAAAGGTCGCGGGTTCGATTCCCGTCTGAGTATTGATCTGGTGCGAGTCGTATTTTTTCTAGTATATTATTTAGTATTGTTTAAAAATAGCATTGTAAATGCAAAAATCTCAAATTTGAAAACATAAATAGTAAGTTTGAAATTGCCGATTGCAAAAAATATCAATCCCTTCTTATATTTTAAATGCGAAAGTAACTCTGTTACGCTTTCACGCCTAAACTAATGAACCTATTTTAATGAAATTTGGTACGGAGACAGATGGGACCTTGGGGAGAGATACTTTTTACTCCACTGCTGGGCACGGGTCTGCGCCCGCATAGTACCTGTAGTTCACGCGGGCGAAGCCGCAGTTAGTTGTATATATTAGGTCTTTACCTATGAAATTGCCGATATTTTGTCACATACAGAGAAAATAATAACTTCTATAATTTAAAATTTTAACAAAATCGTGTCATCATCGAATTATGATCATGATAGTTAACTATCAGTAAAAATAAAGTCCATATTTTAGCTTTCGTGACATTAAAAAAAAGATCTTGAAAGTGACTCTTTTTTTGTGAGCAAAAAAAAGGGTGACCGAAGGGGTTGTAACTTAACCAAAACTTATTTTTTCGCTTATCTTAAATGGATATAAGTTAGCATAGTGTTCAAACATTAGTACATAAAAGTTTTGTTACATGAGTGTTCATGGTTGTTAAATGAACAAAGAAAATGCTATTATGAAAAATGCAACTTCTTGAAAAATCTCCATACAAATCGGCAATTTCATAGGTAAAGACCTATTATTACCAATTTCGATAATTAGAACCGTTACCGCTAGAATTTATTTATTGCATAATATCTTATGCAAATAACAAAATCGGTTAAAAAAATTGCAATATATCGCAATAGGTAGTTAAGACCTTCGCCTATTGTCTTTGCTGATAACTTTACAATTCGTTAATATTTTTATTAAAATGCTCTTTTTTCCCGCAGGCCATCGTTTTGGGGCCAACGTACCAGGCTTGAAAAGCGGCTGATGCTGGTGGCGGGCGTGGCATGCCTCCTGGCCGTCGCCTTCCTGGCCGCTTTCATCGCCAGCCTCCTCATGAACACCTCCGCAGACTTCAACAGTAAGCCTTCATCATAATATATCAAACCTACATTCTCACGGCATGTAGACCTTCAAAAATACTTGGACATGTCAAACCTCCACGGGAAAAATACTTCAACATGTCAAACCTTCATGGTTAAAATACTTCGATATGTCAAACCTTCGTGGAATAAATACTTCGATGTGTTAAACCATCATTGATTCGATCAGATGCTCCTTGCTTATGAGCATACAATTATTAACACAACTTCTTTTCAAATGCATGTTCGTTTCTACAATCGTACAGTCACCTACACAACGTTTTAAGTGTTTTTCTTTTGAATAATGTTTGTAGTAAATGTGAATGTAACAGGACAGTAATCCACTGCAAATTCATGCATGGCGAAGAGTAAATTTAACAGATTAAAATACGTTGTTTCGAGTTTTGAGTACTTCAAGACCCCTGCAGTAGCAGGTGTCCTGAAGTTAGGCACTTCTTAATTTTAAATAACCTCGTTTGATTTTGTTTCTCTAAATTCTAAAATATCGTTCAATTAGGTCGGCAAATGACTATGATGAAATATGCATACTATTATGTCGTGTAAAGTTGTTTAAAGATTTTTAATAAGTATAAGCTTTCGAATGATGAAAATTGACCCAAATTCGACGTAGTTTTCGTAAGATCTCCTTAATAAAATTAAAAACAAATGTTACTTATCTATATGAATGTACCGCTGTAAGCACGAATTCAACTCCACGTGCCTTTAGAATAACAATTAGAGAAAATTGTGTTCTGGTTCATGAGTCACTGGTATGGACGGTTTATGTCACATAGGTTACAGGGGTACATATGTGAATGCATAAAATTTTAAGCCATAATTTACTATGGCATAACGTGATTGGCAGAATGATCAATTCGCTTAACATTAATACTGAATAAATGTTTACGCATAGGTACTTTCATTCCGCATAAATACTAATATCATAATGATCAATAAGCATACAATTGTATTGCATAAATTTTTTAATCACAACGTTTATTAGCGTACCAACTTGAGGCATACCTAACGCATTTAAGTCTTACAAAGAATACTTACCCAGATGAAATTATATCGCGTCTAGATCTAGCAGGTTTTGAAATAGCGCTTTGTATAATAATGAAACATTTACACGCCAGCAGGTCGGTTCTGGCACCTCGACGACTGCTACCAAGGCATGCTCGCTTTGCTCGCCCGATTCGTGCGTTGTTGGTCGCTATGATACTCGCTCTCTGCACTCAATTTATGACTTTGGAGCTTATAGTAATAAATTATGCCATTTGTATAATATGTTTCGTTTCTATTGGGCGTGTTAAAGTAATATCTTTTACTTACATGCATGCTTGAGATGCTTACCAAATGTATGGTAAATGAAATTACTAAAGTAATCGTTATGCCAATGAAACCATTCTGCGTACATAAAATTATGCAAATATGCAATTATGCGAAAGATCTTTATGCCGTTCCCGTTATGTTAAACGATATAAAGACTAAAAAATGCACCAAAAATCACATAAAGTACTTGCTTATTTAGTAAACATATTTTGACAGTCTGTTGTCTTTTAAACTTAAATCGTTCTTAAAAACATGTTGTCTTACTACCTTTCGCCCGCGACTTCGTCCGCATTCGAGAAAATCCTTAGGGATCCTTTATCCAGGATAAATGTATTATATGTTTTAATTTCATCAAAATCCGACGACGACCAAGAGAACAGCCTCTTGCGAGGCAGGATATTGCCGCATGCAGGGATAAAGAGACTAAACAAAGGAATATCAATTAAAACAATTGAACAGCACAGCAATAACACGTATCCTAGTTTGGTGGATCCAGTGTGGCAGAAGAACGAAGCTAACGTTGCGTATTATTTAGTGTTGTATGAGTCGTTGCTGTTTGTTTCCCGCTCGCTTTCCCGTGAATTTCCGGCCCAAGATGGATCGGAAACGGGTGCCGTGCGCCCGCGCCAGGGCTGCCACTGCAAAGAGGAAGATTTTTCCTAATATTGGGCTAAGGTTTTTTATTTACTCATTCAATGTGACCCTTTTTATAGAGTACAACCCAAAAATCTTGATGATAAACTTTTCCTAATCTTTTCGTGGGAAATATAAAAGATAGGTCAGCAACTATTTAGATTATTTAATGCATATCTATATATAATTGTTCTCTATTCATTAATTAATGTTAAATTATTTCACACTAGATTACAGAACACAAACATCTTAAAAAGTAAACTTTTGAGAGGAAAAAATGATTGATCGAAACTTTCTTGCATTAATTGAATCTAGGTAATTCAGTAACTATATCAGTAGGTACTATAAATGTGTAAACAATTATTTTAATTGATAATATTAACTTTTTAATGACGTAAACAGGTTTCTTTGATAAATTTAGAGATGTTGTTTCTATTTTAGGATTTTTTGGGTCAACGATTCATTAATTATGAATGTAGCTATTAGAACATGAATAAATGTGAATAATTCTACTTAATTTCAATAGAATTTTATACCCATAGTCTACATAAATCAAATTTTAATATTATTACAGTTATTATTAGATTTTAATGAGTTCCCGAATATTTTTGATAAAGTTTCCTAAAAGCTAACAGCCCTAGCTTATCGGTTTATTCATTCATAACGTTTACACATCATATCATAAAATTATCAACGTAAAAATATTTTGGCAATAGGAAAATCTATGTGGTTTAATCTGGGGTTTTTATTTCATGTTCACACAAAAGTATGTTTTGTTATAAATATGATTAATTATTACGTTATGTCGTATTTTTTTTTACAAAAAAATCTTATTTTGTTAAAGAGCATTATGAAAAAAACTTATTTAATCTATGAAAATTAAACTTAAAAACTGCTAAAACGCAGTCCTTAATAATCACATCAAATCATGTGATATTTTCAATTCCTGCGAAGTGAAAAGTTTGATGGAACGTGCAGAACAGACTTAATTGAATTTTCACATCGCCGCGCAACACCCATCTCGCGGAACTAGCCAACACACGAACCAATATACCGATT
This sequence comes from Agriphila geniculea, assembly GCA_943789525.1. NCBI lineage: Eukaryota > Metazoa > Arthropoda > Insecta > Lepidoptera > Crambidae > Agriphila > Agriphila geniculea. The sequence continues at coordinate 15,684,314 of OX038870.1, read as the reverse complement.
TGAAATTAAACTAGAAAAAGTGGAGCGTTATCGTAACATTACGCGGGAACATAAACGATATCAGAACATTGTTGACGTTACTAAAATATTAGATCACGTTGTGTGTTGTAACGGACACGGTCCATAGGTACTCGCGTTGGATCTGACGTTCAAATAACAAAAGATAGAGGTCACTTTTCCAACAAAAATTGTGTAAGCACTATTTCATACCTATTTCATATTTCATTTATTGCATCTATAAGTACATTTTAGTGGAAATCATACATTTTGGATTCATTGTAGACCTTGTTGGGCACAGCAATTTAAAACTATAGTGCTACTTAAATAAAAATCACTACTAAATGCTGATATCCCACCCAATAAAATAGGAATCAAAGTTTCAATTTTATAATTGCTACGAGACATTCCACATTATGATACTGAAATAAAAATTTCAATTTTATGACACCTCAGAACATTTGTCACGTGCAAATGCAATCACAATACAATGCTTTATAGTAGATTTCAACAAAACAACAATGGTGTGAGGGAATGGTTTGTAAATAAGAACAATAGGCCTCTAAGTAGGTGATGATGGTGAATGGGTCGAGGGTTAGCATGAACATTCTGAGTATGGTAATGATAGCTTTACCTACAAATCTTATAATCTCGAATTCAATTAACAATTCTTCAATTCATAATATTCATAATCAGATAGAACTGAAATACACTTGTCACAAGAATTTTCTTGTGAAATTTATTCATACCCGTGAATAGTCACACCAGTGGTGTAAAAGCGGGCAAACTGCCACAGGCAGAACCTATGTACACATTTGAAAAAATATAAAAAAGAGGGATTGCAATTTTTTTTCAAACACGTAGGTATTTCAAGATTTTCGACATTTTCCAATGCAGCTATTTCGATCATAGTTTATTTTTTTCCTTTTTAAGGGTTTGTTCGAGGGCCCCAAGTCTCAACTAATGAATATGCCGTGGGCCCCAGAAGGTGAATAGTTTTGCCACTGAGTCATACTCAGCAATTTACTATCAGAAGTTGATATTTTGGCTGTCGTCAAGTTAGAATCAGAAGCATGGTAATGAGAATAGACAAGAGCCCTCAAAATGGAAGCAGAATTGAATATTTTATAGGAAATTCTAGTAATAACAGCAACGTGTTCATGCGTTGCCTCCTGCGGCCGTAAGCACAAGTTACAGTAATTAGAGTGCATTCACGAGTTGCCTCAGTGTGACCGCTTGCCCGCCGCTTCCGTGCGACGCGATACGCTGCAGTTGGCACTTTAATGTTACCAGATTAGCACCTTTCTTTGAATGCCTGCTCATAGAACTCATAACAATTCATTATCACAAGTTATTCTGTAGAAATTCAAACGACTTATAGTGGTACTTAAAGGTCACTTAAAAACAGCTGAATAATCAAAATCAACATTATATAGTCGTTCCTACAAATTTGGATAAATAATGTTAGTCGCTAGTAATTAAAAAAATTGCGACTTTTACCAAATGCGGTTTTTACACGACGTCTACCCAAAATCAGAGAGTGTAATGTGTTCAGGGTGGGATCCCTTGTTTTCGCATAATTATTTTATACCTAATTTGATTTGGCATAATGGATTTGGCATAATGTTTTTTGTCATAATAATACTTTCGCATAATTGTTTTTTGGCATACTATTTATATTAGCATAATTATCATTTAGACTAATTTGTTTTCGCATAATGTTATTAGGCATATCGTCTATTCGCCTAATATTATTTAGACATAAAAATTAAAAACAATAAGAATAAATATTTTTACGCACTTATTTATTTTCATGCAAAAGGGGTAGGTATTGTATTAAAATGCCAATAACTCATAACACATACGACCTAAATATCGACTCATAAAACATATATTTTTAAAATACCGAAAATCCTTATTGTCGATATCAAATAGAACGAAACTTGAAAGATCGATTATTAAATGACTGATGATAGTTCGAAACCCTGAAAGTTAAAATGCCGATAGTTGAAACTCCCGAAAGTCTGTTTAGGTCTATTAGGTGCGACGACGAGCGAGCGTAGCGAGCGAGGAGGAGGTAAGGTTCCATTGCGACCAACAACGCACGAGCCGAGCGAGCGAAGTGAGCGTGCCGCGGCAGCGGCCGGCGAAGTGCCAGAACCGACCTGCTGGCATGTAACCCTCAATTAACCTTCGGTTTTTTAAGCGACGGGATTTTGTATTCTAGGTAAAATGTTCTTTCGTGATTTTAAACGTCGTGATTTTTTTGTTTATAAAAATATGCGTAAATAACATTATGCGTGTTTAAATTTATGCTAAAGAATATTATGCTTAAACATGATTATGCTTAAAGTAGTTATGCTTAAAAAAATTATGCATAAGCTGTTATGACTAAATAATATTATGCGTAAACATCATTCGGTGAAATCATATTATGCTATGACATATTATGCCTAAAAATTTTATGCAAATACATAGGGAACCGTTCAGGGTTCATGTACGAGTACGTATGTGGGTATGTATGTGAGTTACTTTAGTCCACCATAACTTCTAAACGCCTTAACGGATTTGGAGTGTTGTTAAAATCCTTTATCATCCCGAGTGATACTAACAGTTTTTTTTGTAGGATGCCATTTTCAATGTATTTTTTTTCTTAAATTATTAGAATATGGGCATCAAATTAAAGGCCTTGATGATCACATTCCAAAACTATATAAGGCCATTGGGCATATTTGACCGGCTTGATGCAAGTTCGCGTACAGAAACCAAACCAGTTTTAAATTGAAGAATTCAATCCCACTTTTCAATATATGTATTATTTCTTTATGTACCAACCGGCTAAAAAAAGATTTAACATTAAGTGTGTGAGTATATGTTCAATGTATTTTACTTTTGTTAATAAAACAGAAGTTTTTACTTTCAGCATTATGAAAATGTGTGTTACAAGCTTAATTAACGTTTGTATTGTCTTTATTTATTTATTAATGAAATGCTATGATATAATGATAAAAAAATTAACATGGCCTGCAAAAGTGCGGTTCATACCACTGAGTAGCAGATAAATTTATCTATTTAACTACCCCTATTTCGTTTGTATACGCCGTAGGTCAAATATCCGAGCAAATTGCCCAATGACCCTTGTCACTAAAATGTGTAAAATAATAATACTTACATAAATTTAAAAATATAAAAAGAGGTGACCTCTTTGATTAAAAATTGTTCCATAAAATGATCCCCCGACTGCAATGACACCTATTATATGCTATTTAACTTTTTAGTTCATTATTCGCAAGGCAGACGTGTTTTTTTATTATTATTTTTCTTTTATATATTTAAGTATTTACGAATAAGTACCTACCATCTCTCATAATCATAAGTTACAATATAGTATTTCATATAATTTAACGTTATGTAACTGTACGAAGTCCAATTATAACGTCGGCTTGTAAGAAGCAAGACTCAGATCATTACACTTTTTAGAGAAGATGACCTTATTTATCTTTTTAGCAATTGCTATTAAAAAGTGTCTTAATATTAGGAGGATAATATTAAGGAAAGTAACTAATGCGAAAGTGCTATGCTACGAATATGAGACGTGTTTCGAGAAAGTGGGGCCATAAAAAATTTACTTATTATTTTAAAAGGTTACCAAAAGAGAGTTTAGTCTTTTATTTATTTAATTTTAGGAAGATTAACAGCTTTTATAGGCATATGAATAGAACATTATAAATTAATTGAAGCCAATTACAAACCTCCAAATTCACACATCCATAGAATCCTATATCAAAAAATAATACATGTATAATTTTCACTAAAAAATTAAACCAAAAGGAAAAAAAACAGTGACGTTAGAAAAACAATATCACTACATAGTCTAAAACTAAATCGCTTCCCGCTGTCTGTCCCTACGTAGGTATCCTTAGATCTTTAAAACTACACAACGGTTTTTGATGCGGTTTTTTTTAATAGATAGAGTGATTCAAGAGAAAGGTTTATATGTATAATACATGGTGTCAAATTCCACACTGCATCGAAGCGAAACGAGGGCGGATCAAAAAAAATAAAAAAGTAACAATTAAGTTTGAGCATATTATTGCTGCTGAAAGTAACACGAAATCACAGTTCGCCTGATAGATTAAATTAATTTAGATGATTCGAGAGGACTGTGGATGAATGTTAGTTAGTTCCACAAAATCACGCAATGTCGCAATGTGAACGAGTGCATAAAACTTACTTTGAATCTATAATTTTAAATGCGCCTACCTATTTGGAAGTAAAAAACGATCATGATGTACATACGTAAAGCCTGACCAAGGTTCGATTTTTTAAGGAGGAAAACAATGTATTTAGTTGCATTGGAGGCCAAGTTCAAAAGCAATAAGGTCAAAGTCGACGCTGTGCGGACGTTAATTTACGTGAAAAAACTTGATTTACCTACACCTCGAAAACATTCTTAGTTCACTGTTTTACCCACTAAGTTTCTACCTATAATGTAAATAGTATCAGCCACCCTTTGGCCGCATACGAAACCGTGTTAGTAACCCGTTTGCCAATAAGGAAAAACGATCCTTGTACAGTAAACGGCACGCTAGGCTTCCACAAAGTATCAAATTTCTCAGTCAATTTTAAAGTTAAAAACAAGCAGTTTAAAAGGTTCTGAATTTATTAGAGATTTTTGACGGTTTTGTTTAGCTTGATATTATGCTGCTGACTGTACTAAAACCTGTTTCGAAATAAGATTTTTCTTTAGTTTCCAGAAAAATATTTTACTACTCTATACGTTGTCAGTGGCGCATGTAAATTTAGTGCCTATTTAATGTAAATTACTATCTTATTTTATGTCAAGAGCTAACATATGTTTTCATTATGTTAACTCTTGACAATATAATAGCAAAGTCAAGAAAAATATATCACATAAAAATATGAAACAACATAATTATTCGATACAAACTTAGGAGGTAAAGGACATAGTATATATTTTTTATTACACTCAAACCAAAACCACATTGCCCAAAAACCTGTAAGTTTGACCGATTGTGATAGCTTAAATTACGTAGTTACCACCTTAGCAATTTAGCATTATGCAACAATTTAGTAGGAAATAAGTTTATTATATAAATGCATAAATCGTGCAAAAACGTTTTAGGTATTTAGTAACTAAGCCGCAGTTGCGAATGTTCGTTACCTGACGGTTACGAAGTAACATCGTTACGGTTGTTATCCACTTAAAGAGGGGCTGCTTCTTTACCATTTTATCGGAAACTATATGTGTATAAGTAACTGACCTCTGCGATCCGGGCGCGCTGGATTAATAATATTATGTGTATTAACTTCTAACCCCTCGTTTTCACCAAAAAATATGTCAAATACTTGTTTCATACAAAACTTGTAGAATACTTGTTGCAAACAAGTATTTGTTTTATACATGTATTGCAACAGTCTCAAACCTTCTTCTCGTTCACACTGTGTAACCAACAAGTATTTACCATGTTGCATGGCATGCACGTTTACCGAGTTACAAGTTTTGAACATGTAGGCGACAAGTTTTGTATGAAACATGTATATGAATGAGAACAAAAATCAAAACAATTGCATAAAACTTGTATTATACATATGTATTATACCTTGGTGAAAACGAGGGGTAAGGTTTACGCTCCTACTATACGTATATTTAAATAAAATATTTTTCATGATACTGTCACCCGTAAGTACGGCAGCTGCAAAAGCGTCGGAACGTTCAAAAACCAAACTAAACATCTAAGAAAGTCTAAAATAAAACCTCATTATCTAGGTGTTTTAAGTATTTTAACCATAGAAATAGAATGTCAAAGAACAACAAAGTCAATAAACAGGTGATCCGAAAACGAATCAATACATTTTATATGAGATACGTAAAATATGACTAAAATTCATAAAATATGACAATATTATGGCAAAGGAAATTAATAAACTATGTTCCATACTGTTTTCTTTGTCGATAAACGAATAAATGTAGCGAAATTTGGTTTTAGAGAAATGTGTTGCAATATCTTATTTGCCTTTGAAAAGTGTGATTACTTGGATTGTTTCTTTTTGTCACATCACAATTACTTAGAGTACAAGACACCATAGCTCCACTATACCTTTATTTTAAATTCTAATTAAGATTAAAAAATATTTTAAACAAACTGTGATTGCTCATTTGCTAAGCGGGACGCTAGGGGCTCTTACTGTAAAAAATTTTGGCACATGTTACTTGATCCTTTGTCTCTTTTTTACATAGACCGTGTCCGTATGAAGTTAACTCCTCTTTTCCACGCTTTGTTGGTCTTCTTGAGCGCAGCGAAATTTTTCTATGTCTATGATTTTAACATTATAACAATCACGCACGGTAGGTGTAATCGATCTGTGTTGTATCTTGTTGGGTTACATTCAGCACTGAATACATAATCAGTTTGATATCGTATAGGAATGCCTTATAATAACAAGAATTCTCAGTGTCCCTGTGACTCCTGGATGAAAGCCTTATAGCCAGAAAACAATAAAAAAATTGCCATCTAAATAAAAACCTAATTGTTCGATGACCTAACGAAAATGTTAATACAATAAAAAAAAGTTTAGGGTTAAAAAACGTTGCGGCCAATGTTATACTGTTTGTGTATAAACTGGTCCTAATTAAAAACTTTGGGCTGGACGCTTAAGAAATGTGTTATGTACTCGTAAAAATGTTCAATTTCAAAAAAGATTTTTCCTCTTTTCCAGCACCGGCAATTACAAAGCAAAGCAACCCAATAGCTTTTCAAGATTTTATCAAAATTTCTTTACCATGGTAGTAAGGTTGATTGGGTAATATTCAAATTGGTATCCATATCCAAATAATGGTATTGTTAATAGTCACCATTGATTTAAAAAAAATAGGAATACCGTTCCCAACACCTGATAACAAAGATCATCGAAGTAATTGTTTATGCACGAGATTGATATTATTCAATAGTGTTAGGACATAGCGGTATGCGGTATTATTTGCAATAGACCTTTTTTCTATGACAAAGCTATAGCTATTGTCATCGCAAAAAGTTGTCAGAATCGCGAAATAAATGTATTTTCATAAAAACATCTCTTTGATCCTCATTACTAAACAATAGAACAAATCCGAATCGAGCTTAGATTTTACAAAGCAGTAGATTTTGACCGAGCGAGTGCGAGACGGGAGCGAAGCGTCTCTGCTTCAGCTTGGGCAAAAATTCTTTCGCATGTCTGATCGTTTGTTCTCCTCTACAAGTCGCATTTCTTAACCGATTCTCGTAAAATTTTGTGAGCAGGTTCGAATATTATATATAATTTTTCAGTCGAGTCACTTTTTCGAAATATTTTTAAATGGCGGAGATATGTAATAAAGTCATATTTCAACAGTTTCGAATAATGATAGAAAATGTAACACATTTTTTTATTAGCAATACAAAGTAAATTTTGTTTTTTATCTTTAGAAGACTCAAAAGAACATCAATCAAAACATTGCTGGCCAATATTAGAAATTAGAAAATAAATAAGGTTGTGACTTTGTTACTTAAAAAAACTAATATCTATTCCGTGTTATTTGTTTTTAAAAACATCAAATTTGAAATACTTTTTAACGCGAGGTGACTCACGGAGCCACTAGTTTTATAAAAAAATATATTATTACAATTTAAAATAAGTACTTACCTACCTAGTTGAATGAAATTTTAATTTCAAGAAAAACATTCTTCTTGAGCAATCATTTCACATTGTTACTTTAAACTTAGACGTTGTGTAGAGTGCCTTAAAAATAACAATGTAAAGACTGCAAATTGCATATTTTTACAAACACTTAATATCATGCACACATTGTACTACCGAATGCACTGCTGAATGAAACTGTGTGAACATTAATTGTGTCATATCACGCATTCATTTGCATGTGTCTGCATTTTAGACATGCCACAGACTAGTGAACTGAGACTTTCTTCATCCATGCCGCCAGCCGCCGTAGCTAAGGACGGTGATCACAAGCTCTGCAGTTCACCCGGCTGCATTCATACGGGTAAGTGCACTAATAATAATTATACCCTATTCGTTTTAACGAGGGACTGAAATATCAATATTGTTACAAAAATGTCTTTTAATTACAGAAAATGAATTTCAAAATATGAAATTTTGTATCTTTATCTAGAATGATATAAATTTATTTGATTAAAACATAAGTTTTTAAATTACTTTCAAGATAAAGAGACACAATATCAAGATTATTTACATTAAATATCTCGTTAAAACGAATGGAGTATAGAAAAAACAAGATATCAGAAAACCCCTTTTATATTATGCAAAAGATACTGACGACTTACATAATGTAATTACAGACTGAGCATAAAAACGCATGGTGATTAATCGCATGCGATAACACAATAATCTAAGACAGAAACTAAACGGTTACTAGGACGTAATCAAATGTAGTTATTCCGTTTTTATTTACCTAATAATCTGTTTCCGAAGCTGAAACGTATTTCTGACCCATAATCATCAAGAGTACTGAAAAATCTATGAATTATGATGTAAGTATTTGAAAGATGAAAACAATTATAGAATTAATCACATCACGCCATATAGCAAATATTATGAAATGTAATAAATAAATATCAGTTCAAATTATAATATCCCTTGTGAGATCCGTTGCTTATAATTATAGTAACTGCAATACCGAAATCGAGCTTTATACTACGTAATTACATTAGTCACAACTAAATAAAAACATTTAACTTTTTCTGTTATGTCCCTAATGATAATTTCTCTAATTTTTGTTTATTGTGATATTTTCAAATCGTAGTCGGCTGCGTGCCAAAGAGTTTCTAATGGGAATAGAATTAATGTGAGTGTTATTTCAAATGCTAATTAGCATCGGAAGTCGAATTCCAGTAAAAGCCCTAAAATTGAAAGTATTTCTTAATTAATTTATACGCTACCGAGATGTGATGTGATTTATGTGTTTTGTCTATAAAATAATTTGGAGTTCTTGGTTGTATTTTCGTATACCTAGTCAATTTATATGCTTACCTAAGTATCCGTATAACTACTATCCGTATCCGTGTAACTAGTTTAATATTATAGTAGTTTAAATAACCAACTATAAGTAAGTAGGTAGGCAGTATTTTTTAAATGAAACACACGAGAGAAAAAACTATTGCTGTAAAATTCTTTTCAATACAGTTGCTCGAAAATGTGAGCTTACGATGACAGGCCAGCGTGCGGTAAGTTGCTTTTACCGCACGCCGTGCGTTTTTGTTTACGGTTTAGTACAGCGTGCGGTAAGTTGATTTTATAACATATTTGCTCGTAAAGGGTCTCTTATTACACCAATTTCAATATCGTATTGTATCTCATTACGAACTTGTGCGGTAATGTAAAGTAAAACGCACGGTTTCCTTGATAAACCGTGCGTTTTACTTTACATTACCGCACGGTTTATCAAGATACTTCGTCTAAAACGAACGGTACTTTTTTAAATCTTAGCAAAGAGTTTTTATGTCAGAAAAAGAGGTCAACATTTTATGGATAAAATTAACTTTGGGAGATAAAATATAATAAATTAACATTTAATTATTCAATTTAATTAATGTTGATAATAAATTACAACCATTTATCTGTAACAAAAACACAAAAATATTAATTTACTTTATTAGCAATACTGGCTGTTTTTATGCCTTTGCCTTAGAAAAAGCGCGGATGCGCGCGCATTGCTAATTTAATTTTTTTTTGCTGTATTGTTTTTATTTGAAAATGTCGTCAAGTAGTGATGAATTTATTAATTCAACACTGCCAGAAGTCTCAGAGGCAGCGAAAAAGGCTACTCTAAGCCTCTTGCCCGAAAAATTGACCGATAAGATACATACAAGCGTGTCAAAACTTAATCATATGGAAAACAAGCAAAGGTGCAAAGTCCGAGTTTTATTTATTTCCTCGCAAATATGTTATAAAACGTCGTATGACATACGTGCGCTTTGATAATTACAGCCTCTGCTTTCTTGTAGCCCTCGCCTACGGCTCGGGCTAGCAAGATCGCCTCGGCTGTAATTTTCAACGTACCGCACTTATATCATAATGTACTATTACCGCACGCCCGCGCCGTGCGTTTTTGTTTACGTACGTTTTTTTTATTTCTACTAGCTTCCACCAGCGACTTCGTCCGCGTGGACAGTAGAAAAATATAGCGACCAGTTTAAAATGACCTCTTTAGTGTATGAAAGCTAGTACTAAGGAGAGTTCAAGCTGTTTCCCTGGTTCCACCCACCTGAATTTAAAGAAACATAGCTTAGATTTTAAGTTGAACCTTAATCTACTAAACTGTGAAAAGCCCATCAAAATTCTTTTAGCGGTTTTTGCGTAATACGCGCACAAATATTTAGAATTTAGAGTTTTATTATATGTATAGATTACAATTTCAGTAGTACCTATAATGTTTTCTCGCAAATGTATTGAAAAACGTAGTATGGCACTCGGTTGTTAAGATTTTTTAAAACTCGTGACGATTATAATCCCTCGCCTGCGGCTCGGGCTTATAAAACGTCTACTCGTTTTAAAAACCTCCTTACCAACCTTGTATCATAAACTACTATTTTCGCATTGCCCTAAAGTAGGGTAAGTAAGTACTCTACTTACCTATATTTACAAAAGGTGATTTAGAAACCAGAGCAAGCCAGTCTTTTTGCAAATTGGGTGATTGTTACTACTAAGATAAAGGGCTACTTAAACTTGGTTTAATTACCGTTCAAATTCCAATACATTTTTAATGATATATTTATTTTTGATCTACTGTTTACTGTTTTAATAAGTATGAGTTGAAGGACCAATTTATTGACTTTCTTACTCATTACTTTTACGATTCCATTTTGACTTGTTTCTTTTTCAAAATTTTATATTGCTAGGTTGGTATACTAACTGTTTCGTGTATTCGCAGCCTCCAAACTCCTGATGAACATGGATGAAAAGGTGGATCCCTGTGACGACTTCTACGACTTCGCTTGTGGTTCGTTCGTGAAGAACACTCGCATCCCTGACGACAAGACCTCTGTGAACACCTTCTCCATCATCACGGACCAACTCCAGGAGCAGATAAGAGCACTCCTGGATGAACCTGTCACACCCAATGAGCCCAGGCCGTTCATCCTAGCTAAGACTTTGTACCAGGCTTGCATGAACAGAAGTAAGTAAATATTAATACCTCAAAATAAAAGGTAGTCGGAAAAGTTCGTAGACCTTATTGAAGCATGAATTTTGCGAGTTATATTTCTGGCAATACTAAACTTAGACTGGAATGTAATGTATTGTTTGACAACTGACTTTCTGGTAAGGGTTTACACCATAAATAAAAAAATTAATGCTGCTAGTGATCGAATAAAGATTTGTAATGGTAATGGAGAAGACGCTTTGTCGAATACTAGGTACTCCAAAAAATGGTTCAGCAGCTTCAGGTCTGATAATTTTGATGATAAAGATGTTCCTCGCTGTAGTATCTTTATTATTTATAGCACAAAAAGGCCGCGAATTTTTCTGACTGCCTAATATTAAGTTAACAGAGGAACCGTTCGAAGAAACAGCATTTTTACCGTGCGTGCACGCACACCTTACGTACGATAATCTCGTAAAGTTATGAAGCAGTTTTCCAGCTCAAGAATTAACGATGTTGTAAGCATTTTGAAGAAGTCATAAGGTTGAGCAGCGAAATTACAAAACCCAGTTGATATCGGCCAGGTACTTGGATGAAACACTCCGGATTTTGTAGTTAGAACTTACACTTTAAATCTCAGAGCGATTTGGCCGAGTTCTAGGCCGTGCCCTACAGGGTATTCAAGTAGGTGAACTAAAAAGTGTTATTGCAACAAAAAAAACCCGAGTAGTTCATCAATTCAAGCAGGCCATTATAGCTCTCTTACCTATTTTAATACCCAGAGCGTTTCGTTCGGTCCGCGTTCCGACTTCAAGAAAGGGCATGCGAACACACAGTATAGTTTATAACAAAAAGGGAAAGAAATAACGCGCTTCAGAAAAGAAAATTATATGTTTTATATTATTATTAATTAAGTCTTACAAACAAATTTTCGAACGGTGACTTTACCAACATTGGCTAAACTAAACCTTATAAAATACATCGAAACTATTGTTAGTTAATGTATTACGAAATTGTATAGGTATTTTAAAAATATCTACAGAAGTCTGTATGTCAAAAGTCGTTTGTATGGGAGTATCGGTTTTTTAAAGGTAGGTATCAGGCACAAAAAACCATAAAAAAACTAAGTACAAAACTATAGTCTAGGTCTAGGAAGACAAGCGAGGATGCGCTGGCTTAAGTTCCAACTGCAAAAGCCCGAGCGTTTCGGCCAAGTACCTGGCCGAGATCAACTGACATTTGTGATCTAATGACTAGTACCCTGTAGGGTTCGGCCCACGACGAATGCTGGGGCATTTCGTCTAAGTACCTGACCCGTCTAAGCTTCTGTTTAACACACAAGACTGACTTTGTAATGAGCAAAAAATTATTTTGACGATTCCATTTATATTCCACAATAAATACTGACTCATCATGACTTCCATCAGCACTTAGATCAAAAGCTAAACATTTTAATTATAAACAAATTACTTACTTTGTTTTATGCTAATAGTTATTAGAAAACGTGGTTTGAGTATGAATTCTCGTTAGTAGGTACGTATAGTTAGTAGTTGGTATAGTTATAAGTAGGTGGGTGATTGTATGCAAAGGTGCACTTATCTAAGTATAGAGCTTCTCGACAGATGACCCTAACTAACGCGTAGGTAACCCAAGAATAGCTTATGAGTAAATGAACTGCCTTAATACAAGTGTTCTATTGTCCTTGTGTTATCTTATTACACGCATTCAATTAATTCATTAAGAAAATTCATAAAGTAAATATTGACAATATCTACATACTTATCATTATGTAATTGTGTTATGGTAATCAGATGAGATCATTTACCATACATGTACGGTAATTACATTGTTGATTTTTTTATATTAATTGTTTACTTAATTTAATTTCACTCACACTAACCCGCTTAGTAAGTTTCTACCTACACTTAAGCACATTAATACTTAATCAAATATGTAATTATTATAATTTTCTTATTGATATTATGAAGTCATTTTATCAGGTTTGACTCTAATAGGTACCTATAGGTGTGACTTTTTCGATCTTGTAGATACGTATGAGCAAAAAGTGATATATATTTAAGTACCTAGCTGTTTATTCACTGTTGGAAAATTATTAATTGTATTCGTTTTTCCTATATTGTATGCTGAAACGGCGCACCAAAAAGTGAAACATTCGTTCTTTCTAATGGTGTTGCAGTGATGCATGTAACTTGATCAAACGTTTTTATATGAAAATATTTTCTCACAATACCATGTAAGTGCCTATGAAATTGGCAATTATTATAGAGTATAACTTTGAAGAAGTCACCTGTCATTTGCCATACTAACCTTTTCTTAATTTATTTAACAACCGTGATAAACACTAGCTCACTTATGATATTACATAAAGAAGGACGTATAGGTATTGACGAATGTTAGGTAATGTTTAATCACGTCATTGTAGTCGTTTTAAATCTATGGGCTAGAGGCCTAGAGCGTCAACCAAAGAACGTGTAATTATTTCTAAAGCAAAATGTTTATCAGTGTTTCAATACAGGCTAGTAAGGCACTTGGCTGGTGAGGTCACTTGCCAGGCAGGATGGTAACACGTCAATAGAAAGTCTACAGTTATTTGCATGTGTGACCAAAACATCATTTAAAATGTCCAATTGGTCACAGACTTTGTCGCAATGAATATTGATTTATTGAATAGCGATCAATCTGAAGCAATTTATAACATTACCTACTAAACACAGATTTAATATTCATGAAGATTCTTTGGCGGGGAACTTTAATACCTAAATTGAGTTCTAATTTTAGCAATGTCAAAGAAGGCAGTAAAATCAAATGACCTTCAATTTAAAGCTTCGTTTCGTTGCCGAATGTAGCATCACATATATTACCTTGGCGTATATGGAAAAGAAATTCAATTATTCTCGCTAATATTCACTTCTTCGTTACGCTTATATTAATTTTCAGGTCCAGGGTTCAGATCTAGGTTTATTGTTATTACCTACTTTAGCTGTAACTGTATTTACTGTTACAATAGGTCATATTATGGATACTAACGCAAGCGACAACACCTAATGTTCGCCGCGTATCGTGAAAGTTGCGACCTAGGTAAGCTTTCCTAATTAGTAGGTACCTAGTAACTTTCACATATAGGTATGTGTTTTTCGCACTCTTTAGTTTACAGAAATTGACATTGAATTATATTCGAGGTCATGGAATTGGGACAACAACCAACTCGTAATCAATGGACGACAAGCGTGTAGCAGGATATTGCACTTATACCTTCTTCACATTGGTATATCCTACGAACGGCGTAAACAATAATTATTCATACTGCTACTTATGCAATTTTAAATACAATATACTTAAGTAAGTCTTCCAAGAAGAACATTGCGAAAAACGCTTTGTAGTAAATAGGTACGAATGAACACAAATAGGACTCTGACAGTTGCATTTTATGAAATAGTTACGACCAGTCGTGACATAATACTTTGTTTCCAAAGGAAATACGACAGTTGTTAATATAAAGTTAGATTCGCGTAACATTCCTAGATTAGCGAGTGTTGGGCTTATTCCTGATATAATTAACACAATAATTATTAAACTGTGATTACTTTAACCAGTTGTACACTGATAATGGGAGTGAAAGTAAACCAGAGCTTGTAAAACTAGGTAGGTACTTACCATGTCTTGTCGTTTCTTCCGCGATTTGCACAACAATCATGTAATTGACAGCTGAAAAACAGCGGTCAAGATGACATTTTTTTCAGTGTACAAGCAAATTTTACGTACCCGTTTTCAATTATTTGCTTCTTTTTTGTTACTAACTACTTATTTATTAGATACTTACCTAATGGTGACTATAGATTTCAGTCTTCGATCGATCTTTTGTATTACTAACCTTTCGTTACGGCTCGTTTAAAAAATATATTATGAAATAAATTAAACTTACGTATTTATTTTGATATTGAATTTAATTGTTGTTTTCTGTTGCTTCTAGTAATCAACCATAGCATTTAAGGTTAAGATAGATCATAATTTTTTTATTAGTAAATAAAATAAGATTTTGACTTTTAATTAGGTACAAAAATAATTATTTATGGTTTTATTAACTTCACAGCTGCGATCGAGTCTCGCGGAGTACAGCCATTGTTAGACATGCTCCGTCGTCTGGGCGGGTGGCCTGTCTTAGACGGCAGCTCCTGGAATGAAGCCAGCTTCTCATGGGAGCAGTCCGTATACAAGTTCCGAAGAGCTGGTTACTCCGTAGACTACTTCCTTGACTTCTCTATCAGCGTTGACGTCAAGAACTCCACCAAACGGATCATCGATGTAAGACTTTACACCACTAACAATACAGTCGGCCGACTTATCAACACTTATAACACTAGTAGTTATTGTTACTTGAATAAAATACTTGACTTATTTCTTACGTTGATTCCTAGTTCTAAAAGTATCCGAAAGATTGTTAGTAAACTCGGAATCTACGTTGGAAAGTGCAAAAGCGAATATTCTTTTGCTGTGCGAATTTAAGCGATTGCGAAACATATCATTTATTTATACATTGTTATCAAGAATGTATAAATTGATAACTTTCCCTACAGCTCGACCAAGCTTCGCTCGGACTCAGTCGGGAGTACCTGAACCGAGGGTTCGGCGACAAGCTAGTTCAAGCCTACTATGAGTACATGGTAGACATCGCTACTCTCCTTGGTGCTGATAAGAGCCGCGCCGAAAGCGAGCTCAAAGAATCATTGCAGTTTGAAATGAAACTCGCCAACGTAAGTATTTAATTCACTGATCAGCCTTTAGGTATCCAGTTATGATGACATTTGACGGTATGACAGTAAAGGGCTTTTAGCTTAAGCTCTTGATCGAGCTTATTAGAGTCAATATTTTATAGTTTATAATCTCAAGTTACGAGCTGATGATAACAACTAGGTACATTAATAAGATGAGTAATAAACATCAAACATACGCACGATAAAAAATATTATTTGCACAATGTACTATACAAAACCCAAAAATGTAGTTCCCTGTACCACCCGACAGTGACTCTTTTTGAAAATGTGTGAAATAATCATCGTTTATGTTGTAGCCCACCTAAACCAGGCCTCACGTATAACAATAACAGCTTTATGGGGCCACAAAGAAGTGAATTTTTACGATCCTTGTTGACTTTTATGTAAAATGAATCACTGAGAGCTATGAATTTTATTTACGCTTGATCACAGGCTGTTGCGTTGTTTTAAAGATCTGGTCAAGGCCCGTTGTGTCTTATGTGACCTGATTTCGTGGTCACCGCCTTAAGACCAATCGAACGGCATCGGTAACGATATCAATTTTCGATCAATCAATACTTGCGGATCGATAAACGCTCAACAAGTCCCAATAATGTGATGATATCGGAAGTTTTAGCATAGTTTGGTGCTACGAGATGAATATGGATTACATTATAAAAAAATCTAAGAATAATTAATGAACTAAAATTAACATACATACTTAAATTAATTTAATAAAAGCCAGAGTGTGTACTCACTTTAACTAAATTATGTTTTTCGTCGATTGAGTACCTACTCATCTAAGATCTAAGGGCCGTCACAAACGTAGTTATAATTTAAATTAATATAATTTAGGTCACAGACATAAGAACAGTGTGGAGATAAAAGACGGTAGGTAGTTGGAGGGAAAGTATCTATCCTAAATATTGATGATAGGTTTTACTGAAAGGAAACATTCCTTCATTTTTAAAAATAAGTAAAACAGCATTTAACTATAATAAATCGCCTCAGCCGGTAATCGAACGGGCACAAACCAAAAAAATAACATCCTGTACCTATTTTTGTAATTCTAATCGATAGGGTTTATGATATAGGTAAATTTCTTCCAAATACTATCTTAAATTAAGTATAGGCAGACTCGAGAAAGATATGTACGTGTGGTATGAGTGCTCCTTTCCTAGAAATTGATTTAACCATACGAAGAATTTAAGAAATAATTGTGCAAACATCATGGTCAAATCGAAAAATTTCTGAAACCTATGTAGAATAAGTTATGGTCGATTATAATAAATGTTAGATGATATGTAAAAAAATATATTTGGATTTGTGCTGAATTTGTGTCAACTATTCACAAAATATTCAGTTCATTGTCATAGTTAATTTGGATTTTATGAGAGTTTATTAGTAACACTCACACCACTTACGTGGCACACAGTGTTCGTAAAATCACTAACCTTAATTGATTATTCAGTTGAATTGAAATTTTATTTCTGTATATTATAATTCGGATTCAGAGCAAAGTGACACAAATCTTGACACAAAACGTGCTAGATCAAGAGCAGTTAAACATTTTGTTTCTCTGTGATTTTGTTTCTTTTTTTTTAATGCTCATTTGAGTGTTCCATATTTTGGAATTTATGAAATTAACCAGACATCCAAAATTGCAAAAAGTTTGTTCCTAAATTTAATACTTCGTCTATTTCCGTAAGCTTACTTAATATTTTGTGAATAGTTGACACAAATTCAGCACAAATTTTCCAAATATATTTTTTTAACATACGCCTAGTATTTTGTATGACATCAAGTACGGCATTTTCGCGAGGCAGGTGGTATGAGTGTTCTATACAATAGTACCATAACTTAGTCTACATAGGTTTAACAAATTTTTCGATTTTACCATGATGTTTGCAAAATTATTTCTTAAATTCTTCGTATGATTAAATCAATATCTAAGAAAGGAGCACTCATACCACATGCACATAAAAAGATCATAAAATAGGTATGTTACATTACAATAAAAACATTTCCCTCTAACTGCAGTCTTTTGTTCCCACCCTGTATATTATTAATATTATTATGGAGGTATTTTCTACGCAGTCATATCTTTGCTATCGACAGATTACTAATAGAAAAATAATATAATATATAATATGCATATTGTACCACGCCGAATAATATCAGTTACTTATCGTTTTTTTAGATATCCTTGCCTCTGGAAAAAAGACGTAACGCTACAAGTTTGTACAACCCTATGACTATCGCAGAATTGCAGCAAAAATTCCCAAAGTAAGTATGATCATCTGAAATTTGAACAAGTAGGTAATTAGATTTTGTATTTAAATATCAGTTTCAGTTTTTCAAAGAGTCAACAGTTTGGAAAGACTGAAGAAAATGAATTAAAATAATTAAGTAGTAGGTACTTAAGTTATAAGAATAGTGATAAAAATGTACCTAGGTACCTATTTATATACTTTTCAACACACTTGCTCGTAAAGTGAGCCCTAACACATCGCTTTTAGGGCCATAAACCGAGCTATAACAAACGCGTGCAATAATATATAAAACACTAGTGCGTTATAGAATTATCCCTACAAAGTTAAATTAGTACCTACCCTTTTGCAAGTTCTATGCGAGTAAACAGAGCATTCCCAATTTAACCGGGTAATACAGTTATTTTTTTAGTAACAACAAAGAGGTTTTATGCCGATAAAAATTCATATTCATTTTTGAATAAATAAATGTGTAAGTCCTTAATTAAGTCAAACAAATATTTATTTTTATCAAATTATTCTTAATTTACAATATTTTGTTATGAAATATTAAAATATTTGCATTTTCTCACTTAAAATTAAAATTTTGAAGTAGGCTGTATACTCACTTACCCCTTTGTTCGCAAAATATTCTTGCATTGGGCGTGTGAAAAAACAAAAAAAACCTGCGCGCCTTTTCCCACAATTTTCATATTTTGTTTTTGTCGTATTTGTTGCTGTGTGGTAAATTACTATGTTTTTTCCTTGCAAATGTGTTAAAAACGTCGTATGAATTTCGTGAGCTTTTGCTTATTGAACACTTGGCTGAGTTACGCCCTCGCCTTTGGCTCGGGCTGCAACCCACAACCTCGTGTGCAATGAGCAACCTAAGCTAACTTGTCTCATAATGTACTATTGCAAACTAATGACTAACTCAACATAATTATTCTTCCCTGCAGGATCCCGTGGCTGGAATACATCAACAACTTGCTGGCTCCACACGTGAAAGTATCTCCGGACGAAGTCACCATCGTCAGCGTCCCCAAGTACATCAGCGATCTGGAGGTATTCTGCAATTTTCTCTCAATAAATTAATATGCTATAAGAACTTTTCACACTACTACAAAAAAGCGCAACCACAAATAAAATGTAACTAACCTACTTAGATACTTTCTACCTACACTGTTATATAAATTGTATGTCTGATGTATCCAGACTCTGCTTGAGAACACACCCCGTCGTGTGCAAGCTAACTACGTGATGTGGCGCGTCGCCGGGGCGTCCGTGTCGTACCTCACCGAAGAACTGCGCCGGCGCCAGTTGGCTTACGTCACCGCCCTCTCCGGAAAGACCGAGCGCGAAAGTCGGTGGAAGGAATGCGCCGATACTACGAGCGTCAGGTGAGCATTGCCTTCTCAAGTCACTCTAGCAAAGATCCGTTCTTTTCGCAGTTGTTGTAGCCGAAATCTTCATTAATGCCAAATAGACTGTGTCGGTTGTGTCACCGGAAAGAATGCACCGATACCACGATCGTCAGGTGAGCCTTTGAAGTCATCCTAGCAAAAGTCCGATGTCCTTTTCGTCCCAGCGCGAGGAGACCACCAGCCTTTTTAAAATCGCCCTGCAGAACTCCACTTTCATTTTCATGAAGCCATCGTAGACGACATCTGCGTTGAAACTGTCGTCAAATAGCATTCATCTCCCGCGCTCTCCAGGAAGATCGAGCGCAGGAGTGGTTGGAGGAAATACGCAAACACTACGAGCGTGAGGTGAGTTAGCCACTCTGAAGTTACTCATGCAAAGCTCTGGCGACCTTGTCATAATCATCTTAGGCCCGTATTTATAAACCGTTCTCAACGTTGGAAGCTATAAGACGAGCATCTCAAGTATGATCTCAAGATAGCTCTCAACGTTGAGAGCGGTTTATAAATACGAGTCATAGCGACAGAGAGACTGAAGACCGAGCGCCAGAGTAGGTGGAAGGAACGCGCCGACATCAATAGAGCGATGTAAGCGTCTAATCTAATGGCATCCAATAGCACCTGCCTGACGTTATCCACTTTTACATCATACTTGCTCGGTAACTAGGATTTACTTATATAGTATGAGGCTGTGTAAGTTGGCATGTGCAACACAGTGCATTGTTTAGATAGAACGTTCCATTTTCAAATCACTTTACAATTCAAGGATGTAGAATGCTTTAACTGTAAAGTTACTTTACAATTCAAGCATTTAAAACTCCTTAGTGAACCAGTCTCTTTTATTTTATTATAAACTGACGAAACTTTTGGCTGAAAAAAAAAACAATGAAAATGGCGGCATTTAATTTCAATTCAAGCTAGGTATGCAAAATTCTGCAATGCAAAAACAGCTGATTTTTTTTTCGTGATTTTGAGGTTGGTCCCATAATGAAAGTTGTTCAGTTTAATGGTCTGTTCAACCCCACGAGTTTTCAATGAAATAACCCTTTTACGTTTTATTTTTATTTTTATTAAATTTACCTCGCATGAATGATGTAAAATAGTATGCTTACCTCGGTTGTAAGTAGCTATTACACCCTTGTGTAACAAACTACTATAGCATCATTAGGTACATTAGTTTACACCAAACTATGCTGATGTTAATTAATGATGCTCTTATTTTACATATCGTCCGGTGTCGTCTCATCCACTGAGATTTTGTAAAAACTAAATGCACTTAGGAAATAGATTTGTAACCATCGGTCGTATAATGCTATGCTATTTCTTATGAGTAAAATAAGTATATTTATGTTATCATTGTTTCAGCATGTCCATTGCTGTTGGAGCACTTTACATCAGAAAATACTTCAATGAGAACTCTAAGTCTAACGCTTTAGAGATGGTAAATGATATCAGGTACGTAATTTGTATTTTTAGGGTCTCTGTCACAGGTTCAGGATTGCACCTATCTATTGTACCTGGATTGATAAAAAAAAATACTTAGAATTTGTATGAAACTATCTGACAGATGTATTCCGAAACCTGTGAAATTGACTCTAAATATCACAAAATATGTGTTCTAATTTTATACTTTTCGTGACGTCGTTGCTTACGTTGCTCAATAAGGGAAATGAAATAGAAAAGAAAACATAAAATTTCAATATTACTTACTATGGTGAGTCAGTCACGTATTGTAAAACTTACAGCATAATTTATTTTTAACCCACTGATCTAAATAACCATTGTGATATTAATAATCCTTACTAATATTATAAATGCGAAAGTCCGTTTGTTTGTTTGTTTGTTTGTTACGTCTTCACGTCTTAACTACTGAATCGATCATCATGAAATTTTGCATACACGTTGTCAGGGGTACAGAAAAGGACATAGGGTACCTTTCACCCCGAAAAGTATTGTTCCCGAGGGATAGCAAAAAACTTTCCACGCAGACGAAGTCGCGGGCGACCGCTAGTGGAGAATAACAGCGATTTTTGTTTAGTGACTTATTTAATATCTTATAAGATCTCATACACAACTGTGAACAAATTTTCGCGATATCTCTTAAAACAGAAAAGTTATGTGGCCTAGAACACTGTTATTTTGTGTTGTAACATGACGTCATTGGTCATACAGGTGAACCTTACGTCTTGCATAATAAAGCACATATTTAAGTGCGCTTGGCATTTCCTTCAAACCCTTATAACTTTGAAACTACTCGCTTGATTTAAATGAAACTAAAACATGTGTATTGCTTTTTTCTATTTAGCTACATGGACATAAAGTTTCAAGTGATTTAACAGACCCAGTGACATTATCCATTGTAATAAGTTTATTTACGCCAATAGGCAACAGTTCAGTAAGACGTTGGCGGAAGTTGATTGGATGGACGAGAAGACCCGGCAGGCAGCGTTGGAGAAGGCCGACGCCATGGCGGCACACATCGCCTACCCTCACGAGATGTTAGACAACAATAAGTTAACAGAGTTTTACGATGGGGTAAGAAAGCTATAAAAACATTGTTCTCTTTCACAATAGGTACACTTAACTTAACTATAACTTTTTTCATTGTATTATGCAGTTTAGTTTACTATTTGGTAACTTTTGGTATACAATTGAAAGTTTTGACTTGCTAATCATAAGATTAATTAAAAACGACCCCCCTAGTCTCGACGGGAATTAACGATATCGAGTTCACATCAGGATCGAATAAACGTCAAAAAACTGTTATTTTAGTACATTAAAAACGGTTGCCATGGTTCCCATTGTACTGTTTTGACGTTTACTCGATGAGTACACCCCGAGAAACAACTATAAATTAACGTGCGCCTAGATTTCGTTCGATGAATAAAGGCGTAGATTTTCAAATATTTTTTATTAAATAACCTGACGTCATCTTGATGTTTTCCGGCAGTTGGAGATGTCATCAGACAAACTGATGGAGTCAGTTCTGAACCTGACGTTGTTCGGCACGGAGTACCTGTTCGGCAAGCTGCGGGAGCCCGTCAACAAGACCGACTGGGTCACCCACGGCCGCCCCGCCATCGTCAACGCCTTCTACTCCTCCATCGAGAACAGCATCCGTTAGTTCAAACAACCAAACAATTTTTTAGCTCCAACAACAAAAAAGCTTTCAATTCTTCAGCTAAAACAAGTTTTGAAAACTCTCTTTTTACTGCCTACAACCTATTTCAGACATCTTTTAGCTGGCAAAAAGTAAAAGAATAATTAATTTCTATAAGGGATTATTCACACAGCCTTTGTTGCCTGCTGTCCTATTGCGTAGTCCTACTAGTAGAACCAAGGGCCAGTCTACAAGTTTTGACTTGCCGCGGTGACTGACGCGTCACGTGACTGTTAAAACTTGTATTGAAATTTGACTGACCGTCGATGTGACTGATCATTACCCTACATGGGCTCAAATGGTACTTTTAAATTTACTTTACTTTAAAGACAACGCTCCTCTTTCAGAATTCCCCGCCGGAATTCTTCAAGGTGCTTTCTTCTCCGCCAAGCGTCCTGCTTACATGAACTACGGTGCCATAGGCTTCGTCATTGGACACGAAATCACTCACGGTTTCGATGATCAGGTAATATTTTAAATAACTTTGAATTTCTTCTATATATTTATGTCTTATGGGCATTTGCGGATCACACGCAGGTCGTCACATACGTAACTTGTCACTTTTCAAAACGGACACTCAACTGACTCAACTCGTCACATACGCAACTCGCCACACACGCATGGTCACAAACGCAACTCATCACTTTTCGCAACTCGTCACATTTTTTCCTTTTCAATACAATGCGCCAAATGATGACTCTTAGTTTAATGCTTAAAACTAAACTAAAACTAATCGCATTTTTGCTCCAGGGTCGTCAATTTGATAAGAATGGTAACCTCGTTGATTGGTGGCAAGAAATGACTAAACAAAAGTATCTGGAGAAGGCCAAGTGTATTATTGAACAATACTCAAACTATACAGTGAAGGAAGTTGGAATGAAGGTAAGTTACAATTAAGTACAACTTTTTGAAAACAAAAAAAATACGTATTAATAATAATAATAGTTTAACACAAGATGTCTTTTAGCTGAATGGCGTTAATACTCAAGGCGAGAATATTGCTGATAATGGTGGCATAAAGGAAGCATACTACGCGTACCAAGCGTGGACGCAGCGCCACGGTGAAGAGACTCGGCTGCCAGGACTTGAGAAATATACTCCCAAACAGGTAATTTCCTTTACTGAGATGTGTTGTTATGTTCCGAGTATTGTACGAGGAACAAGGCTGTCTCTTGATGCTTCATTTGAAGGACTGGCTCTTTCAATTCAGATCATTGACCGTCACT
Organism: Agriphila geniculea; assembly: GCA_943789525.1. Lineage (NCBI taxonomy): Eukaryota > Metazoa > Arthropoda > Insecta > Lepidoptera > Crambidae > Agriphila > Agriphila geniculea. The sequence goes on along the minus strand of OX038870.1, from coordinate 15,660,331 downwards.
TTATATGAAAACAAACAACTGCCAGTACCTACGTCTACGTGGTATGATTTCCACTCTAAAGTTGTGGGACAGCAATCCCCTAGCTAGTCGGTAGGTTCTCTCGCATTGCTCTACGTTTATAATAGTGGAATGAGCCAGAATTAGTAAAGTATATTTAGCTATTTACAAGTAAACATGTATTATTATATATATGTAAATAACTTTTGTTATACAAGAGCTAAGTAGTTGCTTCTTTTCAGCTGTTCTGGTTGAGCGCTGCAAACACCTGGTGTGCAGTATACCGAAATGAAGCGATCAAGCTGCGAATTACGACAGGGTTCCATGCACCTGGCCGTTTCCGTGTCGTCGGGCCCATGTCAAACATGGAGGAGTTCGCCGCCGACTTCCAGTGCCCCCTCGGATCACAGATGAACCCAACCAACAAATGCAAAGTTTGGTAGTTTACCAACAGACAGATCTCCCCAAAAATATTGTTTTAACTCAATGCGTGCTAACATGTTATGATCTCAGTCGGGAGCACTTTTGCTAGTGTACAATTTATGACCATATAATAATCCTGTATCTGTCACAAAATAATTCCTGTACCGTATTAAGGTTCGGCTAATTTAGGTTCTACTTATCTACTTAATTGTATTAACAATTATTATTGATTCGGTTATGGTTCTGATTTTAGCGTTTTAGCACGTGTTTAAATCGATATCGGTGAAACCCGTTGAAAATAAAACAGAAACGAAATGACATTAGTATTTTTGGAATGGAGATTATTATATTGACTCAAAACAAATGTCACATCGATTTTGTTTAAATTCAGGTTTGGGTGGTTATGGTTCCTCCATAGTGCGAGAGGAAAGGACGAGTTACACGGGTTCTTCTCTCTTACAAGACTTCTCTTTTTATATAACTAAGTATTTATAAAACCACTTTAATAAAAAACTAAACTAGTGAATCGTATTGTAAGTGTTAGTATGTACGATCCCCGCCAATTGCTAATGTGCAGGACCTTGTCACATTAACCTTAACGTCATCCGCAACTAAAAATGACACCAATCAAGAAAATTCTAATAGGTAAGTAATATAATATATTAATCAAGTATTGAATTATTATTTTCAATAAAATAGGGTGTAGGTACCAATACAAAAAAAATTACAATTGTTTTGAGGTTAAAAACATGGCTCCAGGCGCATTACCAATTGGCGGGGATAGTATCCAGATCATCCAGATGGATAATACTTATGCCTATACAAAGTGTATAAAAATGGTGTATTTTTGGTACCTACCAGTGTGGGTCACAAACAAGAGATGTCTTCAAAATTATATTTCGCTTTTGAGTATGTATTGCCTAATTTCATCTTAATTATCAACACCAATCTAGGGAAAAAAGAAATGTAGAAAGATTGACGTGAATTTAAACTTTTTTTATTGTAATATTAGTTTTATACAAATAAAAGTTCATAATAAGGTATCTAAATACAAAACGATGCAATGGTCTCTATGAGAACCAAGAGGCTTAACTCAAAGTACCTACATTATGATTTAAAATATCGTACGACAAGTACTTATTAGTCGTATACTAAAGTTAGAAGAAATCCGTGTGTTGGATGTTTAGGTGTTCCAGGTATATCGATGTTAACTTGTAGATAGAATTAGCTGAATTGTGTTACTTTAGTTAGATAGATAGTTTTGTATGTAACAATCACAAACCACGATGAATCATTATTGCTTAGTTGTTTTTTGGTATGTTTGATTGAAGAGCCGTTTACGAGCGGGTGTTGCCACAAGGACGCATGCCAAACCAAACAACTATAACCATAATCTCATTAAAAATAATGTTGATTATAGAAATTACAAATACAAATAATATTCCTCAGCATTATAACTACTTCTGATCAATAAAGCCCAGGGCAAATCAGCTCAAGCTGGATAGCATATCTATAAAAAAAGGTCTCATTATGTAAATTACACATGTATTCAATAGGTTAGGTGCGAGTTAAATAAATTGCGCATGTTATACTGATGGATTAAACTAATTTTGATCCTCTCTGTGTGCAATCATCAGAAGTACAAATCCATTGAAGACTTTCTATAAGGACCCACGGTGGCAACTGTCTATTACATTGATGATCACAAGTGTTTTGTATTTATTATTGGGCTTCGTTGTCAACTTGGCAGCGGGCAACTGACGAATTTAATTAATTTATTTGTAGATACTGTTGCTGTGCCCATTACAAGATATTTATGTAAACTGTGTCGAATAGCACTCAACGTGACTATGAAAGAAACAGTGATAATTTAATTCTAGCGTAAGTATCTATTAATTAAGTGTAATACTTTTGGATACGATCATATTGTTGTAAATCATTGAAAAACACCAATATAAAATCTTTTTATCAAAATGTTTGTTTATCTAGAACCCAACCCTGAAATGAAATCCTTATAGTTAGAGAGTTCGCGACAAAATATTGCAAGAGGTATATCAAGGCCCATAATTCAATACTACTCTGTCAAGAAAGTACCAGGAAAAGATAAATAAACACAAAATGTTAGTTATACATCCACATTTATTTTATCACCCTCAAAGTGAATGTGTGAATGCTCCTTCAGAAACGATACACTTATGCCAACGAATAATCCAATCGTCAAAACATTTTTAAACGCTTTTTCCGGAATTGAGTTCAGTTCTCGCCGCGAATTTTCTTTTATTTCTTCTACCGAATGAAAAAGGGTGCCACGAAGTGGTAATCTAAAAGTTTACGAAAAAGAAAGAAGTCGGCTGAAGCTTCGATCGCTGGAGCCATATCTGGTGAATAAGGTGGTTGCTTGTTGAGTTGGTATTTGTTGAGTTTTTAGTCATAAAAGTTTTCCTTGTGCGAAGGCGCATTATAGTGGTGCAAAATCCTAGAATTTTCATTCCACATCTCGACCGCTTTTGCACGCTTTATTCCACTCATAAGCACGTGTTTGTGATAAAGTCGATTAACCGTAAGCCTTCTGTAACATTTTCAGTGACTCTTTCGAACACGAAATTCCATTAGCAATGGAAAATTTAATACAAACTCTTTGTTCATGTTTTTGTCCATTATGAAATTTACAACTTAAGATGAGATGTATATGCTAGATATGATATAACTAAAACAACACTGTATTTAATCTAAATAACAGATGCAGCTCAAACTTTGACCCAAAATGGAAAACAGCCGTGCACTTTTTTCGTTGTTGTTAGGTAACAACAACAAAAAAAAGGAAAAAATAATAATTTGGAACCATAAACAAATCATCCATTCCCGATACTTTTTTGACAGAATGTATGCTCTTTAGGATGTACACAAGTCAGCACAACACAGGAAGTTGAACACCTGGCGGCGGCCCGCTTTCAATGTAATATTTCAACTATTTTCAACATGCTCTACAACTGTTTTCTCAAAGTTGAAAATTGGTAGTAAACTAGATTGTAGTTAAATAATCAAAGTATTCTTCAAAATGCAAGGCAATGCCCGTAACGACGATGCTTCGTTTACAACTGAGTCGCTCACTTCCACAGTGCGGATCATGTCGTAATCGCAACAAGTTTTTGACGCTTAAATATACTGTCCATTTTTTTTGTATTGTTTGCGTAAAGGAAAGGCGACTGTGGTATTTATTAAAATAAAACACAGTTATTAACTATAAGTAATGGTTACGATTTTACCATTTATACCTTACATTTAAATATTTTTAACATAAAAATATGAATTAAGTATAGGCCGACTAGTCGATACATCTCTAATTATGGGCCTGGAGATACCTCTTGCAATGTTTTGTCGCGAGCTCTTTATCTATTATTAGCATTTTAAGCGCTATCGCACACGGGCAACTTAGTCGCCCAGCAACTGTTTTGTCTCTCACATCAAGTCCACGGGTCTATATGGAAGCGCGCACACGAAGCGACGCAGTCGTCGGCAACTTTTCATACAAACCATGTGAGAGACAGTTGCTGGGCGACTAAGTTGCCCGTGTGCGATAGCGCACTTTTAACATTAGTTACATAATTATAATTCAGTATATGAATGGAAGAAAAACTTTAAACAAGGAGTAGTGTGAGGTGTAACAATAAAAAAAAATTTAGATCATGCTTGTTTATTTGTTCCAAAAATAAAACATGATAATGAAGTTATTTCTATTATTAGATACATATATTGAACGAATACTACATAATTACATAATACTTGCAATAAAATTTTACGTAAGTAGTTTTTCATTTAAATAATTTCTTTACTTATAACAATATTTTTATCAGAAGCTTTTGTTACGATATTTAACTAACCAGAAAAAACGATGAAAAGATAAGCGAAACTGACCATAGTGTAGGACACAGAGAAGCAGCCATAGTGTATAAAAGGGCTCATAAAAGCAGATATTGATCTAGATCTAAGCAGAAATTTTGAGGATAAGAACCAACACAGATACTGCACATTTGTAAACTGATAAAGACAAAACAAGAACTCAAAAATATCTTTATCTACTCTCATATCGTAAAATTCGAATTATGAATTTCAAATCGAATTTATATTGACATACTTTATACACGCAATACCGAAAAAAAATTAAAAAGTTATTTTATAACATACCTTCGCTATAATAAGCAATGTTATAAAATAACTTTTTTTCTCATTACGATACAGGGCAAATCCAAGAAGAAGGCAGTGCCGTGATATTAAAAAGTAACAACGATATTTCCCCATACTTTACATGATTAAAATGTACTCTATGGTGATCGATGACTTATCGTAGCGATCAGTCTTCTGGAATGCATGCACTCATCTCATTATTTATTTTTCTAATTGAAAACGCGCTATTTTTAGATTTTATTTTTACTTTTGCTTAAAAATGTAATAGTAGTGAGTGAAAATTTGACTCCACCCAATATTTTAGATGCGGCGACGGAAAACATCTTAATTAACCAATGTAAGTAATGCCGACCTACCGAGAAACTACAAACTTACTCTTTTTTTCATTGATATTTTATTTTGTAGGTTCAATCGGTTCAATCAAAAATTGTATGAGAGTAGATAAAGTAGTGTATGAAACTGTACATAACTAGGTATTAAAACACTCGTGTGATACTATTAAAAACCTCGCCTACGGCTCGGTTTTTAAACACACACTCATGTTTTAATACCCCTCATTATGCATCAGTTTCATAAACTACTATTATTACAGAGAGCATAAAGTTGAACATATCCGCATATAAAATCGCGAAAACATGTTCAAGAGCGATACACACCGGATGCGTAAGCGTATGCGTAAGCGTGCACGTAGACGTACCATGATGTTGTAATGCCTGAAACTTGAGACATGGCACACCGCTTGCGTAACGTACGCGTGCACGTAGACCGATGCGTAACCCTACGTATTGCAGCTCCCATGAGACAAACAGGCTGCGTACCTACGTAGAGCGGAACGCATTAATGACGTTGTAGTCAATGGCATTCCCCATTGGACGTCACACAGAACAAATTCGAACACGCACGTTTCTTTGCTGCGCGTCACTACGCGCGTAACCACGCGCGTGACTACGCATACAGTTGTATTTGTTTACAAATACTACCGGTACTACCGGTAGTAAGTGGTGTTTAATTTTGTTTTTAAATAATGAATAACGATATTAAAGAAAAACTAATTGAATTAGTGCGAAAAAAATAGTCCATTTACTCAATCTTCGTCTGACATCGCGCACTAGAGTCGCATAGATAGCTGCCGCAGCGGCTGGGTACGCAAGGGACAGGTTACGTTGCGTGCCGCGTAGACGTATGCGTAACCCGGTGTGTCAGGGGGTTACGTGCGTAACTACGCACGTGTCTACGCAGCCGGTGTGCCCAGGCCTTTATCTTATTCTCTAATTTAAGTAATATAGTCCGAGCGAGGCTCAGAACAAATGAGGGCGAAGCGTGTTTTCGTGTCCGCATAAGTTTTTTTTCTATTTTCATAATATTTTGACCCTACTGAACAAGATAAGAAAGGGTGTCGCGCTGACACCTTTGAGCATTTCGTAAAAAACGCATAATTATGCCAAGAAGCTACCGCCATTAGATAAACCTCTAATTTAAAGATTTTATAAACCCTATATACAAGTGTTAGGTGTCTAATGAAAGGGAATTAAATGTTCTATAATGTTATAATATACAACATCGTCTGAGTAGTACAATTCAGAAAATATTTTAAATTTTATGAAAATTATATCTAGAGAAACCCATTTTTTTTGTTTTAAGTTAACATAATTCTTAAACAGGTGTTTTTTTTTCTCAAAAAAAAACATAATAACAAAGCCTATTTAACGCAGATTTAAAAAAATGTAACTTACAAGTACCCTTACAAACAAAAAAAAAGCAAAAAAAATTTTTTTAAACGTCGCGTGCTGTAGATTTCTTCTATAGGTGGAATAAAAAAATGTTTTTAGGTATAGCAATATGGGCATCAGGTGAAAGCTATTAGAAAGCCAATTTCAAATATATATATATATATATATTATGATACTTTTATTCTACTGTTTTGACAGAAACTTAAGAAAACCACAACTAAACTCGAAAAACTTAGCATTTTTTTCAGTTTCCTCAAAAAAACTTCCTTAAGGAAGCGTTTTTCGGGTTACTGGGTTTTATACTTTTATAAAGCTTACTAAATTAGCTACAGTTTAAGCATAATTTGAGTAGACTGCTCGGTTTAGACTCAAATTGTAGCAAATGTAGTTAGCTATACAAAAGTGTATTACGATAAAACCTGAAAAATGCTTCCTTAAAGTAGTTTTTTTGAAGAAATTGAAAAAAAAATGCTAAGTCTTTCGAGCAGCACAGGATTTCAGAGTTGCATACTTGAGTATAAACTACTCTCTAGAAACTTATCGTAATATATATTATTATATATTAATCGTAGTTAATACTCGTTTGCTATTTTTGCCTTTTTTGTGTAGATATTGACTAGATTTTTTTTATTTTCTAATAATTTATTAATGTTGCATACTTCTGAGTTATGGTTTTTTAAAGTTTCTGTCAAAACAATAACATAAAATATCATAATGTATATATATTTAAAATTTGCTTTCTATTAGCTTTCACCTGATGCCCATATTGCTACATCTAAAAAAAATTTTTTTATTCCACCTATAGAAGAAATTTACGGCACGCGAAATTCGTTTTTTGTTTTTTTCGCTTATTATTGTTCGTTAAGGTACTTGAAAGTTACATTTTATTAAATCTGTGTTAAATGGGCTTTGTTAACGTATTTTTTATCTGAGAAAAAAAGCACCAGTATAAGAATTACGGTAACTTAAAACAAAAAATTCAGGGTTTCTATAGATTGAATTTTCATAAAATTTGAATTATCTTCGGAACTGTACTACTCTTTTGATGTTGTATATTATACAATTATAGAACACTTACTTCCCTTTCATTAGACATCCCACACTTGTATATAGGAATCATAAAATCTTTAAATTAGAGGTTTATATAATGGCGGTAGCTTCTTGGATTATTAAACGTTTTTTACGAAATGCTCAAGGGTGTCGGCGCGACACCCATTCTTATCTTGTTCAGTAATGTCGAAATATCGTGAAAATAAAAAAAAATCTTATGCGGACGCGAAAACACGGTACGACCTAAAATCTGCAGGACTAATAATATCATGTAGCGAACTGGATAAAATGTCCGTCGTCTGTGTTAGCCCTTAAATAGTGTAATTTATACACGACAATACGAGAATAAATTAAATTTCATATATCTAAAGGCGCTCCCACACAGCAGTTATATAACAAATGACATAATCTAACTCATACTAACATGTTGTAGTAAAATGTTACACACGGTTATAGAATGTTATCGTGCTACACAATTTTATATAACGCTATATAACTGCTGTGTGAAAGCACCTTTATAACGCTCTCATTCTGTATAAAAAAAATATTATGTTTTCATTACAATTTGTTTACGTACTAGTTTGTTCGAAAAAACTCTATTTAAATCCTAGGATTATTTGATAGTGTCAAAATACTAATATGAACAGCTAGTGTCACTAATGTCTTTGTTTTAATAATAATTTATTGTCGTATTGTCGTCTCTAGGGTTACTCACGACGCGATCGAGATCGAGTTCTAATCGAGTCAACGTCATAACAATACTATGGAAACCGTGGACACCGTTTTAATAACAGATTTTTGACGTTTATTTGTTGCTGATGTGAACTCGATCCCGTCGAGAGTAGGGGGGCAGGTTGTATAATTACGAATGTTTAATAGCTTTAAAGTAGGGTATTTTCTGGTCACAAGTATAAAAAGTACAGTCAACGGCATGCTAGGCTACCACGACATGGTAATCAAATCCAATCAATCTTATAATTAAGTGCCAAGATATTAAGTTCCAAAGTAAATTGCAGATTTTTGACAGTTTTGTGACCTGACGTGCTGCTGACGGTACATAAAAAAATACTCTTTAATATGATAGCTCGTTTGACCGGCAAAAGGACCCCACTTTCAAGCAAGTACATAATATGTCATTACATTACGCAACTTTACACTATTAATTATCATAGTTTGAGTTTTAGCTGAAATAAAGTAGGTCTGGGCGCTTTATCCGACATTGGAAGGTAAGAAGAGTCTTTACTAATTTGTCGGCGCGGCATCGGTACGACATCAGCATGCTGGGTATACAGTACCGAAAACATAGCGAAAGCTTACTAGACACCTATATTTCAATAGAGCGTTACTCATTTGTCGGCGCAACATCAGCTTGGCGCTGCATAGATTCAGTACAGATTTGGTACAGAATCTGTACCGCGCCAACAAATTAGTAAAGGGCCTAAGTTTCTTAATTATATAGTGCTATCAAAACCATTCCATTGCGTAACAAGAGAAAAGCGTTAGTTTTAAATAAATATAAATATCACCTTACAAATATTATGCTTACTTTTAATACAAATTGTCTGGAGGATACAAGAATCATTGAATAGTAAATGTTCAACGTTTAATTAAAGATTATATTTACAGAGCTAGTGAAAAATACTGCAATAGTTATCTCAAGGCCCATCATTCAATATGATATAGTGTTTAAAGTGTACATGAATCAGCACCTACTCGCAAGGCCAAGAAGTGGAAGTGGAGAGTACGCTTTCAAGTATCTAAAATTTCAACATGCTCTACAAGAGTTATCTCAAGGTTCAATTAGAGAATAGTCCAAAAAAATTAGATGGTGGAAACACCGCAGTTTCGTAGAACATGCCGAGTCAACACGCCACATAAGTTGTAGCAATTTTGTAAAGAGACTATATACTATAGATAGCTCTTTAGTTCTCTATTGTATATCTATGGTAGTAACCATGGCAAATTACTTGTTGATAGATTTTTCTATTTTGACAACTGGTGATCTTTTCGCATATTCAAATACTTCTTAAACACTTGTTAATATTTAGTTTAACTACAAATAAACAACAATTCACTAAGTCAAATCTGTTTATTATTGCCACATAGTGATTCTTCAACTGTAAAAAGTTAATATGGTAGCAGAGCGTATACAAACAAAAATCAGGCGAATCAAGTGAAACGTTCTTTGTGCTATTACAAACATGCCGAGGACATACCACATAGATCCACTTGAAAAAGATAACTACGACAATTGGGCAATCCAAGCAGAAGCAATATTAGTGAAAAACAATTTATGGAAGTATGTCACTATTCCTCTAGCCCCAAACGCGAGTGCCGAAGCCGTTGAGGGTGACAGACAGGCGAAATCAGAGCTAATCCTTATAATCGCCCCCTCACAGCTAAAGGAAATTAAAAAGTGCACTTCTGCAAAGGCTCTTTGGGATAAACTTAAAGAAATTTATGCAAGCAAAGGTCCCGCACGTAAAGCATCCCTTCTCAAGCAACTAATTCTTACAAAACTAGAAGGAAACGATGTGCGTGCACACTTAAACAAGTTGATGGACACAGTTGACAAACTGGCGGATATGGATGTAAACATAAACGAGGATCTGTTGACGATAATGATGTTATATAGTCTATCCTCAGAATACGAAAATTTTCGTGTTGCCATAGAGTCACGCGACATCTTGCCGAAACCAGAAGAACTTAAAATTAAAATTATAGAAGAGAGTGAAGCTCGACATCATAATGATGAACAGTACGATCCTGGTCAGCAAACCCAAGAAGAAAACGCACTCTATACTTTTTGTAAGGTCTGCAAGAAAACTGGAAGAAATATATTTCTGAAAAAGACACACAAAATATGCTCAAACTGCTGGAAGAAAAACAAAGAGAGGAAGTCCAACAAATCTCTCACTCCAACAACTAACTATGCTGAAGAGTGTCTTCTTACCTTGAACAGGAATAATCAAAACGATTGGGTACTTGATAGCGGTTGCACATCTCACATGACACATCAACGTGAATACTTCAAAGACATGAAGTCAGTGTCAAGAAAACTCAACTTTGCATCAGAAGATCATTCTGCTGATATCAAAGGAGAAGGCAGAGTTACTTTGAATTTGAAAAACAAACTACAAAGAATACATCTAGAAGACTCACTATTTGTACCCGCACTCTCTGTTAATCTACTCTCAGTGTCTAGTATGACCAATCACGGTGCCACAGTGAAGTTTGATAAAGACAAAGCAGTCATACGCAATAAAACAGGCAAATTGCTGATGACAGCAAAAAAATCAAATGGCCTCTACTACGTTAGATCGCCAAACATTGAAAGAAGCTTTACAGCAACGTCTGCAACAAGTTCTACAAACACAATACAAGACTGGCACAGGAAGCTTGGACATATGAACGACAAAGACCTCCACACAGCTCTCAACAATGAGACGTTAATTGGATTAAACTTTAATAAAAATGAGACTTTGTCAGATTGCGAAACCTGCATTCAATCAAAACTAACTCGAGTGCCAAGCCCTCCTAAACGAACTACACCCAGAACTACTGAACGTCTAGAGATTGTACACAGTGACGTATGTGGTCCAATTAGTACACCATCTCAGGGAAAAAACAAATACTTTGTAACTTTTATTGACGATTACAGTAGGTACGGACGGGTCTATTTTTTGAAGAACAAATCAGAAGTCCTTGATAAGTTCAAAGAGTATAAACAAGAAATGGAAAACTTTACAGGCAACAAAATCAAACATTTGCAAACGGACAATGGTACGGAATACATCAACGGGAAATTCCAAGCCTATCTAAAGGAACACGGAATTGCGCGAAGACTGACCGCACCTTATACCCCACACCAAAATGGTATCGCTGAACGGAAAAATCGAACATTATTGGAGAAAGCCAGAGCTATGCTTATTGACGCAAATGCACCAATGCAATTATGGGCAGAAGCAATCTGCACAGCAAACTACCTGTCCAATAGAAGTGTGAACAGTGCTATTGAAAACAAAACACCATTCGAGAAATGGGTGTTAAGAAAGCCCTGTGTTTCTCATCTCCATCCTTTTGGATCCAAAACGTTCATACTGAATAAAGGGCCCAGAGGTCATAAATTTGGCTCCAAAGCTATACCAGGACTGTTTGTTGGATACTCTGATACCAGCAAAGCCTACAGGGTCTTCGTTCCGTCCAAACGCAAAACATTTATTTCCAAAGATGTAAAAGTTGTAAAAGCAAACTATTACTCAAACTCTACTCAACAGATTGACATCAACGTTCCAATCAACAAATTGACATATAATGAAAACAAGATTTGTAATTCGGATTCAGAAAGAAAAAGCATGCAAGTAGACATCGATGACGAAGACAATAATCGCTTTGAAAATGTCATAGACGCAGAATCTACTCAGCATGATGATAATCAACATGAAGTCGTTAATGGTCAAGCAACTGACATGTGTACCAAGCCACTCTTTGGCCCAAAATTAGAAGAACTAAGTGGAAAGATTGGCTTAAAGAGAATTTAAAAAATTCTTAAAAGTTCGGAGGGTGTAAAGAGACTATATACTATAGATAGCTCTTTAGTTCTCTATTGTATATCTATGGTAGTAACCATGGCAAATTACTTGTTGATAGATTTTTCTATTTTGACAACTGGTGATCTTTTCGCATATTCAAATACTTCTTAAACACTTGTTAATATTTAGTTTAACTACAAATAAACAACAATTCACTAAGTCAAATCTGTTTATTATTGCCACATAGTGATTCTTCAACTGTACAAAGTTAATAAATTTCTTGTGCTATATCTCTAAAACTGCTAACTATATCTCGTTCAACCCCATTTTCGTTGAAACTGTTTGTTAAGATTTACAGCATATATTTTTTTTAAAGATTTTCCACTTTCTTATTTTAAAAGTTAGAGGGATATTTAAAAGTTAGTTACACACATTTTACCGTTTTGGAAGTGTATCTTTCAAACGGTTGACTTTGAGAAAAAATAGTTTTTGGAACATCAATGTCATTTTTAAAGAGCTATCTAAAGACCCCCACGTACAGGTTTGATGATATTTTTTCAGTTTCAGTTCCATGTATGGAGAGCCCCTCCTTAATCTTTTATTTTTTTATTTATGTATAAAAATCATACAGCGGTTTACAGAATACATCTACCTATTAAGTTTCAAATGTGTAATCCTGTTTTGTAACACATTGTAGCCAAACAGCCTTCTTGCACTCCACACTTTGAGCGACTGCTGACTGCCTATGTTCCATGAATCTGTGGTCTGACTATTATTTTCATAAATTATGCATAAGAATTAAACAGTATACGAATTTTCAGCCTTGAAAAAGCTCTTGTACCGACCTCGAAATTGCTACAACTTACGTGGCGTGCTGACTCGGCATGTTCCATGACACTGCGGTCTGACTACCTTCAAATTTTTTTTTTTCATACTATTCTCTAGTAAACTGCCTTTGAACCTATGTTATACTGCCATGAGATAACTCTTATGGGGCATGTTGAAATTTTACATACTTGAAAGCGTGCTGACGCCAGGTGTTCCACTTCCTGGTCTTGCGAGTAGGTGCTGACTCATGTACACCCTAAACACTATAATCATATTGAATGATGGGCCTTGAGATACCTCTTGCAGTATTTTTCACTAGCTCTCTAACTATTATCGCATTTATAAAAATACAAGGTAGCGCAAATGAGAAATCTCGATACTTACTCGTTTAAACATGGAAACAAAATTTTATTGTGATTTATTTTTTTAATTAATAAATTAAATAAATTAGTAAATCATTAATAATAGTTTTTTTGTAGAGCTTTTAGAACTCTTATAAAGCTTGGATTGAAATAATGCTGAATATTATGGGTGTGCTTTAGACAGGAATTATTTTTTTGTTTCGCCATTGTTTTGGCCACCCTGTATAAAAGTAATATGTAGGTAGCGCAATCTCTCTTAAATACAACCGATTAGTTAAAGTAACTAACAATTCAACAATACATTTTAAGCGTTTAAAATTATCAATAAAATCTAATTTGATAATCACTTCGAGTAACATGTTAAAAGATTTCAAGTTTTGCGTAATTCAAAAGTTACTTAATAATACTATTATATATATATTGTTTCTTGGCAAAAAAGCTCGTATCCATCGTTTATTAGAATGAATTATATAAGTAACTACTTTTCAATCGACAAACTTCATAAAGTTTATCTGTTTTAATAGAATTTGTCAAAAATTATAGCATCATTTTCATTGTTTAAAAGCAATCTGTATCTTTCTGATAATTAAAAACACAAACCAATATCTTTTATTATTTTGTCAGTTTCTATTAAAGCTGACCGTCTTCAACTTTATATATCCATGGGTAACAACAATTTTTTTTACGAACTTCATTGCCAAGCCTATTATTACGACGGTACTTACAAATTGATCCAATAACTAAAAATAAATAAATACTTTTAGGTAAAACACAAACCTTAACCAAAGCTATATTAGTATCTGAGATCACAAAAATAATGTGTTTAAAATACTTTAAATACTACTAAAGCATGTGGAAAGATCTTCGCGCGTGTAGGTAGACCCATATAGAAATGTCAGCGTCTTTGAGTATATTTTATTTTATTATATTCTATGCTTATTAAGACAACCTTGTTGTGCCCCTTAAATTACAAAATAAGAACAATTCACAGAGGCGCACTGAGAAATTTTCTGTCAGATAGACATTGATTTATTATTTTAGTTTAGTAAATATTAGGTAGTCGGAAAAGTTCAAATTAATAAAGATACCACAGCGAGGAACATTTTTATCATCAAAATTACCAGACCTGAAGCTTCTGAACCATTTATTTGCAGTAATATTCGACAAAGCATCTTCTCCATTAACATTTCAAATATTTCTTTGAGCACTACCTAGCAGCATTAATTTTTTTTATTAAGGGCCTGAACAATAATCGAAAAAAAAAATCAAAACGTAGGTATCTAATAAAAATCATTAAAAATATGAAAAATCAAGACAAAGACAATTATCATTTTGTTTCAATTATAGCGCTGCGCTATTACCAGAAAGTCATTTGTCGAACAATATATTACATTCCCGCCTAAGTTTAGTATTGCCAGAAATATAACATGATTCAAAAAGTCCTCGATCTATTCCGACTTCCTATTATTACGTACCGAAAATGAGTCCAAACAGTAAAAGACTATTAAGAACAAAAACATCAGAACGTTTCTCATCTACAACTTTTTGTGCATTGAAAAGATGAAGTAAAATAGATATTCCGGTCAATCACAACGTGCATGTGAAAATACGGCAGTTCTGTTTTCACTACGAAATGACTCCGGAAAAAGATCAATTATATCGATCTATTGAATTATATTTATAGTCTCTAATCTAAACGATAAGATTCAATTAAAGAAAAAATACTAGAAAATTTACCATGCAGGATTAAAATTTCTCCAACAGTTTTTCTTTAGAAATAAATATATTTATTATTGCACTAAATAATGATAAAAATATAGTAATAAACAAGGTTTTTTTCCACAGCTTAATCTATCAATACAGATTCTTGTTAATGTTAGTGACTTAGGAAAGTACATTCGACGCCATAGATAGTAGTGCGCGGACAAAAATGTACAGCTTTTGTTAAAAAATTGAGATTTCCGTTACAATATCACTTACTCTTCTAAACTCGGTGGATTATCGTCGATGAACACCACATGGGATTTTAAATATATTAAAAATGCTAGTAGCCTGTCATTTTCGGCTTCCGAGCCCCTGTAAAAAAATGCATCAAGTTAATATGGAACCGGGCAACAAATCAAATTGCCAATAAAAAATAAATAACGCTTCTATCTGCTAGAGCTCCAAAGGGTAGTGCAGCTCACCTATTCAAAGTCATTCGCTTTTTTTACAATGTTGTGTATGGAATTAACATAAGTTTTAGCTAATCAATGATTTTCGAAATTTCAAATCATTCCCTATCTTTTTCGAGAGCGAAATTCGTTCCCGTTTTTACAAATGTAACTTTTGATTTCAGTGGACCCATATCATGTTTACATCTGTTTTTGTTAAGATAATAAAGAAATTGCTTACTCGACATCTATTTCTATAGCCAACACTGTGTGATGCGGCTTTCCTTCTTCATCGAACCAGCTGCAATAGAATGGTGTCAACTGTCAAGATATTAAGGTGAAATTGAACCGACTTTATGTGTGTAGTGTAATAAAATTGTACTACTATAATTAACATAAGTACATGGTACTGTGTTTTTTTTTAAAAAAAACGGGGTGCTCATCTTGGTAAAGTGGAGATAAACTATTTACTTTGTTTTGACTATCTTAGCAGTACCTTCCAAGATTCTGATGTTTAATTCTTAAATCAACAATAAATCCGCATGCCCGAACATGTACTACGCGCGGATAGGTACGAGGTCTGGAGAGCGTAGAAAAACGAATGAGCATAATGATGATGAAGGTTACAATCTTAGCTCGGGCGAATGCGGGGCCTGCAGGCCTACCAGCTTTCAAATTGCTACAGTTTGTGACGTCAAAGCACATTGTGTGACAGACAGTGGTCTGTCCTTGTCATTGTGTTATGATATGACAAGGACGGACAGTGCATTGGTATATTTTGTTTTTTTATTTAGAAAAAATATTCATCTGTTTCTTTTTTATATATATGTTAGGCTCAAAGACCGATTTCGATCTTTGAGCGAAAAAAACGCTCACGACGCGTTCTGGTCACTGCCAAAATGCCACAACGCGAAATTCGTGTCATGGCTTTATAAAAACGCCCAGAACGCGTTGTGGTAATCATAAAAATACCACAAAGCGAAATTCGCGTCGTGGTCAACATACCAGACGACCACAACGCGTTGTGAAAATGAAGAAAAGCCATGACGCATTCTGAGCACTAGTTGGTGCAACCATAACACGAAAGACAGTTCGTAAATTATCTGAACGCATTACAATGATGCATTAAAGCATCGGTTAAACTGGTTTATTCATTTCTTGTTAATTTCGAAAAGAGTTATCATTATGAATATTCTAAAAAGTGCTTGATTATTTTAAGAAAGTAAGTTGTAGTTTCTGACGACTAATCTTTGTGTTCAACTATTAGTAGCCTTATTAGGTATGCTGATTTGAAAAAAAAAAACTTAAATTTCCAATGAATAATATTTGTTACAATTATAAGTTATTTTTTTTATAAAGTGTTTGCCAAAATAGTTTTAAAATTTCCTAATTATAACTGATAATTTGTAGACAAGAATTTATTTTTAAATTAAGTAATCCTTTAAGCCCACTAATTATGTCCTTTTATTTAAATGACACGATTTATTTAAATTTTCTGCCTACCTAACCTTTGGTGGTGTAAGAATTACTAATTTGTTGTAGTCGTTCTGAAGTTATGCGCTTGCATACATTTCGGCTATTCATTTTTATTTATATAGAAGAACACGATGTACTTGATATTATTACATACGAGTATTTAGATATAATGTTTTCGTGAAATTAACTTAAGTGGATTTATGTGTGCCACAAAATGGCTGACTTTTTAATGTCTAGACATCGGCGGTGTTCGAGATAAAGGGAATTCATGAAATTAATAGCTTACATGTCAGTGAGCGGCGCCGCGGCGCAGGGCGCGGGCAGCAACGCTCTGGGGCGGCGCGCGGGCGCCGGCGCCGCGCCGGCGTCGTCGGCCGCCGCCAGCACGGCGCCCAGCGTCGACCGCACCACGTGCCAGAACGCACGCTGCGCCGCGCCCACACCGTCGATGCGCTCGATGCGCACCCATCCTGCGCACACATTACACTACTCATTGGCCGTTTTCACATCGGGACGATATCAACAAACGACAAAGGAATTTGACAGTTGATTGTCGATAAAATGCTATAATATCACACGATATAAATCGGTCATGCTAGGCAGGCAAGCGCTCCCCGCGCCGCGCGTAGAGTTATGAACATACGAAAGGTAAATTAAAATGATATTTTTTTCTATGAAAGTAAAATCTGACGAATTATCAAAAGTCGTAGAACAAATGTTGTTTATGATGTTAGTAATCTACTCCTGCGAGGTTGTTGGTGTTTTACAAATAACCCTGTATATGTATAGCTATATGGATTTTCTCCAATCATTCCCTGGATGGCCATCACCAGATCACGGCTCGGTCAGTCTTTGGCGGAGAACCAACGCTTTAAAGGTATTTTGGTTGGTATGAAAATCAACTGGTGTTCTTAAGTACGTGGCCACCATCACCACTGTAATACAGTAAAGGATTACCAACTCATGTTACTGCTTTTAGCATGGCCGAAATTCTGGCTGGAATTCTGGAATTTTAAATTCAAGTAAAAGAGCTTTTAAAAACTCGTTCTTAGCTTTTTGTACTGTCTGCAGAGTAATCACTAAGCGCCACTGACATGAAATTTTTTTTTTTTTTATTTAACTGGACAGGCTGTCTGTATGATTTGACAGCAAAGTTCTTGTGCCTATTTGAAACGCCACTAGCGTGCGTCTAAAGAACTAATTTTGACGTACAATATGAAAATGGTTGACGTGATGGTCTCTCCAGACTTCAAACTTTAGTACTATGTACGCACGCTATGCTCACGCTACGTCCTACAGCGCCAACATGGCGGTAATCAAATAGGCACAAAAACAGTTTGACATAAGCCTGTCCAGTGTAAATATATGCAGGTCAATGGACAGGACACAGGCGTATTGTCAGCTCAGACACCAACAATATTGTCGGAAGATATCAAGACGATATAGTATTTTTAAACAGGCAATCTTCCTATGTATAATTTTCGTAATTATGTAAATGGTATTTTTTAGAAAGCGGTTGTCAAAAAGTGAGGCAAATCAACGATATAGCATACAAGACCAAATATATTGAAGCTATAATTATAATGTCCTTTGTAAAGGGATAACCTCCTTGACCATACACAGGCAACACATTATAAGTTGTCATCGTTTATAAACATCATCTTACCTGCTAAGTGTGTCTGCGCATCTGGCTGACAGTTACTGCAATAGCACCTTACTTGGCCCCACGACACCGCTTGGCGCAGCTCTGGGTACGGAAGCACGAGGAAGTTCCAATATTTCAGCACCAAGTGCAAATGCTCGCAGCCTTCCCCTGACGCCTCCCACTCGGATTCCAAGCTCTGCCCTTCTGTACCATCTTGGTCGAAACAAAGTATCCTATTCAGATAATTTAAGTTTTCTGCTGATAATGGTTCAGGCCAAAAATCATCCCGTCTCGTTGACTCATCTATCGACGACGACTGCTCTTCTGTCAGGTCAGGCAAATTTCCAGTCTCAAGCGTCAAAGCGTCCATAATTTCGTTATCCAAATTATCGACGTCATTAGCTTCAGGATATCTGTCGTTATGTCGAATGTTCGTGTCGCAATTCTCTTGCTGACGCACGACATCGTCCGAATCATCACCGACGTGGGAACCAACGCTGTAGGTATGGCGCAAGGGCGCTTTCATATCGTATTCTGCTGAATTCTCTTCCAGTTGACAGAAGTTGTGCGTTGAATGACTTTTCTGTAGAGAGCGGTTAACGACCTCATTGCTATCGACTGGGAACACACTGTTCTCGGATAAGATTAGACTCTGATGCAGTGAAAGTCGTTTTTGGGACGCTTTTTTGTCTTTTACTATTTTATTGGTTTGACATTCTGTGTTTGGAAGACTAGATATTGTCGGTGGATCGGGATGAGAGCTCGGCCCCGGCTGTACTATCGGTTCGAGCTGGTCGTCAACGAGGTTATCTTGGCTGTAAGCTTTGGTTTTCTTTTTCGGCCGCTTCTCTGGTACTTGAGCGTCATTGGGTCTATGCTCTGCAGCATCGCATAATTCTAATTCAGCTAGGGATTCTTCTCGAAGATTCTCAGTTATGATAGGCAAATCAAGGGATGTACCACTTGCAACTACGCATGGATGGAGCAAAACTGAGACCTGCAATAAAATCATATATGGTAAATGAAAAAATTAGTATGTAACCCATAAGCGAGTTTCCTGTGCAACCTTCGATCAATAAGTGCAACACATAAAGAAAAAATAAAAAGAAGAAACTAACTGATCATGAAGTGAAGCGAGCTAAGCCGCGGCTAAAGCTGGTTATGTTATAAAGGAATAGTTTAAAAACAAAAACTTACTTGCTGCACTCTTCCATAGAGATCTATTAACGGGAAGACGTGGCCAAACGACCTCGGCACGTAGCCTATCGACCCAACGACCTGGCCATCGATGTCGATCACCAACTCATTGTTAAACCTAAAATGTATTGTCAGCACTGATTGTGCGTGCAGATCCTCTAAGGCTGACGCAACCTCCGTGGTTATCTGAAAATTTCAAAACGTTTTTAAGGAATTAAGCGTACAGCAATTGTTATCAATATTTGTGTAGTGCTATTTTTTGAGCGGAATGCTTGTTTCATAGATTTTAGTTCGCTGCAAACAAGCAAGATACATACGAAAGTGCCGTTGTCCTTCAATAGATCGCTCGCGATGACCCAGACGGGGGGCTCGAGGTTCATTGCACTCGTGGGCAGGGGCTCCGAGGGCAGAGTGCCTAGGGCTCCGATAGACACGCTCCCATACCACTCCCCCTCCATCTTGTCTACTCTAAACTGTTGACAAAATGGCTTTTTGTACCCACTTCATCGCCGATCATACGTCATCTGCCCACTAGCATGTACACCGAAACACGGTATACAACATCGCCATAGCAATTTATCGACACTTAACTGTCAAAATGGATTGTATTTTGACAGTTTAATAAATCGTTATTAATATTGCGTTTCGGTGGTCTTGCTAGGCGGGAAGGATAGCTCAAAGAGTCCTTTCCCCGACCGAAATATGCTATAGCGATTTATCGATACCAAAATCTATATCCGTCCGTACCGTACCGGTACGATAACGGTATCCTTAGGCGGGCGATTTATCGACACTCTACTATCAAAATCGATTGAATTTTGACAGTTTAACGTGATAAATACACACATCAACTTTGTCTAGGGATACAGGTGCTATTTTCATACAAACGAGGTAACTTTGAAGCCTTGGTTTCTTGCCAGGGATCTACTGTGCTGTGATCTGATGACGGCTATCCAGGGAGTAAATGGAGGAGATTCAGATCGCTATACACACCCAACTGATCTGACCAGCATTCTAAAAACGTATTGGACATGTTTAAAAAAACCGCGAAAATAGTATGAAAATGTATGGAAATCCTCAATCTGAGAAATCTGACCCATTAATCTTTTAGAATGCTGATCAGATCAGTTGGGTGTGTATAGCAATCTGAATCTACTCCATTCACTCCCTGGATGGCCATCATCAGATTACAGCACGGTACGTCCCTGGCAGAAAACCAAGGCTTCAAAGTTACCTCGTTTGTATGAAAATAACACCTCTATCCCTAGACAAAGTTGATGTGTATAGTTATATAATATCGCGTTTCGGTGGTCATGCTAGGCGGGAAAGATATGACAAAGAGTACCTTTCCCCGACCGAAATATGCTATAGCGATTTATCGATACCAGAATCTATATCCGGTACAATAACGGTACAATTAGGCGTTTATAAATCATCAGCAGGCATTTTAAGGTTCCCACTGCTGGGACTGGAACACGGGCCATACTTATAGGTGGATAAGGAGGATGCTCCATGCCTATAACCCACCACAATGGCCCAATGGGGATTGCCAATAAGGATTAACGGCTGCGAATACGGCCGAGACTTCCGAAGCACGGAGGTCGCGATAATAAGACTTTAGTCACCCATCCTATGACCATTCCTTGCGAAAGTTGCTTAACTGCTGCAATCGCAGGGCGAACGAGCTCACCCTATGCATCGCCCAAGAAAACAAGGTCTGGCATTCCAGGAGTAACACAAGCTCACGTCACTATACAGTTGCGCGATTTTATAGTAACAAACGAAACAGTTCAAGTTAAAGATGAATGAACTTAATTTCTATACCGATAACAAAAATGACGTAAGCTTGTGTTACCCACGTGACTTCTTGTCTCGGAATGCTATGTATACCCCCTAACCTGACTACCAAAAAGCGATATCATATAGCGATTTATCGTGTTTCGTCGTTTATGCTAGGGCGGCTGGTGCAGTATATTATTGTACAGTCGAGTTTATTAATATGCTAGCACTTTTGACAGATGTTGACTTTTATTAATAAGCATAAGGTTGATGAACAGTCAAAGGTGCGTTTACATTATTAAACTTGACTGTACCATGACCCATGTTCGCAATCGAGCTCCCAGGTTAACTAACCTACTTAATCTAACCGGTACTTTAACTGTACAATAAGTATTATTTCAATACGAAGTAAGACAATGTAGATCGCGTAACCTTGTATCTCAAAAACATTTGTAATTCGCCTAGCGAGTATCTTGCTGTGAGTTTGCACTAACGAAACATTTCTCCACTGTCCCTTAGTTTTTGCAAAATGCCTGCCTGTACGGTAATTACATGCAAAAATCGCAGTGATAAAGTTAATTCCAGCAACAGTGGAGTCACCTATCACAGGTATTTATCCTCAAAAACGGTATAAAATATTTCTGTTTAACTAATACTTGTTTACGCATTATGTCCATTGTTTGTTTTTCATTCCTCTATATAAGTATGCGTTGTAAACGTGCGATGAACAGCAAACGTAACGAATAGTTAAATTTCTGGGTAGCTATGTATGGTAGCATGTAGCTTACGCGAACTGTCAAACTAAAACGTGGGTGTAGGGGTGGCGGAGGTGTTCTTGAGCCAATCACAGGCTAACATTTAATGTGTGTGCGCTTGTTATCAATATGCAGTTGTGCAAGTGGCGACATCGGTCTACATACAAACCGCGTCATATAACATTTCCTTTGTTTCTGTGTTCTGAGGTTACTCGCCTTGGCTTCGCTTCGGTGTAAACTATAGCTTTTGCACATGAATATTATTCTTTAAAATGCCTTTTTTGTTCTTAACTATAAAAAATCCTTTGTACATGCTTATAAACCTATATTCCACAGCATCATACACTTAGTAGATTGGATTCGTATCGTATGGCTGTTCGCCCGCATCGCAAATTTTTCATACTTCTAGCATTTTTATACCCATACAAATGAAAAGCGGTTATCGTAACTAAACCATAATAGTTAGACATATAGCCTCGCGGACTTTTTTGTAGGTAATGATGCGAACTATAAACATACAATACATTATTTTTATGTATCATCAATAGCTTTCGCAGCGCACGCCAAATAATTACTTTTATCGCAGCACAGCTACATCTCGATTATTCACCCTTACGTAATGGCATTGTTGTCAAAATTTACTTTTGCTTATCTATCCCTATAATAAAATACATTTATAGGGTTTGAAATAACTTAATCAAACAGACATACAGATTAACTTTCTTATTTATTGTATTATTTACTACGGACTAGTGGCCACCCGTGACTTCATCTGCGTGGACAGTTTTTTTTCTATGCCTTGGGAACTGTACGGATTTTCTGGATGAAAAGTAACCTATGTCGTTTTCTGTACCTCTGACAACGTGTATGCAAAATTTCATGATGATCAGTATTTAAGACGTAAAGGCGTAACAAACAAACGGACTTTCGCATTAATAATATTAGTAAGGATAAACTATTGATGGTTCATATAAATATGTAGCACCTAATTTTGTACATGCCATTTAATTGAATGAATCAAAATTAATGCTCTGTAATAACTTCGCTTATGCGTATGTTCATTTCGGCTGTCAAAATGCAAAGTATGATATAGTTAATTATACTCACATGCTTAACGCTAAACAAACATACTTTTGTGATTTAAAAGAGCATATCTTTCCATTCGCTTCGCTTTGGCTTTAACTATCATTTTATTTATTTATCATTAAAATCAATTATAGTATTTCGCAACTCCTTTTAACTATCAATCAAACATACACATCTTTATGATTCGACAAACTTAAAACGTATTTTTAAAATGTTCTATAGTAGGTTTGTGAAATTATGAAGGTTAATGGGTGAAAAACTCAAGGCAACTTCGATTGTTTATTACGACTGTAATTTTTAAAAAAGGAGTGGAAACAAGCCACTTGATGTTTGTAATTTCAATTAGTTGATTGTTTGGATACAGAATACCATTGACTACATCATGCATAGTACTAAATCTGCTTTAATGCTTGGTCAACTGACAATTGAAGGCTGAACCATAATAATATTTCACACAAAGAATATTGCTAAAGACTGTTTATCCTAACTTGTCTTATTTGGCGAACAATCTACACCCTTTTTTGAAAAAAAAATCAATTATAAAATACAACCGTCAAAAGCTGTTTACTAAAGGATAAACAAGACTAGCAATATTTTTTATTTGTAAAACTCGCTTTATTGTATCAAAAGAATCCAGAGAAATACGTCGTACAAAACAATACAAATCGCTGAAAGAGCGCGAAAGCATGCCACCTTAGTATGTCATCATCAGCATCTTTTTAACGTTTTCACTGCTAAAGATAGGCCTCCCTTATGGATGTAATTAGTAATTATTTGGCAACAGACCACCATTAACTTGAGTATGAATAATACCAAATCTGCTTTACTGCTCGCTCAGCAGTCGGCTAATCGCTTAAAGTTTAGGAACATTTGCTTTAGATAGAGTATTACAAAGAATCAATCAAAGGAACAATTTAAAAGGAAGGCAACAGAATACTATTGACGGCAGTATGAACAGTACTGTTGGAATAGCCAACATTTTTTTATTTTAAATGTCATTTAACTGGCAACCTAAATGTATTTTTTTCACCGCTTGCAACTCTGTTCGATTTCCTGTGTTCTTAAGTGCGTGTCCCAAGATCCTTCTCTTTTATCCATTTAAACCAGCCAAAATATCGAGTTCACAGTCCGCTCTAATTTCTTTCAAGTATCAACTCTGTTTTACAGTTCACTCAATGGGCGGTTGATTGCTAACATTTTAACAATCGCTTTAGCGTAGCACAAAGAATAAATTGAACATATTTAAAACATATTAATGTCCTCACTTGGGGCACAGGCATTTTGTGGATGGACAAGGAGGTTGGGCAATAACCTCCCTCTCACGCCGGCCCAATGCGGATTGGTGGCAGCCGGACCAACGGCTTACGAAGCCCGGAGGTCAGACTTCAGTGAACTCCATAAAGAAGTAATTGAACAGATAAGAAGCAAATCAAGACAATGTGTAGCACAATTTTTGTTTAACAGTCGCTTTAAACATTGTGCTTTAGAGTAGCAAAAATAATCAGATGAACATTTTAAAAACAAATCAACAGAATACCAGACTACAGTTTGAATAGTACCAAATCTATTTCACTGTTTGTCTCAGCTCAGCGGTCGGTAGATTGAAACTATATGCTAGATTCTGTAGCGTATCACACAGAATCAACAGAAAACGACGCAATGCAATGCACAAAATAAAAAAAATCGCTGAAAGCGCGCAAGAGCATGCCACCGCCATGTTTATAATATAAAACAATAATCTTATATAGCACACACATAGCAATTAAAACAATTTGTGTACTAAAAAATGTGTGTAGTCACAAAATGAGTTGGTGTGCACGTATGTACAAAAATCAGCATCATATACCTTAGTATTTATATTATTTCAGTTAAAAATTGTTGCTTTTTAAACTATTTTGCTATTACTAATTTCGCATTGGCTAATAAATCTATTATAGCTAACGCCTCGGTACTGAGGGAGTACATTCAGTTGTAGACCTCTTTTATAAGGTTGCATTAGCAGACGTTAGCACCAACCAATGTGCATTAAAATGGAAAGAAAAAAAAAGAAAATACATTTACTTTAACCTTTTGGCCGCCATGGTTAACTTTTTTGTAACCAGTTGCCTACGAAGAAATCGTCTTGTCCCGTGAGCAAGTTACAAACGGCATGGCATGGCATTTCGTATAATAAATTATTGTCTCTTTTCGTAACTAGTTAAAAAATAATACTTTTTTGTCTTTTTACGTAACAGTTTCGTAACTACATTTATTTGTAATACGGTCAACATTTTAAAATAAGGCTAATAATGTTTGGATGAATGTAGGTCCCCATCACATTAATAATTTTCGCTATAAAATATCGATTAAATTGCCTTGCAATGGACATACAGTATTATAATAGATCATAAAAATCGCTTTGCATTTTATTAATTATAGTAGTATCGCTTAGCTTGTTATCATACATATAAGTTGGCACAAAAAATCATATTACATACTTTTAGAACAGCCTTCACATACAAATTCTTACAAAAAAAATTTTTTTTTATTGTTTTATGCAGATAGACTTCACACTATAAAACAATTTCTACGTTTGCTTTTTGGGTTCAATTTGCACTTTAAGGACATAGAATAATTTCGCATTCATCCATAAAAAAATCAGAAAAAAGTAAAATTAACAACAAAAGCGTATAAATATTGATAATAACACCAGGTAAAACACAGGTATTAGATTATGTTGATGAATAAATTCCTCAATATAACCTAATTATTTTCATAACGTACCCTAAAATTGTGTCCTCTACGCAGCGGTTGACTAACAATGGCGATGGCGTCCTGAAACCCCGAGGTACGCAACGCGACGGTATCTGAAAACATATAATCTAAGTCGGTCAGAAATTTTCAATAACTCTGATGGAGATTTATCTATTTGTGAATGTCTCAAGACGAAGACAATAATTTAGTCTCAATCAAATAAAAAAAAACTAACTTCTTTGTGTAAAGAAGTAGTACAGTCGAGTTCATAAATATGTGAACACTTCAATGTTGATTAAATGTTGTTGAAAGTTGACTTTTGACAAATGTTTATTGGCGTAAGTGAGATGTCAAAGGTATAGGCGTATATATTATTGAATTCGACCATATCAAAAACTTACCTGAACTACAAAGCTTGATATTCCTTCCATGCAAGTAATGGAACGTGTACGGTAACGGATGTCGCTTCCTCCTCGTCTCCGTAGTGACTAGCCCGGCGGTCGTGCCCGTACTACTGTCTGCTATAGTCTCTGGTACTGGAGCAGTATCTTCGCACACTATCGGTTCAATGGGTGCGTCATTCACGTGGCTCGTGGACGGTTCGAGTTGTCCGTTGTTCGGTTGGATTGCGCCTGTGTTGTTGCAGACACTGTTAGCGTTGTTCATTACTGGCTGAATGGTCTTTGTGGATTCGTCGTTTGGTACTGAAAATAATATTTTTAATGTTTGCATTGAAAACGCTAAAAGTGGTACCGGTCACTAATCATTTAAAAAAATAGCTGAGCGGTTTGACTGTCCACTGTCTTTATTCACACATATACTGCAACTACACACAACAGCAACGAGAGTCAGACGTTGTGTGGTTCGTGTGATTCACGCTTATTAGAAATAACTATAAAAGAAAAACAAGCACTTACTTGTTGATTGAGGAAAAGTGATGCCGAGAATATTTCTGGAAACCGCTTGTATTTTCGTAACATGTCCACCCAATTCAACGATACCATACACTTTCTGCAACAATATTATTTGGTTACATAACAAACTATTTAACTTATACTTCTTGTGCATAACAGAGACGAGACATGAAATGCCAATCAATTTTCATTAAAGATAGACTTTATCGGTGTTATTACAAAAGATTTTTAACACTGTTTAACTTGGACACTTGTTTAAATGTGATGCAGTCACTTTTTTGACAATATTGTTTGAAGACATCATAGCATCGCATTTAAACAGGTGACTAAATTAAGTTTAAAATATTTTGTTACGGTATCTTTACTGAACATTTATTTGTGAACATTGTGATTCTTAGAAAGTAATACATGTATGAAAAACCAAGCTTCATTGAACTATTATGTGCATTTGTAATAGACGATAATTAAATAATTAAAATAAAGAAGCTGCGGTGCACTTACATCGGGCACTTTCTCGAAAGCCGTGTCGACCAGCTCCGAGTTATAGTATATGAGCACGCGGCCATCGATGGTCTTCTTCAGGCCGATTCTATCGCCCGGCCGTACCCACTCGAACGACGGTACGAAAGTATACATCTCATGCTCGCGGGACCCCGTCTTTGAGTATTTTATGTATTTCCCTGCAACAGTAAATGTATGAATCAATTCCCATTTATATTGCAATGTTTTTTTCTTCTTTCATTGTAAAAGGCCGTTGGGCACGGCTGCATTTATCGTTAACACCCACTAATCCACATTTAATTAGAGTGGTAGATTATTGCCCGTCCTCTTCATCCCTCTAGATGGCCGTGGCACTGGGGATATTAAGGATATTTACCTAGGCCAGAAGTCAACCTGTGCTCAAGCGTGGCGGTAATACCGCGTCGCGTAGCCCGTTGAGATAAATAGTTCGTAATACAGCGAATTTTGTCAGTCTGGCCTCTGTAATTCTCTTAAAATGGCATAAGCCATTCACTCACCATAAGGTGAGTAGATGTTTTTGAGCATCGTTTTCAGCAAAACATGAAGACCCAGAGCCCAATTGTTTAACACAACATCTCATATGATACTGTTTGTACACTCATCACCGTCTTATAAAAATAATCGTCTAAGTACTTGGTATTGCGCAGTAATGGATAATAATTAGGAATTATAAAGCTGGCTTACCGTCGACATAAGCAGTGTAGTGAGGTAAATATGACACGGAGGGCGGAAAGCTGCGGTTCACGTGCGCGTTCAGAATGTTGATATCCGTCACGCCCATACGGAAACTACCCGCGAATCCGTACTTACACTCAACCACTTTGATCTGTAATTGAAGATTACTTTTAGTGGCATTGTTAAGACAATGATCCCAACTGGAATAAGAAATCTTATAACCTATAGGAGCAACGCTTAGTACAACTCAGCATGAAAGTCATCTCGTGATGCACTGTTAAATGTTACACTGACTCGATATTTATATAATACGCCAAAGACTAAAAAAACAGCATTTCATGCACTTAACGACAATTTGTCTACACTTATTAAACACTAATATTAACTTAACAATCTAACCAAAAATGTATACTTAAACATTGTAATTGTGGAGAAAATAAAACATACTTTTATTATTATTATTCCTTTTATTGCGTTAGATGATGTTTGTCTCATAGTCATGGAGCGTATGTTATGTTAGGCGGAAGTCATCCTCCTCAACATAAAATATATAAATACTAGCGGCAGCCCGCGACTTCGTCTGCGTGGAAAAGTTTTTTACTATCCCTCGGGAACAATACTTTTTTTCGGGATGAAATGTACCCTATGTCCTTCTCCATACCCCTGACAACGTGTATGCAAAATTTCATGATGATCGGTTCAGTAGTTAGGACGTGAAGGCGTAACAAACAAACAAACAAACAAACAAACAAACAAACGGACTTTCGCATTTATAATAGTAAAACTAGTCTTTTGATCCCCACACGAAATAGGATCGATTGGCATAAAAAATTTTTTTTGGTATTTTAGCATTTTTTTTTGCTAACGGTAATTTTTTTTTTCAAAATCTGTGAATGCAGTTCAGAATATCTTAAAAAGTTATGGATGGTCTCCTAGGAACGTTTTCCTGTAACTATAACGGTTAAGGTACCTGCCCTTAATGTACCGTCTCAAAAATCCACCCTGTATGGATTGCGAAAATAATAAAACTGCATATCTTGCTAACTAAAAGCTACTCGTCTCTAACTCTAAAAATTATAAAAAAAAACTATGTAAAGTTTAATGACGGCGTTCAAAAGGCCCGTGAATTGACCCAGGAATGAAAAGGGTCAGGAATATTTATTTACCTCAAATATCTCTCCAACGGCAAGGTGCGCAGAGCTAAACACGAGGGCACCCATAGGGTCCGGCGCGAGTCGCCGCGCGAACGAGTAGTCGTGCATCAGGCAGATGTTGTCGCCGCAATACTCTGAGAAGCTCCTGCGAAGGTCCAATCCCTATTACCATCATACTCTCCAATCCAATATAATTAGTTAAAAGTATCAATCACATTTAAAACAGACAATAGGGTAAGATTAACATGCGATTTTTACATTTTTTTCTTTGTAAAACGAAAATAGCTAAGTCCAAGAGTTTGGGCGTTCCGTAATTTTGTTTAATTTTTTTGACCCATAAAATTAATGAAACCGAAAAGTTCGATAAAGATTTGTAAATGGGATTCTATAGAAATGGATACATACACATAAATAAATATTAGGAAATAACATTCGTTTGTGGATTACGTACACAAAACCCTATTAATGACACAAAATATCAGTTCAAAAATACTGGTACCCGTTTTGCAGTACCGAAAATAATACATACACTTATGAATTCTTACCAGTAGGGGGGTGGTGGAGACGACAAGGTTCTATAGTTGCTTATCAGAGTGTTATCAGAGTTGGTGCAACCGTTGTAATTGAAAGCTCGCTCTTCATTCTGCAGAATGGTCACCTACGTAACAAACAAATGTTCTCAGCTTCTAATGGCAGGGTGTCGGTAAAATCCCGCTTGGTGGCGCTACTGTAGATGGAGATCTTTTGTTCGTGTGCATAGGTTTATTTTTCAATTATATATTTTACCATTGAGTATTTTACCATTATGTATAAAAATTGATAATAATAATAATATTTTTTATGGGAGTTGCACAGTAAACGAATTAAAGATCGAATTGAAAAAAATTAAACCAAACTTGTTAGAACAAAAATTAATATTTACGAAAATTCCCTTCAAACATCCAAAAGTTGATAGCAAACAACAAAATGACAGGTCTACATCTACACTAGCGCCAAATTGGTTTTGTTGGTGGGCCGCCCGCGACTTGTTGGTTGGCCCGCCCGCGACTTCGT
Source organism: Agriphila geniculea (assembly GCA_943789525.1). NCBI lineage: Eukaryota > Metazoa > Arthropoda > Insecta > Lepidoptera > Crambidae > Agriphila > Agriphila geniculea. The sequence goes on along the minus strand of OX038870.1, from coordinate 15,630,082 downwards.
CTGCGTGGAAAGTTTTTTTGCTATACCTAACAATACCACCTGGGAACACCTGGGAACAATACCTGGGGCCCAATCGCGCTAATTTACAACGATAAAACTAAAACCAAATCGTTACCGCTTGAGTTTTGTTTACAGAAAAATACTCGCTTTAATTATGTTAAAATTGTACAAAGCTGTGCCTAAGGAGCCTAGAATGACAATCTCGGACAATTTAAATGAAAATTCTTAAGCTAAACCAAAGATTTTTAGGTAAATATAACCTCAATGACAACGTAACGGTTTTGGTTTTATCGTTCAGAATTAGTGCGATTGGGCCCCAGGCCTCCTTCACTCGCTCGTCGGTCGCGCGATAAGCACCTACCGCTGGCCGTGCCTACAAGGGCACAAGTGAGCAGAGGGCCGCCACACGCCCGCCTGTGTAGTCGCGCGGCATCTTAATGCCTGCATAGGTATTGTCTCTTTATAATAGTAACAATGTCGCTTCACCATTACTATGCCGTGTACGGATGTCAAAATCAAAAAACCAATAAACAATTGTCGTTTTTCACATTATGATATATTATGCTACACAGTTCATTTAAAGGAAGACGACCCTATCGTTGCGTCGTCAGAACAGGTAAGAGCACGCGATAGAAAGAGAGGCAACTACTATTAGCGCTGCGGGACCTGAATTGCACTTTATTGTGTTGGAGCAAAAGTTGCTATTTATTTAAATGACTTTGCGGAATGCTGCTTCTGTACTTGTACTATTAGCTATTCTGTGACAATACTTTTTTTCGGGATGGAAGGTACCTATGTCCTTTTCTGTACCTCTGGCAACAAGTATGCAAAGTTTCATGATGATCGGTTGAATAGTTAAGACGTGAAGGCGTAAAAAAGAAACAAACGGACTTTCGCATTATAATATTAGTAAGGATATAAGTAATATAATAACTATAAGTAAGGAAGTAAGGATTTTATCAACTTACTTGCGTGCACTGCCCATAGAGATCCACCACGGCGTAAATGTTCAGATGTGGGACGTACCAAGCCTTGCCCATGTCCATGCCGTCTAGATAGTAGTGCAGGCTGCGGTCGGCATGCCACATCATACCTGCTCAACAACAAATTAAGAAAATTATTAATATACAACACAAAAAATATGGTGAAGTTTGAAATGGTTAACGCTATATTTTTAAACACTATACATTTTTGTCCCAATATTCACAATTTTACATCTGCTTCCTTGTTTTCCTGTGTACCCGTGGATGTACGCTTAGTTTTCGATTGAAATAAAAATTATCAAAACTACACTTAAAGTAAAAATAATGTGCCTTAGAAAATTATATAGCTATGATCTGTTTATCCTTACTTGTCTTATTTGGTTAACTCTCTCTTTATTGAAAAAAATCAATTATAAAATACAACAGATGGTTTTCCACATTTATATTACGAAAGAAATTACTAATTATATTAGTGACTATGATTTATTAAGACAACATATTTTAAATAACGATACATTATTACAACTGTCAAAAGTTGTTTACTAAGGACAAGTAAGCATAAACAAAGAATAACTTATATTTGCTTTAGAGCTAAAGCTAGATTATAAACTTTATTGTTTGTAAACAAAAACCACACGTAGAGAGAACTTTAATTACAAAATTAATATGCTGTACGAGAACTCACAATTATAAAACGGTTAAATAACAGTAAGTTGTATTATAAGATTATAACTGACCTTTTAGGTAATCTACTTATTCCGGTACTTAATTTTAAACCGTGTTATCAGCAACACTGTAAGAACCCTTATGAGTAATGTAAGGTAAATAATACGTGGATTAGCGACTATAAAGGGGTTTAAAGTATACAGTTACGTAAGGCATCACGCCACAAAATAAGGAGAGGACACAAGTTAAGCTTTGTACTACGCTCGCTCGAGCATCGCACACATAGACAGCTGTCCCCGACACCACACCGACCGGAATCTTAGTATAGTCAAATAAAATCGAATTTGCAAAAAGATTGAAAGTAATTCGTGTAGCTGCAATTTTTTATGGAATCATTAGAAGACATGAATATAAGTTTCCTTCGAGTTTGCACCATTCGTGTTATTTACGGATTATCGTTTAAGTTTAATTTAAGTTTACATTAAAGGCCCATTTTTTTTAATATGATACCTACACTAACAGTTACTTTCCATGTTTTGTTACAATTTTATTTAGCTATCATTGCATACCTAGCTTGCTTAAATCAGATAAAAAGTTACCGAGATAATTGACAAAATCTAAACCTAGGAGGCGTTACCTATGTGATGTCGTAGGTACTTGTTCCATCAGGTACTTTGGCGAGTGCCAAAAAATGATTTGATGATCTGTAACGCACGCGCAACGCAGTGGAACAAGTACCTACGACGTCACAAAGGTGACATCTCCTAACACTTAACATTAAACGATCCGCCCTATTAATATTAAACGATGTTTCGTACATAACAGCCCCCTACCCAAATGGCCAACATTCTATTCGTTTGAACGCTACGCTTACTATATAAACTTTGAAATAAGCAGTAAACTATAAAATTACGTGCCGTAAGCTAGACAATTCCATACAATACATCGAAGTCTGTGATTTACATAAGTTTGCGACATGTGATTTAATCATCTATTGCAAATATTTAAGCTTTAAAAGTAAGCCGTAGCGTTCAAACGAATAGAAAGTTGGCCATTTGAGTAGAGGGGCAGGAATGGTGCAAATTCAGAAGAAAGTTATATTCATGTCTTCTAATGATTCCATAAAAAATTACAACTACACGAATTACGTCCAATCTTTTTGCTAATTGGGCTGCACTATCTCTGCTACGCTCAAAACAGTTTGAGCCTTGGACGAATTAACCACTGGACACGTAACGTAAGAAAATTGTATGAAATCACGATCGACCAATTTTTGCGGGTGAAGGGGGGAGTACACTTGTCAAATAATGACAGTGTTATAGGGTGATTTAGCCGGTTTTCGGCCATAATTGCCGGCCAAATATTATGGATTGTGAAACTCATACATTAGTTCTCGGCCACGCGGCCGAAAAGCAAATGACCTCCCAAAAATGCATTTAGTTACCCGGCCATCAAATTTCAATGTATCACACCGAATACTTTACGTGTTTAATAGTCCAGTCAAAATGACCATCCGTTAGGGATGGGCAGGGAAAGAAAAGAAAAATATGGGGAAAGAAAAATATGGGAAAATATGGAAAAATACGGGAAAATATGGTAAAATTCCAAAAACGCGGGAAAATACTCTTTTGCTATGAATTCAGTTACATATTATACTAATATTTTTCTTTGGACCGTGTTTTTAGTGATATTATACTATAATATGTATGATCCACAAACATATTTTTCTAATTAGCAATCAAAAACAACTCGATAAATTCAAACACTTGTACTTGTATCTGATTAATAGCATTTATTTCGTCATTATCATATCAGCCACATTTATTTAAGTAATTATAATTGTATCTTCTGTCAATTAATGTTTAAAGAAATAAAAAATATTAATCAACAATAACAAAAGCTGTCGAGTTTAATCAAAAAGAGATAGATGGACAAGCGCTTGCCCGCTAGTAGGGTGCCCGCATAAAAATAGCAGGTTACACGTTGGTACTGGGCGGTACAGGCGGATGATGCGCAACCGGTACCGACAACCTGTTTTCTTTATGCGGCCTCCCATATAAAAGTATGGGCTACTTTACCTTTACCGATCGTTACAGACCTGTACCGACAGTACCGACCTGTAACCTGCTTTCTTTATGCGGGCACCCTTACGCCTGATGGTAAACGATGATGCGATCTACGATAAAACGCGCTTGCCTAAAGATACCTATTTACTCGCGACTTGAAGGCCCACAGATTGTATCTATCGGGTAACTCAGACAAGGAGTAACGGGTAACTCAGACTCTCTAGCGGCACGGATGATAGAAACAAAACGCTTAGTGCAAGTTTTTTGAATATTTATATTTACTAAAAAACAGTGGCGCTGATTTCTTTTCTTGCGATATCTCTAGCAGACATAGAACGGTTTCTTGCGCTTCTGGAAACAACCAGTGTTGATTTTGGTCTCATTATGAACCACGATAAAATAAAAATGATAGTGTTGGATCGTAAGAATAACAATCGACCTGACTTACGTGAAATAGCTAATTGTGAAGCTGTCCAGAGTTACACCTACCTGGGATCCACAATCACAAATACCGGAAATTCTTATAAAGAGATCAAAAGATGGTGTAGCATTACACGATCAGCCATGAAAAAACTCACGAAGATATGGAAAGATCACCGCATAACTAAACATTAAAGTTCGCTTAATGAGATGCTTAATATTTTCCTATCTTCCTTTAAGGAGCTAAAACATGGACGATCCACCAAAAATATTGTAAAAAGATTGACGCCTTTGAGATGTGGCGGTGACAGACTTAAAGTCGCATTACTCATCTCCCAGCAAAAATGTAAACAAAGGTGTTGCCAGAACAAAACAACTCAAGAGGAAATAGTATATTGCTAAGTCAAGAAATAAACACACCTACATGTTTTTTCATCACGAACCTAATAAAAATAGATTAGAAAAAAATTTCTGAATCATGAGTTTTGCGGCAAAAACAGTAATATAATTTAATATTTCATAATAACAGTTTTGTAGTAGAAAAGATATTCATGATGCTGTGCACACATCAACTGCAAACCGTGTACATCAACCTTTGGTTCATTTTATAAAATTTAATAAAAAATAGTAATAATAGTAGCTAGCTGTAGTAGTAACCAAAAAGAATGTAAAAATAACTAGCGTTATAAGAGACGGGAGTGTCATACAAAAAAGCGTGAGTATGAAACGGAAGCGAATTCAACGAAAACAAACAAAAGAGAAACGTCAAACGACATTGGCGGTAAAACGGTCAAAGATGATAGATACTCTTTGATGGGGCGAAGTATAATACGCCTCAATTCGAATGTTGTCAATTATCTACTGCTTTGTGCATTGTCAACGTTCTTTCAAACTAAGACAAGTTAAAAATTCGCCTCCGTTTCATAGATCGTTTTTTACTGAGAGAGTTGCGCCAGGCTGGTAGTAACATTTGTCTTTTGGTTTGGGGGGGGGGGGACGACGACAACAGGCGAAGATGCTAAGACATTCTGCCAGTTCTCGATGATAAGAATGTATGTAAAAGATTATAAAAATTGTCTTAAAATAAGTTCAGTTTGACTTAGATCCAACATTTTAATAAGAATACCTAAATAATCTTTACGTTTATTTCTTATTCAAAATAGTTTAACAAAAACCATAAATATTTAATTCGTAGGGGAGACAAAGGAGGGTTGTGACTTTTTTTTACTAACCGACATAAAACATGTGGCTTATAAGGCTATTACCAAACACTGTCTAGTGGACGCACGATGCACCTTTAAGTATTTGGTTACTAATCTTGTTGTAATTTATTTGCATTTGGGTCGGAAGGGGGGAGCGTGCGCACCCCATAACAGTGTGGTGCCACCCCAGACAAAAAACCTGATTAACCTGACATATTGCTCTTCTATACTGCAACGAGGCTCTAGCACGCACCCCCCTCCCTCATTAGTTTTACCTCCGAACTGGGGGCCAGCAACCCTCTGGAAGAATCTCTAGATAGGCCAATGTATATTTGGTAAATATATATTTAAGTTTGTAATATCGTTACTTATCCCTGTTAAAGCTGATAAGTTTCTTGCGCCCGCTCTTCTTGTCAATTAAAAAAGTCTGGATCGGGTGGTATTAAAATATAGACGATTCAAAATCTCTAAATTTTTTAGTTTATTTGAATAAATATTATTTTGATTTCGACTTTGACTTTTATTGCAAATAAGGTTAGTTGAAACAATTATAGTGGGGAGGGCAACTGTCAAAATGGCGCTGCATACGCTTTTGCAGGGGAGCTATGAAAACAAAGGACTTTTACTTAAAAATATAGTTTTTTAGCTTTGAAATGATTAAATTCTGTCTCCATTTTGTTTCTTCCGTCTTTTATATCCATTTTGGGTCAATGGGTCTTTTTCGGTAAAAAATACCACAAAATAAATAACTATTTTCCCATACATTTTGTTCTGAACGTCTACTGTCTTAGGAACAAACGTACGCAGCGACATCTACAATTAGCTTTGCGTTGCCAACCCCATTGATTGCAATGTCCTGTTACCTACGTATTTTTGATAGTTTAGGTACATACAGTCAATATCTAAGTTTAGTTTTCTTATCAGTTCGTATCAAGAATTTTTAACATCAAAATGGTTATGATAGGTTATAAAGATAAAATTTCTAATTACCATCATACTTTAAAATTACCCTGGATAACATTATATTTATTATGACTCAAAATATGATAAACAAATTAAAAAGTTATAAAAGTGACCAAAGGTTTTCAATATCTGAAAATGTCACTCTCAGGGTCAGTTTGTCAATTTGACAGTGACGTTTCTTTGTTTACATTTTTGCTGGGAGATGAGTAATGCGACTTTAATCAAATCATCTACAAAGTGATCCCTTACTGAATGTACATGCAGTGCCACGAATACACAGTGATGGAGGAGTATCTCAAGAGCGGCAACAAACCTTACAGACAATCCATGACCGACCAATACCACTCCACTAGGAGTGTACGACTAAGAAGAAGACAGAAAGATTATCATTTATTATTAGACAGAAACTACCCGGGCCTCCGTTCACTGGACTCAAGCGTCTAGAGCTGGAGCTGGTATTTGGCAGGGCCATCCCGAACATGAGAGCAGTAGGTACTCCATACACGATCAAACTTGCATTTGGTAGGTATAGATTAAGCAGCTGTTCCAGCGTGAAGTAGGTACTTTCTCATCTTTCCCGGAACCTAATTGTGATTTACTCTCAATGAAAGACACAAAATTGAGTGTTGGAGTCAATGACATGCCGAGAAGCTCTAGTTGTTTAGTAATCGGCACAGATATACCTCCGAAAGATGGAGTTAGATCGAAATGACTCCGTTTAGCACATAACAGACACGCCTGGGTTCTTGACGGATTGAACCTGACCACATTGACTTTGCCCCAGTCGGAACTACCTACAACGATAGGTTCATGCGTCTGACCATATCGCCTCCCTAAGACATTGGACCTGTTCTGCACCGGCTCGAGCATCAGATATGTAGCTCTCTACAACAGTGCTGTCATCAGCGTACCCCAAAATACCAGGCATCACTAATATGCAGCAGGAATAGCGTTTCGGAGAGTACTTCCTGATCCCTAAGGGACGCTAGCATTGATAGCCAACTGGTCGGACGAGCAGCCATTAATGACAACTCGAATCGATAGATCCCTCATGAATTCTGATATCCAGACATACAAACATGGTAGGAAGTCCATATGATGAAAGCTTGCCAATAAGACTATCATGCCACACCCTGTCAAAAGCTTCATCAAGAGAAAGGGCGAGCTCCTCTCCATCTCCATATCTCTTGATGGCTTCGCTTCATATGCAAGTGACATATGCTATTACTGACGATTTTAGATGAATTAATCAACAATAAAAGTAGCAGAATATCGTCCGTCGGTCGTCCGGCGTGCCGGGTCCCCACGCAACTTCCTCGCACTTTTTTAGGGTTCCCGTAGCCTAATGGCTAAAAACGGAGCCCATGCAGATTCATCATGTTTGCCTGTCTATCTGTCCGTCCGTATGTCACAGTACTTTATTCCGAAACTATTAGGATTACACCATTGAAACTTGGTAGGTAGAAAGATGTATTCTGTAAACCGCTGTACGATTTTTTACACAAAATAAAAAATATATATTAAGCACAGCTCCTAATACATGGAACCGAAACTGAAATTTTTTCATCAAACCGTGCGGGGTGTTTAAAGATAGGTCTTGAAAAATTACATAGAAGGTGCTAAAACTATTTTTGCTCAAAGTTAACCGATTGAAATATATACACTTCCAAAGCTGTAAAATGTGTATCCATCACCCCCTTTTACCTTTTATAATAAAAGGGTGAAAAATAAAAATATGCTGTAGATCTTTTCAACGAAAATTGGTTTGAACGAGATATGGTTACCAGTTTTAGATATAAACCACAAATATAACTTTGTCATTAATACAAACACTATTAAAAACAAAGTTATTTTGGCAGACTAAAAACGATAGTGGTATTAATATGGTATGGTATAAGGTAACTACAGATTTTAGAGCTACATACATGTTCATGGAAAAAACTTGCCACCGCGCCACACCGCTAGCCTAGGAACTACTATTAAGATTAACTTTTAAAGTAAAAATTCAACGTAATGTGGTTTCCCTTTATAAAAAGTCATTTCACATGAATTAAATATCGATATAAATCTTAAAGATCATACATACAATAGAAATATGTAGTCGTTTATCACTTAATTTGATCAAATATTGTCAAATGAGTATTTTCCCGGCCATCGGGAATATTCCCGGGTTTTTTCCCAGTCGATTGGAAATATTCCGGAACTTTGGAAAATTTCCGGGAGTAAACCCATCCCTACCATCCGTGCTTGCAAAAGGTTCGGTCGTTCTGATTTTTTTATATGTTGTTAGGACCAAAATCGTCATGTCGTGGGTAATTTTTTTTCCCCTCTACACTACCGGCCCAGTAGTGTCGTAGGTAAATGAAAAATTCCATACATGCATTCCCCTCGACACTACCATTAAAAACTTAATTATTTATTACATTATCAAAGTACCAGGGTAGCATAGATTTAGAGGAGGTCAACATTTTTAAACATAATAAATTGTTGAAGTCCGGTCGCATATCTGAAGGAATTTTGTACAATGACCCGTCTATACTTTATCTCTGTTGCTCTCTGTCGCGCACTGATGACACAATTGGATCACTATAATCCTACCAATTTGAATACGCATAAAAATCACATGAAAAATTATGTGGATATTGGTTTTTTAAATGAGCGGTATAGTTTTGATGTTATTAGGTTATGTCACAAAATAACTAATAGTACAAGTACAGAAGCAGCACTCCGCAAAGTCATTTAAATAAATAGCGACTTTTGCTCCGACACAATAAAGTGCAATTCAGGTCGCGGAGCGCTAATGGCCTACAGTTATATTCACCTAGTAGTTGCTTCTCTTTCTATGGCGTGCTCTTAGCTTTTCTGACGACGCAACGTTAGGGTTGTCTTCTTTTAAATGAACTGCGTAGCATATATCATAATGTGAAAAACGACAATTGTTTTATGATTTTTTGATTTTGACATCTGTACATGGCACAGTAATATCGATTCGACGTTGCTACTATTATAATAGAGACAATACCTACGCAGGCAGTCAGAAACCGCCGCGTGACTACACAGGCGGGCGTGTGGCGTCCCTTTTCTCACTTGTGCCTTCGAAGGCACGGCTGTAGGTGCTTATCTCGCGAACTTGAGCAAGTAAAGGAGGCCAGCCCCCCTACTCAAATGGCGAACTTTCTATTCGTTTGAACGCTACGCTTACTTTTAAAGCTTTAATATGAGCAATAGATGATTAAATCACATGTCGCAAACTTATGTAAATCACAGACTTCAAAATTCAAAATTCAAATTCAAAATTCAAAATATTTTATTCAGTCTAGGCTGTTACAAGCACTTGTGAATGTCATAGAAGCTACGCCATCGGTTCGCAAACCCTAAGCGGGAGACCTTGTAACGAGAATAACCGGCAAGAAACTCGTCAAGGGCTGCTTTTTTCTCCCTGTATATTTCATACAGAGTCGTCAACATTGAAAAATGAGCTCTACGTTTAAAGTGAGGTCATTTTCCATCACAATAATTAACAAAAGTTTGCACACAATGGGTAGGTAGGTTAAAATTAAATATATCTACTACATTCAGATAGGTAAATATGAGAGTAAATAACTTTCAACTAGTTGAGAAATCACTCTGTCTGCTACTCGAACCAAAAAACACTTGATGCAAGACATAAAAAGTAAAAACGCAATTCTTACAATTCAATATGCGTTAAGATAGGTACTCAGAAGCAGACCCATTCCCACTGGCAGCACCCGTTCACGAGCATGACGCATGGACCAGCCATCGCTTCGCTCAACCATATTTGAGGGAACGTAACGACCCGCCCCACACGACACCACCGCAGAAATGATTAAAGAGAGCATGACATACTTAGGCTACCCATCCTAAGGCACTGAATTGAAAACGAACATCCAAAAGCTTTTCATAGGCCTTTACTTACAAAACTATAGACGAAAAAATACGAAAAAATATTACGAAAGCAAAATAATCATTAGCAATAAAAAAAGTGAGAAATCAAAACAAGGATTAGTTATTAATTTTATGTTTTGAGTAAGAAGTGCCATACAGATTGATAATATTAAACATGAAGAAAAAAAAATATATGCGACGCCCTTAGTACAAGCAGACAGAAGCAGACCCATTCCCACTGGCAGCACCCGTTCACGAGCATGACGCTTGAACCAGCCATCGTTTCGCTCAACCATATTTGAGGGAACGTAACGACCCGCCTCACACGACACCACCGCAGAAATGTTTAAAGTGAGCATGACATACTAAAGCTTCGATGTATTGTATGGAATTGTCAAGCTTACGGGACGTAATTTTATAGTTTATTGCTTATTTTAAAGTTTTAATAGTAAGCATAGTGTTCAAACGAATAGAATGTTGGCCATTTGAGTAGGGGGGCTGGTTATGTTTCCGTAATGGCCGAGAACCAAAGGGGGCCAGCAAACCGGCTAAGTCACCCTACTTTGTTTACATACCAAATTTTATTTATTTTACGAAAAATAGCTACTATAATAGGTTGAAATTGCGCTTACGCGTGAAAAGAAACATTTCTTGATTGCCCGCTATTTTTTTGCTGAACAATACGGATCATTTTTCAATTTTTGTACCAATGTTTCGCCACGAGCTCTAGCATCACACTGACAACGCGATATCGTTTACTGAGGCTATCGGTCACAGTAAGTGGCAGAGGGGTAAAGGCGAATATGGCTGTCATTTCGCGTCCAGTGGTTGATTCGTCCAAGGTTTGAGCGCATGACGCAGTGTCGTCAGTACGTGAGAGCTGTCTATGTGTGTGCGTCGCTCGAGCGCGCGTAGTATTAAACCTAACCTCTGTCCTGTCTCTATTTTGTGATTAAACGGCTTTAAAACCCACGTGTTCTCGTGATCGTTCGATAGAATATAAGTAACTATGTTAGCAAAAGTAACAATGTTATAACTTTGTTAGCAATTTCACAAGTCTCCCCTGAGTATATTTGTTCTGTGGCACAAGCTGGGCACAAGTGATTGCGCATTAAAAAAAAGTCTGCCGGATGTCAGTCAACTCAACTGTCAAAAGCGTTTTATTACGTACGACATATGCACAGATTTTCCGTTTGATCTGGTTCCAACTCGTACATTGTGGTGCTAATCTGTATCACTAACGCAGCTAACGAAACGTTTTGTCGTGAAACTGGTGTTGCTATTTAGTGTCGGGGTTACCAGAAAAAAACTTTCAAACGTAAATAACTCTTAAAACATAAATTTCGTAAAAATCTGAATATTTTCTATGACTTACTAATTACATGCCTACATTTTGAAAAAAGAAATAGAAACGTTATACATTCTTTGGTTTTTTTCTATGGGACTCTGCCTGATGTCCTTTTATACACTTATCTGTCAGCTAGAAAGTCTTGGTAAAATGTATAAAACAAGGCGTCTCGTAAATTGTCATGTAGAACACCAATTTACAATAGCATTTAGCATACATTTACAAAGAAACGAGGTCCTTCTTCATGTTAAGGTTTTTTTATGAATGAGGGTGATTATAATATATACACATCAGCTTTGTCTAGGGATACAGCCATTGACCTGCATATATTTACACTGGACAGGCTTATGTCAAACTGTTTTTGTGCCTATTTGATTTCCGCCATTTTGGCGCTGTAGGACGTACCGTGAGCATAGCGTGAGGGACATGGTACTAAAGTTTGAAGTCTGGAGAGACCATCACGGCAACCATTTTCATATTGTACGTCAAAATTAGTTCTTTAGACGCACGCTAGTGGCGTTTTAAATAGGCACAAAAACTTAGCTGTCAAATCATAAAGACAGCCAGTCCAGATAAATAAAAAAAATGTTTTCATGTCAGTGGATACAGGTGTTGTTTTCATACAAACGAGGTAACTTTGAAGCCTTGGTTTTCTGCCAGGAATGTACCGTGCTGTAATCTGATGATGGCCATCCAGGGAGTGAATGGAGTAGATTCAGATCGCTATACACACCCAACTGATCTGATCAGCATTCTAAAAGATTAATGGGTCAGAGTTCTCAGTTTGAGGATTTCCATACATTTTCATGCTATTTTCGCGGTTTTTGTAAACATGTCTATTACGTTTTTAGAATGCTGGTCGGATCAGTTGGGTGTGTATAGCGATCTGAATCTCCTCCATTCACTCCCTGGATAGCCGTCATCAGATCACAGCACAGTACATCCCTGGCAGGAAACCAAGGCTTCAAAGTTACCTCGTTTGTATGAAAATAGCACCTGTTTCCCTAGACAAAGTTGATGTGTGTATAATTGGTGTCCGCTCCCCTATTAAAATCTAGTTTTCATATTCGGCACAACACAAACCAATAAAGCTAAAGTCACAGAGCCTCGCTAAATGCTAATAGCCACGACGAGCGCTACGTACTTTGTGAGTGATCCAAGTGAACAGACGTATTGCATTGCGTACTATGGGCAACAGCGTCGCTTAACCAGTTTACAACAAAATTCGCGTGCGCGCGTATCGCCCCTGCACGAACTAAACGTATGTGACAGTGGGCGCGGCGTGCAAGCGATTTTAACCTTAGCAGTGGTTAAGCGACGCTGTTGCCCATGGTACCTACTATTTTATTTGACTTTGACTTTGACAATTGGCCATGCTGCAAACGACGCGTTTTCTTTTACACAAACATAGCACCTAGCTTATCTCTACTAAGCTTGATGCGTGTGGTCTTAGCCTAAATCAGGGATTCCCAAAGTGGTCAATGCCGACCCATTGGGATCGAAATCGGTTTCCCGGGCGTCGACATAATCGAATAATAATAATTAATTACGTTACACTTTATATCCCCCCCCCCCGGATTTTGTTTACCTCCAACTACTATATACTGTTGTCGATAAAAGTTCTTATTTGCCATTTGCAATACTATAACTTTTAAAAATCGTGCACCCGTTCTCAACTGACTAAAAAACGCGCTGAGCGGCATCTATCTTGCAATAGGCAGGCAGGATTACAAGGTTAGTGGATAAAACTGACTGACTTTAAATTGCGCTGCGCGGCCGTTTTCCTTCCCTAAAGACAGCCCAGACAAGATTAATGGATGAAACTAAAAAAAATAGCGCTGTGCGGCCGTTTTTTACAATAGACTGGCAAAATTATAACATTACTGCCGTGTCACACCGATCTCACCTATCTCAAAAAAGACTTCTTTTGGAAAAACGGCTTAGAAGTATTTTTCCTAGTTTCTTTCATACTGGATGAAATTAACAGAATTTTGTATTTATTTTTTTATATAGTCGTTGTTGATATCCATCTCTACAAAAGGTTTTTTTTGTTAATGTAACATTAATTTTATCCTATTTTTAACTTGTTTTAGATGTCATGCGGCTCAGGGTCCCATACAAATCCTGTAACGCACCGCGCGTATCTTGAGATAAGAGAGCCTGCCCGTTACTAGCTTCATAGAAGGAAAATAATTTATTGTAACGGTTATCTCTTGTATCTTTAAATACGTGAAATTGGCTTTACTAAACAGACTAGAGAATTGCTATGTTGTTTATAAAATATAGTATTTTTTATTTATCTTTAGATGCCTAGGTTATTATCAAAGTACTAAATGTAGGAACTACTAATTTTAAAATAGAAATAATCAACTTTTAATCATAAAAAATGCTGTTACTAAAGTTTTTGATTAAGATTTAGAAACATTGTTAAGTCAGTACTTAATACAGTAACTACAACCTACAAAAGAAAATCATGCACATAGCATAGTAATTTTCGAAAACATTATCATGGATCACATTTCCAGTAGGTAAAGAATAAAAATCAATACAAACAAGAACTCACGATTAGTAGACAATGTCAAAAATCAAATTAGAAATAATTTCTAGTCTTCGTTTCTAGTACAAATTAAAAATCAACATATAAAAGTACTAACGATCAGCAAAAAACGTCATCGATCAATATCATTTCTAGAACAAAATAAAAATTAACCAAAAATCGACAAAACAACCTCACAATCAGTAGAAAACTTATAATACCTATTTCACGTAACTAAAGCTGCGAGAGATGTAAGTTTGCAGCAAGTTATTGTTTGTTAGCTGCTTGTAATGCCAAACTATTTTATCTAAAGATAAAGCAGGTCGCCGTTATAAAACACTCAAAAATTCGAGTTACGTGTATATGCCATGTCCAATATTATTATGAAAAAGCATAAAAAAATGATAGTGTACCATATAAATGATACCATAATAATTCGATTTAGCTTTGTTACGCGTAACTCACTTATCTCAAGATAAGTGAGATATGTATGACACGACAGGTTAGTGGACGATGCTGAATGAAAAACGCGCTGCGCGGCCGTTTTCTCCCTCCCAACGCCAGCCCCAAAATCCCGATATTTTCAAATTGTTTTCCAGATATTTTGAACTTGATATTTTGATTTGGCAACCCTACTCGAGAAATGGGGAATAAAGCTCATTTGAAATCAAAATCATTTTTAGGGTCTGAGGTATCAGTTCATTTTGAAAAAGGGGTCTCTTTGCACACCACGGGCACTCCATACAAGCGTCGCGTTTCAACTACCTATTACACAGACGCTACACAGTAACGTTTTTGCACACGCGCAACTGTGTGCGAGCTATTGAATGAGCACACAGATCGGCACACGGAACTCGCGCGGTGGGCGCCGGTGGGATGAGGTAATTGATTGTGGGGCGGGGCGGAGTTTCCTTTCTGGACGGTAGTACTTATATCTATTCTGTGCTCTTGGTAAAAATAATTTGGGAATGGTGCTTAAATGATTTGTCTCAAAATGACTCACCGACTCTGCTGCCCACAGTGAGGGTGTCCAAGTCGAGCGGGTACCCGCTGCGCACGCACTCGCCGTCCTTCATCATGGCGGCGCCGCTCAGTATGTACGTGTCCCAGTTGAGGTCGGTCGCCGTGCCCGCCACTGCGCCTACGCCGCCGTTGCATTCTAGGTCGTCCGGCCTTATAGCAGTTACGCCTAAATCAATAAGTTATTTTAAGATGATTAATATAATGAAAATATTAGAAAAAATCGGCTCACCCGTAGCAACTCAGACGGGACTCGAACCCGCACCCTTAGGATTCCGGCCCAATGCACTACCAGTTATGCTACCGAGCCACTAACCGGAATCCTAAGGGTGCGGGTTCGAGTCCCGTCTGAGTTGCTACGGGTGAGCCGATTTTTTCTAATATTTTCATTATATTAATCATCTTAATATAAAAATAGCATTGTGAATGCAAAAAATCTAAAAAGTTAAAATAAGTTATTTTCAAAAAAAAACAAAAATGTTTATTTGGTTCACAAAACACCGGTTTTCAAAACAGCAGGTTGGGACTGCCTAGTGAGTATTACAATACTTGTGACAGTCAGCCCCGCTCCATCGTAACACTCACATACTATATGAACAAACTAATTTAGTTAAAAGTTACATTATGATCTAATTTTTGTGCGCGCGCTTGTGTGTGTGTGTGTGTGTGTGTGTGTGTGTGTGTGTGTGTGTGTGTGTGTGTGTGTGTGTGTGCGCACGTGTGTGTGCGTGTGTGTGCGCGTGTGTGTGTGGCTGAGTATATAAGTATGTGGGTGGGTATTATACATACACGCTGACATTTTGATCATTTGGTTCCGCCAGTGGGATGGTTCTACTCATGATTACAAGCAACTTTTGCTATGGGGCCAACACTGATATCGCGAAAAAAAATCAGCTGTTCCATATAAAAGCACAATACCTACACGACCGTAATGTATGGATCAGCAGTTTTTTTTTTCGTGTTATAAGAGTTGGCTCCGTAGTAAAAGTTGCTTGCAATCATGAGTGGAACCACCCACTGCGAGAACCAAATAATTAAAATTTTACGTAGTATAGAGGACATAATTAGAGTAAAAGATAAAAGCGATTATAACGGAAAACTTATAGATTTAACGTGATCGACTGAACAGAACTGTAATTATTAGCCCCGAGCCAGTTTAGCTGAGGATTAGGCTGATTCTGATTTCCAACTGATAGAGTTACTTTAAGAATAGTGTTTACGTATTTTAGTTTAAAAATAATGGGTAAAAGATTAGATGATATTAACTACATTCGCGAGCAAAAATATGGAATCACAGGCCTATTTTCATACAATCGAGGTAATTTTGAAGCTTTGGTTCTCCGCTCAAGATTAAACGGGATATGATCTGATGATGGCCATTCAAAGAGTGAATGGAGGAGGGTCAGATCGCTGAAGAAACCCAATGGATCAGGAGAATCGTTTACACTAGAGACCGTATGGAGTTTTAAGTGTTACATTTACCTTACTTTTGATTGTAATTTTAGCTTGTTTTTGTTATTTTTTAACCCTGAGCGGCTCATCTAATCCGTTAGTTTTCTTCTGCGATCTGAGCCTCCTCCATTAACTCTTTGAATGGGCATCATCAGATCACACCCCGTTTAATCCTGGGCGGAGAACCAAAACTTCAAAGTGACCTCGTTTGTATGAAAATAGGACTATGATTCCATACTTTTACTCGCGAGTGTAGTATATTAAGATTATTAATATAATTGAAAAATATTAGAAAAAATCGACTCACCCGTAGCAGCTCAGACGGGACTCGAACCCGCACCCTTAGGATTTTTATTAATAATCTTAATATAAAAATAGCATTGTGAATGCATAAAATCTAAAAGTTTAAAAATTGTAGTATATTATTTATTCGTCTAAAACTAGGTTAATGCTTTAATTATGAGCTGGAGCTCGATACGAAGCCAGTATTAGTTGTACAAGCCCACCTATCTCCAAGCTGCCAATCCAGCAGTCGACCATCTTGTCGATGCGCAGCTCGAACATGTCGCACTCGCGCAGCGGCCGCGAGCTGAACAACACCGCGTCGTTGAACTCCGAGTACACGGTGCCTCGATACGCCGTCAGTCTGTTGCGACTCAGGTGCGCGTTGCGCCCGTGTACGCGGTGGAAACACATTTCCCTAAAACGACATTTTAATTTTTATGTACACTTTTTAATGATTAGACTTTAGAGCCCTTACTCATTCGTAGGCCGAAAGAAAAGCAGAAAACCGAAAGCTTACTGTACAGTACAGGCGTACACAAATGAGAATACCGCGCTGATAAATGAGTCTTGAAATATAGGCATATTTCAATACTCATTTGTCGGCGCGGTACTCCGTGCTGTGCCTACTGCACCGACAAATGAGTAACGCTCTATTGAAATATAGACGTCCAGTATGCTTTCGATATCACGCATACCGAGCCTGCTAATGTCGTACCGATGCTGCACCGACAAATGAGTAAGGTCGTCCGCTGCGTTAAGCGGGAACCCTGCGCTGGCACTCAGCGCGGAATTATACATTGCAGGTTTTCTGATGGAGGATTACTCATGCACTGCAAGCAGTAATCTCTAATCTATGTCGACCCGCACGCGTCCCGCTTAACGCAGCGGACGCCCTAAAGGGCCTAAATCTGTACAGCAAGTACAACTCAACTAAGCACCTCCTTAGACTTCAAAGAATTACTTGTTTTTTTAAGACAATAATTACTTTTTTTGTAATTTTGTTTTTGCAAAAGTTTAGTCTTTTGAACAAAAACAAAAACTAACTTTTTAGGTAATTAAGTAAGTAGTTCTTTTTTAATGCTTTAATTACCACAATGTCGCCCTGTGAACTGCTAAGTTAAGTTGCACGGGTACAAAGCTGACAGTGCTTAATACTTCCCAAAAAGTAATATTATTATATTTTATTTCGATAGGCATTTTAACAAATGTATTTGTTAACTCATATACAATAGGTATAAATTCAGGCAAGATTATAAAAAAGTTTAAAATATAACAAGGAGTTTTTTCTTAACACATAAATACCTACATAAATACACTGTACATAAATAAGTAATTGCTTACGGGTAAGTAGTGGCGTTTGATTCTATCGACAGGGGCGATTCTGGTGAGAACGGTGGTGGCAAGTAGCAGTCCACAATAGTGGCTTGTGCAACTCGCCCATACAGATCTGCAACAATAGCGAAGGTCTTGAGAATCGAGGAAAACGTGTGCGCCAGAAAAGAGGATTAGCGAGGGATTTCGTTTTGGATGTACGTCCGATGTCATGTCGTGAAATAAGTCTGTATTTAATTGAGCAGTAAAGATCTTACCGACTATCCCAAAGACGTGTTCTGGTATGTTGAAAGCAGCGGGGCCCTGATCGACTCCGTTGACGAAAAAATGTAAGATGCCCATGTCTTTGCGCATCACGCCAACCGTGTCCCCTTCCTATTGAGAAATAACATATTACAGCCCCTGTAGTATAACGAGTGAGAGGGGTTTTGTCTATATCAAAATGTAAAAAAATTACATTCCGGTGTAAACAAACCTTTTGTTCATCTATTAGAAATGACATTTAAATGTAGACAAACTTTTTGTCTATCTGTTAGAATTAACATTTCGATGTATTAGAGAGAAAAAACCTCATTCGTCATATTGAATAGCATGACAAACTCGAGAGCGACTTTCATCATCATCATCATATCAGCTGCACGACACCCACTGCTGGGCATAGGCTTCCCCCAAGGATCTCCACGACGATCTGTCCTGCTTGGCCCGCATCCAGCGGCGCCCCGCGACCTTCACCCTCACGTCGGTCCACCTTGTCGGGGGCCTACCCACGGAGCGTCGTCCGGTGCGCGGTCGTCATTCCAGAACCGCCCCGCCCCAACGGCCATCGGTTCTTCTCGCTGTGTGTCCCACCCACTGCCACTTCAGCTGAGCAATCCTTCGAGCGATGTCGTTTATTTTAGTTCTCCTACGGATCTTCTCATTACTGATTCGATCACGCAGGGAAACGCCGAGAGCGACTTTATCTATATCGAAATGTCAGAAACGACAACCCCACGTGAACAAACCGTTTATCTGTCAAACTCGATATGTAGTTTGACAGATAAACGGTTTGTTCACAAATGTAGATACATTTCTGTCAACTTCGTCATGCTACGCCTCCTGGTAAAAGAACTGAAAATCATATTCATCACAGTCATCAACTACACTTTTATGTACTCACCACTAATCTATTAAGATTTCTGACATACTGCGGTATGATGGTGCTACCGTCTCGTATCACGTCCTCGCCAGTCATCGCCCATGTGCCGGATCTAGTTTCAACAATTTCATTACATTCATACAAACAAAAACTGCAGATGAATTTCGACCAACAAGGGCAAATCCATTTTAAAGAAACCACATAGAAACATTACCTGATTTCACTAAGAGAATGTGTGTTTCACATCACAGTTTAATAAAATTTTAAAGAGCCTGCTGGAAAACGGTGAAAAAAAACATATTTACAGTTAAAATTAATGTTGAAATATTTGATGGTTCAGGGGCTTCGAATGAATGAATGAATTATGGAAGATTTTATACCACAGCCCCCCTAGCATGACTACCTAAATACGATATACAAATATCGCGTGATATAGCGTTTTATCCACACTGATAAATCGCTCTATCATATCGCGTTGCGGTGGTCGTGCTAGGGGGCATGTGTTTGTCAATTACGAAACTACTCTAGTGGCATCTGTTACTAATAGAATAGTACCTATTATAATTTGAATAACATTTAGGAGTACAACTGTAACTCACTCATCATTATAGTGCCCTTATACCAATTTATTTGGGGTCCGTGCAGTGCGTTCTTCTGTTCCATTCTATCACTCTTCATGTATATCACTCTTCTAGCAACATGACGAACTATAACTGCATACTCACTTAGCATTGCTCATCTTGAATGGAAATTTGATGTCGTTTGAAGAATGCTGCGTGACCCCAATTTCAATGCTTCCGGCCCACTTGGGTATGACTAGATCAAGCCTAACTTGGAACAGTTCACCGGTTCTCAGTGTCCTGTTCGTCATTACTATGCCGTTGTTGAAGTATTCGAAAGCGCTACAACAAAAATATGATATATGACACTAATATGAGAAGAATAAGGGCCAGTTCCTTGATAGATAATTTAATAGAAAGTGCCATCTGGCACCTGAACCAGGTCCTAAATATAAAACAGCAACACAAGCAAGTCATCAATACGCTAACTATCATTCGTTTCTATTTTAATTTCACATAATAATATAGTTCAGTAAATTTACGGGAGCAAATGATGACAAAACTGAAATAATTTGTAATAGCGGTCTTTTTTTTTATCGTTAGATTAAATGTCTAGCTGTCATTTTGTAAACGAATCCAACTAATTTACATTTGTTTATTTATTTACTTTACTGACCAAAATATTAGTATTCTTATTTGGTTGCTTTAGCAAAATTGCTGAACAGTAATTTGTGTAAATCCAACAAAAAATGTAACAACTACGCTGTATTTTTTGTATTCGTAAATATACTACTGTGTGTAAAAAGTATCGGGAATATGTCAATAAAAAGACCCGCGTAAAAGAGGTCGTTCTAATTTTTTTACTGCATGTTGGTAGCACTGTACTGAATAAGCGCGCAAAATTTGAGCGGGATCTGTCATTTAATTTGTTTTAAACTACACTTTTTGTTGGTAATAGTTTTGAGCACAGAACAAAGAAACATTTTTTCCCCCAGTAGAAGTCGCAAGTAGGCGGGACCCGTGTAACCTCAAGTGAGCGTAGCTCCGCATACTTCTGAATTTTGCTACGTCAGTCGTGTGAGCGAACGCCAAGCAAAAACATCTTCCAAAAACATGTAAAAATGCCGATTTGCATTATATAAAAGATCAAAAACAATATCTACATATATCATTAAGCAAACGGGTGCATAAAATATCAGAGGCAAGCTTTATTTAATTTATTTTGATTTTAATTAAAAACTCAACTGAGTTTTTCCTTTTAAATTTCAAAACAATAAATATCCACCTTTATGCGGTATACACTTATGATCCATATTCCAATGCGCTATTTGACATATTCTTGAAGTTTCATAAACATTAAAATATAGACTAGCGGAAATATTACTCAAAAGGGGAGACCGAGAAAAGTTGTGACTGTGAAGCGTTGAAAAGTATTAGAGTCTGGCCAACGAGTCATGTCATCTCAAACCCGCGGCAAAAACTGACAATACTCGCCGCCGGAAGCGCAAAAATAACAACAGCGAAAATATACCTATTAAAACGTTTAGCGTTTAGAAAAATGATTTTCAAAAGTCTGAGTAAAATCATCATCATCATATCAGCCGCACGACACCCACTGCTGGGTATAGGCCTCCCCCAAGGATTTCCACGACGATCGGTCCTGCGCTTCCCACATCCAGTGGCTTCCGGCAACCTTCACCAGATCGTCGGTCCACCTTGTCGGGGGCCTACCCACGGAGCGTCGTCCGGTGCGCGGTCGCCATTCAAGCACCTTTCCGCCCCAACGGCCATCGGTTCTTCTCGCTATATGTCCAGCCCACTGCCACTTTAGCTGAGCAATCCTTCGAGCGATGTCGGTTACTTTAGTTCGCCTGCGGATCTCCTCATTTCTGATTCGATCACGCAGGGAAACGCCGAGCATGGTTCTCTCCATTGCACACTGGGTGATCTTGAGCCTCCTTATGAGACCCATAGTTAGCGACCACGTTTCACCGCCGTAAGTCATCACTGGCAACACACACTGGTCATAGACTTTCGTCTTGAGACACTGAGGTAAATCGGACACGAAGATTTTTCGGAGCTTCCCGAATGCTGCCCATCCGAGTTGGATTCGACGAGAGATCTCCTTCTCAAAGTTGGACCTACCTAACTGGACTGCCTGTCCTAGGTATACATAATGGTCAACAACTTCAAGTGTAGTGTTCCCAACATGAACTGGAGCGGGCACAACATGGGCATTCGACATGATTTTCGTCTTATCCGTGTTCATTTTAAGACCCACTGAATCCGCCAAATTAAACTCGTCAAATGAACGGTAATAAATTGTTTAATAATCGCAGAAAAATCTTTACGTAATTACAGAAAATTGACAACCATATTGTGTAAAAACGATGTTCTTTTGTTTTAGAATAAAAACTGGTTCATACGAACATTTCTTTCTACAGAGGTTTTATACCTTTTTGAGTTGAGCATTGAGGTTTGTACACCCACTCTTTGGGAAACACTACGGAAATCTTCGAGCATTGTGTTCAGGTCCTCTAAGGTCTCAGCCATAAGAACTATATCATCGACAAAACGAAGGTGTATTAGGTACTGGCCATTAATGTTGATGTCGAGTCTTTTCCAGTCCTAGCCCCTTCTTACACGAGGCGACTCAAAACTGACGAAACCAGTTTGAAACTATAGTTGGAAACTAGTTAGTGACAAAGATTCGTACACGGCGCAACCAAATTTAGTTGAAAAACCTACACAAAGCGCCTATTACGATAAAAACGTACGATGTTCGGTCCCACTCCTTGGCATTATTAACTCATGTATAAGGTTCAAAATCAAGTAAATCGATCAAAAGTTCGTTCGACTATCGTAATTCTATTTTGTTAATAGACCTCAGTTTCCAGTTGCAGTTGGCAATCAGTTGCGCGCGACCAGCATGACCGGTTGCGAGTGATTAGTTGCCAACGCGTTACCGACGCGTTGCAAACCAGTTGGCAATTGGTAGCGTCGTGTACGAACCGCCATTGAAATACTAGTGCTGTGACTGTTTAGCAACTCATTGGTGATTAGAGTTGTCAACCAGTTTATTTTCAGTCGCGCCGTGTAAGATGGGGCTAAGAGTTTAAAGATGTCCTCCAACGCAGCTGTGAACAGTTTCGGAGAAATAACATCTCCCTGTCTCACACCTCGCTGCAGTTGGATAGGATTTGTTCTCTGGTTCTGTACTCGGACCGACATGGTGGCATTTTTGTATAAATACCTCAACACCTCGATATACCTGTAGTCAACTTGGCACCTTTGGAGAGTTTGCAGCACTGCCCAGGTTTCAATCGAATCAAAGGCTTTCTCATAATCCACGAACGCCAAGCAAAGTGGCAGATTATACTCCTCGGTCTTCTGTATGACCTGCCGCAGCGTATGAATGTGGTCTGTGGTGCTAAAGCCTTTTCGGAACCCGGCTTGTTCGGGAAGTTGGAAGTCGTCGAACTTGCGAGCGAGACGATTCGTTAGGACTCTCGAAAACAGCTTATAGACATGACTCAGAAGCGAGATGGGTCTATAGTTCTTTAAGAGGGACTTGTCACCCTTTTTAAAGAACAAAATCACCTCACTTATGTTCCATGTCTTCGGCGTTCTGAACTCGCCGATAACGGAATTGAAAAGCTTCTGGAGGACTTTAAGTATCAGCTTACCGCCCGCTCTCTGAAGTTCTGTAGTGATTCCGTCGTCACCCGACGCCATGTTGTTTTTCAGCTGTTTGAGAGCCATACTAATCTTGTACATTGACGTCCGGGATATCTTGGGTATAGTGTCGGGTAAGGTTGGCTCTGGGGTCTTTAGCATAGCTTTCAACAAGTGTCTGCGTGGAATATAACTGCCCATAAAAACTCTCGATCTCCCTCAGGATTTCAGGCTTCGCTGAGATGATGCGTCCGTCGTCAGTTTTCAGCTTCGTCATCTGGCTTGTGTATAACTGATATCAACAATGTTAAATATATATACTGTTGGTGTACCTTTTCCATAAATAAATATGCGAAATTCGAATTTTCATTTTTGAACATATTAATCGATATCCGATACATTTATTATATTTGGAATTATACATTTTGAATTTCATATATTTGTTGCCTAGTATCACTAAGAAATGTCAGTATTTCACCGAATTATTAAAAAGAGTTTAACGAATATTTGATCTGAAACTATTAGGATAAGTTAAGTGAAAATGTCAACCAACCTGGTCGCCCTTATCTCGTTAAATTTTCTTAAAGTACTTTATGTCAGAACAAATAAGGTGGTAAATCGCATTATTAAAATTTGCCTGCGCCGTCTAGCGGCTGAGTAGCAGCGTTATAAATATACGTATTATTTAATTTGGCACCAAGTGCTATGATAATACGATTGAATCTAAATAAATAAACTTTGGGATTTATGACCTTTTGGATATTATACATTTTTAATTTTTATCCAATTACGTGTTCACAAAGTATGTGTGCGTAGCACGTAACTATTAAATGGGGGCCTGGCTTCGATTTTTAATGTGTTAGTTTGGTTACACTGGTTTTCATACTAAATTGAGCTCATACTACTTCTAACTACTTCTATGTTCTGTGGTTTTAAGTCCTCGGCGATTTTTACAATGGAAAATGATAATGCACCATCACACACAGCCATTATAGTGAAAGAGTTTTTAGCGAAAAATTCAACAAAAGTTCTCGACCAAGCACCGTATTCACCTGATATGGCTCCGTCTGACTTTTTTTATTTCCCAAGTTAAAATTACCACTTCGAGGAAAACGTTTTGAGTCGATAGAAGCCATAAAAGAAAATTCGCTGAATAAGCTAAAGGCCATACCGCAAATAGCCTATGAAAAATGTATGGAAGACTGGGTGAAGCGGTGGAGATGTTGTATTGCAAGCGATGGGGCCTACTTTGAAGGCGATAAAATAAATTTAGATGAATAATTTGTATTTTTTGTTTTATTGACAAATTCCCGATACTTAGTACACAGAATGTAGTTGGATCCGTATAATTGTATAGTGTTTTATAATCACATCAAAATTAGATATGCAAAAATATAGGTTATTGGCATTTAATGTTTTGCGATTCCGTAATTTTACTGAACTATTATTGTCACTTTGGGCGCTGACAATCGCTATAGCATTGCTACGTCACATGGACCTTATATCAAAATCTAGATGAATAAATTATAGTTTATATATATGTATAAGGTGGTACCAAATGATCTTATGATACTTAAACAGGTGATAGTGTTGCTTAAACTGAATAACTTTCTCCATAGAACATAGGTCGAAAAACGAAAAAATTTTTCATACTCCCATACAAAATATACTGGTCAGCTGACCGGCTTACTATGGAAAGGCGAAAAAAGAATTGTTTTTCGACCTATGTTCTATGGAGAAAGTTGTTCAGTTTAAGCAACACTATCACCTGTTTAAGTATCATTAGATAATTTGGTACCACCTTATATAATCAGTATACCAAATAGCATATGAATAATTAATAAAGGTCAATGTTACTTCAAAAATACATTATGTTCAAGCAACAAGCGGAAAGGATTCTTAAACATGATAACTATGGTAAATATGACATAAGAAAAAGTATATACTTACTTAGGCCTATGAGCAGTCTTACCATTGTTAATAATAATAACATTCGAATCACGCAGCGTATGAAATAAAAGAGTATGCTCGTCTAAAGTTGTCCTCAATCGACCTGGAAAAGAACCAAGTATTATAAAACTACGTAAATAGTAATTAACAAAGTGAACCTTTATTTTTAATAAGAGCTAGCAGCTTTACGAAACACGTTTTTTATAATACAAAGCTATCATTACTTATCTTGCAAAAAAGGCTACATTTACAAGTAATAAAAGTCAACATCTGCACTAGTCACAATTAAGCATAGAACTGTTACTTACGTAAAGTTGGAAATTTGTATGGAGTAGAATGTGCTGACGGTGGGCCAATGTTGCTGTCTACATCTTCACAGGGGTCGACGATCGAGACCTGTTGAGAAGTACTAGTCATACAGTCACGAACTAAGCTAATCTAAAAATAAGTTATAAGAGCCATGATGACCCAAAAACAAATGCTTGTGCTCGTCACACGAACATGATGAATCTACTATTTTTAATTCTTTCTTTAAACGTTTCTTTATTTTATTATAATAGGCAAGCGCTAGCTCGCTATCACGCCTAATGGTAAGCGCTGATGCCATCTACGATGGAACGCGCCTGCGTAGAAGATACCTATTCACTCACTACTTACTTACTGTAGCTTTTGGGAAACAGACTCAGGCAAGGAGTTCCATTCTCTAGCAATACGGATGACAAAATTTGAAGCAAAACTCTTACTCTTTGAAAAATCCACCAAAAAACGGTGGCGCTGATTCGCACATCTGGTTGTCCGATGGAACAGGGAGATGGCAGAATTAGGATGAGCTAAAAAGTCAATAAGCTACGAAAATGTTTGAATAAATGACGGATAGAAATGAAACTTGCCTTCACCGTCATTCCATAAAGATCGACGACCCCCCACGCTTGAGGCTCCACCTTGTCCGTAGCCACCCCTTGATCGACTCCATTTATAAAGTAATGGAGCTTTCCATCACTTTTCCTCATCATTCCTACTGTATCACCCTCCTGTTAAAACAATATCACATAATTCACTTAATATAGGCCGTCGTTTTTGCTGGACAGATGGCAGTACTAGTTGTCAAGCTGCTGTTATTCTCAACCACTGAGGAACTACTTTTTAGGGTTGCGTAGCCTTAAAAATGACATTGAGGTTTCTAAGACAACTTTTTCTCAAAGTCAACTGTTTGAAAGATATTCACCGCCAAAGTGGTAAAATGTGTGTCCCCCCCCCCCCCTTTAACTTTTGAAATAAGAGAGTGAAAAATCTAAAAAAAATGCTGTAGATCTTAATAAACACTTTCAACCAAAATTGGTTTGAACGAGATATAGTAATTAGTTTTTGAGATATAGCACATTTTCCAAAACCGCAAATATAACTTTGTCATTCATACCAACACTGTGAAAAACAAAGTTATTTTTGCAATCGAAAAATGATAGGTGGTATTAAATATGGTATGGTATAATGTAACTACGGAACCCTATGGCGCGTGGCCCGACACGCACTTGGCCGGTTTTTTGTTTTATGTCAATGCCGGAACATAACAACGTAAACTCGTTAAGGCGCCGTACAACGTCAAATACACATTTTTGAGCAACGATTTTAAATAGTATTACTTGATTTATCGGTTAAAAAAATGTAGAAAGTATAGGTAGATTATACTTATAGCACTCTGTTATGTGATTGACAGAAACATGATTGCTAAAATATTTATTAATAAAAAAAATCGTGAAGTGAGCCCCAATTATGTAGTTTTTCAATACTGTGCCAACAAATAATAAACTTATAATCTTAAAATGAAACTATAATAAAAAACCTAATCTAGCTTTCTAGTTTTGTAAGGCTAAGGCCACACTATAGGTGCCAGGCTTAGAGATAAGCTATGAGCTATGCTTGTGTACAAGATACACAATAGGGAATTTTTTTTTGTATCAAAATCAAAAGTATAATGCATGAAAAAATCAATTGTAATATTAAAACTTTTCTCTTGCGTTTTTTTCTCGTGATATAGTCACTTGAAGTTGGCACGCAGCAGTACCCGCCGAAAACGCTCTATACTAAACGGTCAACATTTGTGACGTCACTTATGCCACGCTTCAGGCGCATTATTATGGAGTTAGCCAAGAATTTACAAATATCTCCCTAAATATTGCGTTTAAGTACATATGTGTCATACAAAATATTATTTCTTATTCGATATTCTGTCCGACTGTTAAGTACATTATATCCGAAAATAAAAATAAAAATTCGTTATTTTCCCCTGTGTGATGATAAACTAAAATAATATATTTTTTAATTGATTTTTCTGTTCCATCATATTTTTATACGTGTCCGCAGCGATCAAGCTCAAATTTATCAAAATCGGTGACTTATGCATGTTCCCTATTGCCACATACAAGGCGCCAGGCTTGTCCATCAGCCATTTTTAACGTCCCCACTGCTGGGGCACAGGCCTTCCTTATGAGTATAAGGAGGATTAGGAGGACGGGCCATAACCCACTGCAAATGCAGCCATGACCAACGGCTTAACGTGCCTTCCGAGGCACGGAGGACCTCAAGATACTAAATTTTTGGTCACCCATCCCATGACCGACCCTTGCGAATGTTGCTTAACCTCCGCAATCGTTGAGCCAGGCGCTAAACCACTGCGCTACCGAGCTCCTTAGGCGCCAGGCTTGGTGATACACAATTCACTTTCGCGCCATCTTTGATGAGTTCAGAACAAATATGTCAATATGTAAGAACTAAATAATTATGCACTTCCGAAAATATAATTAATTCCTAATATTAATTAATTGAAATAAAATGCGTATGTACACTTAGCATCCTTGTTTACCTCTTGTGCAGCTTCTTCACACAGCATTTTTAAAATAAGTACATTCTTATGGTGTTTATTTGAAAGGTTCCAAAGTGGTTCCCTTTTGAAAACCGCGGAAATTAATATTTCTTCCATTGTTAAATTACAAAGTCACTAGGAGACTATCAAAAATTTACCAACACGTTCGTTCGCTACGCGACTTACGCCAGGGGGCTGACAGCTTTAGTTCCATCCCAAGAGTTTTGGCGCTAGCGTCGTAGTCCAATCAACGGGGCTTATGCAACCCGAATAATTCTTCCGTCTATGAAATTTGGCATGTGATGAAGTTAGGTAATACAGATTACAGATGAACAATAATCCAATAAATTTTGTTACGAGAAGTTAGGTATTTTTACCTAAACATGAAAATCGCTTATATCTCTCTGTGAATATTTCCTCGGGCTAAAACACTTTCTGTATACGTACTTGTGTATTAGTTAGAATAAGTATGTAAAAGAATCCAATATTTTTTCGATTTCGGAGGTACTCCAAATTTAAATTTTAATATTTTTCAATATATATTTTCTTGATAAAAATATCTGCTGATTATTATTTTTAATATGTTTTAATATCCTTAAATATATAGCTTTGTTCAGTAAGTCAATTAATTTTCTTCTTTAATCATATTTTTTTTTATTTTTTGGTCTTAAGAGGTAATGTGAAAAATAGTCGGTCCATGTTCATACATTTATGTATAAATATGATTAAAGAAGAAAATTTGTTGGCCTACTGAACAAATCTATATATTAAGGGTATAAAAACATATTAAAAAATAATAATCAGCAGATATTTTTATCAAGAAAAGATATATTGAAAAATATTAAAATTTAAATTTGGAGTATCTCCGAAATCGAAAAAATATTGGATTCTTTTACATACTTATTCTAACTAATACACAAATACGTATACAGAAAGTATTTTAGCCCGAGGAAATATTCACAGAGAGATATAAGCGATTTTCATGTTTAGGTAAAAATACCTAACTTCTCGTAACAAATTTTATTGGCTTATTGTTCATCTGTAATCTGTGTTACCTAACTTCATCACATGCCAAATTTTATAGACGGGAGAATTTTTCGGAAGTCTCCATACAACAAATATGCTCATTGATTGGACTATCGTGGTTTGGACTTGTATGTATAGAATTATCTGTGTGTATGAATTGTCAGTGTGTGCGTGATTGTGACAGACATGACAGTTCTTCGGCCCAGTTTTTTTATTTCAAAGAAAAAACTTATTTTAATTCTATTTTTCTTTGAGTTGCTCGCTTCATTGGTTGTCTTGGTCCCCACAAATCCTGATTTAGTTGAACTCGGCAAAAATAAGTTACTAAAGAAACGCATTTGTGTATAGCTTTTTGACGAAACTCAGTTTGAAGTTGGCGATATAAATTCGTCAATACATTTTCTTTGTTTAATCAAATTACGCAAATGCAGAAATTGTATGGTGTTTCACTTACTACCGAAGGTAAGTTTCTATCTTAATAATAAAAAAGTTAAGTGTTCCTCTCCATGTTAACAATAGGTACCTACATACCTACTTTTCTCCCACATTGAGTCAAGAAGGTACAGGGTAATACATCTTAATAGTAATTTATATAAAATCAATAAACTTACAACAATAAATAATATTTTTGCAAAAAATGTCAGTTGAAGATGTATTGTAAAGGTACATAGTTAAAATATAGTTATTACCGAACACTCAAACGCTTCATACCTAAAATCTTTAGTTAAGGGAGGTCTCGCTGTCATCTCATGGTCAATGAGGCTATCATTTCTATAGTGTTTCTGTCAGACCTTACAACTTATGATACGACCAGACCATAACTTTAAGAATCTACTGAGTATTTGGTCGTTAACCTTAAAAGTTCTGTATTATAATATTTACATTTATTGTTATTATTCCAGTGTACATGGTAGAAAAGGAGCATAACTACTATCACCCAGGATCAAGAACAGGATATTAGTAGACATGGAGACTGTTGCGGGCATGCGAGGTTTGTTTGTGATATCTTTTTTTAACAAAATTTCTGAATTCCCTTTTGGTGGTTCTCCGTCTTTAACATTTTTAAGTATAATCGTTTCATGAAATTTTTGCATTCAATCAACTAGCAAACTATTTGTAGGCTACTTATTTTAGAGTTTAATAATTAAATATGAAATTATAGGTTAATGTTAAAATGTTAATGATGTTATAAAGTCATAAATAACTTCATACTATTTAAATATTAGAATTTTCGCATTTCACAATGCTATTTTTAAATTAAGATAAATGAATACTAGAAAAAATCGACTCGCCCATAGCACCTTAGATGGGACTTGAACCTGCATCCTTGGGACTCCAGCCCAATGCACTGACCAATGCGCTGGCTTGCAGCGAAAAATTAATAAGTACTAGAAAATTTCACCAATGCAACTAGTGACTCTGTAGTATAATTTTATTGGTCAGTGCATTGGGCCAGAATCCCAAGGGAGTGGGTTCGAGTCTCATCTGAGGTGCTACGGGTGAGGTGATTTTTTTCTAGTATTTATTTATCATAACTTCATACTTACTGTTAAGTACTTGATTTTTATTTCACTTTTCATTTTTTATTTGCAGGTAATGTTTTTTTCAATGAGCATCATCACCAGCATTATTATCATTAACTAGCGAAACACCGATGATTCCAAAACATCAGAGTGAGGTAAGCTAGTATTTTGGTGTTAATAAAGTACTTAATTAGTAAGCTTATTTGAAATATAATTATTTAATAATTAATTATGGAATGTCATATTAAAAACAATGTTAGGTCTAACAATGATTTGAATTTAGTCAAATACTCTAGAGATTTATGTCGAAATATTTTTGTTTCAGATGATATTTCTTCTCAAGCACAGTATTTCCTATGCAATGTCTTATTAACTTAATTAGTGTACAATTTTAGATGGAGATGGAATTACTTTTATAAAAAAAAAACTGTTAATAAAACATATGGAATGTAAAAAATTGGATTAAACCATTATACAAGTGTAAAACATATACTACAACTAAAATTAATAAATGATAATTGTAATTAACATTGGTTGTTTTATTTTATTTATAATTTAAATTAAAATTCATAATAAGTCCAAAGGGGTCCTTTATTGACTGTCGATAATAGCACATCACTAAATAAAGAATATCGATATCGATAGTACTTCGATTGGAAGCACTAGTGCTCTTGGGTTGGAAAGCGATCGCAGCGCCATAACTTCTGGACGTGGAACTAAGCTAAATTGACTGTCGTATCTGTAGCTTGCTACAAATTAGTAATCTGTGACTGACGCCCAAATACTCAAACGAATCTTAACGTTAAGGCCACCTTAAATTCAAAAAAGTTGTCAGATTTGACAGAAACTATAAGAAACTGATAGCTTCCTTAAAGTTAAGGAGACCTTAACTTAAGATTTTAGCTAAGCAGCCTTTGAGTATTCGGCCATTAGTGGCTAACCGGGCACCTAACTAGGTGCGTCGCTCGCAGTGTAGCCAGCTGCGATGGTACGCAATACGTCTGAAGGAAATGTAGTAGGGTATGATAATATGGAGAGAGAATGGCCACTAGTAGGAAGGCCAAAGTGGAAGATCTTCCTCCGGGCTGGGTGGTATTTAGCCCGGGGACCGCGGTCCAACCGATGATGGTTGGCAGTTGTATATATGCTGCGTCGCTGAGAAAACTCCGTCAGCGAGATGTAGGTTTCTCCATATATTTTCCATACTACGAGGTGTTCTTCCTTACTAATCTTTGTGTTCATTCGACACTAGCGCCATCTAGTAACATGGTGGTTGAATCTTGTTGTAACCGTGTTGCTATGTGCGGCGGTACGATAGATGCCGCTACATCACTCCCCCCCTGAGACCGGAGGTCGATAGTCCAAGGATTGTCCAAGCTCAGCTGTCAGTGCGTCAGAGCTATGCAAGTGCCAGAGTAGAGTGCTTGACCTTTCGCTCAACTCCAGAAGGTCTTATAAGACTTGGGTAGCGAGAAAGCAGTTTATGAAACTCGGTAGAACCTGAAATAGCTTTAACGCTAGTTTGATTGCAGCACTTGAGGATTCCAGGCGTAACCAGTGTTGTCATGCTGTCCATCAATCGCCTGTTCTTGCAGTCAACTAGCAACCCGTAGTACGCGATGAAATCGGCGCCTATGATTGGTTTGTCTACGTCTGCAACCACGAAGTTCCAGGAGAAGTCGCGTCGGAGACCAAGGTCCAGACGTATTTTCATCAATCCATAGGTGCGGATGTTAGAACCATTGGCTGCAGTGAGGCTGTAATCAGTTGGTATTGTATATGCACGCAAAAATTTACGAGGCAGAACACAAAGATCTGAGCCAGTATCAATCAAATATTGGGTCTTGCTTTTCCTGTCAGTTACGAAAAGGCGACGGGAACTTTTCTGACAGTCGGCTGTCGCCGCTACTGACCGTCTTGAGGGTTTTCCTTCTTGAAATTGCAGGGGGAAATGCACTTTTCGGCCTTGTCAGCGAACTTGAAGTGGTACCAACACATACCCGTCTTCCTAATCCGGCCCTGTCCGTCGCTTCTAGATCTACTTCTTGAACCATTAGACCGCCTTCGGAACGATCGACGACCGCGCTCCAGTTGGGACAACTGCCGGCTGAGTTCAGCAATACTTTGTTCTAAACGTTGAAATGTTGCTTCCGTGTTGCTCGAAGAAGTACTGGCAACTTGGTTGTTTGGTGAAGGAACAACGTCGTAAATCTGATCGGCGAGAATAGCAACTTCATCTAGACAAGTGGCTTTCTGTGACGCAATAATGACCTGTATATGCGTAGGGAGACGACCTGACCACAAGCTGCGTAAAAAGTCGTCACTTACACCATCACCTGCCAGAGCTCTCAGGTGGCGCAAAAATTGCGATGGCTTACGATCCCCAAGTTCTTCATGGGTGAGTAGCTGACGCATACGATGCTCTCGAGAAACGGAAAGACGGTTGATAAGTTCTTGTTTCAACTTTTCATACTTGCCGGTCGCCGGTGGGTTAGTTATGACATCTCTGACTTCGCGTGCAGTGCGTTGATCGAGTTCCCGGATTACTTGAAAGAATTTCGTGCTATCGGTTTTTATTCCGCAGCAAACAAATTGTGCTTCCACCTGCGCGAACCAGATCTCCGGGTCCTCCGGCCAGAAGGAAGGCAATCGTACCGTGACTCGTTCTATTGTAGTACCATCGTGTGTTCCCTGAGCGGCGGAATCATCTTTGCTCGGCGATCCGTTAGCGTCTGTTCGCTAAGATTAGTCACTAAGCGAGTCGTTTGGCTCTAAGCAATAGGCGAGGCTCCTTGTAGTGTGCCCTTAGCCTAAATAAAAGTTTTCTATTATAAGAAACTAGCGGCCGCCCGCGACTTCGTCTGCGTGGAAAGGTTTTTTACTATCCCTCGGGAACAATACTTTTTTTCGGGATGAAAGGTACCCTATGTCCTTCTTTATACCCCTGACAACGTGTATGCAAAATTCCATGATGATCGGTTCAGTAGTTAGGACGTGAAGGCGTACAGATACTATACTCAAACTCTAGAGGTTTAAATAGTACTTTTTTGTAAAATATAAAATGTATTACACTGTTTCTGGTAATAAATTAAATAAACAAACAAACAAACAAACGGACTTTCGCATTTATAATATTAGTAAGGATAGTTTATCAGTTATTGATTAAAAACGATAATGTTGTCAATAATTTGATAATATTTACTTTAAGAAAACGCTTTCTTCCAGCGTTGTACGCCCACTTGACCCATCCTTACTTATGCCAGATGGTGATAGCTAACCAGGCTAGCTTGAAACAAGACCACAGCGGCTATTCTCCACTGTGCATTCATAATTAAAGTAAGGGCCAGTATTTATAAACCGCTCTCAACATTGAGAGCTATCTTGAGATCATACCTGAGATGCTGTTCCTATGAGAAGAGCATCTTAAGTAATTTCAAGATACCTCTCAACGTTGAGTGCGGTTTATAAATATAGTCCTGAGTGTTGTTCATACCCTCAGTTCGTCCAGGTTGAAGTTCCCGTACTCCATGCAAGTGCCGTGCCCGTTGAGCAGCACCTTGCACCCAGACATCATAATGGTGCCAGTATCCATGTTCGTCATTGTGGATGGAAACCTTATTGTGGCCGGATTGTGGGTGGTCACTCCCACCTGACAATAAATTATGATTGTATACTTACTGGTAATCAATACTTCGGTTGGTGTTAGTTCTTTGTAATACGAATTAACGACTAAAATTAATGTTTACACTATTATAATTCAGGATAACTCAAAGTAGTTATTAAGTCCCCTTACTAAATATAACATGTACAATGGACACTAAAACGGAGATACTATAAAGAAATGCACCAACCCATTAAAATTTAATAGTTTACGAACACGACTCAATAGACTGATATATTCCAATTTAATTAATAGGTACATACCTCTATACTCCCGCTCCATTTGTCTACTAGCCTGTCTATACGTATTTCAAACAGTTCATTGTCGGCCAAAGGTCTGTGCGTCATCACCACACCGTTGTTATAATCGTCCAAGGGCCTCGCTCTTTCCGCAGATCTTCAAAATAACAATAATAATACTAAATATACTAGAAAATATTCGACTCGTCGCCAGATAATTTTCTCAGGCAGGAATTAAACCCGCGACCTTTGGAAGTCCGGGCCAATGCTCTGCCAACTAAGCAACCGAGTCACTATTGGCGTATCGATATGAGGAATTACCCTCGACATGCATCCAATTAAAATATCTTTCCAGATTTATGACAATTGATAAATGTAATTTTTAACTTTGAGATTTTAGCATTTACAATGCAATCTATTTTTATATAATACTAAATAATATACAAAAAAAAATCTTTTTGTCCCCAGATCATTTTCTCAGGCGGGAATCGAGTGGTTAAATATAATAAAATCAAAGTTCACTAACAATTCTTTTAATTATGCTGACGATAACACTCAAAATTATTGCGTACTTACTTATTATTGTTGGATAGTTTGACTAGAATACCACATCGCGGATGAAATCTAAGACGATCTTGGGCTGAAAAATGTGACATATTTTAATTAATCGGTAAAGGGTGCTATAATGACCATGAGTTAACTGCGTTGTTATATCGCCCTATGTGGAGATTGTGGACTAGCCTACAGTTTCGAGTTCGATTCCTGTCACAATAAACAATGTAAAAACTCGAATAAAATATTTGGACCTTTGCAGTACCGTCATTGTTTGTAATCTTCAAACCAAATAATTTAATTGTATTTTACAATAAATATTTAAAATATTAAATGCCTGCTGATCCCCTCCACATTACTGTGCCTGTCAAGGTGAATGTGTTTATAATTATTTAGTAATTACCTGTCCTTATCAGTATAAGGACAGGTAATTACTAACACTATTATATACGAAATAAATACTATTATATACTTTATTTATTTAGATGCGGCTTAGCTACTTGGTATGACAGTTCTTACAAAGTAGCTAAGCCGCATCTAAATAAATAAAGTATATAATAGTATCGATTGTATAGTAGTAGTAGTATATAATAGTGCAATTTTTACATGAGACAATGCTCATTATACTTATATTACAGCGTCGCACAGTACCGCACAGCACCGCATTCGATGTTAAGGAGTTCCTAGTTATACAGTTATATCTCACGACGAAGGCGGGTCGGCCATCAATGTTGTTGACGGGCACATGCAAATTAATGTGCGTAATACAAGAGCGCGCAGACGCACACAAAAACAATGTGCATGTGCACGTCTAACAACATTCAACTTGCATAACCGACCCGCCATTGTGAGATAAAACATAGATCTGTACTCATTTAAATTACCGAGTGCGCAAGCCCCTTCTGACGTCATCGGAATGTATACGCTCTGCGGGTCCTTAGGCGGAGTGTCGGGCAGCGCCCCGGCCACGTCCATCTCACTTGACGTCAACGTGTCGTCGTTGTTAGGGTCCTCGTCAATCTGCAACGAGTGTGAAGTAATGTCCCGCGTCCGTTGCGACCGTGTGACTCGCTTAGCACATTAATGTTTAATATGTTTTGTATGGAGAAGTTGCAGGTCATGGATAAAACAATATGAAATTATAAAATCTGCATATTTATTATGAAGAATATGTTTCTGGAAGGACATGATATAAAGCCATTTTATAACATTACCTTTACAGAATATTAAGCTTTGTTATAAGTTGTATTTGATAGCTAGCACATAAGCGTCTGACATTGCAATGAACGTGTATTTATTCAGCAACTTATTTGCTGAGCTTATTATTTTTGTTTATTTAATTTAGTTTTGTTATTTTTCATTCTAATTGAAAAACACAGTCACAAAATAGCTATTCTAATCTTGCAACCTTGTTAATTGCCAAGCCTTTCAAGGGCGTATTTTATTAGATTTGTAGAGCACGCGAGTTACGCAGAGTCGCAGATCCGAATGGGAAAAGAAAAAAGGCATTTAACATGATCATAAAAGTTAGCTATTGTGTGGACTAGATCAGGAATATGAATTCAATTTCATAAAAAAATATAATGATTTTTATAGGGATAGTCTCTAAACTTTGTACTAAAGTGCCTAAAAAGAAATGAGACGGTATAACTTTAAAGTATCTGGTAAAAGTTAAATCTAAACACCTTAAAAATGAATATAATCTGTTTGCTAGAGGGGTTAAAGTTTAAACTATTATGAAAGAGTTCGTGGAAGTTTGTAATTACCAGCCAGACATCTGTAATCAGGGTGCGAGGATATAATTATTATCAATAGATAATATAAAACTAACCTATTTTACTAAGACTATGGTTGAATGGGCTAGATCTCTTTGCTTTAAAAGTGCGTTATTACTTATTAGTTTGTTTCTTATACAGAAAAAAAATCACAATAAAAAAAGTTTCGAGATCTCAATAAATATTTAGACTGAGTGAAGATAAATAATTAATAAAGATGTGATGTGATTCTGTAAGCCCCTTCCATTTACTAAATCTTTATTGAAAATATAAATTACAATGTTATTATTAAAATAATAAAGGAAATTTATAAATAAAATAATAATTAAGAAATGTATATTAGTAAAAAGGCTTTTAGTAGCATTTTTCTCCACAAAAATAAAAAAATAATAATAAGGATATATATCAGATATATGTATATCAAAAAAAAATTATATATTTTTTTTAAATTCGGTATTTTTCGCACTCTGTGTGTAACAGTGATGGGCCGACTCGGGTACTGACTGGAATATATTAGTAATGCTAAATTTAATTGTTAATTGTGGGAATTAGTGCATAAAACAAGTATAATTGTTATACTTATTTAGTAAACTAATATGAAATAATGCAAATTCATGTTTCACTAGTGTCTAAACAGTATTCGAGTCAAACTGAGTATTCAAATTCTAGTATGAGTACTCGAATACCCAGTGTGAATCGAAAGACTAATTTTTTTTCTTTTTTTTTTTCTTTTTGTCTACGATCAGTCCTAAAACTTTTAGTAGGCTTGTTGAATGTGCCATTGGAATTTGAGGGTGCTCCCAGCGGAAGATTCCCCCGTCAGTCAAAAACGCTTCTCTAGACCCTGGATGTCATGGCGCTTGAGGCGTTGGCGGTATGTCACGTTTGATAGGGCGGTAGCCAGTTCATTAGGGTGGTACTCGAGACGAGTTTTGTAGCTTGAAGCCGATCGTTTTATCTCCTCCTTTACTGTAGTGATATTCAGGTTTTCGTGTAGTTCAGTATTGGTAACAAACCAAGGAGCATTAGATATTGTGCGCAGTATGCCGTTTTGTAGTCTTTGGATGATTGACAGGCTTGTGTTACAGGCACTTCCCCACAGTTGAATGCCGTACATCCATACCGGCTTAAGTATTGCTTTATAGATGAGAAGCTTGTTGTCGACAGAGAGTTTTGAGTTTCGTGCCATTAGCCAGTACATATTCCTGAACCTCGTATTTAATTCGTCTCGCTTTGTCTTGATGTGTTTTTTCCAAGTTAATCGTCTATTCAGATGTATTCCGAGATATCTGACCGTTTCATGATGAGGTAGGGTGTTGTTTCCTAAGATCACTGGTGGACAATTTCCTTTTCTAAGTGTAAAGGTAATATGCACAGATTTAGAAGCGCTTGCCTTGATTCGCCATCTCTGGACCCAGTCATCTACTTTACAAAGGCTAACTTGCAAATGGTTGGAAGCTATTTGGGGATCTTTGTTGCTAGCCAATAGTGCAGTATCGTCAGCAAATGTAGCCGTTACTACTGCGTGTGTTTCGGGAAGGTCAGCAGTGTATATAGTATATAGTACAGGTCCAAGCACTGAACCCTGTGGTACACCAGCCATGATGTTGTAGATTGCAGACGTGTCACCATTCTCTCGAACTTGGAAATACGGTCAGACAGATATGACTCCATCAGTAGGTAAAAGCTATGGGGCAGCGACCGTTTTATCTTGCACAGCAGGCCCTTGTGCCAAACTTTGTCGAAAGCCTGTTGGATGTCCAGGAACACTGCGGAGCAGTACTCCTTTGTTTCGAGAGACTTACGAATTCGGTCACACACGCGATTTACTTGCTCAACAGTCGAATGTTGTTGCCTAAATCCGAATTGGTGTTGGGGGACAATTTCATTTTCAATAAGTTTTGGCGCTATTCTGGTAAGAAGCAACTTTTCGAACACCTTAGATAGAGTCGGTAGTAGGCTTATCGGTCTATATGATGTAACTTCTTCTTTAGGTTTTCCTGCCTTGTGTATCATGGTTGTAACTGATACTTTCCATATGCTAGGAAAGTGTTGCACCCGAAGTATACCATTGTACAGGGTAGTGAGGAAGACTAAAGCTTTCCTGGGAAGTTAGATAAGAATTTCTTTAGTAATCAAGTCAAATCCTGGCGCTTTTCTATTCTGGAGACTGTTGATAGTCCTTTTAAGCTCCTGTACTGTCACTGGTTTTGGTGGCAACGATAATTGGAAATCTTGCTGCAGAGTTTTGTCTATTTCTCTTTCGGCGTCCGTATGATCGCTTTCGTTTGGCTTAAAGACTTCCGCCAGATGTACTGCATTAGCTTCAGCTTTTTCTTGACTGGTTTTAGCCCATTGACCATGTCCAGTTCTTAATGCTGCTTTAAATTGCTGGGGTCTATTTAGCGGCTTTGTAGTTTTCCATAAGGAATATTCGGTCGATGCTGTAGCAGCCAAGTTTTCCAGTTTACTTTGGAATGTAGCATTATTTACGTTTTCCAGCATTTGTTTCAGTTCTACAATGGCTTTGTTGAGCGTTGTCTTGTCACTTTTATGCCTCGATTGGTGCCAGATCCTTCTTAGCCTTCCCTTTTCAAATACCTTTTGCTTAATTTCGAGTGGTATATCTTGCCTAATGTATTGTTTACTCTCAGATGGAGTATTTAGCCAGCATGCATTTTGTATTAGGTTGGAAATATAGGAAGTTGCATCTTCTATCTCCTCGTGCGTTTTTAAGGTGACTAATTTATTTTAACGAAAAATAAAATACATGAATACCAATAATACAATTCTGTAATTGATTACAATTGGCTGGCTACTGTTACTTGAAGTGTTAGTTGTTTAAGCTTACATTCTGTTGCTTAAACTACCATTCTGAATTGTTGATATGTGAAAAAATGCATTATATCACTAGATCCGTAGAAATAGACCGTAGAATCAGTAGGCCGCAAAACCTTACTTTTAAGAAAAATAAAATTCGTTTCATAGGTAAAGTGTTACATTGTAAATGAAATATTATTGAGATATGCTTGCGGGCCGCATCAAAAGGATGTTTTTAAAATTGGACCAGGCCACAGTCAAATGTGTAAAGGGCAAACATGTCAAACATGTTTGACATGGCTGCACTACATAATCAGTTAAATGGCTATTGATCAATTAGCTTCAACAACATGATATGTATGAAAAAATATAATGTAATATAATAATATATAACTTGGGCAGTAAAACAATTGTTAGTAAGAGGATAAGGATGCGATAGCAACTCACCTGATCTAGGCTGCTCTCCATAATAGGTCTCATCCCATTTGTATGGGTAATGGAGACCTGGACACACTGACCATACAGATCTATAACAGCAAACACTCTGGAAGGGAGGTCTCTTGCCGCTAAGCCAATACATCTACCATTTATATAGAACATTAACTCCGCCTAAAATTATAAATTCATAGTTAATTTGTTTTATAAATCCCACTATTAGGATATAGCTATTAAAAATAAGTCAGTTTTACCTTGTTGGTTCGCATAACACCTAAACAATCACCTTCACGCAGAGTATCAAGTTCTGGCCCGTATGAATTTATGATAGTAACACCGTCTTTAACAATGGAGCTTCCAGACATAATCTAGAAATAATAATCAAGACAATACAAGATAATAGTAATATGCAACTGTAGTATAATAAAGGGTATTAAAACACAGATATAGCTTTATCACACATACCCATGATATGAATCCTCTATAGTTTTGAAACAGTAGCTTATAGCCAACATTAAAACGACCAGTCATGGTAGCCGTAATATCTGAACGAGTGGCTAGTCACCAATAAGCTGTTTTAGAACCTTTTATCAGCGAACTAAAATCTATGGAAGTGTAATAGCAAACAAATATTGCTTAAAAAATGGCACTACGGGGCCAAAAAAGTACAACCCGCTCAGCTTTAGTTGGGCCAGCCACGCACCCAGTGACGTTAGTGTTCTTTTCAATAAATTGCAGTTTATTGAAAAGAAGAAAAGATAGAAAGAGAGAGTTTATTCGAAATTACGTCCTTTATAGTCAAATGGTGTAAAAGTTGCAAAGAAGGCAGTAAAATGATGCAGAAATAACGTATCTTATTTTTTCGTTTAAGTACAGAAAAGATCTATAGGTATACAAATTATGGTCACTAATAAGCAACCAGTGTTGAGACGCTTTGTGCTGCATAATTAAATGCCAGCATTTTTAGCTCTATCCACTTAGTTGTACTTTTCGTGTGGTGCCATTTTTTGAGCAGAAAGCTTATTCCATAGCTTTATTTCACTGCCTTTTATAGAGGATTTAAAGCATGGAAGTAGATAAATGGGTTCTACTTTCCATTTGTTGGCTTCGAATTTGGGGGTGGGGGTGAGGGGGGAGAGCGCGGGGGGCTCCCCTACCCCCTTCCTAAAATTTGGGAGGAAATGGATACTTTTTTTTAATGAATTTTAATTTTGCCTAAAATAACCGTAATTTTAGCTAAATTACTGTTTTTTTTCACCAATAAAAGTTCAGGAGGGGAGGGAAGAGGGGGGGAACCTCCCTTAGGGGAAATAATTAATGTGGTATTAAAAGTTGTTTCGTATATTATTTGGTTCCTGACCATAAAATTTGGTACGCATGTTCGAAGTCATTAGTTCTTTTTATAAAAAAAATTAACTCAAAACTCGATGCTAACTAATGGAAAGATGAGCCGATAAATGTTTTTACGAAATAAGAAATAAAGTATGAGTGTAAAAATACCCAGGCAGTGTTGCGAAGTTTAGTAGCTGTAGCTGGTAGCTCCATGTATTCTGGGTCTAAGGTTGTAACCCCTATTTCAAGGGACCCATTCCAAACATTGACCTGAAATATTTAACCTTAACAATGTCATTTGCAAACTTTTTAGTAAGGTATCAGCTACAGAAAATTGTAAGGATATTATACAAAAATTGTAGTTCAATTACATTAACACAAAGTGTTATAGGTTAGATCTTTTTATGTACTAAATGAGAAGAATTTACATCAAACAATTAAGTTGAATCTAAAAGCAGTTTGGAATATAACTAGCAAACAGACTAGTTGGATGTAGGTATTGGAACAAAGGAATCCCATAATTAGTAAGGCAAGTTAATGGTGATTACCAATACAAACTTACCTTCCTATCTATACATATTTCAAACAAAACATCATCCTTTAGAGGTTCTGCGCTTAAAATCAAACCATGGTTAAACTCAACAAAATTTCGTATAGCAGTCGAATTTTCGTTTAGCAGGGTGACTCTGTCACCGCACCTTCGATGGAACCTCA
The DNA here is from genome assembly GCA_943789525.1 of Agriphila geniculea. Classification (NCBI taxonomy): domain Eukaryota; kingdom Metazoa; phylum Arthropoda; class Insecta; order Lepidoptera; family Crambidae; genus Agriphila; species Agriphila geniculea. Next base: position 15,587,643 of record OX038870.1, on the reverse strand, counting down.
TTGTTCTATTTGCTCGTTACAACACGCGCACAACCATTATATTAATCTAAATACAATTTTAATTGTATTTCTTTTACATGAGTCTTTTTGCTGCGCTCATTATTATATTTACACGGGCAGCCAGGCAGCATAGCACCCGTCCTAAGATGTTATTGATAATTACTTTATTCACATTCTATATAAAACATTGAGTTTTGAATCGCACCATTTTTATTACTATAACTAAAGTATTTAAACACAAATTACTCATAGTGGAATTGTTAATAAAAATAAATAATAAATGTGAAAAACTCTAAAACCCGTATTCGTGACTCTCACTCATGCTAAAAAGAAAAATGACACTTTGACAGTGACAGCCAGGACAGGAACAGAGAGAAATAAAGAAGGACCAACCAATCAAAATTAGTAATCACAAAACTCGCTATCGTGATTGGTGGTTCGATGAATTCTGTTTACGTTTCTAGTGCTGTATACGATGCGAATTGTATAAATCAATCATACACTATAATCGATCGACTTGCATTTAGTGGACGCACAGAATACATGTGTGGCCGGCGGCATACGAGAACACCCGGAGCACTCCATACAAGCGTCGCGTTTCAACTACCTATTACACAGACGCTACCTACACAGTGACGTTTTTACACACGCGCAACTGTGTGGCGTGTGCGAGCTATTGAATGAGCACACGGATCGGCATACGGAACTCGCGCGGTGGGCGCCGGTGGGGTGAGGGCGGGGCAGAGAGTTTTTCTTTCTGTACGGTCTTAGAGCATCGCGGCTTCGTCTCGAAGGGAGCAGCCTTAGCGATTATTACTTTATAATATTCAAATTATTCTGGCATTTTTTGAGGGGGGGAAGTGCACACAAGCGCAGTTCCTCCGCATACTTACATATTATGTCAAAAACGTGTTTATTAAAGGGCTGAACTCAACTGTCGATGCAGCAATATCGATACGGAAAAAGGAATTTACGATGGGGTGAATAACAACAAAGAGGTCATTTTTAATGTTTGTTTCTTTTGCCTAAACTGTTGTTTGGGTAAAAAAATTTTGTGCGCACCCCTTGTTGTCTATGGTTTGGTTCACCAGTGGTGCCGAATTTGAGCTCCAAAGTCAACCAGCGAAAATTCTGAAACTTTTTTCTATTGTAAAGGGAGCTTGTCGACACGTAAAGAAGAAGATAAAAATATGATGCCAATTTTTCTAATCTAATTTTTGGACATTCCCTATTTATTATTATGATTTATTTTTACATAAGATGTATCAAAAAGATTATTTATTATTCTGTTACAGAGGACCAATTAATTTATGGTGTGATATTATTTTACTATTTGACGCAGAATGTGACAGTGCAAAACTAAAACGTAGTGATTATTTCCTCTATGTGCAAAACTGCAAAGACCAAATTGAGTCTGTCAGAAGTTAAAAAGAATTAATAAATATTTAAGGATTTTTCAGGTATATCTCATTTATGAGACTGCCTGGAGCAGGACCAGGCCATGTCCTTTATCGACAAATATTCTGATACGGTAACATCACTAAGGCCCGTATTTATAAACCGCTCTCAACGTTGAGAGCCATCTTGAGCTTATACTTGAGATGCTGTTCTTATTAATAGATCATGTTTGAGTTCGTGGTATCAACTGAGAGCACTCATATTAATAAACAAAACTCTGCACTTGAGATAGCTCTTGAGATGATGATTGAGAGCGTGTTCGCCAAGTGCTGCAAAACCGTGACTTGAGAGCGTGCGCGCGCGGGATAGTTATTTTATTTTGAACTGCTACGTATGTTTTTGTACCTATGTATGTGGATAAAATTACATAGTTTCAAAATCTAATAAACGGAGTTAATTATTATGATGATATTGATTACGATATTACATAAATTACGAAATGTATTAGTCATAATAACAATTACAATATCCCGCTAATTTTTTCCGTTTCTTTAATCATGAAATAGAAAAGGCAAAGGCACAGGCACATTTGCATCATACAGCCACGAAATACATAATCCAAGACTTCAGTCTCCTTGAACTGACGTAGTAATATAAAGTGATATTTTATTTATTTGTTAATAAAGTAATATAAATAAATATTTAATTTTACCACTTGTCTAAAATGTTTTGTACTAATTTATGAGAGGACAATTTATAAAACTATTATTTTTTGTAATTGAGCTAACTATTCTACACAGCTTAAACGAAACGTTAATCATTCAATCTCAATTCAAAAGTGTCATTTTACGGCTTAGAGCATACAGAACGGGAGTAAGCAAGAGCGCTCTCCTACACTAGATTTTGTTCACCGATTTTGGGGGGAGACGAGGTACACACGCACAGCACACAACTTCATATTCACGCACACTTTTGAAGCTTAAAGTCATATTGTTACACACGCACACAAAAACAGAATGACCACAAAGTTATATTGGCAGGTGGTCAAATTCGGAACTAACCATCTTAGTACAAATTCTGACAGATCACGTAGACGGCAGCGCCAAACTTACCGACATAAATAAGTTTGCCCTTGCGTTAAGGTTAGTGATGGGACATAAAAAAGACCGATCAAATTGAATGATTAGAAGCTTTGATTTGAAGATGAGTGATTATGATTACGACCAAAAAAAATTAATGTCTTCATTTTGATTTTGTGATTTGCACCAACAATCACTAAAATACGCTTACAAATAATTGTTTAATAACATACTTAAAACATCGTTCTGCCCTTTTATCCTAAAATAATGTAAAGAAATGAAATTCCGATAGTGAGTGTTGGCGCAAGATGCAAGTGTAAAGGTGTGTAGGTTGTCAAAAAAGAAAATAAATGTGATTAATAATGTAATCATTTATTTACAAGTATCTATGTACAGTCAGCAGCACATCAAGCTATACAAAACTGTCAAAAATCTCCAATGAATTTTGAACCTTAAATTGCTTGTTAGGGTTCCGTAGCCTAAATGGCAAAAAACTAAACCCTAATAGATTCGTTATGTTTGTCTGTCCGTCCGTCCGTCCGTATGTCACAGCCACTTTACTCCGAAAGTATTAGGACTACACAGTTGAAACTTGATAAGTCGATGTATTCTGTAAACTGCCTTACGATATTTACACAAAAGATTAAAGGGGGCTCCCCATACATGGAACTGAAACTGAAAAAAAACATCTATATAAAAGTCTATAGATAGGTCTTCAAAAATGTTATTGAGGTTCCTAAGACAATTTTTTTTCTAAGTCAACCGTTTGAACGATAATATACACTGCCAAAGTAGTAAAATGTGTGCCCCCCCTCTAACTTTTAAAATAAAAGAGTCAAAAATCTAAAAAAATATAATCTATAGATCTTAATTAACACTTTCAACAACAATTTGTTTGTACGAGATATATAATCAGTTATTTAAGATATAGTACATTTTCCAAAACCGCACATATAACTTTGTCATTCATACAAACACTGTCAAAAACCAAGTTATTTTTTGCAGACGAAAACTAGATAGTATAAGGTAACTACGGAACCTTATTGCGCGTGGCCCGACACGCACTTGGCTGTTTTTTTTTTTAATTTAAAATTGATAAAGAAAACTTTAAAACACTTTTTTTTTAATTTTACGCGTTTGAAAATTCAGTGGGTGAACAATCTTTATCATTAAAGTTTGAGGGAATCATGAATGTGACCATTATTTAAATTTTATTCTACATAAAGAGTGTTAAGGCTCGGTTATGCGAAAACATTTGTTTCTGTTTTTAGGGTTTCGTACCCAAAGGGTAACGGGGCCCTATTTCTAAGACTCCGCTGCCTGACTGTCTGTCTGTCTGTCACCAGGCTGTATCTCATGAACCGTGATGGCTAAACAGTTGAAATTTTCACAGATTATGTATTTCTGTTGCCGCTATAACAACAAATACTAACTAAAAACATAATAAAATAAATATTTAAGGGGGGCCCATGCAACCATAAAGTTTTATAAAAAATAATGCTAGCTGATGAGTTCTACCGTTTTGAAGTTGGAACGTTGGGAAGTAAGTATTGAAATTCATTTCTGCGCTGAATTTCAAATTTATAATGTGATGAACTAGACCCCCAAGGAAAATGTGGAACGCCCCGCATCCTTTTTTCAAATGGAATGATTACATTTCAGAGCATAAGTGAGAAAAATATATTTTATAAATGTTATTGTTTCAATATTCATCTTACCCTAGAAAAACAATTAAATTTCGTTGGTTTGGCGCCCTCAATCAACTTTCTTCTACTAAAAACTGATTGAAAACATGAATCATCAAAATGGTCTGAACAAATGACGCTTGTTCTTTTCGGCACCCAACTATCTTTTTTTCTGCAAAACTTTATCCATTCGTTTTTTAAAATGCGATCATTCGGAAATCTGTGAAATAAATCATGATATACATACATAAATATACCATCGCACAAGTTTCAATTTAATAGAAAAACACTAGAGAAAAATAGACACCCGTATTTTTTCTAGTGTTTCTTCTATTAATTATCTTAATATAAAAATAGCATTGTGATTTGTTAGTGCCTAAAATCTAAAAATGCAATAAATCACTTGTGTTTTTGAAATCAAGACAACATCAGAGAAACTAATGATTGAAAAATGCATGTACTGATCAGATCACATTCATTCTCTTTGTCTTCGTTCATTCGTCTTCTTTAACTTTGTCACAGCACTAAGACTTCTACCATGGTGTTTGGTATCGTTTTGCTATCGCAATCTCTGTCGTTAGCTTTACTAAACAAACTGGGTTTTCTTCGTGATTATATTATAGTTTGTTAATAAAATTATACTTACGTTAGAAAGGAAATCCCGTCCTTATTAAAATTTGAAGTTTCAGATCGCCTTTTGCACAATATCACCGCACAATTCACCATTTTCGCGGAGCTGCGTTCGGCGATATGTAGTCTTTCAAAATGGCGAGTGTTCGCGACCAACTAGTTTTTATAAACTGACACGACCAAATTGGTCATGTACTTTGGTGAAAGGGGGTGCCTGTATATGCCTACTCCCGTTCTGTATGCTCTAAGTTTTACGGTATAAAAACCACCGTGAACTTAAGATCCTGCTCTTAAGATTGATCTTAAGAGCTGAGATCGATCTCATTTGATACGCTCTTGATATCTGACTATTGATTATTATCCAACTTAAGATGCTGCTCACATCTTGAGAGCGTATCAGCTGAGATCGATCTTGAGATCGGTATTGAGAGCGGTTTATAAATACGGGCCTAAGTTGCCCATCGGCGAGAACTCGGATTTATCTAGCGACAGATCTGAAATTTGTACGAACGAGCCATGGACGAGCAGACCCTATGTCACTGAACCAAAGAAAATATATGAATATAAGGTTCTTGAAATATACACTAACGCGAAAAGAAGCGACACCTGCGCATGGGTGCTGTAAAATTGCTCGCGGCTATGTGTGAGTGCGCCGGGCGAGCGCGGGGGAGGAATCTCCTCCGCGGAGTCACCCGCTATCAGGCTTGCCTAGTTCGCTCGCATCGCACCGCGCAATAGTACCTACATACATTACAGGCAAGTACGACTCGAGCCGCATGCGAGGGCTTTAATCATTCATCATTCAGGCAATGTTATTTCCTTTGCGTACAATACAATACAGGGCATATTATTGCTTTTCTCAAGAAATGCGAGGAAATTAATAGTATTTATTGAACATTGAGAGGTGATGTGGTCATTGCACTTTCTTCCGAGTGACACATACTTACTTAATGCTTTATACTACAGCTTGACCATAAAGAGTTGAAATTAAATAAAATGGAACTAAAAATTTTCAGTACTAAATGTAGTCAGTGTTGCAAAATTATTCGTGATTTTGACGTATTTAGATAGAAAGTGGCGCCCTCAATTTATGTCAACTCTTAAGGGTCCCTCCAGACCTACCGGTTTCGTTTCTTTGCTTTGCTGTTCTACTTGCTGTTTACCGCCGACCGCCGGCCAACCAGGGTCATTTTCAATCTATCGCATATTTGGACCAGACCAAATTGGCAAGATAGCCATTAGCTTGGTGTTATCAAATATCATCGTCTGGGTTGCGAAGTAGGAAGCTTCTGGGAGATATGCCACCCTGAACATGGTCTCCGATTGCTAAAAATAAATCGATCGCATATTTATATAAATTGTGAACAGGGTTGTGGGTGTCATCATTACCTATCTAAACTATTTTTTTGTGTTTTCATAACGATCGTTTAAGGAACAAAGCTCACAAGAACATTCTTATATGAGAAATGTACTTAGATTGAAAATATGCGATAGATTGAAAATGAGCCTCTTGGCCGGCGGTCCATTCCCGAACAGCAAAGCAAAGAACGGAAACCGGTAGGTCTGGGGGGACCCTTATGGTCAAGCTATACAGAAAAATAAAATAAATAAGTACTTAAAATGTTATTGAATTAAAATAATGTAGCCACAATAATTATGGCGTCTTGTCTTTCAGGGTGGTTGTATGGAGTGTCCGCTCCATACAACCTCCATGAACTACATATCTATATTACACAGACACTACACAGAATGACTTTTTTGTATTTTTGTATAGAAAAAATATTAAAAACTCGCACTTGACCGTTTTTTGACATTTCTTTTAATACCTCTCATCTACCTCCGGACCTCTCATCTACCTCCGGAGTTTTAAAGGGGGGTCAAAAATACTTTATTTTTTGGCTCCGACCGACGCACCGTTGCCGAAATATTTGCATTTTTGTTGTATTTTTTATTAAATTAGGTTAAATGATAATACACGCTGAAATTTTAAGCATTTGGTTCCCGCCGTGTGGTGGTTCCACTCATGATTACAAGCAACTTTTATTAAGGGGCCAACTCTCCTGCTCGCAAAAAAAAATCAGCTGTTCCATACAAAAGTGCAGTACCAACTCGACCTTAATGTATGGAACAGCTGATTTTTTTTTGCGAGCAGGAGAGTTGGCCCCATAGTAAAAGTTGCTTGTAATCATGAGTGGAACCACCACACGGCGGGAACCAAATGATTAAAATTTCAGCGTGTATAGTGGAGTATGGATTTTCATACAAGTTTTCTTTAAGCTTTTTAGTATGAGATTAAAGAAGGACTTTCTGCTCTTTTTGGAAAAGCAATAGTAGAATGCTTTCCGAGCAGGTGTTCGTAATCGATGACTTAGCGATTATCTGCTGGAACTCACCCATCCTCGCGCTGAATTTCAAATTTAGAATGTTTAACAAGACCATCATGTAAACACAATGATGTGAAACTTTCCAATTAATTAAACTAAAATTAAACTTCTAAAATAACAACTGAATTAATACCAATATAGGTACTAGCGGTAATCCGTAAAAAGCATTTAATTTCTAATGAACTGTTCGCGCGGAAATTAATCTTGCGAAATAAGTAATTGCAGAAGTTGAAATGAAAAATAAACCTTGAAATTGGTACAAATTAAGAAATCATAATTAACTATTGATCCATATAATGGGGAATGTCCGAAAAAAATCAAATAGGCTGAATATTTTTTCATAGGTAGGAATAAGCTTCCTTAGTTATAGAAAAAAATTTCAGAATTTTCGGTTGCGTGAAATAATTTAAAAAAATGAAAGTCTCTTCGACTTCACAAATTTAAGAAAGTAACAGCAGAATGTAGGTTATACCTTTGCCAACATCTGCCACTATGACAACAAGAATTATAAAAAAACAATTTTGACATTTTGTGTTGAAATTTTTTTTTAATACCATGTTGTGGTTGTAGCATGGTTGTAGCAGGTGATGGCTAAGGTATTAATCTCCATTCTGATGTTACTTTCCTATATTTGTTAAGTCGAAGAGATTTTAATTTTTTCAAATTTTTTCACGCAACCGAAAATTCTGAATTTTTTTTCTATAACTAAGGGAGCTTATTCCTACCTATGAAAAAATATTCAGCCAATTTGATTTTTTTCGGACATTCCCCATTGTAATGTATTTAGCATTTAAATTAATATAAAATCAATACAAATATATTCCATGTAATGATGCTAATAGCCAACCCTATCACAAGTCGTGTCGTGAACTCGTGACGCGTTCGACGGGTGCTGCGTGGGTGCTGCCGTGCCGGGCCGTTAGGATTGGGAATTATAAAAGCGCACGTTGTCTAAGATTTTCATCCTCGTCAATGGCTAATGCGCCTGGCGGCCATTATTTTAACCTCCAAAACGAAAAAAAAAGTTTTTTTTATACCTAGGTACGTAGACTTATCTTATTGAAAATAATATTTCAATAATCATCAAGTACTTATATTAAATTGGGAACAATATTTTCGGTCACTTAGGTTTAGATGTGTAACTAATCTGCAATACCCTAATAATAATATCTATCCCCAAGAAATATATTAGTCATCTATTCATCAAAACAGTCTCTAAGTATAAATCATTAGATTAATGTAAATATGTATCTTAAATAATAGTTTGATCACTTTTTTTCTATAGCCTGAATATTAGATCCGTCCTCTAAAATCTTATCAACCAAATACTAGTATCATTTAATTCGTTCAATCATCAGAATAATAGGTCTGTCACTTATTAAATAGATCAGTTCCTTAATTCCAAAGAAAAGATGCCAAACAGGGGCGGAGTCAAATTGGCGGGTTATGCAGATATTAGACGGTCATCAAAAGTGCTTCATTTTCGATGAAAAAGGCAGTGACTAGTGACCAGTGAACGACTTTTAGTATTTAGACACTAAATGTAAAATGAATGTAGTATTTCTCATTTCTCACAAAATTTCGCGGCAACAGGTTGTGCGTGATAATTTTGATTAAAGAATCAAAAGTTAATTAAAGAGAAAAAAAATGCTTGCATGCACTGCTTGTATGCATGTTGCATGATGCGGGTTGAAAAAAGTCTAAAAACGAAAAATAAAGGCATTTTAAAAAAAACATAAATAAGTTAGTGACGACAACGTGCCGTTCACTGCAGTGAATGGCACTGTTTACACGCGTCATTTATTGTTCATTTCCGATGTGATGACTGATGAAAGTCCGATGCCGAAGAAACTGCACTGCCGTCTAGTGACTTTCATCGAAAAGGCGCATCGCGATGAAAGATGAATCTACTTAATTAGACACGTCATTTTCTATGCTTCACTGCGATGAAGCATCGAAAATGAACGAAAAAAGGCCCGTCTAATATCTACATAATGCACTTTGATAATCCTTGGACCGACTTCAATGAATACAATTAATTCAGTTTTTCAGCAAATGGAAGGTAGCTTTGCCTCTCAATAATGATTAGATAAATGGAAAGTTTAACTGTCCCAATTTTTATCAAAAGTACATAGTTTGCAAACACAATAATAAGATTAGCAATCCGTTTAGAAATTGTAAACCCACCACCATAGGTCAAAAACGAAAAAGAGGGTGTCCCTCTAAAAGTCTAAATAAAAACCACTAATAGTGCAGTAATCAAATTTCTCTTTTTATTTTTTTCACTTATGTTTTTTCTTTGTTAGTTGTTTACAGTGTAATGTTTGATTTAATAAAGTATATTATTATTTTAAAACCTATGGCAGTTGTTCGTCAAATTTCAGTTGAGTTATTTGATATTTTTCAGTGATTAAAAAATAATTTTTAGGTAATCATTTTTATATTGTTGGTGATTCAGTTTTAGTGACACTGCTAAGTGGCAAGCATATTATGAGTGATAATGATTATAATACTGTGAATGTTTGATATGTATTGCTGTCAGTGTACCTAATTTAATAAATAAATAAAATAAAATTAAGCTGTTTCTTTGAATAAATAATGCATTTAATTGAGTGTTTTTTATCATCCCACAATAATCATTGGAAATCTGAAGAGAAGTAGTATTCATTACTAGTTGATGCCCGCGACTTCGTCCGCGTGAACGAAACTGGTCATGACAATCAATTATTCTTTCAAAACTACTGTGATATATACTAAATAGTTACGCGACTTCTTCTGCCTGGAAAAAGACTGGACGACTTGACTGGACATAACACATAACAAACGATTCTTTAATAAAAACCACAGTAAAATTAATTAAAATACTATAAATAAATAGTTGAACTGGTTAAGAAGGTTCATGCGCTATACTAGCGCCGCTATTGAAAAAAAAATCGTAGTGTTAAAATAAAGTCGAAATTATGAAATGTGTTCTTCTAGTGTACCTAATCCGAATAAGCTTTGTGGTAGTTTTTATCGTTTAAACAATATTTTTTAACCTGTCGTTTAGTTTAATGGAGTTTTATTGCTAAAAGTGGCCACACTAAACGACAACTGTGGTATACGCGGAATAAATACAGTTTCACCGAAACCACTCCCATTGAGAATTTCAGCTGTTTAAAATAATATTTCGCTGCAAAGCATTGACTTTAAATCGGGGTGTTCTATATTCTATAGTACATAAATGGGAGTTTTTGCCAGTTTAGGCAAGTCGATATCAAAAATTAGGACCAAGCCTGTTACCGCCTTCACTACGTGGAGGTACGCCCAGCTTAATTTTATTTCAGGCCTCAGGCATAGACCCATTTCAAAAAACAATACAGAAACGCTTATTTTATTATTATACTTATTATGCTAAATAACTTTAAGTTGATCTCTTAGATTTCCACATCAGATAATCTTCGATTTCTATACCTCAACAAAAAATGCTCATTAGGCTGAACAACTTTTGCTAATGTGTCATTTTTATATTATACATAATTAAGCTGGACCATTATGCATCAGGTGTTTAAGATCTTAAATTTTTATACATCAACAGAAAATGCTCATCAAGCTGAACAGCTTTTGTTAAGGTGTCATTTTTATATTCTTTATTGTTGTTCTGCATCAGGTGTTCCATGAGTGGGTTATTCATAACCTGTAATACCGTCGTATAGGTACTCACACCGGAGGCTAAGTCGTCGCTTGTGCGTGGCGGAGAGCTCGAGCTGTCGGCGCACTAGTTGCTACGGAGGCTATAAATTATATGGAGGAAAAGTTAGCCTTGCAGACTAAGGGCATTTTCCATGGGTCCATTTCTTTCTGTCATTATCGTTTGCTAAAGTATTCCGCTCGTCACCAAGCGGCTGATTCGCCGATGACAAAGTGTGAGGTTGGTCTTTTTATCACCTGTAAAACACGCATTGTACTCACACCGGAGGTTGAGTCGTCGCTTGTGCGTGGCGGAGAGCTCGAGCTGTCGGCGCGCTAGCTGCGAGACTGGTCCGCCACGTCGGGCGACGCTGTTTTACTATCGAAGTCTATCTACAGGAAACGTTGGCTCAGCAGACTAACGGCTTTGAATTTTACCATGTGTGTCTCTTTTCATTGAAGAGGCTGTCTTGCTAAAAAAAAGGCTATAAATTATATGGAGGAAAAGTTAGCCCTGTAGACTAGCTAGACTAGGTAAGCATTTATGCTTTTAAGAATGACTTTTAAGAATGACCTTATTTATATCAAGTTATGATGATATTTGAGTTGTAGGCACACCCCGACACTCCATACAACCGAACCATTATAAACAGATGACGTCAGATGACGTTTTTGTACACGCGCAACTGTGTGTGTAAGTCTAGGGCTACCGTGCAGTTTGTACTGTATGAGCGGCGTTCAATTCATAGTTCGAACTTTTTGGTAAATAAAGTTACGACGCATTGTTTTGAATATCAAAATAAGTTGTCGTTGACAAACACTACTGAAGGAGCCCATGAACCCGCAGAGTGGGGTGAGGTAATTGACTCTGGGGCGGGGCGGAGAGTGTCCTTTCTGTACGGTAGTACTTATATCTATTCTGTGTTGTAGATATAAAATCAAAGGGAATTAATACTATAACATACCAAAAAATTACATTTTGGTCTCCAAAATTGTAAATGATCACCAAATCCTAAACCTAGACTAGCTCTATCTAATTTTTTTGATATTGTCTTTTTTTTGTTTAAATTAAATAAATATGAGACCTGATGATAGGTACTGAAAATAATTCCGAGTATGATGAAAATGATAGGAATGAGAAATTTAATATTTATTCATAGCCAGTCTCATTCCTATCATTTTCATCAGACTCGAAATTATTTTCATTTTCATCAGACTTGAGCGTATCAATTATGAATTGATACGGTCAAAATACTTGACCGAAAATTTGACTTAAGTCAAAAACAGACCATGTTTTGGTTAGATGGGCGGTTTTGTCTTGAATTCTATTGAAGAATAAAAAATAAATCCCGGTAGGTAACCTACCTTAATCCGGAAAAAACAGATTAATGGGGTTCTGCCATTTGGACAAATTATTTTTGGTCTTTCACTTCCCAAAAAACGTATCGCACTAGTTTCATTTCCCAAATGAATCTTTAGCAAATTTACATTTCACATTTTATTCACTTGGTCAAATTATCATTTGGCATTTTTTTACTTTGTCAAATTTTATTAAGTCAAATGTTTATTAAGCAAACGTTTTATTTTGGCAAATATTATATCCAAGAAATATTTGGTCAAATTGTCACTTCACAGACTTAACTTATTTATAGCGTAGTTTTGCAAATGATAAAATATTTTTACCAAAGACTTCTATGTTGTATAATTTTTACTGATACAGGAATACAGGACAGGAGTATATAGGAATTCCAAGGCAAGTTCCTATAAAAGGAACAAGGCAGAAATAAATATTATTGATCATTATACCTAATAGAGTAATGGTAAAGTTATATTTATTTTCATAAATTAAGAAACTGTAAAAACGATTTATTGTGGTTTTGTCTAAGAAGGAGCGGGGCTCTTAACACAGGTTTTATACTTAAAAGAGGCCTCAGCCATATGATAAGTAATCTACTTAAAAGATACTGAATAAATATTTTTTCATTTTCATTTTGTTTTAAATCCGAATAAGTAAGTATTTTATAAACTTAAATTTTTTAACTAGTTGCAATACACATTAGTAATTTAACATCTGAATAAAATTTTAAAAAATTGGAAGGATTATAGTAGGAATTCATAATTATGAAATAGTGTAAAATTCAATGCTTATTTAATAACTTTATTTCCATTAAATAAGTTAAAAAACAATTTAACATTTTTTGGCAATGTTATTGTATATTTTTTTTGAGTAGATTTGAGTTGTTTTTAGGAGGTTTTCATACATATTTTTTTAAGATAATTACATAGACGGTATTCTCTATAAATATTCGCAGAAAAATTGGCATTATTGCGTTAGGAGATTTTGCCCGTACATGCGAAATTGTATTTTATGTCGATTGTCATAAAAACTATAACTAGCTAAAAACTAAGGTAGGAGGTATTGGTACTTCATCTTCGATTTGTATCCTATGCAATTATTATTCTAAGCCTATGCACTACTCAAATTGATAATGTTAATCGTACCCCTTGTTGATTGTGAGTAGTAGTACCCATAGGTATTTACTGTCATCCCATACAATCAAGGGTATTTACTAATACTTTTTAGGGAATTCCCTTAAAAGAATCTTAAAGCACGACCTTTTTCTTTTCACGTTGCTATTATTTTATTTACTTTAGTTACCTACCTAGGTATACGATACGAGCTTAGAGCAACCCGGGCCTCCGTACGAAGCCGTGTTGCTCTAATCTAAGGATATGAGTGTGCGAGAGGCTGGCGCAGTGGTTTAGCGCCTGGCTTTGCGATACTGAAGGTTTAGCAGAAACTAGCGACCCGCGCTCGCTTCGCTTCGGAGTAGTGTGAAATTTGACACCATGTCTTATACATAAAACTTTCCTCTTGAATCACTCTATCTATCTATTAACCGCATCAAAATCCGTTTCGTAGTTTTAAATATTTAAGCATACGTAGGGATATAGGGACAGAGAAAGCGACTTTGTTTTATACTAAGTATGTAGATGTCTCGATGTCCTTTGGAAGTCCCGGCTGCATTTGGGGTCGTTAACACCCACCAATCCGCATTGAGCCTAAATGGTGGGTTATGGCTCATCCTCCTTATCCACCTATAAGGAAGGCCTGTACCTTCGCAGTGGGCCCAAATGACTGATGTCACTGGCTCTATTCACATTTAAGAAGTGTCGTAATAAGAATCGAAAGGATTTTGTGTGATAACATCATAATCATTTTAAGCGAAATCAATAGATTTTCAATGTTTCAATAAATATATAAAATTATAATTATAAGTACAGATTAACTTCATATAAAAATGGTTCACGTAGATATTTTAAGAAATGCAACAAGACAACAAAAAGTTGATTCACCCTTATACAATGTGTTACAAAAATACCCCTAATGCCGAATATATATTATATATATAATATATAGTGGATAGGGACCATCAAACTGAACAATTTTTACTATGGGACCAACACTGAAATCGAAAAAAATATCAGAAGTTTCATACATATTGATATTTTCGATATTAATTTTTGTATGTTTGTATAAAACAGCTGATTTTTTTCGCGACAGAGTTGGTCCCATAGTAAAAATTGTTCAGTTTGATGGTCACTATCTGCTATATTCGGCATTAGTTTCGTTTTATATGGAAAGAGACTTGTAACGTCAAAATTCCGTTAAAAATTGTATGAAAAATGCGTCATTAAAACTTTGAACTGCTATATTTTCGTCGTTTTTTGTAATATTTAAATATGTTTTAATTTAGTTATATAAATACCTAGAATTATTAAAATTATAGAATCACAAAAAAAAATAAACTTCCTCTGTGGACCAGAAAATAGCAGTGCAGCGTTTTTATTTTATTTAAGTACTTACCAGAAAAATCACAATTTGTACTGAATATGTAAGTATTCTTAAATAGAAACCTTTCAAATTACCCCTTGAATAATCGAATGCGAAATAAAGGTCATTTCTAAATAAACCAAGCAGTTTATAGCCTTATAAAGCCGAATATGGTAGATAGGGCACCATGTATAAATGAAAATTATTATAAACCATGAAAACCGCCACATGGCTGACATATTTTGTTTTCACCCTGCGAGCGCGAAACGCGAGCGAAGCGGGCATTTCTACAAACGGGTATTTTTTTTCTCAATTCGGTGGTTGAATTGAAATTTGGTTTTTATAAGTAGTTTAATAACAAAGATTGAAGTTTATTCCATACTTAATCTGAAAATTACGACTGAAGTTTATGAGAAAAGTTAAGCACCTAATTGAGAAAGCATCGAATTGAGAAAATGAATCACCGAATTGAGTAATGGCCCAACGAATTTAGAAATATAGAAATAATGTATTAGGAATGATCAAATATACAAATACCTAAAACATTTTTGATTACTGATCGCTGGTTTAATAGTCAGATGGTTAATTTTAGGTTTAAGTGCCAATATTAATGTTTCTAAAATATAAATAATTATCAAAAGGGTTAACAAAATACTACTGAATTTGTGTAACAAAAGACGGTTTGTCGCAAGTTAACAAACTTCTACTTAACTAATTCACTAAAATGTTTACTTTTTAAAGTTATAATATAATAATAATATCTTAAAATATAGCATATTCATCTTCAGGATCAAAATCATCTATGTTCATCTCAAAAAAGTTAGTATCAGCCAGTGTAATCAAGGTCTCTGTGTTAATCTTGGCTTTCCAAAAACTGGCGTTTTCTAATAGGTCTGATAATTTGGATTTAAAATCATTTTTCTCGTTGGGGATCTTTTTTCATTTTAATTTTTCTAGTTTTCACAGGTTCTTGATCTCTGGCTCATTTGTCCAAAGACAGCTTGCTTTTGCCGGTTTAATTATTCATCTACATGACAAAATTTGTGCTTTATTACTTGAACCAGTAACTGTCTGTCTTTTGTGTAATCTGCAGATTACAATTCATTGATGCCTGTATGCTGCCCATAATGATATTCGACAAACTTATGCAAACAATCTTCTAGACAGCACCTTAGTTTTCTCATAGCTAGCTTTTTATTAGATATAATTTTTATTCCAAATTACTTGATTGAATGTCCCACGAAATTCTATTTAGCTATCTCGATTTTTGAGATTTTTTGAGAGATAAATCAGGAATTTTTTTGATATGAGAAAACTAAGATGTTGTCATGAAGATTGTTTTCATAAGTCTCTAGAATGTCATCATGAGCATTTAGGCTTCTATGAATTGAAATCAGCAGATTACACGAAACACAGACAGTTTCCAAAAATATTCAAAGGTATGTTAGCTGTCAACAAAAATTCTTCAATAAAAAAAATATTCAAGGAATAAAGTACAATCTTTTTCATGCAAAATAATTAAACCAACTGGTTAGAAACACAGCAAGCAGTTCTTTGGATAAATCGACCAGAGAACCAGAGCCTGTAAAAACTGGAAATATTGAAATGAAAAAGGTCCCGAACAAGAATAGTGATTATAAATCAGAATTGTCGGTTTTAGATCTATCAGAAAATGATAGTTTTGGAAAGCTTAGATAAACATAGAGACCTTGATTACCCGAACACTGGTTGATACTAACTTTACTGAGATGACCGTAAAATGAATTTATTTCTAAAGATGAATATGCTTGCTTATACTTTACGATTTTATATTATTTACTTTTAAAAGTGAATATTGAGATAAGTTTATAGGAAAGCAACAATTCTAGTGATCTCTTGTCTCTGATTGAATCGGATATTTTGTCATCAAGATTGAAGTAAATATCCTACTAATATTATAAACGTGAAAGTTTGCGGGTTTAGATGTTTGGATGTTTGTTCCTCCATTACGCAAAAACTACTGAAATTTAGCACACAGATAGAAAATAGCCTGGATTAAAACATAAAATATTTTTTATCCAGATATCTTACGGGAGCGGGAACCACGCGGGTAAAAACACGGGCGGCCGCTAGTACATAACATGCATTAATCATAGTTTTTGACAAGTGAAATCTCAATTCGATGTAATTTTTCTCAATTCGATGCCCCATTTTCCTAGGAATTGAGATCCACTGAATTGAGAAAATAACATAATTCATCAAATTAATCGTAAATGTAATAAATTAAAGCAATTTCTACAAAAAATACTGGAAGATGTCGATTAAACATTCAATTAATTTAGCACAAATCTCATTAAATACTTCATAAATAAAATTTATGTCGTCCACCGATTTGAGAAATGACCCGATCCCAAAAACACCGAATGACTTTGAACCTTCGAAAATGCTCCTCAATGCAGCAGTCCTCCCGTTCACACTGCTAAGCTGCTCAGGCGCAGCTGCTAGATGGCGGGAATCAGTAATGTGCGTTCGTACTGTACGTAGTTAGTGACTTAGGTAAAGAAAACTAAATTTCACCGAATTGAGGCACCCGCTTCGGACAAAATTAAAATGTGATATTGTGTTAAAACCCAAGGATTCGCATTAAATATAATTCACATATGCCTTTATTATCTATCCCTTGTTCTGTGAATACTAGAATTATAATGAACAAGTTATTATTTTAAGAGTTATGAAACAATAACGAACAAATTCTGGAAAGGCGACACGTCATTTTAAGCCTAATTCTGCCCGTTTTCAAACTTTAGGTTTTTTTTTGGTGCTTTATAAAACCTGACAGTCTTTTGGATATGCTCTCCATCAGGCCAAGAGTCTTATTAATACGTGTAATTTTTTCCAAGTATGTAATTAGATTTTAAAGGTACTTTTTCCGCTAGAGTAGGTCAATCGGTACTTCCCGTAGAAATGCCCAAGCGTCACTGCTTCAGCTTGGGCAAAAATTCTTTCGTATGTCCTTCCACCGGCTGTCCGTTTGTTCTTCTCTACAGATCACATTTCTCAACCGATTCTCGTGAAATTTTGTGAACAGGTTCGAAAATTATAAAGATTTTTTTTGTCGAGCCAGGTGTTTCGAAATTTTTAAAAAGATATCTAAAAAAATCTTTTTCAGTCTGGTTATCCGCGGCGCTGGCTGTTCTACTCTATAGGTCGCATTTCTCATAGGCGGAGATCTGTAAAATAAAACCGGTCAAGAGCGAGTCGGACTCGCGGACCGAAGGTTCCGTACTATCATAATTGCACCATTAAACCACACTGCAGATTAGAATAATAAAATTAGTATTGCAGTTTTAGGTCAGTGCCATCTCTTGACCGATAGTGGAACTAATGTTATTTTTTTTTAGAAATTTGATAATTTCTAAAGAAGTGTGCTATATTGAGACATCCTGTAATCTTTATATAAATAAACTGCTATCACAGAATTATTTCAGATTTTTCTCTTTGCAAACTTCGGAGATAAGGGGGGGGAACGGTATTTTTTTACATTTTTCATAGTTGGGCAAATATCATCTTAAACTATTCCAAATTTCAAGTTGATACCATTAGTAGCTCTCGAGATATCTAGCTGTGACAGACAGACAGACAGAGTCACACCATAAAGGTATGATTCCGATGTCAGCAGCTCTGCTGCGCGACACTGCTGCGCGACAGTGCTGCGCAGCACTGCTGCCGAGCTCGGAATGTAGTCTCATATAAACCTATAGAGAATGTATGGGGACCAGTGGTGTTGCGGCAGCAGTGCCGCGCAGCACTGCTGCGCAGCAGTGTCGCGCAGCAGTGTTGCGCAGCAGTGTCGCGCAGCAGTGTCACGTCGCTTCTCCGCTCACATCAAATTGAGCCTTTCAAACGTAACATTAGGGTTCAATTTGGAGTGCACTGCTGCCGCAACACTGCTGCTGCTGCCGAGATCGGAATCATACCTTATTAAGGTTTCCTATTTACCATTTTGGTACGGAACCCTAAAAAGACATAATTATTTTAATAGTTCGAAAAATTCTCAAAAATGTAACTAAACTCAATTGTTAGCGGTGCAAAGTTAATTTTGTTTTTTTTTATTTTTAATTGGTTAAATGCTCTAAGTTTTTAGAAGATTCAAAAGTTTATCAATCAAAACATTTCTGGCCAATATTCGCATTTTGAAATTTGTTTTTACCTATGTTGTGAATTTGTGACAGAACCTCGGACTGCGTATGGGATGTGCTACATCTATGCTGCGTATATTATATGCACAGTATAGATACTTATTAAGTAGTTGGAAAAACTAATATCTATTCTGTGTTATATTTTTAACGCAAGGTTTACAGCTCACGGAGCCACTAGTTTTATTTGTATGAAAAATGTAAAATTATAAAGACGTAAACAAAAACACAATAGGGTATTTGACAACATTGAAAATATACTACAAATTGTGATCATCCTAACAGATATTGGCGTAAAAAAACATATTTAACTATTATATAGACTAAATTAAGTCTATTAATTGATTAATTTCACCTAGAAAAATGCAATAATTTTTGAAATTTTTTCTGTGCCGAAAACGCTCTAAGATGACTGATGACGTCACTTGCATGTAAATAAATATGGCTTCAGGCGTTTGACACGACCATATACTAAGGATCCGCGATTGATGGCTGTCAAATGGCTAAGGATATTACAATGTTTACAGGCTAGTGACGTCAACAAGTCACGTGTCCAGCGCCATAGCGTTTTTGTCGCGGTTTTAAAATTTTAAACTTTAACACTGCTTTTTTTAATGAAATACATTGATTTTTCCTGAAATATCAATGTGGTGCGCTTATTACGGAATTAAGGAATAATTTTAAATGGTTTTCCAAAATTAGTCAAATAGCCTATTTCGTTCTAGTGTAGATAAAGTCTGTCCATCCTTACTTGTCTTATTTAGTAAACAGTTTTTGACAGTTGTCATACGTCTTTTATAACTAAATCGTTATTTAAAAATACGTTAGTAACTTTATGAAATTGTTGTTAATTTACTAACAATTTGTTTCGAAATCTATGCGTGGAAAACCATTTTTTGTAGGTATTTTATAAATGATTATTTCAATAAAGAGTTGGGTGAAGATTGTTTACCATATAAGACAGGTAAGGATGGACAGACTTTAGGTTAGGTAGTCACTGTAAGCAGTTTATGACAAAAAGAAAAAAAAAGAAAAAGTGGTTGTTTTCAGTTTGCATGCGGTTGGTCCATGGGTATGAGCGACGGGGAATTTGCATGGTACTAGTATTATCATGTTATGATAGATCGGGTACCATCACTCTGTGTTCTGTGGGTACCATGCAAATTCCCCGTCACCGTATATTATACGGCTTTATAATTTATAAAAACCCTGTAGAACTCTAATCTTGACTTCCATGGGATTTTATCTTTTTGCGTACATTGACTTGAATAATAGATGATCAGTAATTTGTTATGTTCCAATTCAAGAAAAAGCACGATGGCTCTACTTTCCTTTCTGCTACCTATTTAAACTTTCAATTACCTACATTAAGTTAATAAAGGCCGCTCTTTTCTTTCCTACTTCAAAGTTGTATAATGGGTTGATAGTAGTTTTTAGAAATGCAAATCGGTACCTATTCTACGATAATGGTTGTAATAGGTCATTGGTGCAAATTGTAAAATTTCATTTAACCCTTTAGTTACAGTTACGATAATACACTTTATTAGTATTAGCAAGAGGATGATTTTGGCTGTAATGATCACAGCTGTGCGAGACTCCGTGGCGTGTCGTAAAAGGGCGCAAGCGGTAGAGCTAGAAAATAAAGTCTGAATGAAGGAATAGAGTCGTTTTTGCGATGTTTGGTCGTTATTATTCGTACGAAGAGTTTTGATGTGGGCGGGCTATATCGATCGGCGCGAGCGAGCGCGCGGCAACTTGTCGTCCCGCCATCGGCAGTAAACACGAGGCCTGCAGACGGTAACAGTGTTGGTGAGCCTCCCGGGATGCACTCGCTGGTCCCGCTACTGGTGGCTGCGGCCGCTGTGTGTGCCGTCGCACGCCCTCCCGGTACGTCCATTACCCTAAATATTACTTTTCTTTATTCCCCCCATTCGACAATTGTCACGTTTGCCCACGTCACCACTATCAGTCCTGATAAGAATATATCCTGTAGGTATCATATCAAAATTAAATGCGATTTTTGTTTGACAATAAGTTATGCTTAGCGTGATTGCGACTGTGTTAAGCAAATACTTACAATCTATGGGAATTTTTATACGTAGTAAAGGGTGGTATGGTATACAAAATCTCCTGACACCTGTTACGCTCCGTAGGAATGCAAGCATACTCTAAGAGAACCTTCTATTACTAAAATGATCAGTGTTGATAACAAAATTTGATATTTCTCTGTACTAGGTAGGTAAGCATTTAAGTAATAGATGTTTTTTTGCTGCCCTCGTGCCGTTGAATAATATTTCAACTCTGAACAAAGACAATAATTTGCTGGTTATAAAGTGAGTACCTACTTAGATATACATGAAGGGAATAATGTAGTTTGTAATGAAAAGTACCTATTAATATTTTTTACATTATAACTACATTTTATGAATTTCTGAATATTATTGCTTTATTTAATTATCTGCATGGTGAAATCGAAGTCATTGGCTATTTAAACTAAGAATCTAACCGCGATATTGATAACTGTCGCCCTGAAAATCCTAATTTCAATGAGGTGGTGATTCGGTTTTACAAGTGATTGTCGATAAAATCCCTAGTCGACTAAAGCCCGGAAAATCAACCCGTGTAAATGCCCCCACGTGTCAATTTCCAGGCAACAACAGTATCATTCCTATGTCAATATTGCCGGATTCTTAATTCAAAAGATTGCTAACGACTTCGACAGTATTTCTGTGGATTTCACATAATAATCCTGTAGAATATTAGGCCCGTATTTACCAACCGCTCTCAAAGTTGAGAGCTATCTTAAGATCATATTTAAGAAGTATCTTAAGTATGATCTCAGAAGAACAGTGGTTCTTCTTATAGGAACAGTGTCTATCTTCTTATAGGAATATTATCTCGAGATAGCTCTCATCGTTGAGCAGTTTATCAATACGGGCCTTAGTCATTTTCATTTATTAACCGCTCTCAAGGTTGAGAGCTATCTTGAGATGCTCTTCGTATCAACGTTGAGAGCGGTTTATATATACTGGGGCCGTACCGGCTAACTTACATGGCTATCGTAATCGCTTTCATTTGACAGATGGATGTGATACATTGCTACTTTTCTTTGGTAAGACCTTTTTGTACTAAATAGAAGTAGCAATGTATATTTGTACCCAAAAGATGGATCTGACACATTGCCACTTTTATTGGTACAAAAAAAACTTACCAAAGAAAAGCAGCCATGTATCAAATCCATCTGTCAAATGAAATCGATTACGATAGCCATGTAAGTTAGCCGGTACGGCCCCAGGCCTATGTATTTTAGATAGCACTTAAGTAGGTACCTATATTATTTATAAACATGCCGAGTGTCTTTAGTTTTTCATTAAAAATTACAAAAGCAAAGCGAATTTGTATTTATTTATGTTGTTTCAGTTCTTTCTTAATTAATGTAAGGAATTTAAATTAAATGTAGACATGGGTAATGAAATTTGTATTTAATGTTTATACAAATAATTATTAAGATAATCTGGAATTTCAATAATTAATTAAGAGTTAAATATTTTTGATATCAGATTATTTTGTCAATTGATATGAAAATGTCGTATTTATCAATCTAACTCACATTAATTACAGAGTGTTCTCATCCAAAAATATTACTTACTATGAGGTTTCACAGTGATCGCGGATGCACAGTGTCCCAACTACCAAATACACGTAATTCATAAAACAAACAAACCAACTACAGAGCTTTATTTCAACGCAGTGCGTTCGCATAGGCTAGGGTCGTTTGGTATTGTTCTTGAATACGGGTTATTACACCCGTATTCAAGAACAATACCAAACCTTCGCTCAGCCGTTATTTAATTTTAATTACCGGTCGAAATCTCTACAATTTGAATAAAAAATTAAAAACAGAAAAATTTCTTTATTTGAACAGCCATTTACAAAATTGAATGTTAGTCTGCTCCCATTAAAAAAAAAACAAAATTAAGTTGTAAAAGTGAAATTGACTACAAATCTTATTTTGTGTGCCTTCGCACAGTCGCATTTGCGGTCCCTTTCACGTTTATCTGACGTATGCAGAGCCGGATTAACCATAAGGCAGAGTAGGCAATTGCCTAGGGTCCCCGACTCCACTAGGGGCCCCGTGCAGTGCATGCATCGAAAAAAAAAGGTTTTCATTGTACGAATATACCCAATATTTTTGCTTTTTTCAACCCATTAAATATTTTACATATATATGTTACGGCTAATACCCGAAGTGCGGCTAAACCTAGTTTTAGCCGGCTAAAACTAGGTGTAGCCGATAGCTGTTGGCTAAAACTACTTAGGTGAACCGATCTGCTTTACTTATTTAGGTCCCGAATATAGGTTAGAAATTTAAGGCGAGCGCGAAGCGCAGCGTAGCGTGAGCCTTCAATTTCGAGGTTATTTTTTTTTAACAGACAACAGAAATAATTTTCTTAATACCCCATGCTACACCGAGTTTTAGCCGGCTACACCTAGTATCAGCCGCGAGCAAATTGGCTACACCTAGTTTTAGCCAACAGCTATCGGCTAATTAGCCGTAACATATATAACATCTAGTATCGAGTAACGAATAACTAGGAACACAGCTGGCCCCGGCGCTGGCGATCGGTCAATGAGTACTTACGGATTTATTGGGTGCGTTTCTTTCCGTAGCGTATTGTATAGCCAAGTCTCGACCAAAATACTACGGCCCAGGCCGCCATGCGACCCGCATAAGTCCTTCACCTTGGACCACGACCTGATCAAAACTTTAGAACCCATCAATAGAATATATTGTGCAATAGTTTTTCAGCGACAAATGAAAAGTGATTAAACATCGCGCTGCGCGGCCTTTTTTGCTAAGGCAAGATTATAAGGATAGTGGATGAAACTTGACTAAAAATCGGGCTACGCGATCGTTCTTTTACTGTAGACATGGATAATAGGGAACATGCATAAGTCACCGATTTTGATAAATTTGAGCTTGATCGCTGCGGACACGTATAAAAACATGATGGAACAGAAAAATAAAAAATAAAATGTATTACTTTAGTTTTATCACACAAGGGAAAATAACGAATTTTTTTTTCGTTTTCGGATATAATGCACTTAACAGTCGGATAGAACATCAAATAAGAAGTAATATTTTGTATGACACATATGTACTTAAACGCAATATTTAGGGAGATATTTGAAAATTCTTGGCTAACTCCATACTAATGCACTGAAACGTGACATGAGTGACGTCACACATGTTGACCTTTTTGTATAGAGCGTTTTCGGCGGGTGCTGCTGCGTGCTAACTTCAAGTAACTATATCACGAGAAAAAAACACAAGAGAAAAGTTTTAATATTACAGTTGATTTTCTCACGCATTATACTTTTGATTTTGATACAAAAAAAATTTGATGCATGTTCCCTATTACAAGATTAGTGTATGAAACTGACTAAAAATTGCGCTGCGCGGCCTTTTTTTACTGTAATTAAGCAAGATTGCAAGATTTGTGAATGAAACCATCTAAAAATCGCACTGCGTGGCCGTTTTTTGTATTATAAACAGGCAAGATTATAAGGATAGTGAATAAAACTTGACAAAAAATTGCGCTGCGCGAACGCTCTTTACCTAGAGACAGGGAAAATTACAAGATTAGTGGCTTAAACTGACTAAAAATCGCGTTGCGCGGCCTTTTTTTGCTGTAATTAAGCAAGATTGCTACTGTAGACAGGGATAATTATAAGATTATTGGATGAAACTGACTAAAAATCGCGCTGCGCGGCCGTTTTCTGTACCATAAACAGGCTAGATTATAAGGATAGTGGATGAAACTTGAATAAAAATCGAGCTGCGCGATCGGTCTTTTACTGTAGTTAAGGATAATTACAAGATTAGTGAATGAAACTGACTAAAAATCGCCCTGCGCGGCCCTTTTTTACTATAAATAAGCAAGATTTGATTAGTGAATAAAACTGACTAAAAATCGTGCTGTGCGGCTGTTTTTTACTATAAACAGGAAAATTATAAGATTTTTGGATGAAACTGACTAAAAATCGTAATGCGCGTCTGTAAAAAAAGGGTAGGTATAGAAAAGGGGCCCCGAGAATGGCATTGCCATCTGACAGGGTTAATCCGGCTCTTGACGCATGCCTCAAGGCATTCAATAGCACACACTGAACGTGCGCTTTCGCTTTCCTCTTGCGCTTTTAACAGAGGCATACCCTCAGGGCTTGCAATAGCACACGCTCTAACCCTATCTTTTTTAAAACAAGGTCAAGTTTATCTGTTTATATAGCAGAAAGGTGAATGTCAAAGAGCACGGTTTGGATGCAATCAATATTGATATTTCGTTTGACGCAAGTTGAAAAGTTAAAAGGGAAAGCGCACGGTTTGGAAGCGATATTGCAGTGGACGGAAGGTGGACGGCGAAAACTGGAATTGGAATCTTAGAGCATTTACTTGGCTGAATGCTCTAAGGAATGGATAAATTGAACTGTCATCTGTGTGTCATACAAACTTTACAACAACAACTCTTTTCAATCACGCAATATAACTTATTTTACCACTGGAAAAAAAAAACAAATGGCTGAATAGAAGCTGAATAAGTATTTTGCACTTTTCTTTGTTCTGTGGGTATTTGTGTCTCTCGAAACTTTTTTTAACCGACTTCAAAAAAAGGAGGACGTTTTCAGTTCGTCGGAATCTTTTTTTTTATGTATGTTACTCAATTACTGGAAGACGGCTGGACCGATTTGAAAAATATTTTTTTTGTTTGAAAGTATATACTTCCAAGTTGGTCCCATTGTCATGAAATCGGGATCTGATGATGGGATCCTGGAGAAAACGAGGGAACTCTTCAAATATTATAGGCACATCTATAGCGATTTTAGTATTTTCTTAAGTAACTTGTGCATTTGCTTTCGAAAAGTACCATTTCGGTGAAGTGGAACTGATGATGAAGACCAGCATAGATGATCATCGGAACTATTCAATACTTAGTAGTTCACTGGTACTATACGATTACATTAATATGGTTGGTAGGCTATTTATGCTCATCATAATTCATATGGTGAAGTGGAGCTGATAGTGAAGTACCAGGAGAACTCCTCAACAATAAACGCCCCTGCGTCGGGAAAAGCAGTAGGTAGGTACTATGTAAAAGGCGATGAGCCGTTGACATAAGGCTATTGTAACTTAGATAATATCATCACCAAATATACTTACCACAAAAAAGTTTTTAATAAAAACAAAACCTCCTTCAAAAACCTTGAAAATAATCTAACAAAAAACAGCTTCAAAAATAAATTAATGGCTCTAAAAAGCAAGAAATAAAATATTGAAATCTGCATAATAACTAACTCTAAAACTCTAAAAGCTTGTATGCATATCTTATATTAAACAACGTCTTATGAAGTCGGGTGGGGTCTAAAACCAATATTTAAAGTTTAGATATATTAGTTTTGATAAAAAATATTCTTCGCTGTAATATAATATGTTTGTTGTTTATGGCAGGGCCTCTGCAGGCGCTGGGTCGGCACCAGCTCAACGAACCAGCGCCTTCGTCCCGCGACTTCCTGAACGAGTACTACCTGCCTCGGTTGCTCATGACCCAGTACCTGGACTACGACGGCAGCCCCGTCGCGCCCCAGCCAGCCAGAGACGATTGGCTTAATAAGGTAACGAACATTCTAGAAACTTAAACAAGTTGACCGCCTCTGTGTGTGGTCTAGTGCTGGAGGACCTCGATGGCGCAGTGGTTTAGCTTAGCACCTGGCCAAGCGATTGCGGAGCTTAATCAAGTTTCGCAAGGGTCGATCATGGGATGGATGACCAAAAATTTATTATCTTGAGCTCCTCCGTGCTTTGGAAGGCACGTTAAGCCGTTAGTCCTGGATGCAGTTGTTAACACCCACCAATCCGCATTGGGCCCGCGTGATGGGTTATGGCCCGTCCTCCTTATCCACCCATAAGGAAGACCTGTGCCCCAGCAGCGGGTACATTAAAAATGGCTGATGGTGTCTAGTGGTTCGCCCACACGTGTAAGACGCATGGGTCCTAGGTTGGATTCCCAGGAGGGGGGACACTTGTACTCGGTTTGGTTGGTGGTAGGGCTCATTTTAAGTCCTCCTGGCTAACTACCACCATCTTACCTAAGCGTGAACGTAAAAAGTACTAGAAAATTTCACCGTTCCCACTAACGACTCGGTAGCATAATTGGTCAGTGAATTGGGCCGGAATCCCAAAGGTGCGGGTTCGAGTCCCGTCTGAGCTGCTACGAGTGAGTCGACTTTTGCTAGTATTTTTTCTATTAAAATAATTATCTTAATTTATAAATTGTTGTGTTCCGGCAGTGAGAGGTAATATTAGCCATTCCTCAGTAGAGATGATTCTGCGTGTAGTGCGCTTACACTTTCGGCCTTATCGTCACTTGTAGATTAAAAAAGTGAAAAGTTCGCTGAGAGTTGAATAATAATTATATTATACTTATGTCTCGGAATAACGACTACAGATAGGGAATACAGATTCCAATAAATAAATTATTAATTCGCTTAATAAGTTTTGTGGTACCTACTACGAGGATTGCAGTTGTTGTCAAGCGTGGTCATCATCCTGAACGACCACAACGCGTTGTGTCAATGAAGAAAAACCGTAACGCGTTCTGTAGCACTACCATGAGTTTACAAAAACCATCCTCGATATCGACCGCGTTAGCAATTTGTATGGGAAATTGAAGCAGAGCCTCTAGCGGATACGCGAAGAACTAAAATCTATAGTAAGAGTGCTCACCATCCACGAGTTTACCATCCTCGCTAATGTAAACTTGATAAGGTAAATGTCCCATATTTCGGCATGTTAAGACTCTTAATGACTTCAAGATTTTAAAATTGTAATATTTTAGGTTTTCATGATCGAGTATAGTGCCCCGATTTATGAAATTGTGTTGTGTCATTTGCCTGTAGTATCGCAGATATGATAGATATGCGGATGGGCTATTTAAAGGTTTCATATTTAGAACCAAATAAAGATATTTTAGTATTGAAAATTCTGAATTTTTTTTTGGGAAAATCGAAATTGGCGGAAAAAGCGCCAAAAATTCTTACCAGATAAAGAAATAAGGATAAGGAGTAAGAATAGAAAGCTGCATAATCAGCGAGAAATATAGGCTATAGTTGTTTAAAAATAGAAATATCTATAACCTCTATATCTATCTATATCTATAAGTAATTGCAATAGTGAAAACCTACCAAAAAAAATCCTATAAAATTATTTAGCGTGAACTGTGAAAACTATTGATAATAAATAAATAAATAAATAAAAGATTTTAATATAGTTGCCAGTCATTTTACACGTGCAGCCTGTGGATTAACTTCACGCAGCGGGAATACAGCGATCTACGAGTCCAATACAATAACGCATTTAGGGTGCTGTTCGGGCTGTCAAGGCGTTGTAGCGCATCCGGTATGTTCGCGGAAGCGCAGACTGACGGCTTTGCTGCAATTATTAGGAAACGGTGCGCCTCGATGCTAACGCGACTCCGTGGCAGTACTAACGGCATCCTGAAGGTGTTTGTGGACCGGTGGGACTCTCCGCTACTGCGCAGATGGGTACACCTCCACTCAAGTAAATAATTATGCAACTATTGTTACTAACCCTAGTTTGTAAGAAAATTGTTACTAACACTATGGACCCTGGTCTGAAATAAATTTATTATTATTATTATTATATAGTCTTCTTTAAATTATTCTAATCGGACGTTTCGTTTGGAAGTTACTACGTACGAGTATATGGGATCATTTTACTACTTAACTATTTAAAGTTTTATTCAAATTGACTTTCTGTGAACTTAAAAAGTAGGTACATACGAGCGCTAATCTTATGGTGGTGACAAGGAATACACGCCATAAAGCTGTCTGTGCCGACGACTGAGAGTTTTGAACGTAGCATTGCCCTCAGTCACGGTAACGGATAGATACCGTAACCGTGTCTTAGTTCAGTCACCAAAATGTTGGTACTTGATTTTTAGACAGTTTATGTGCTATATTTTGTACTAATGTAGGTGTAATAATTAATAATTTGTGACAGAAAAAATAAACTAAACGAAATAACTTACTAACACGAAATATTGGTCGTTTACCTTAGTTGCTGTAGTTTGCAATTATAATCCGACTAAGTAAAAAATCATTAGTTAGTGCGTGTATACCGAATGTAAGTGAATTTTGAATTTATGTTGGTTACTATCTTTTTACTTTCCTCTATGGTTACTATTTATGTCAAATCTTCCTGTGAGTATAAATGTTCCTTGTGTCAAATCGAAAATGTCAAATGTAATTTTCACGTTTTAATAATTATTTATTTTGTGTTTTCTTTGCGTATTTTGTTGTGTAAAAGCTAGCTTGTGAAGATTGATAAGAATAAAATTAGAAGCAGTCGATTAGAGGAGTTTATGGAAAGGTGAAATAAAAGGTTGGTACTTGATACAAATCCTCGGACGATTCGTCCAAGTACAATACATTAGAAAACTCAGATAAACCTAAATCCAACCAGGAAAATACTTTCATGAAAGTTTTTATTAAACCTTACGCTGTTTTAGTTTAAGTTTCTCTTAATAATTGTTTCTTTATATTCATGATTAGCTATCCATGACCTTGATTTGTTTTTACTATCGGCCATAGATGCATTAATTGCAATTTTTTAAAGACGACCTGCCCCATGCTCCAATTGCCAACCTTACTTTTAAAGCTTAAAATATGAGCAATAGACGATTAAATAACGTGTCGTAAGCTTATGTAAATCTCAGACTTTGATATTGTGTGACAAGCTTACGACACGTAATAACGTAGCGTTCAAACGCATAGAATGTTGGCCATTTGAGTAGGGGGACAGCGTGATTACGATAATAGCCTAGGTCTTATTTCAACACGATAGAGCTTAATGAGAATCCCACAACTTATACAACTTATGGTTTACTTATTTCATTACAGATAATGTGTGTATCATCCCACAATCGACAAAAATATCCAGTTTCCTTCCAAATTAATAAAAACGTAGAAGTTGGACGAAATACAACCTGGCAGAGCGACATGCGGCAGATACCTACGTTTTTTTGTGCCTTATTCAAATATGATATTAAATAAACAAATAAGGCCCCAAATGATACAAATCTACGAGTTAAAGTGAGATCTTTTTTTTAGGAATATATAACATAAATCTTTACTTTGTAATAATAAATATTCAAATTTATTGATAAGTTGTTTTTATTTAATATGGTTTCATATTTAACCTCAATTTCAAATAAAAAAGTTGTAGGCCTTAATTTAATAAGTGTAATCGATTTATTACGGCCAAAGTCAAACTGTTTTCTTATATTCCTACTGTTAAATAATTAATTAAATAATATATAAATACTTAAAATTAGATAGGCCTTATTTGTATCAAGTATTACGTTGATACGGGCGGAATTAACATATTTGCAACTAAGTAGATTACTATTTAGATTTAACACAATATTTTCTAATTTTGTAACATGCTTGATAGGAAAGTACTTAATTAAACTTTTTTACATTAGTTTCAAAGTGGAAGAATGCTTTACGTTACGGCGTATTTGAATGGTGACCTTAGTAAGCCCACTGAATGGAGGGCCCACCTAGAAGGGCCACTATTCAGCGTTGGGCACAACCTGACCCACCCCGACTAGAGGATTTCTAACACGGGTTTTCATATTTATCGGTTTATGATTTGCCCTTGATTTCGTTGCATTATGCAGCTGTGGCGCACATATTTTATGCTAAATAAGCTCTGAAAGACATTATTTAGACTATTTTAGACACAAAAAATACTAAATTAAATTAAAATAGAAGTATTCACGCCAATGACTATGCTGTACCGCGGTTTGATTACATTCTCTTTTGTTGTACCTATTTTTTACATTCCTCTATGCCATAGAGGATAGTAAAAGGTATACTCATTGATCTCACGCCTCAAAACGCAAGTGAGTAACTTTACTACTATCGTTATGGTATTTCTCGATACCATCTGTCAATTAGTAACTCATGGTACCGAATTGCTATGAAAAAGGCCAAAACGTTACTCGATGCTCGCTAGCGAGTATAGTAAACTATTGTAGTTTACTATACCAACTCATGGTAGAGCTACTGGGGCCGTACCGGCTAACGCATCGATTATCGAAAAGTCTGCCGAGTTTCAACTTAAAACAGAAAAATCAAAGTAAGGAACTTCGTCTTGTACTTTCTGTTGACGTGATTTGGAAGATATCGATGTTCGTGTGACATCATGAATTGGGGTTTTCCATTTTGGCCCAATTGGGCCTCGATTTATCTGTTTTAATTTGAAACCCGACAGACTTTTTGATAATCGATTCGTTAGCCGGTACGGCCCCTGAGCACCATTTGGTGCAAACTTAACACGACGGACAGGTAAAAATAATAAAATAACAATACTCGTACTAAAAAAATAACACAGAAGCGAGTTGTTTCTTGTAGTATAATATTAAGCAGTATAAAAAACCGATTCTGTGTTCACTTTATGGATCAGTAGACGCACTTGTAGAACTACAGATACAAGGAATACTAAAAGGGTAGAATTTAATCGGGTAACAATAAATCCCCATTTTGGGTATCAAAAATACTAAATATAGCGTACTGAAATACTAAGTGGGAGACGCACTGAGGACGACTACAAATGTTGAAAACTTTAAAATACAAATTGAGTAACTAGTTATTCAGAACGGGCGACTAAATTACTATTTGGGCGACAACCTTAGGGCACTCAAAACATTTAAAATTTGGCACATATTTTATTTCAAAAAGGTAACTATTGTCCTATCTAGTTGACAAAAATATTATGTTGGGCAGCTTAAATCTATATATATATATAACTCTAAATTGATTGATTGCTGGGATAGGTGTAGAGCCCTAACGGCTGAAGGTAGAGACACCATTTTTAGAGGGTAGATACCTTTCATGATGTAGATGAGTTTTAAGAAAGGATTTTAGAAAATTCCCATTATACAGGGTGCTACATGTTGTAGATACCTTTCATGGTGTAGGTGAGCACTAAGAAAGCATCTAGGAAAATTCCCGTTATACAGGGTGCTACAGAGTGTTAAAGTTTGTATGGGTTTTGTATAGGGCTGAAGGTAGAAACACCATTTTTGGAGGGTAGATACTTTTTATGGTGTAGGTGAGCACTAAGAAAGGGTTTTGGAAAATTCCTGTTATACAGGATGGTACAGAGAGCTACAGTTTGTACATGAATTTTTATGAGAAAATTTAAATGTGTGAAATGAGTACTAATAAATACTTATTTAGGTATATTGGTAATCCGTGACATTCAAAATAAATGCACAACTATCTTAATCATGCGAACGAAGTCGCGGGCAAAAGCTAGTATACTTGGTATAATAGTTGCCCACTCAGTATTTTTGTCACTCATTTAGAATTTGCACTGGTGACTTAAATTATTAATCGGCCACATGTAGTCGCTAGATAAAGGATTTTTTTGTAATCCACAGTTTGTCGCCCGTTTAGTTATTTTTTCCACATATTCACTCAAAAAATAAACCGCTGCCAGGTTTAGTATTTAAGTATCCCATTAAAGTCGCCTTTAATTATTTCCAGTCACCCAATTAATTAATTGCCATACTGAAATCCATTTGCACATCAAATGGGAATCGTCCAAGGATGCGAACGTTATGCGATGTAGACGACGTATTGTGCATTATACGAGCCATATTGTCCTTAATAACATTATGTGTCTCGTGTCGTGACATGTTCTATTATTTGGCACCACTAAATGTCGCTTTGTAGAGAGATGATTAGATCTAAGGGGATTACTATGATACATGCGCATCTCACTAATACGAGGGCAGTTTGATATGTCCGTGACTTTAAGGTTGAATACAATATTTTTTCATAATTCAATTTTCCTGTCTTAATTTAGAACTCTTTGCTGAGCTTATGCTGTTACATTTTTTAAATTGGCGCGAAATTAAAAATAAAACCGGTCAAGAGCGAGTCGGACTCGCGCACCGAGGGTTCCGTACCTGTGGCGGGCGCGGCGGGCAGACGACGACGAGAGCACTTAAAAGATCGTCCACACTAAACCACACACGTCACAAATAATAATACCACTCGATAACTCTCAATTAGTGGACTGTAAACACTCAAAAGTCTTCATAGGATTATCGCGGGCTGGACGAGGAAGGCGGTTGAACACTCGGTCGGAAAAACACTATCACGGAACACACCAGTCAACAGTGTTCATAAACTAATGTCACTTCACATTAATTATTTTAAAATTTATTTACACAAAAGCCTTCGGGGGCTTTCAATGTGGTATAGCCCCTTTGATATGCCTAATTTCCAAAATTGGGGCTTTGTCTTTAAGGTGTTGCCCTGTTGGTATACCCTATTTTACATTTCTGAAAAAACTGAAAATTACTTACAAATAGCAAAAACGAAAACTATGCGCTTACTTCGACCTCTCCAATTTATATATCGATTGAAAATGAATCCTAGAAAATTCGGAACCAATCAGATTTCTTGGAATTTTCATGAATTTTTTTTTTTTTTTTCGCTCTCAGCCTGAGGGGCCTTGAACACCTTCCCGGACACCGAGGGGAAGGGGGCGGAAATCCTCATTGGATACCACATAGCCGCCGTGCTATGCTGGTTATGTCAGACTCGACTGACTAAAACCGCCGCAAATTGGTTTCGACCGAAGCTATTGTAAGCCATTAAAAACCTTCATCGAAAGCGACCACCCCCCGAGGGGAGGGTGGCGCGGCGCGTCACTCACCTAGGTGAGCATACGCTTAGAGGACGACCGCCAACCAGAGGGCTCAACGGCCGTTTTGCAAAAACTAATTGAATATGAAATATTCTAACTAACACGACTTTTACCAGATGGGCGGTCAGTCGCAGAGACGGGCTGGCCTGAGGGGCCGGGTGTGACCAGAGGGGTCGGGGGTGAGGGGGCGGGTACAGCCTTCTGGGCCTCCAATAGGAGGTCCAGATCGGCCGAGAGTTGGTTGGGGGGGTCCGTTAGGACGGATTTGGGTTTCCGGGAAAGTTGGTTGGAAGTGGAAGCGGGGGGGTCATACCCCGCCGCGCTTCGGATTAACGGATTGGAGTGATTCTCGGCTGATTCAAAGAATCGCTCAGAGATCGAAAGGAAAAATTGTTGTAGTGTTTGGAGTTCGAGATCCCTGTGCAAGTCCGCGTTGCGGACGTAATATGGGGCATTGACCGCTCTGCGGCAGAAAAGATTTTGCACAACTTGCAATTTGTGAAGGACTTTGGGTGGGGCGTGAGCGAACACCGGGGACGCGTACGCCAACACCGGCCGCACGCAAACCTTGTAGAGCGTTCGCTTGTTGCGAAGGGACATTCTACTGTGCCGCCCCAACATAGCGTTGAGGCGGCCCATATAAAAACGCGCATTGCGGGACACCCTTTTGACGTGAGGCTCAAAGGTGAGCCTCTGGTCCAGGGTGACACCGAGGTATTTGGCGGTTTTTTGCCAGGGGATGGATTTACCTAGCAAATAGGGGGGGCGTTCTTTAGGGGGTAGGGCGTGGCGCTTTGCATCGAAGTAAACCGCGGAAGATTTTTCCGGATTAACTTCGATGCGCCACTTGCGGAACCATTCACCTAATACATTGATGGAGGCTTGGAGCCTCGGAAGGATGGTACGGCCAAGCGACCGGCCTTTTAAGTATAGAGCCGTATCGTCAGCGAAAAGGGACAGTTCAACCCCGTTGGTTGGAACTGGGATATCATTGGTGTACGCTAGGTACAGCAATGGAGCGAGGACTGAGCCCTGCGGCACGCCCGCTGTGATAGATCGGGGGGAAGAAAGCGTACCTTCGTGTTTAAAACGAAAAGTACGATCACGAAGGAATGATGCTACCAACCGGACCAACCGAACTGACAGTTCGAGCCTGTACAGTTTGACGATTAGTCCGGTGTGCCAAACTTTATCGAAAGCTTTGGCTACATCAAAAAAGACTGCTACAGTCTTATCTTTACGCGGATAGAAACCGCTCGAGATGTACTCGACTATGCGGTGGACCTGTTGGGGACATGAGTGTTTGGCTCTGAAGCCGAATTGGTGGGGAATTATTAAATCTTCGCCGAATAAGTGCTCTCTCATACGAGTGAGTATGCACTTTTCGAGAAGCTTAGCTAACGCCTTGAGGAGGCTTATGGGGCGGTGACTAGTGGGGTTATTAATGGGCTTACCCGGCTTAGGGATGCCTATTACGATTGCTTCCTTCCAGGCGGCTGGAAAGTAGCATAAATCGAAACAGGCATTAAAAATAAGAGTGAGAAGGGTCAGTACTTCCACGGGGAAGTACTTAAGGGCCATGTTTGAGATACGATCGGCGCCGGGCGCCTTTTTGACTTTAAGCTCTTTAATAAAAGATTTGATTTCATCAGTAGAAATCGAAATGGGGTCAGTATCGGGGGTCAAAGGAGTGGAGTTCAGAGTGCTCAGCTCCTCCTCGACTGCCCTGATATGGGTGGGATCACATTCCTGTGTGCTGACTGAGCATTGCGAGGCAATACTGTCAGCGAAGCATTCCGCCTTCTCGTCGTCGTCGAAGGCCTTAGAGCCATCGGGACGGAGGAGGGGGGGAATATGAGTAGTAGCATCGCTACGGAGGGCTTTGGCCACTTTGTAGTAGGCCTGGTGGGAGGGAGAGATTTCAGCCATGAGGTCGCCAAAACGGTCGTTCCTCAGGTCTGAAAGTCGAGAGCTAAGTTCGCGCCTAAGGCGATTCGCCGCGGCTCTATACTCGGGGGTCAGATACTTGGCCGCCCTTCTATGGGCTGCCCGCTTGGCCCTAACCAGATTACGAACGTCCGCTGGAAGCGGCCTGTCGGTTTTGACAGGCACCTCCTTCGCGTTTTTCGTAAGAGCTGATTGGACTAATTGGGTTAAAGAGCTCACCGCACTATCTATCTTCTCCGTACTATCGAAATAGTCGGGTCCGATAGCGTACGGTGAGTCGTCGGCACTCATGGCCGTCGAAAGGGAAGATTCAAATCCGTCCCAGTTGGTGACGGTTTTGAAAAGAGGGGGGGGTGGGTGTTGGTCCCCCATAATAAGGGAGACCGGGCGGTGGTCAGAGCCAAGATCGTCGAGAGTCTCGATCGATCTTAGTTGTAGCGATACCCCCTTCACTAGCGCAAAGTCTAGTACATCGGGAGCATACTGAATATTGTCGGGATAGTGGGTGGGCTCATAGGGCGAAATTACATCTAAATCAAGGGATTTAGTGATTTCAAGTAACCTACGGCCACTAGTGTTGGTGCTAAAGCACGTCCAGTCAGTATGTTTGGAGTTGAAATCTCCGAAAAGAATGACAGAGTCGCCCAAGGAAAGAAGCGTTTCAAAATCGCTTTTAAGTGGCTTTGTCTTTGCCGGTATGTAGATTGACGCTATGATTAGAGTTCGGTGACCCGACATAGCCAATCTACATATCGTCGCTTCCATATTGGTAAGCGCGGGAGTGGGAATAGGCGAGCAATGAAGCGCCTTTCTAAAATAAATGGCGCAACCGCCACTGGGCTTTTTAGAATGGTCCGCAGGGGGAGGGTTGGGCGGGGCCTTATCGTTACGCACAAGCGCATACGATTTGATAGACAGCCCTTTTAGGATTGTGGGTTTGAGCCACGTTTCCTGAAGGAGTAAGAGGTCAACGCTCCTTTCGCGCATGAATTCCCTTATTTCAGGTAAATTCGCGCGCAAGGAGCGACAATTAAAAGAGACAAGCGAAACGCCCGCGGGTTTGGTACGGCCGGCCGTGGCGACCGCGCCCGCGCCGCTCGGCGCGCCGACAGGTGGGTTAGAGGGAGACGTACTTATAATGTACGTAGAAGCGAGTCGTGCTCGCAGATTGCTATTAAGCGCTCGGTAGCGGTGCGCGCATTGCGCAATTTACCCGCCAAAACCGATATCTCCTGTAAGTTGATACCGCGAATCGCATCAAAGATGAGATTCACGTCATCAGCCAAGGAGGGCGACGTTGGCGGGGAAAGAGGATGGGTAGGATTGGAGGCAGGAACCGTCGGCGGTTTTGCCTTAGGAGGACCCCAGGCCGGCAAAGGAGCCGGGGCTGGGCCCACTCCGCCCGACTTCGGAAGTGCGGGGATGTCGAGCGGGGGTGGGGGGAAAAGGCCCAGTAGGTGCCTTTTTGAAATTGGACTTAGCCTTTTTGGATGGCTTAAGGGCGCGCGGAGCGCGGGGGCAGCCTCTATAATTGGCCGTATGACCGAGCTGGCCGCACAAGACGCAGGCGGGGGGGTTTGGAGAGTCACGTGTACGTGAACACTCGCTAGTCGGGTGTTGGAGGAGGCACTTAACGCACCTAGGCGTGGCCGAACAATTGGCTGCCGCATGCCCGTACAGTTGGCAGCGGTGGCACTGCCCGGGAGTGCCGCGCCGATGGGGCTTTTCTGCTTTGCAGTTGGATAGGCCGCAGACCTTGAGGTCTTTGGCCGAATAGATGTCGCGGGAGGACTGCGAATTAGTCATTATGACTA
Organism: Agriphila geniculea; assembly: GCA_943789525.1. NCBI lineage: Eukaryota > Metazoa > Arthropoda > Insecta > Lepidoptera > Crambidae > Agriphila > Agriphila geniculea. The sequence goes on along the minus strand of OX038870.1, from coordinate 15,550,227 downwards.
AGAAAAGGGGCAGGGGTTTCCCGCCTCGGCCGTACATCTTGTGTACTGCCTCGGCCGGGAATCCCTGATCGACGAGATCTTTGTGGATCTCGTCGGTCGAGATTTCGTGTGGGACTCCGCGGAGCACCACACGAACCTTGCGCTCCTCGGGGAGGGCGTAGGTGTGGTAACCCACTTTGTGGGCCGTGAGCAGTTTCACTAGCGCACGAAAATCGTCGCTAGTGGGGGTGTCAACACGGACCGCTACGCCCGTGTTGTGCGCACGAGTGTAGCGGACCCTGTTCGCGTTACAAAGACGCGAGACTTCGGGCCACGCGTCCTTGTCCCGCAAAAAGACAGGGGGCGGGGCTTTGGCTCTAGCGAGCGTGGGCTGGCACCTATTGTGCGGCCGAGAGGGAGGAGACGCTGATTGAGCGTGAGATAGAGAGGCGGGAGGGCTGATGTCGAGAGACATCAGCGGAACCGGGCCTTGAGAGGTGGCGCGCGCCACGTCTTGTGCGGCGGGACTAAGACCGGCGACCTCTGAGGGCGTGTCCTGCGCGAGCGGGATAGCCGTCTCAGGGGTCGCGGGCGGGACGGGACTAGCGCGTTGCTTGCGCTTAAAAGATTTGGACTTCTTCTTCCTCCCCTCACAGAGGGTGAACCCATCTACGAGGGTGGAGGAAGATTCATCCGAAGAAGAGGCGGACCGCTGAGAAGCGGACCGCTTGACGGGGGTTGGAGTCGGGAACTCGAACTCCATCACTTCCGGACTCGGGTCCGGGGACGCCGGGGAGGAAAGGATTAGCGGCTGAGAAGCCGGGATTGGCTGTGAAGCCGGGACAGGAGTTTGGCGAGACGCCAGGTTGGAATTGAGAAATTGGGCCAACGCGGCCACAATTTCCACGGGGGCAGCGCTTAGCTGCGCGATTAAGTCGGCAAGCATGTCTCCGGAGGTGGAGGCCATGGCCGACGAGAAAGGCAAAAGACACCCTCTGCCCGGGGGCAGAGGGGAGGGGGGACGAAGAGTGAGCAGGTATCCCTAGCGGATAGCCGCTCGTACCTTCACCCTTGGGACTAGGCCCAAGTGCAGTGGGATCGGGTCTTCGGTATTGCTAGAGCCTGGAGGCCCTAGCGAGCGTACCGGGATCGCTCCCAGCTGGCTTAGTTGGCACCGTTCAGTTTCCACCAGCTCAACGCGTGCGAGGATCGACAAATTCTTATTTTGGAACAAACCAGAATTTGTAGAAACACTCGCCAACGAGCGTGTTAACGAAAAACCGTTACAACACGCAACTAGCGGCAATGAAAATTGCGGCTAGTTGGAGTACCTGACGGCAGAGGGCGCAGCAGTGCAGAGGCGCGGAGACACGTAGCGACCGCGCAGGACGGACGCCGAAACTGGAATGTTTCGGCGTCCGTGAATGAATTCATGAAAATCAATCTAGAACTTTATAGTTTTTCTAGAACTCGGACCTCTCTGTCGCACAGTATGTCTGTCCTGTTCACGCGCAACTGTCTTTGTCTAATTCTAAACAAAACTATCTCTATCTCTTTCTAATATCGAAATAAGCGGTTTATTTTTACAAACCTTTGATAAAACTAACTTAAACTTAATTTCTATAGATAGAACTATAAACATCTAATCGATTATTAACTATTTTATAACAAAATCTCAAAAATCTCAATTATTTCAAAAGATATTTACACAAAAACCTTCGGGGGCTTTCTATGTGGTATTGCCCCTTTGATATGCCTAATTTCCAAAATTGGGGCTTTGTCTTTAAGGTATTGCCCTGTTGGTATGTACCCTATTTTACATTTCTGAAAAAACTGAAAATTACTTACAAATAGCAAAAACCTAGATTCTATTAAGAACGTAAAGAACTAATACAAGGTCTAACTAACAAAGTCTTACATCCAAAGCGTAGATTCACTAAGTTAAAGTCCTTAATTTATTATTCATAAGTCTCACTTCACTAATTGCAATTCACTACATATTAAAAGTTTAACACTTATCACTTTCAGTATTAATTTTATCACTTATAACGTGTCACTAACACTCATAATTCACTTGCGTCGCTAACAGTACCATCATAATTGCACCATCAAACCACACTGCAGAGTAGAATAATAAATTAGTATTGCAGTTTTAGGTCAGCGCCATCTCTTGACCGATAGTGGAACTAATGTTAACTTTTTAGAAATTTGATAATTTCTTAAAAAGTGTCTTAGTTTGAGACATCGTTTTATTTTTCCTGTAATCTTTATATAAACTGCTATAACATAGAATTATTTGAGAATTTTCTCTTTGCAAACTTCGGAGATAAGGGGGGGGGGAACGGTATTTTTTTTTTACAATTTTCATCATAAGTCGAAAACTATGCGGCCTAAAAATAAAAGAAAAAATGTTTGAAAACGTGCAAACAACGCTCTTTCATATGATACCCCACATGCCCTAGTTGCCCCACTTCAAATTTTTAAGACCCCTTTTCAGTCCCTGTTGTAAAAAAGGTATTTATTTTTTTATTTATTTCTTATTCGCAAAATAGTTGGACAAATATCATCTTAAACCATTCCAAATTTCAAGTTGATACCATTAGTAGTTCTCGAGATATCCAGTTGTGACAGACAGACAGACAGACAGACTGAGTCACACCATAAGGGTTCCTTTTTTACCATTTTGGTATGGAACCCTAAAAATGGAAGGATTTATGCAAGTGAGGTCGGGATATTCTTTTATAACGGAGAAAAACGAATTTTGCGTATTGATAAAATACTACTTTTTACGTGGTAAAACCATTAAGCAGACGGAGGATAAACTGAAAAAATATTATGGGGACTCTGCTCCATCTCATGAATTGGTTCATAAGTGGTTTACTGAATTTCGTTGTGGTCGTACCACCACAACTGTCGCCGACGGCCCAGGAAGGCCGATTGAGGTCACCACTGAAGATATTGTTAGCAAAATCCACGACATTGTTATGGCAGACCGTCAAGTGAAGATACGCGAGATAGCTGATGCTATTCACATCTCTACCGAACGAATTTTTCATATTTTGCTCGATATTCTCGGCATGAAAAACCTTTTTGCAAGATGGGTGCCGCGTTTGCTGACAGTCGGCCAAAAACGAAGTCGTGTAACAACTTCTAAACAATGCTAGGTTTGTATAACCGCAATCCAAGTGATTTTTTTCGTCGGTACGTAACAGTTGACGAAACGTGGGTCCACCATTATACGCCAAAGACGAAGCAACAGTCAAAACAGTGGACTTCTACCGGTGAACGTGCTACGGAGAAGGCAAAAACTGTTTGTTCGGCTGGTAAAGAGATGGACACTGTCTTTTGGGACAGCAAAGGTGTTATTTACATCGATTTTTTGGAGAAAGGCAAGTCAATTACCGGAGCTTACCATGTTGCTTTGTTGGATAGATTCAATATAGAGCTACTGAAGAAAAGACCGCATCTAGCAAAGAAAAAGTTTTATTTCATCACGACAATGCTCTGGCCTACTCGTCGGCAACCGCAACATCAAAACTTGTGGAATTGCGATACGACCTATTGCAACACCCCCCGTTTTCACCAGATTTGGCCCCGTGTGACTTTTTCCTCTTCCCAAACATGAAGAAATGGCTTGGTGGATAAAGATTCTCATCCAATGAAGAAGTGATAGCTAAAACAGGAGCCTATTTTTCAGGGTTTGATAAAAACAACTTTTTGGATGGGTTGAAGAAGTTGGAACATCGTTGGTCGAAGTGTATAGAGCTGAAAGGAGATTATGTAGAAAAATAAAACAAAATATTCTTTAAAAATTTTTTTCTTATTCACAAAGTCACGGACTTATCAAACCACCCTCGTAAGCGTCTACGTGTCCGTCGTGTATTGTCAACGATACCACTGGATGACACCACTGGGGTGTCATTTACATGTTTTAATATCCACACTATCGTAATAAAATTCTAATACTAAACTTTAAAATAAGCAGTAGTAGACTTATTAAATATATAAAGTTACAATTGCATAGCTCTTATAATATATATTTTATTGATATCTAAAAAAACCCCGATTTCGTCACTGACTCACTAGCCCCCCAACCGCTTAACCCTCATAACTTGTGTTTGGATTATGCCAGAAGCACAAAAATCTCAGGATATGATGTCTGTAGTAGACTTATTAAACATACAAAGTTTCAATTGCATAGCTCTTAAACTTTGGATTTTATTGATATCTAAATAACCTCAATTTCGTCAAAACTTACTGATAATCATCAAAATTCATAGGGTAAGTACTTCCTGAAGTCCTAGAAAGCTGAAATTTGGTGTGTAAGCTAGTATTAGTACACAAACTGCAAAAAAATTATGAAACTTGGAACTTTTACCCCTCAACCCCTTAAACTAGGTGATGGAAGTTTGTATGAGACTTCCGCAAATTTTGATACTAGAGGTCTGAAAAAATTAGAAATATTTATCTGCAAAATCTTTAAATATTTAGTAATTATTTCTAAGACTTAGTAAATCACTGTTAAAGCAACGCAAAAAAATATTCATTTAAAAGAAATTGTGTTCATTTCAAAACTACTTTGTTCGTGACGCAAACCTCACGCCATTAGATATCCTCACGCAGACTCTATTTTGCTCTTTGCACTGTCACATTCTACGTCAAAGAGTAAATTAATATCACAGCATTAGAGATTTAGTTCTACCGCAGTATTAAATAATAATAGTACCTACAAGTACGCTGGTTGATATTGATCGAATTTTACACGATTTTTAACCACAATTCTTACTCTCTAAACTCTACGCGCCCTAACTCTACAAGCTATAACTTCAAAAACTCTACACCTTAGTCAAAATATGTGGCTTGGCCATTTCGCTACATGGAAACCTTTCTGATAAACAATAGTTCCTGTAGTAACGAAACGGCCAAGCCACATATTTTGACTAAGGTGTAGAGTTTTTGAAGTTAGGGCGCGTGCAGTTAGAAGCTTGGCTCTACATGAGGTCTGATAACTTTTTGACAGTGCGAGGTCTTGGCAACATTATACATGAAAATGTTTTTGGTGGAATTATAATAGCTATTTGAAATGGGCCCCATGTTGCTGGTATTTCTCTGTTCCATTTTCAAATGTAAAATTCCATTCCAGACAAAAGTCCCCCGTGTGCGATGGCGCTTAGCGCTATCGCACACAGGCAACTTAGTCGCCCAGCAACTGTTTTGTCTCTCACATGGTTTGTATGAAAAGTTGCCGACGACCGTGTCGCTTCGTGTGCGCGCTTCCATATAAACCCGTGGACTTGATGTGAGAGACAAAACAGTTGCTGGGTGACTAAGTTGCCTGTGTGCGATAGCGCTTATAGTTCTACGTCAAAGATAATTTATTGTGATTTTGGATCCTTGAGTAAAAGTGCTATCTTGTCTTTTATTGTTTTCATTTCTTTTTTTTTATTTTAGCCGGTTCGATTCCTAGGTGCGGGAAGCATATTTAAAAAAATATTTGAATGAAGTTATATTTCGTTTTAAAAATAAGGGAATATTTCCTTTGAGTGAAATTTGCTATCTCCATTGTTAAGAGTACTTTCCCTCCAGGTGGCATTAAAAAAATCCACCCTGTATATACCTAGATGATTCTCTTTTGCAGATTTTATTTTTATTTTATGATAGATAGGCAGCAAGCGCTTGACCGCTATCACGCCTGACGGTAAACGATGATGCGATCTACTATGAAACACGCTTGCCTAGAACCTATTCACCTTGGATGAATTAATTCGTCCAAGCTATTCACTCACGACTTGTAGGCCCCAGATTGTGTCTATCAAGAAACAGACTCAGGCAAGAGTTCCACTTAACGATACGGAAGCATAACACTGCGAGTCTTTAGGTGGGTCCATAGATACGCTGGTACAGATCGGTGATCGGATCGGGCAAATAATACATATCTGAGGCCGTATTACGAGCTCCTCAATCCTGCCAGGTTTATAAAATGCTGTAGTGACATCTCTTTCTCGCTGTATAGCTGATAAAAGAGATAGATTGGTAGCCAGTCAGAAAACGGACTGGAAATAAGAGGTCATAATACAGCCCCAGGACCCGCTTTTTGGTATCCATCCACCAAAAAAAAACGATGGCGCTGATTCGTACGTCTGGTTGTCCGATAGAAGCGCCAGAAATGACATTTTTGTAGGTGAAACTTCCCTGCTCTTGTCTTTTACAAGTATAAAATTAATAATATTTCATAGGCACATTACCTGACCGTTTCAGGCATTGTATACAATACCGGATTATACACATTGTCGGTAACATATAGATAATATAGGTATCCATTATGAGTTTATAACTAGTATCACGGAGTGGAATCCGATAATCACGATTTATTTTATGATAAAACGTGATTATCGAGGCTCTCTAACCGTCATGAGGGTCATAATTCAATATGATATCAAGCATCTGTTTGTAAAGTAAAATCGGCAAAAATGCTCCTTACAATTTCTACAATATTGTTATTATTACCAGCTATTGTGTTGCTATTACTAAGTAGTTACTACGAGGAAGTATCCTCTTTTATTAATTGATATTGACGCGCAAGCAAGTGACCGCCCCTAGAGATGTTGAAGTGCATTTATAAACCAAAATTAGATAATAACAGGACGAGACCGGCTGCGATGCAATAAATTGCAGTTACAGCTGAAGGATATGGCCTCGTCCTTGCACGGGTTGCTGCGGAAACTTCAAGGATTTTTTTATAAAAAATACGTTATTTGATTACATTTCGTCTTTTTCACTTATTGTTTGTATTGTCAAGGAGTTCCCTATAGAGAGAAAATTTAAAAAAATGATTTTAATCACAGAGAAATAAAATATTAAAAAATGCTCAAATTGGTACACTTTGACATGCGTTTTTACTGGTATTTACAGAATCTAAAGTAATTTTATATTTTTCTTAGGAATAATGAGGTATTTTTTTTCTTTTTTTTTTCCATTTATTTGAGTAAACAAACAGTGACAAATTAAAAGGTAATTTAAAGTAGTTTGAACTATGAAATAAATAAATTTGACACCAACACCGTTTACCACAAGTGTATATGTTACCGGCAATGTATGTAATGCAGGCATTGTATACAATGCCTGGCCCTTTTAGGCAATGTATGAAATATAATGAATATTGATATCTATTTCACACGGGTGTGTAATGTATGACCTAAATTTACATGCACTAACGATCAGAGGATATAATAACATTTCATATAATTTCATTTGACATACCGATCAAATAATATAACATACGGTTAATATAATTTCACTTGACCTAAATAAATGTGATATAAAAACTATTTGACACAATTAATCATTTGATCTAATTAACAGATGATATAAAGCACATTTCATATAACATTCATTTACTCTATTCAACATTAAACATAATTTTATTTGTCCTATGATTTAAATGCTATAAAAACAAGCATAGCCCAAAAATATGAGTTCATTACTTATACAGGGTTATTTGTAAAACACCAACAACCTCGCAGGAGTAGATTACTAACATCATAAACAACAACATTTGTTCTACGACTTTTTCGAAAACAAACAAATAAATATCGACTTTTCATATAAAACTCGATCAGCTGTTCGGGATATTTGTATAGAGAGTCAAATTTTTTTTGTCGGTTTTCGGAAAAGTCGTAGAACAAATGTTGTTGTATATGATGTTGGTAATCTTCTCCTGCGAGGTTGTTGGTGTTTTACAAATAACCATGTATATTTTTATCCACACCCATGCTTTAAATCCTCCATAAAGGGTTCTAAAACAGTTAGCTTACTGCCAAAATTACAGTATCGCTCCGCTGCGAGTGGTCAAAACACTAACCTAACCTACCTGGTGTATTAAGTTTTTATTTACAGCGGGGGGCCTGGGGCCAGCTGCCCTGCACCCCCCAGCAAGTAATTTGCAAGCAAGCACCCAACATGCAAGCATGCAAGCAAACATGCAGCAAGCAAGCATGCAGCAAGCAAGCATGCAGCAAGCAAGCATGCAGCAAGCAAGCATGCAGCAAGCAAGCATGCAGCAAGCAAGCATGCAGCAAGCAAGCATGCAGCAAGCAAGCATGCAGCAAGCAAGCATGCAGCAAGCAAGCATGCAGCAAGCAAGCATGCAGCAAGCAAGCATGCAGCAAGCAAGCATGCAGCAAGCAAGCATGCAGCAAGCAAGCATGCAGCAAGCAAGCATGCAGCAAGCAAGCATGCAGCAAGCAAGCATGCAGCAAGCAAGCATGCAGCAAGCAAGCATGCAGCAAGCAAGCATGCAGCAAGCAAGCATGCAGCAAGCAAGCATGCAGCAAGCAAGCATGCAGCAAGCAAGCATGCAGCATGCAAACAGTCATGCAGTAAGCAAGCATGCAAGCAAGCATGCAGCGTGCAAGCAAGCATGCAGCGTGCAAGCAAGCAGGCAGCGTGCAAGCAAGCATGCAGCGTGCAAGCAAGCATGCAGCGTGCAAGCAAGCATGCAACATGCATGCATGCATAGTGGAGCTCCGCTCGCTTCGCTCGCTCCGCTGCGAGTGGTCAAAACACTAACCTAACCTAACCTACTGGTAGGTGCATTAAAAGTGTTTCTTTATAGCGGGGGGCCTCAGGCCCCCCGACCCCCCCGAACAGGGGGGCCAGCCCCCTGCACCCCCCGGCAAGCATTTTGCAAGCAAGCAAGCATGCAGCATGCAAGCAAGCATGCAAGCAATCGTTGTGGAACTCCGCTGCGAGTGGTCAAAACACTTACCTAACCTAACCTACTGGCAAGCTACATGCATTAGTGGATTTGATAATTAAGCAAGCATCAAAATAACAAAAGCTAGTTATTTCTCTTTTATAGTAAAAGTTAATTATAACATGTAAAATTAGATCAAATGATATGTATATGAAATGTAAGTTAGATAAAAAAGCGATATATCAAATGATACTTATGGGATATATGGGATAACGTTAGAGCAAATGTAAATATGGCAAATAGTAATGATGACAAATGAATAATAGGTTAAATAAAAATTATGTCATTTATTTTTAGGTCAAATAAAAATTAGATGAAGTCAACGTTAGTGACATTGAAATTAGATTAACTGTTTTTATCGCAACCGAATCGCAACCATTTCACACATTACCTAGGCAGTGTATACAATGACTAGGCATTGTATAGAATGCCTGCTGGTCCACCGGCAATGTGTATAATAAAAAGATTTTCGAGAATAGATTCGAGGGGGGATCGAGGGGGGCTTGGGGAAAGCTCGAGGGGGGCGGGCTTGAGGAAAGCTCGAGGGGGGGGGGCTCGGGGAAAGCTCGAGGAGGGTTCGATGGGGGGCTCGAGGGGGGCTCGAGGGGGGCTCGAGGGGGCTCGAGGGGGGCTCGAGGGGGCTCGAGGGGGGCTCGAGGGGGGCTCGAGGGAGGCTCGAGGGGGCTCGAGGGGGGCTCGAGGGGGGCTCTTTGGAATCGAACCTGTTTTACTCCTGTAGGTCCCGCGTATAGGTTAGAAATTTAAGGCGAGCGCGGAGCGCAGCGGAGCGTGAGCCTTAAATTTCGAGGTTATTTTTTTTATAACAGACAACAGAAATTTGAGTTTTGAATCGAACCTGCTTCACTCCTGTAGGTCCCGCGTATAGGTTAGAAATTTAAGGCGAGCGCGAAGCGCAGCGGAGCGTGAGCCTTAAATTTCGAGGTTATTTTTTTATAACAGACAACAGAAATATACTTATTTTACACATTGCCGGTGGACCAGCAGGCATTGTATATGTTACCGGCAATGTATGAAATGCAGGCATTGTATACAATGCCTAGGCATTGTATACAATGCCTGGCCCTTTTAGGCAATGTATGAAATATAATGAATATTGATATCTATTTCACACATTACCTAGGCAGTGTATACAATGACTAGGCATTGTATAGAATGCCTGCTGGTCCACCGGCAATGTGTATAATAAAAAGATTTTAGATTCGAGGGGGGATCGAGGGGGGCTTGGGGAAAGCTCGAGGGGGGGGGCTTGAGGAAAGCTCGAGGGGGGGGGGGGCTCGGGGAAAGCTCGAGGAGGGTTCGATGGGGGGCTCGAGGGGGGCTCGAGGGGGGCTCGAGGGGGGCTCGAGGGGGCTCGAGGGGGGCTTGAGGGGGGCTCGAGGGGGCTCGAGGGGGGCTCGAGGGGGGCTCGAGGGGGGCTCTTTGGAATCGAACCTGTTTTACTCCTGTAGGTCCCGCGTATAGGTTAGAAATTTAAGGCGAGCGCGGAGCGCAGCGGAGCGTGAGCCTTAAATTTCGAGGTTATTTTTTTATAACAGACAACAGAAATTTGAGTTTGTAATCGAACCTGCTTCACTCCAGACATACGAAATATACTTATTTTACACATTGCCGGTGGACCTGCAGGCATTGTATACAATGCCTAGGCAAAGTATAAAATGAATTATATTTCATACATTGCCTGATCGTTTCAGGCATTGTATACAATGCCGGATTATACACATTGCCGGTAACATATACAATGCCTAGGCAAAGTATAAAATGAATTATATTTCATACATTGCCTGATCGTTTTAGGCATTGTATACAATGCCTAGGCATTGTATACAATGCCGGATTATACACATTGCCGGTAACATATACATACATATTATACGCATTGAAAATGACATACATTATCATTAAAGTAAGTAATTCAAATAAGTAGGTATGTTAAATCTACTACACAAGTTATGGAGCAAATTACATCGAGAAGTTTTTTTTTTGTTTTTTTTTGTATTTTTTTTTTTTGTTTTTTTTTTAGTTACTTATAGACAGCGGTAACAAAGGTACCTATATACAACAAAAAACAATACGAATTCTTATCTTTACGTTGTAGCCGAAAGTCTATCTAAAACCATCTTTTTAAAAGTAAAGGGACCAGTGGCATTTATGTCAATTGAATTAAATCTCTTATTAAAACTTTGTGTAAGTCGGAAAATTGGGGAACGTTTACCAGCATTAGTTCTGCGTTGGGGGGTTGCAAACAGTTGACACAAAGATCTACTGTGAGTTCTAGTGGGGATTCTATAATGTAATTTGTCTATCAAAGGAATGCAATCGTATCTGCCGTGGCACAGGTCATACAACAGCATCATTTCTAATTGTGTACGCCGTTATTCAAGACTTAGTAGTTCGTATTTATTCGAAGCTGTTCGTAAGAAAGACGACCACGAAAACATCTGAAATGCATAGCCTTCAGAATTTTTTTTTGAACCCGTTCAACTGATATTATATACTTAGCGTAAAACGGATTCCAAATGGGCACAACATATTCAAGTTGAGAACGGATCAATGCTTTGTAAAGATAGATAAAAGTAGAAGGTTTTGTAAATTTTTTACCAGCACGCATAATAAACCCATACATTTTAAAAGCTTTGTTTATTATAATATCTATATGCACATTGAGATGTAACTTTGTATCTAGAGTAACTCCCAGATCCCTTAATGGATTCAACTCTCTCAAGTCTTGTCCCATGTAATTTATAATCACATTCAACTGTATTACGTTTTTTTGTGAATGTTATTGTCTTACATTTATTTATACTAAGGTCCAGTTTATTATTGGTACAGTAAATAGAATTTGTCTAATGTATTGCGTGTTTTGTATATAATTGTATCTATTTAATAATTTAATAGGAATTTTCAAAGTTCGCTCATTACGGCTCGCGCAGAGTTGTTTTGATCATTTGTATTGAAAATTGAAAAATGGAACGTGATTCGCGTCTACAGCCAAAATCAGACAATGAGTGCGTGTTTTGGTCACCCAACTGTTGGGTGATAGTTTTTTCGACGCTTTAGTAGCTTCGACTGTCTATCTAGACATAAATAATCTAAGCATCTATCATATTCGGCTTTACGATTTTATCTAAACACATTCACTTCGAAATCTGTTTTAATTTTATTATAAGTCGGAAACGTTTGCGAAAAGAAAATCTTTCCAATCAATCGCACATTTTAACGAATAGAATTTTAAATTAATATTTTTTTCAAAATTAATAAATTTGTGTGAGTTGACCACTTTGAACAGATTTTAGGCAACTGTGACACAGTTAAAACCATAAAGTTAATATTACCTCAGGTATATTAACTTTATGGTTAAAACTAATACAGCTGCCAACGTTAACCTAAGCTAAAATGACATATTTTAACGTAATGTTCCAAATATGAATTAAAAAAAGATTGTATAAAGACGTACTCACTAACCTGCATATATTTACACTGGACAGGCTTATGTCAAACTGTTTTTGTGCCTTTGCGCCATTTTGGCGCTGTAGGACGTAGCGTGAGCATAGCGTGCGTACATGGTACTAATGTTTGAAGTCTGGAGAGACCATCACGGCAACCATTTTCATATTGTACGTCAAAATTAATTCTTTAGACGCACGCTAGTGGCGTTTCAAATAGGCACAAAAACTTAGCTGTCAAATCATACAGACAGCCAGTCCAGTTAAATAAAAAAATCTTTTACTAGTCAGTGGACGTACTTTATTATAGAAATAAAAAAAAACTCATAACAGTGCAGTCAACTGCATCATAAAATAACTTTTTAATTTTTTACAGCACACTTTTACTTTTTAATTTATTGGCGCGTATGGGCTCATTGTAATATCTATGGTCTGTGGTACGGGCAAGGAGGTTTATATAGGGAGTGAGTACTATACAAAAATTTTCACTATTCGTTTAAAAGAAATTCAACTGTATTGCCTTTGTCATAGAGTTGAAATTCTATCGATGACATTGACTGAAGACTCTACTGTGTGAATGAAACAACACTAGGTGGAGGTTGGTGTCCCGTTCGCACAATTGCCATTACAAAACAAACAAACACAAATGTACGTTACCAATCACGTAGTGTGTCAAAGTTAAGGATTCGGAGTGGAATATTGAAAATATACTACTTAAATATTAATTTAGAATAACACATAGTAATTGTAAAATAAAACTGAACTTACTCTTTTGATTTAATTAGATTTCTATAATAATGCTGATCAGCATTATTGTAGTTGTATAAATTCAAGTGTCAATCCTGGCAACTCCGATCCGATTTTGACTTTGGCGCCGAATTTCAATTTTAGAATTTCAATATTCGGGAAATATTCCTTTATAAAACTAGGGTGACCATAAATACTACACCATTTCTGATTTCCCAAAAACGAAATTGTTCTATCAATTGAAATAACTGGAAGTCGCAGGCGAGGGGTAAAATTTTTATTAATAATCAAATTCATGTTTATGCGCCGATTTCGATGAAACTCGGTTTATGGTACTATTTCGACAAGAAAATAATAACACAGTGTTGAAAATATTAAGAAATGCAAGTAACGGCCAACTTTTAAGTTTGTAGGCCGATTTTGATGAAATTCGGTTTTTGGTGCTATTTTGACAAGAAAATAACAAAGTAATTTTTAAAGTGTATAAAATTCAAAATGGCGGCCAACTTTTTTGTTTGTGGGCCGATTTCGATGAATTTCGGTTTTCGGTACTATTTTGAGAAGAAAATAACAACGCATTTTTAAAATATTAAAAAATTCAAGATGGCGGCCAACTTTTTTGTTTATGGTCCGATTTCGATGAAACTCGGTTTTTGGCACTATTTTGATAAGAAAATAACAACGCGTTTTGTAAATATTAAAAAGTTCAAAATGGCGGACAACTTTTTTGTTTATGGTCCGATTTCGATGAAACTCGGTTTTTGGCACTATTTCGATAAGAAAATAACAACGCATTTTTTAAATATTAAAAAATTCAAGATGGCGGCCAACTTCTTTGTTTATGGTCCGATTTCGATGAAACTCGGTTTTTGGCACTATTTTGATAAGAAAATAACAACGCATTTTTTAAATATTAAAAAATTCAAGATGGCGGCCAACTTTTTTGTTTTTGCCCGATTTCGATGAAACTCATTTTTTGGCACTATTTTGATAAGAAAATAACAACGCATTTTTAAAATATTAAAAAATTCAAGATGGCGGCCAACTTTTTTGTTTATGAACGATTTCGATGAAATTCGGGTTTTGGTACTATTTTGACAAGAAAACAGTAACACAATGTTAAAAGTATTAAAATCCAAGGTGGCGGCCAAATTCTTTTCTTTTTCTTCTTTTTTTCAACCCAGTAATATCAAAATCAACCCAAAAACAAAATTAGCAGCTATTTTGACCTTTTGACATTGTTCACGTTGCATATTACCATATTTACCATATTTATAAATCAAAACAAAAAAAAAACTTAATAAAAACGCGATAAATAACATGTTTATAAAAAATTTTTTTTTTAATAAATAATTAGTTTCTGCTTTTTAGTTAACGAGCTAAACTGAAAATATACTACCCCCTATCAGAGCTCTCATCAAGAGGAATCAAACGAGCTTAAACTCAATGGGGTTGCATGGTTTTATTACAGAATTCCTGTGGCCTTCTTTCGGCTTCATCATCAGACCCTGGAAACTATTTCCTATCAGAGTACTCGTCAAGGCCATTCAAACAAGCCCAAACTCGATGGGGTTGCATGATTTTTTTACAAAGTTCCAATGGCCTTCATCCGGCTCCTTCATCAGCCCCTTGGATATTATTCCCCAACAGAGTTCTTGCCAAGACGATTCTAACGAACCCAAACACGATGGGGTTGTATGTTTTTATCATAGTGTTCCTCTGGCGTTCTTCCGGCTCCATCGTCAGATCAGCTCAATGATACCATAATATTACATTACCTTCTAGTTCTGTGCTCAAAGTTTCAAGTCTCTAGTTCATCGGGAAGTTAGTATAAAATCGTTTGCAAAATTTGTGCTCAAACAAACAAACAAACGAAAACACAAACATACGAGCAAGCAACCTAATAAAAACGTGGCAAAAGTATTAATTGTAAATATAGAACTATACCTAAGTACCTAAGTTTATATTAAACAGTTTAAAGTAATAAGTATATCTCCGACCAACCATACAGTTTGGTCACCCTAATGAAGAAAAAGATACAATTATCATACTTGACCTCTCTGTCGGCTCGTTTTGGGGCGAAGAGCTCAATCTGGTTTGTACCGAAGGGATGTGCTACATCTATGGGTACGAGGCGCGTCATTTTTAACGCAAAACAAAAAAGTTATGATTTCAATTTTCACTTTTTGTTGTAGGTTCTGAATTTCGTAGGATTTTTTTTTATTCTTGCTTTAAAATACCTAATAGCAGTGAATATGACAAAAAATTTATTCCGCCCGACATTTTAGATGCAGCACGAAAATTACTCTTGTATCAAGGTAGTACGGTAATATAAGCAAAGGCTCTCTCTCTCTTTTTTAACTTTGTTCTTTTATTTAAGTAGTAGGTTCAATCCCAAATTGTATGGATGTAGATAAAGTAGTGTATGAAACGGCACATAACGTAAATCTATACTTTATTTTCGAGGATAGGTAAAATAAAAAAAAACCCAGTACAGTGCAGTCAACTGCATCCATGGAAATTATAAGTACTTAAGTCAACTGCATCCAAGGAAGTACTTATAATTTTGATGCAGGATGCAGTTGACTGCACTGTAATGGTTTTATTTTATTTTACCTATCTTCGAAAATAAAGTATAGATTTACGAAATTTTTTGAGTTCATATTAGGTTGGTGTGCACCTTTTGTTTAGTACGTCAATAACGCAACACTATCTAGACATATAAATAATCTAAGAGTAGATGAACCGCAGCGAAAATTTTTCTATGTCTATGAGATGAACCGTCAAACTGAACAAATTTTACTATGGGAGCAACTCTAAAATAGCGAAAATAATCTGCTGATCTATACAAAAATTAATAACGAAAATATCATACAGCATATTTTTTAATAAAACACGTCTACCCATTCGACTTCAATAGACGTGTTTTATTAAAATTGATAAGTGCATTTAATATTTTTGAATATTATTTCTTGCCTTTAGAGGCATTTCATTTTGAAGCTGTTTTCGTTTTGATTTCATTTGAAGGAATTTTTAAAAGCTTTTTTATTTTCAACTTTTTTGTGGTTTGTTTGCTGTAGTTCGGTTTGTTATGGATTGTCATTAACCTACCAATATCTCAATTACTCTTAGAATATTTATATGTACATATAAATAATCTAAGCAATTACTATGCATATCATATTTGACTTTGAGGAAATTCCTTATGTAGTATCTTCAAAGTCCGAGGTACAATGAAATTAAAATGTGGTCACTCTTAAGGTAAGAAATAACCATCGAAATCGGTTCATAAACAAAGAATTTATGCCTAAAAATTAAAAATCCGAAAAATCTCGTGCGATAGTAAGCTAAATGATTGATACTCTACAGGATTATGGAAAAAGCACGAGCCAGATCTCTATACAAAAATTATGGGACCACATCTGAACTACGTTCTTTCAGATAAAAAAGAATAGGTAATTAAAATCGGTTAAGAACTGGCGAAGTTATGGTAAAGTTTTTATGGTGAAGTTTTTCTGAAGTCGGTTAAAAAGAAAGGAATGTCTCTTTTGAGCAAAAACTCCTATTTCTTTTATTTAGAGAAGGTACTTTCTATCTAGGTTCACTTAAAAAAAATCATCCTGTATATTGTAAGGTTATCGAGTAATATGACTACGCCTGCTGATGAATAAGCAAACATACTTTGGACTATTCCATTTATGTGGCCGTAAAATAGATTAAGTACACTACAGTATTAAAATTCTTTATTGCGTTGATCAATAAACTTATGTTTGTACTGTTTGATAATGATCTGTACGATCAAATTCTTGAATGTATTTGAGAATTGATTGAAAATGTAATATTTACTTATTGGACTCACGTGCCTATGCAAAATAACAAAGTTCACTTCTGTATTTCAATTTGGATGAATCAACCAAATTGAATCATTAAACAATATAGGTACATAACCAATCATTACTACGCCTTTCAACCAAAGTGTAGCTACATATATGGTTGAACCGTGTAATTTAGGCATAAATAAGTAACGACACAGCGCGTAAAAATTTGAATCTTACGCCCGTGTCCTCGATATGGTATAATAATGGCAGTGCAGCACAAACATGAGTACATCTTCATATAAGTAATTGTGTTTTAAACAGATTTTCATATGCTAACTATACTTATTCATGTTATGGAAGATGACCTCATCATATCACTTTCAATTTATTGATTATCAAATCTGGGAGAAAAATAACCTTGCTGAGATTCTGCCAGTTCCTCTATTTCAAACCTGCGTAACTTTTGATGTTTTGATGAGAGTAGTCTAATTTATCAGCCAAGACTAGTTAAATTGACAATCTATTTTATCCTATCTTTCATCTTTTTGTGACTATTTCATAAGTACCATTTTTGTATGTAACCCGAAATTAATATAGTCTTATTAATAAAGTCGAATATTATCTTTGTCCACAGGAGATAGATCGGATCAACCGAATGGAAGACGAGGTCGACTCGATGGGACCATATGAAAAAGATTTGGCGCGGATCGTCAGTCAGGACCCTTATCTAATGCGCATGTTGGAGAGTTCAACCAGACTGCGTAAGCCTTACTCACACAAGGCCAGCATACCATATCTCCCGGTACCACAAAGAGCCTTTAACGCACCGCCCGCAAAAACTGTCATGAAAACTAAAAAAGCGCAGGAATCCGATCTCTCTGAAAATCGAAGCGATCAGAGAAAGAATTTTGCGTTGACCCCATTAGACAAAGGCTACTTCGATTCCGAAACAAAGCACAGAGAACACCGTAAGTGTTTCATAGGTTTATACAATAGAAACTCATAAGTAGATATGCATGGGATATTACTCGTCAAGTCTCATGAGTCTACCCCGAAAGGTTAAAATTAATCATGCAAGGCTTCGCCGAGCCGGCAGGTCACTGTTTTATAATTATGTACTTAGGCTCGACTTCCGTAGGTAAGCGCTGCGTAGTCTTTGATTCGTTCGCTTCATTTTATATTGGTTTCGTGGCTAAAGCTTGCGTTGTGTTATAGCAGTAACAAAGACAGTTGACGGGCACCACGAGGGCGGCGGCGGGCAGGCGGCCGTCGCGCTGCATCCGCCGCGCCAGACCCGACAGAACCCAATTAGTAAAACAAAGCATTTGGTCGCCGAACATTTAGATCAACTCAGATCCGGCCTGTAAGTAACGACTTCTATCTGATTACTTAATTTTATTTTTGTCCATTGTGTCTTATCGACGAAACTCATTTCTATACACAAAGTGTGACCGTACATGGACCGTAAGCAGTTTGCGAAATGTTTCTCTGTGAACCAAAGTACAATTCAAATTGCATCCAAAACTTCACAGGTTTCGTTTGAAAACCGCATTTACCTATGCGCATTTTCTTGTATTTTGTTAATCTGGGGCCCTGAAATCCCTCGGCTGGCGTCGGGCGCTCCTTAGGTACTATCATGGTACAATAATATTCTGTGCCAGGTATAGCATTCCGTGACAGAGAAAGTGACGTGATCTTCACTTGCTTACGTCATCTCCGCATCTTCATTGATTCATCTTTAACTCGAACTGTTTCGTTTGTTAAGAGAAACAAATCACAATTAAAATGCACTATAACAATGTTGTAATGAGTGCTTAATGAGTGTGACAGAAAAAAATTCTTCATTCTTCACTTGTTACTATAATAAAGTCGCGCAACTGGATAGTGACGAAAGCAAGTGGGCATTATGGTGGCATTATTCTGGGAAAGGTAGAGTAAATGTAGTTTTCATAAGTACTTAAACTACCCAACTGACCCGATTTTATGATTTTGTATATAGGTATTTGGTTGTTTAATTAGATATTAATTTAAAATTTATAATTTAAACAATATGGTAGTGGATACTGTCCGTACGGTAGGGTCCAAGTTCTTCAAGACCCGCCGTCCCAAGCTAAAGAAACTCTCCGACCACACACTCCTACTCATGGATCAGAGACGTGAAATGAGGCTCCAGAGTTCAGTAGATGCTAATCGTTATCGGCAGCTTAATAGACAGATATCTAAGTCTTTGACGAGCGACCTTCGCCAATCTAATACGAATCGTATTAAAGAGGCTATCGAGCGGAACAAAGGCTCCAAAGTGTTCGCGAGAGATCTGTCTATTGGGCAAAGCCAGATGACGAAGCTGAAAACTGACGACGGACGCATCATCTCAGCGAAACCTGAAATCCTGAGGGAGATCGAGAGTTTCTATGGGCAGTTATATTCCACGCAGACACCTGTTGAAAGCAAGGCTAAAGACCCCAGAGCCAAGCTTACCCGACACTATACCCAAGATATCCCGGACGTCAGCATGTACGAGATTAGTATGGCTCTCAAACAGCTGAAAAACAACAAGGCGGCGGGTGACGACGGAATCACTACAGAACTTCTGAGAGCGGGCGGTAAGCCGATACTTAAAGTCCTCCAGAAGCTTTTCAATTCCGTCATCGTCGAGGGCAGAACGCCGAAGACATGGAACATAGGTGAGGTGATTTTGTTCTTTAAAAAGGGTGACAAGTCCCTCTTAAAGAACTATAGACCCATCTCGCTTCTGAGTCATGTCTATAAGCTGTTTTCGAGAGTCCTTACGAACCGTCTCGCTCGCAAGTTCGACGACTTCCAACCTCCCGAACAAGCCGGGTTCCGAAAAGGCTTTAGCACCATAGACCACATCCATACGCTGCGGCAGGTCATACAGAAGACCGAAGAGTATAATCTGCCACTTTGCTTGGCGTTCGTGGATTATGAGAAAGCCTTTGATTCGATTGAAACCTGGGCGGTGCTGCAGTCTCTCCAAAGGTGCCAAGTGGACTACAGGTATATCGAGGTGTTGAGGTATTTATACAAAAATGCCACCATGTCGGTCCGAGTACAGAACCAGAGAACAAATCCTATCCAACTGCAGCGAGGTGTGAGACAGGGAGATGTTATTTCTCCGAAACTGTTCACAGCTGCATTGGAGGATATCTTTAAACTCTTAGACTGGAAAGGACTCGGCATCAACATTAATGGCCAGTACCTAACACACCTTCGTTTTGCCGATGATATAGTTCTTATGGCTGAGACCTTGGAGGACCTGAACACAATGCTCGAAGATCTCCGTAGTGCTTCCCAAAGAGTGGGTCTTAAAATGAACATGGATAAGACGAAAATCATGTCGAATTCCCATGTTGTGCCCGCTCCAGTTCATGTTGGGAACACTACACTTGAAGTTGTTGACCATTATGTATACCTAGGACAGGCAGTCCAGTTAGGTAGGTCCAACTTTGAGAAGGAGATCTCTCGTCGAATCCAACTCGGATGGGCAGCATTCGGGAAGCTCCGAAAAATCTTCGTGTCCGATTTACCGCAGTGTCTCAAGACGAAAGTCTATGACCAGTGTGTGTTGCCAGTGATGACTTACGGCAGTGAAACGTGGTCGCTAACTATGGGTCTCATAAGGAGGCTCAAGGTCACCCAGCGTGCAATGGAGAGAGCCATGCTCGGCGTTTCCCTGCGTGATCGAATCAGAAATGAGGAGATCCGCAGGCGAACTAAAGTAACCGACATCGCTCGAAGGATTGCTCAGCTAAAGTGGCAGTGGGCTGGACACATAGCGAGAAGAACCGATGGCCGTTGGGGCGGAAAGGTTCTTGAATGGCGACCGCGCACCGGACGACGCTCCGTGGGTAGGCCCCCGACAAGGTGGACCGACGATCTGGTGAAGGTTGCCGGAAGCCACTGGATGTGGGAAGCACAGGACCGATCGTCGTGGAAATCCTTGGGGGAGGCCTATACCCAGCAGTGGGTGTCGTGCGGCTGATATGATGAATTAAACGTAGGAATAAAATAAATTCTTTACTATGACCTACTCTTAGTTAAACATGGTGAGAGAGAATTTCCCAGGTGGGTTTGTAATATTGTCAATAAAATTATATAAATAAAGACTGTACATACAGCAAATACACGCTTGCTATTTAAAGTATCTGCTACACTGCTCAAGCATATTTCGGTTCAACTCTTAGATATATTTAGAACTTAATTGAATCAATTTTATAGACATAATGGCATTCACGAGTAATGCTTAAGTCGAAACTAAGTAAGTAGTAATTTTATTAGTTTTTAACTTACATCATTATGTATTTTGTAACACATGCCGTATTCCTATGAATCCAGCAGGTATTTATCAAAATTATATATTTTAGTAATATTTGAATATTATGCTAGCAATCAGACGTTTGTTCCGTGATTCCTAAGTTTTGATTAAAATATCAATTTTCTGTTTTTCAAATAGCTGAATAAAAACAGGAATCATGGCAACAAACAATGAAGGATGTGCTTAATCAGCCTTCGTTGCATCAGTAGACATTGTAGAATCTATTACAGGTTATCTAAGGAGTATCGCTTACCCGTCTCCTTAATCCCAACCAATCTGGAGTGGTTGAGAATTAATCAACCCGATCATGAGAAGAGGTGAAATTAAAATCATTTCAAACACTTAGAAATCTCCCGCCACGCTCCCTGCAATGTCCTCAGTTAGATCCGCATGGGTTTATGTCAGAAGAGGCTAGATTTTGCCTTCAGATGACCGGAAAATAATGCAACACCATAATTTACAAGTGACCTAGATGCACCGTTTCACGTTTGAATTTGGTCACCAGAGATCGGCTGCAACCCATTTTGCATTAGTTCTGCAAATACAGTCCACGAGAAACGTATTTTGTGAAACCTGTGTATCAATTTTCTATAAAGCATGCGTCAAGAATTCGACACTTGTACAAATATGTAACTTTGGATCAAATTTGGACTCATACGGCTGTTATAAAAAAAAATAGGAAACAAATAATTATTAAAGATGTTTGAAATTTTTATAATGAAAATAGCAGTTATGATACTATGTTCAACTCCTGATTTGGAGTTCAAAGACACAGTTAACTGAATTTTATCTAAAGTTACAAATTGGTTCCAAAACCTCTGTGGCTGTCTCAATTTTTTTAAGTACTCTTTTACTATGTGCGTGAACTATCTTGTCAAAATAACTCGAGCCTTCCAAGAATATCGGCGACTCTCTGCTGGTGCGGTCAAAATCATAGATAAATACACTATATGGACTTTAGAGCTCTCATTGCTTTTAGTTAAAACGAGCTTTGATAATGATATGCGCATGAAAAGTTGCAATTGTATGTTAAAATGGTTTGCTGAGATTCTGCCAGTTCCGTTTATGTTTAACGGATTTTTTTCATAATCTCAAAGGAACACTTATTAAAGTAAAACACATTTCAATGTATCCAAATTCTAAAATGAACGTTTTGTTAAGATAATATTTTGAAGTAGACTTTAATCTCCTTATATTTTGTTATATGCTTGACAGCTTTGACAGTGGTAAACATCATAAACAAGTTCTTCAACCTTCAGCATTCTGTTGAGCGTGTGATCAAGTAA
Organism: Agriphila geniculea; assembly: GCA_943789525.1. Classification (NCBI taxonomy): domain Eukaryota; kingdom Metazoa; phylum Arthropoda; class Insecta; order Lepidoptera; family Crambidae; genus Agriphila; species Agriphila geniculea. Next base: position 15,527,842 of record OX038870.1, on the reverse strand, counting down.
ATGGTGAAATTAATACGAGTAAAATTTTAAAGTCTACAAAACGAATTTGTCATTTTATCGCTGTCAAAAGTCCAATCGTTCAAATCATTTATTGGCTTACTTTTCCTTTGCATGGTGTTATTTTGATGAAAACCTCTCAGTAAGTAATAGGAAGAAGCGCCGTAGGGCCCAAAGGAAGGATATCTAGCACTCGATTATATTGTAACAGCACTGATTTTGATATTACCATAATAAATATAATAATAACCAATTATGCTGTTCGCAAGCGCATCTTTAGTATCACCTACTAAGCAATCATGCTGCACTGCATCAACCTAGCTAATTATTTTGTCTCGTTTATTCCGCCCACCTGAAGTCTGGTTGATTATTATGTTCGCATAATACCTATTATTTAACTACATAGGTAACTATGTAGTTAAATAATAAAACGTTTATATATATATAAATATAATAATAAAACGTTTTTTAAATAATATATCGCACCTACGGTGCTAAAGCGTCACTTTTGCAAATTATGTAATTTTTCAGGAAAAACGTTTGAAAATTGAGCATGTCTGTCATAAAGTATAGTTCTTCTTAACTTAAAAAAATTAACTTGTTATATTTAACTACAACTTTAAACTTGATATCAAGGTAAAAATAAATATCTTACAATTCTGTAATAAAAAAATATAAAAGTTTTAAATTTACAACACTCCTAGAAGTGACGTTATGGCACTAGAAAATCAATTAACTGGGCAAATGTGTCATAACAATGTGTCGTTATTCCTCCAAAAGCATAAAAATAAATTGTCACAATTACTTTAGTGGTACATTAGTGACTTTATCTCATACTCACTTCAATTTTGTCAAAAATTGCATGTGACGTTGCAGCACCGTAGGTGCGATATATTATATAAATAAAACGTTTTTTAAAATAATCCAAAGAATTAAACTTTAATTATATTTTGTTAATTTGCATTAAAACGTTTTCGTTATTTTTTCCACGTAACATCCAATTTGATTCATGCTGAAGCCTGTAAATGTACTTGCCCATAATTCCAATGGTTTTTTAAGTGTTCTCTCATGCGCTGTTTAGCAAATGTTTGATCTGTAGCCGTCCTTTGCTTTTGTGCCTTCAGAAAACGTTGCACCTTTTGATGCGTAGGGGTCGTATGCACGAAACAACGCAACCCGACAAGGCTTGGGTCCCCAAAATTCAAAATTGACACAAAACACGTTTAGAGAGGTGATTGGCACAGCATCAATAGTCTTCCGTCGTGAATAAGTCCCCAAATCAAGAGTGGTATGCTTTGCGAAAGTGGGCGTTAATTTTTTTTTACTGACTGTTTTGCTTGATTAGCTTGCACGAAGAGTCCGGGACGTCGGAGAAACCGCGGTCGATCCACTTACTGGAGACAGCCACGGCGGACCCTGCAGACTCTATATACGGAATAGCTATCATTGCGGCGGTTGGCACGGCCCTCGTGCTGGCTATAATAGGATTCGCGTTTGGCTGGTACACGTAAGTAAATAACACATAATTATTACATATTAAATAACGTGTTTATTTTTTGCGTACATCCTGATTTTGCTAGATAGATACTAAATCATTTTAAACCATTTTTTTGGTCTGTCTAATATGTTACCGTGTGAAAGCGCTAGATTTTTTTAAAGTTCCAACAAGTCTTTTTTTCTCTTCTCCCCTTCATAAATACGACGTTAAACATATTAATCAAAATGAGTTAAACGAGCCCGTTATTTTTTCTCAAATAATATAATTTATTAATAAAAAAACAAGAGCGATTAAACTCAATGGGGAATGTCCGAAAAAAAAATCAAATTGGCTGAATATTTTTTATAGTTATAATTAAGCTAGAAAAAAGTTTCAGAATTTTCGGTTGCGTGTAAAATAAAATAAAAATCCTTACGATTCCCCAAATGTATGAAAGTAACAGCAGATAGAGATTATACCTTTGCCACCACCACGTGCCACAACCACAACACGGATTAAAAAAAGTTATGACATTACGTGTTGAAACTTTTTTACACGACTGCCTAAAAAGGAGTGTATATGTGTTGAGGTTCATGTATGCTTGAGGGTATGTGAGTTTCTTTATTCCACCGTAACTTCTAAATGGCTCGACGGATTTGGATGTATAGGGTATCGTTAAAATCCTTACATCATTCCAAGTGACACTGGCTATATTTTTTTTTAAGTCACTATATGGCGACTATACGACGCCATTTTCAAATGTGAAAAAAACTTTTTTTTTTCTTAAAATATTACAATATGGGCATCAAATGAAAGGCCTTAATGATCACATTTCAAAACTATATGATTTGTCACTAAAATGTGTAAAATAAAAATATATAAATTTAAAAAATATAAAAAACACGACTGCCCTGCCAAAAACGAACTAAAAAGTTAAATAACAAATAACAAGTGTCTTTGCAGTCGAAGGACCTCTTTGATTAAAAATTGTTCCACAAAACGTTCCCCCGACTGCAAAGACACTTGTTATTTAACTTTTTAGTTCGTTTTGGCAGGGCAGTCGTATTTTTAATATTTTTTAAATTAATTTTTTAATACCATGTTGTGGGTGTTGTGGTTGTGGCAGGTGGTGGCAAAGGTATAATCTCTATTCTGCTGTTACTTTCGTACATTTGTGAGGTCCATAGACGTATTTTACTAGCGTATTGAGATCAAAGTTATTTATATATTTTTTTAAGTTTTTTTCGTAACCGAAAATTATGAAACTTTTTCTATTATTAAAGGGAACTTATTCCTACCTATAAAAAATATTCAGTCAAGTTGATTTTTTTCGGACATTCCCAAATTGTAGTGACATTAGCTTAGAGTTACTTTTGTTGTCAAAACCAGTAATGCTGAGATAGGGTAATAGGGAGCAGAAAAATGTGTAATTAAAAAAGTGATTGAAACGAAATCTACCTATCATTAGGAGGTGAGACCTTATTTTCAACTTTTTTATCTGGCAGAATGACCAAAAGGGCAAAAGCGGCGGCCGACGTTGACTACCCAGCGTATGGCGTAACGGGCCCCACGGTGGACATGTCGGGGGACAGGAAGCTGGCCCACTCCGCCCACATGTACCACTACCAGCACCAGAAGCAACAGATCATCGCCATGGAGAGGTGAGGTTTTGAAGGGTTTTCACCAACATATACAGTTTTACCAAAAGATCTCTGGGAAATACATTGAATAAAGGACATCATCCATGTTTCATACATTTTTGGTCCAAATATGAAAGTGCCGGCCAAAAGACAAAAGTGATTTATTCTAATAGATTTGTCCATCTAAGCATTTTTTATTATGGCACCGAAGCTGTAGCACCGCGTCACATTTGTGTCAAAATGTATGAAAAGACACTTTTTGAACTCAATTAAAATCAAGTACAGCGGTGCTACCTTCAGTGCCATAATAAGAAATGCTTGGGCGGACAAAATCTATCAGAATTTGCTTTGTGGCAGACTTTTTTTACCTTTGTACCTACTATGAAAAGACAGACTTTTTGAACTTATTTAAAATCAAGTATAGCGGTGCTACAGCTTCGGTGCCATAATAAGAAATGCTAAGGTGGACAAAATCTATCAGAATAAAGCACTTTTGCTTTTTGGCCGGCACTTTCACATTTGGACCAAAATGGATGATGTCCTTTCCGTCCCGACCCGTCCACCCACTGGACTTTTCCACCGGTGGGTAGACGAACGCTAGTGTGAACCCTGTAACCGTTTCTTTCTGTCTAGGTTAGGTACCCCAATTTATTTTCATCCATTCTTTTCTTTTAGTACGCATCTCGTTAGGTAATCATTTAATTCACATATAGCATTCCCAAAAAACTGGCATCGAATTCTCTCCTAGTGCATTATATCTATTGGGTTTTATTTAACATTGATGGTAATATGTAATGCAAATTGATTATTCCACCAATAACATTGTGATTGTTACAAGAATACTTAAGTAGGAATGTAATTTAATTTTCAATTATTCAGTTCCATTTAGTTCAATTTACTGGCCCCGACTAGCCTTTACAAAAGCACTTACGTACTTAGGTTACGTTTTTAATGGCGAGCACGCTAGCCGCTACGGCAAACTCATACCAAATGCAAGTTGTACATTAATTTTTAAAGCTTGCTGTCATTCTGTTTGTCCTTTGTTTGTTTGAACAATAACTGGATTTGTTCGGAACTAATTATTCTGTAATGCCTTAACGAGTCGCGTTTTGTTGTTTCCTATTACCGTTTACATTCACGATTAACGTAATGAAGCTTACAACAAAACACTGCAATTTCTAGTAATGGCCTTACCGACTTACTTACATGGCTATCGTAATCGCTTTCATTTGACAGATGGGTACGATTCATTGCTACTTTTCTATAGTAAGTTTTTATTTATGCCAAATATAAGGTAGCAATCTGTTACATCCATCAGTCAAATGAAAGCGAAGAGCTTGTCAGAAATGGTCAGAAACATGGAGAGCATTAAAACAAAATAAATCAATTTAAATAAAGTAATATTTATTAAATTGAATCGTCCAATTTCTTTTAACCTACCACCTGTTCGGACGTCTTTTTTAGCTGAGAGAAGGACAGGCGAAAGAAACTCGTCAGCTTTATCAAATCAGATATTTACAATTAAATCGTTACATACTACAACAACATAAACTTAAAAGTTATCAGTTAATCTCTTTATTAAACTATTATACTAGTTACCAAGCAAATTCAAAAGAAATCTGTCTATAATGTACTTTACTTATTATTACTACAAATCATCAGAATAATCATAAAATTGGGAATGAAAATAAACAGCGGATAGCCTTTGAACAACAATTAAGTCACACACAAAACAATTAATTCAAAATAACACAATAACAATGAAGAATTAACTTAAATCCCGTAGGGCTCCAAACTTAAAAGTGAAAATATTCTAAATTTTACATTCCTTTTATACCCACCAAATTTAGACACAAAATGTTTACCCATTCCACCATTTTTCAACCAATCATAATCGACTATTTTATTTGTACGAATAATGAATCTAATATTTTATAAAACAGTTACGTTGTAATTTTGTTGAAACTAAATCCTAATAAATTACAATAATTGTTATAATCATCACTGTAGTCCTTAGAGCATTCAATAGTCTTACTAGCTTAAAATCTCAAAATACGTTCAGCCAATGAGAGGAGTTACAACTAACTATCTTGATATTATTAAATATATAATAAATGGTAACTCTTTTAAAACTTGCTAAGATATTTATAAGATATTTACATTATTTTTATAAGAACTGAATCAAAATTAAATGTTAAACAATACATGATTTGATTATATTAATACCAAACATTAATTGAATACCTACTTCATGTTATATTACGCAAACACATGCAGACTAAATATGACAAGGCTCTTGTTTCAAATAGACGCAGACCTCCTGCAGTGTCTGAAGTGTTTAGTTTTAGACTGACCCTGGCGAGGTGGCACTTCTACTACATATCTCCTTCAGTTTATAACAAAGTTAATCAATTACTTAACATATTTCCCCTAAACTCTTGGCAATGCAAAACAAAAACTACTGAATGGCTCCTTAATATGTCTTTTTCTGAAACTAAGGACTTTATCAGCTCTTTCGTGGGCTCGAACTGAAAAACAACTATGTAATTACAGGACAAGATGGGACCTTAAAAACCTTCTACACTTTTTAACACATACATGTGTACAAACAAACTCCACTCTCTCTCACACACGCACCCCCACCCACACACTCACACAAATACACACACACACACACACACACACACACACACACACACACACACACACACACACACACACACACACACACACACACACACACACACAAACACACACACACACTATTAGAATATATCGATTATATTTAAGTACTTACTTTATTTAATTTAAGCAAAATCTGTGTACTCTGGAGGTGGGCGCTAGTTTCTGCGACACAGTTTTTCAACTACTGCGGCCACTAACAATCACTATTGTTTTTGTTAAACTATGTTTTAGTTGCAAATAAAAAATTTCAAAAAAAAAAAATCATTTCATTTCATTGTCTGAAGTGTAAGGCAAAGGCAAATGTTCATACAGCCAAAAATACAATTATTAGAAAATAACAGCGAAAGCTTTACTTAAAATCCATCACGCTAATGGCGGAACTTGACAGACTGATCGTACGCGATCACGTTTGTTAAGCAACGCTCGGTCCGGTCAGATGTCGGATGGGTGACCGTTAAAGTGGCATTACAACTGAGCGCTCCCGTGCTTCGGAGGGCACGTTAAACCATCGGTCCCGGCTGTTGTCATCTGATAACAGTCACTAAGCCAAATTAGAGGCCTTACAGGCGGCTTGATACACTCTAACACTAATCCTCATTCGATAAGAAAGAAGATGAAAGCGATTACGATAGCCATGTAAGTCGACAGCCCCTGTCCCCCCACAAATGGCCAACATTCTATATGTTTCAATGTTACGCTTAGTATTAAAACTTAATTATGAGCAATGGACGACTAATCACATGTCGAAAATCCAGATTTTGGTGTATTGTATGGAATTTACAAGCTTACTGCACGTAATTTTATAGTTTACTGCTTATTTTAAGCTTTAATAGTAGGCGTAGCGTTCAAACGCATAGAATGTTTGCCATTCGAGTAAGCTGATGTTGCTGGTGTGCTGAAACGTATACTAGCCTGCAAAAGTAAGTACTACAGAGGCCTATTTTTATACAAACGAGTTAACTTTGATGCTTTGGTTCTCCGTCCAGGATTAAACGGGGTGTGATTTGATAATGGCCATTCAAAGAGTAAATGGAGGAGGCCCAGATCGCTAAAGAAACCCAACGGATTAGAAGAGTCGTTTAGGTCATCATTATCAAATCACACCCCGTTTAATCCTGGACGGTGAACCAAAGCATCAAAGTTACCTCGTTTGTATGAAAATAGGCCTCTGTAGTACTTCCTTTTGCAGGCCAGTGTATACAGGGTGCATTTGTAATCACTCTCCAAAATTTAAGTATGTGTTCAGTCCATGAAACTGAATAACTTTCTCCATGAAATATGTGTCGAAATACGCCAAAAAATTTTGGTCATCCCATACTAAACTGATCACGTGATCTCTTTGATTTGTATGAAAAGTCATTTTTTTTTTACATATTTGACCCTATGTTTCTTAGAGAAAGTTGTTCAGTTTTATGGACTGAACACATCCTTAAAATTTGGAGAGTGATTTCAAATGCACCCTGTATAGAGATATAGAGTTGCTACAATGTTTGCAAAATCCATTTTGTTGACCGAGCGAGCGGGAAGCGCGAGCGAAGCGTCTCTGTTTTCAGCTTAGGCGAAAATGCTTTCGTATGACCGACGGCTGTCCGTCTGTTTCTCTCTAAGGGTCGCATTTCTCAACAAATTCTCGTGATATTTTGTCTATACTATACAGGGTGTTAATAGCACCCTAGCAAAAACTTTCAGGGCATAGTCGACTCATGATTATGAGGCTATCTGAAGTGGAATTTTCCGTCAGTTCATGAAAAAAATAATTATTTTTTTCTATCACACAGAGTCTGTCTTAGTTACATAAAACCTAAATTTACAAAAAAATTACTAAAATATCGAAATTTTAAAAACCAGCAATGTACAATAACAGCTGTCCGCTATCGTTCATTAGGGTCACTGACTTGTCACTGCTCGGTCGGCAGTTTTCGCTACGATGCTACTAACATAACTGTTTGTCTATTCAGTTTTTCAAAAAATTTCAAAATGGTGGAGATATGTTAAAGCGAGGTCTACAGCTCACAGAGCCACTAGTCATAATAAGGTACAATTAGTTAAACTTTAGTCATAACAGGATCCAAGTAAGATCCTATCTTAAGTAAATACATATAACGACTTGACAAGGAACGAGTAATACTCCTGCGGTAAACGAAAAAATCCTATATTGGCCATGGTCCGATCGCCGAGTTTTACTGGTCGATCCATGGGTATTTTTATTTGTCTGTGGTTCTATCAATTGGACCATACGTAACGCTTTGTAAACACTAGAATTTCTACTATTTCTAAATTCAAACACCAAAATAATGATTAAAAGTGTTTTTAATCACTGTTTTCAGTGCAAATAATCTTTTTAGAGGGGAAATAGTATATAATATTTTTTTTTCTTAATCTACTTGTGGGTGGCTCTTTGATTATTGTTTTTCAAACAGAACAAGTGTGAGGAAATAAATTGTAATTGTGTGTTTTTCCATCCATCATACATGCATTAATCCGATAGAAATGGAATGGAGCAGCGCAACGGGTCCATATCAGAACCGGAGTCTGAAGAGGACAACGAAGAAGGCGACTATACCGTTTACGAGTGCCCTGGATTTGCAACTGTAAGTGCTTAAGAGTCCATGATAGGAAAACATGGTTTGCGGGGGTTATATTTTTATACATAATGTATCAAAAAAGCCCTGTCAGATCCTGAAACAGGTGATAGTGTTGCTAAAACTGAACTACATTCTTCAAGGAACATAGGTCGAAAGACGATTTTTTTTTTCATCTTTCCATAGTAAGTCGAAAGTAGATCAGCTGACCAATACATTTTGTGTGGGACTATGTAAAACTTTTTCGTTTTTCGACCTATGTTCCATGAAAATGTTGTTCAGTTTCAGCAACACTCACCTTTTAAACGATCTGGCAGGGTTTTTTGATACGTGATGTATAGAAAACGTAAAGTTATGGCCACAAAAAAAAAACATACAACAAGCTAAACAGATTCTTTAGTAGCTACAATCATTAAATTGTCTATAAACCTCACAGATCATTGTAAAAAAATCTGAATATTATCAAAAGCGCTTGCGTAGTGTCATATTTTTGGCGTAAATAATAGCGGAAACGTATTGAACGTATTTTATTCTACATCAAAATACACTTTAATCTACTGTAAAGTAGCTCCAATAACTTTTTTTCGAGAAAGATAATTGTGATATAAAGATAATGATGAAAAAACAACGAAAAATATCGAAAAAGTGCAGAAGTGAGGTTATTTTCCATACTCTTTACACGTAAAGAAAAAGACAGCCAATTGTTTCCGCATAACCGAGCCTTATAACTTTACGGTACACATTTACATGTCACATGCCATTTAAAAGACTGGACCGTAAGTAGTAATTCATAATTGGGTGTCGCATACTAGTTAACAGAGAGAATTATTAGATTAGAAGTATCTGTTCCATCCTAATTTCAGAGCAGCAAGTTTCATAATTTGATTATGTTTAAAAGTGTTAAAACTTCTATGTCTGTTTTCAACACAGAGAAACTTTTGCAAAAGGACTCTTTCAAACCAAAAACGGTATTGCATTAAACGACAATGTCCGAAACTTTTGAGTTAATCCACAGACTGGTGATATGGAAGTGAAGAACCCCCTGTTCTCCGAGGAGCCGACCCCGGCCACCCCCGGCAAATGCGAGCTGGTCAAGCCCCAACCGAAGGAATAACTGCCCGGCCCCCCGCCCACCGGTGCCCTCCAGCCCTGGCGACTGATCCTCATCATCTTCTTCAAGTTCATCTCCTTCCTCATCCCTTTATTTTAATCGGTTAATTGGGTATATGACACCATTGATACCAAGACCCAACTTTTCTAAAACAACACTATTTATGGTCCAAAAACCCGATATCTTCCAATAAACTGTAAAAAACTATTGAAATCTATGTATGATATTTATTTGCTATGAATTGAAATCAATAAATAGTAAGTGAATTAAATTGGCAAAGTGACGTCACAATACGCTTTTTCCATACAAAATCTACCTATTGGAAAATGGCGTTTTCACAGCTCTTTGGGGTGTCAAATACCGAATTTACTTCCTAATCGATAAAAATTAGGCGAATAAAAATTGAAATTAAATCTTGTACGAGTATATTTCCTGCTACTTTTGTTAAAACGGTAAAGCTTTTTATATGGTTCTTTATCAAAATTAAGGCTTTCAATAGATCTCAAAGTTTACAAAATTAAAAACCACTTTTGTTTTCGAAATAGAATAGAACCCTCTGTGGCTGTGACAAGCAAGGAGATTATGTCCATTTGGCAGACGTTCATCCTACTAAACTCAAACTAACTAAAATTTATATCTAAGCTATGGGCATCGTGGACACACCAACTCCGCCACTTTCATAGCTGTACTTCCATTTGAAGGAATTTTATTCTATTTGGACGTTTGTCAAATGGACGTCTCGTCAATCCGACATCATTCATACTCACACATACTAAAGAGAGGGCACTGCAAGACGGCAAACTCTAATGTTTTTCAAAATGAAAAAGTTTTTGCTAAGTAATCTTCATTCAATTATCAGTCTTTAAACGAATTCTTATCATAATATTGTATTTATTAAAAATCTATCAAGGTGATGGGATATTTTCTACTTTAACTACCTTTTAATTAAACCAAAGTTTTTTTTTAATATTCTGAACAACAATTATACGTACGCAATACATACCAACCAAAGTCACTGACCCGCCCCGACACAGCACAGCCCGGCGGCCTATCAACTTATAGGCAGATAAGGCCGAAGGTGGAAGCGCACTACACCCAGAATCCTCATCAATGAGGAACTGGCTATCTGACCTCTTGAAGTGGTTTTATGTCGTCGTCTTGAAAGAAAGACAGTCATGTGTAGAATGTTCTCTATTACCATTATAATTACATCTTATATACTAATATCTATCATAAGATACGTGCTACAGGAAGGTCAGCTGAGGTTTTCAGGGAAGTTCTAATTTCCCATATTATCACGTCTATTTAGGACGTGACGATAACTCTATATCACACCTCCCCTGAAAAGGTCAGGCATCCCTCCCCTGAAAGAAAATCCTTATAATTCTAAATATCTTAGTCATAACACAAATAATATAAAACTTATATATTTTTACATTAGTACCTAACCCTTTATATAAACGTACAATACAAGATCACTCGTTATAAATTACTTTTTAACAAAATATTGGCGCAAAATTAATTATGAGAACAAGTCGTTTACGTTTAAGTCTCTTATCGTACAATTAATATTTAATCACAAAATAATAAAAGAACTTACAAACAAAATATTTTAATTGCTTATATTTAGGACCCTTTGTTTGAGCTAGGAATAATTTGTTATTATCTATAGAACAAAAAACTAGTAATTATTTACATTAAATAAACAAAGGCGATCTGCTTATACCTAATGTATGAATGTTTCCAAGACTTTACAATCTAAAATTTATAATATCTGATGTAAATATATAAACACACATTTTCTTACGTGGAATTAATAAATTCCGTCATAATAAATTCTATCAGTAAAACCTTAGCAATCGCTAATAATTGGGTAAGCTACAAACTTTTTAATGCACATTACACTGTTATATTATTTAATATTATAAACAAAACAAATCTACATCCAACAATATCTAAACATAATTTCTTTCAAAAGAAGTAGATGCTGTAATGCTGTAGTAATTATCAGCATTTTATTTTTATTACAAAATTTCTGCTTTTGCAGTCCTAGACATACTTAGTCATTTTATTTATGCTTATATGACTACTTGTCGGCAATAAATAATAATCATTACGTATAATACGTATCAAGTCTTTATCCGTAATAATAACCGAACCTTCCGGTAATTCTTTATATTCCATGAAATCTTTTGGGTCAAAGTTTTAATACACTTTTTATTAAACCCACTTTTAATCACAACGACTTCTACAATATTTTTTTTTTCTTATGCAATCAATACTCTCATGGTTGCGTCTTCGGCGCGCCTCCCATGATAGAGATTCTTGCTTATCGTAAATACCTAGTAGAGTCACAAGATAATATATCAGCATTTTATCACGTATTTTCTTTTACCTCCGCACTATTCAGGCGAAGAAATATTTACTATGACGTTTACTCTCTTTCTCGTCATTAAATTATTCAATCAATTAAAATTTGCACATTCCTATGTTTATTTATGAATTGACATAGCTCTGGCATTGTGCTGACTTCAAAACTTATTCGAGTTATTGACACAACCCTGACCTTGCTGACTCGTCGCGTTGTTACGTGACATAATATTATGTACATTGACGTTACTTTATTTCCTATTCTTTTCTCGATAAAACTTCATTTTTATAATAACAATATCGGTAAATTTTTTCACATTATGCCTCATTAGGTACATACTTTTATACAATATATTCATTCGTATTCGCCCGGCGCCGGCGTACTTTCATTTTCATTTAATAAAAAAATACAACTGTACCTATGTACCATTATTTATACATATAGGGTCATGAATTAAGACATACAATTTTGTCTCCAACAGTATTCAAAGGGGAATCTCATTCGTACCTTGATATAACTGAAGGACCTAATCCCTATTATACCTCACTTAATGTGTACCGTATAATCGAGCTTCATAAACTGAACTTTTCTTTCCAAAACCTAAAACAAACTAACAATCCTAAATTGAATATAAGGTAAATAAGAAGTTCATTGCTCTTGGGTGATCAGTCCAATCGCACGTGAAACTTTATAAACCATATATTCCCTGACTTCCATAATTACATTCTAATCGTCATTCCAAATCCTGCAAAATATTTAACTCACATTATTAAATCTAACGCATGCTGTACCTAATTGCAACTAATACAAAAAGATTTTTAATACAGCTACATAACTATTCCTAAATATTAGTTTCATTTTCACCAAATCATTGACTAAGGGCTAGGCCCCAAAATTCGCGTGAGCGCGACTTCCAAATCGAACGTGATCATGGGTATGAGTTACTAACAACATAATTTCCTTAAAAAGAAAAAAATATATATCGAGATAGCCTTATGCTATTTGTAATTCTACAGCATCTATTTCTTTTTCCTACTAGTCTCAAAATTGATAGTTATTTTAATAATTATTTAAACAATCATTCAAACTAATCCGAAAATTAAGTTATGCAGTCAGGTAATTACTTAATTTTAATAATAATTATAGTCTCTAAAATTTCAGTCAAATGTTCTCACGATCTTGCTATAAACATAAAAAAATCACTCACACACACGGATTTGCAGTAGTTATGGTATACTCGTACAATTGTGCTGGCTGATGGTCCACTCGCCCGTCGAGCCGCTCTGTGATCTCCGAAGTTCCACCATCCACTGTTTGAGAAGGCTCTGCCGACGTCTGATACTGGCTTGCTATTGTAGCGGAAAAAATTGGACTTACAGCTTTCGCATGTTGTCTACTTGTAGACCGGCGGCGGCGCGGAACTTATTTTCGCGGTACCTCGAAGACTTTCGATCTCGCGGCGCGGACATAGTCACGGTCGCCATGAAGTGGTTTTATGTCGTCGTCTTGAATGAAAGACAGTCATGTGTAGAATGTTCTCTATTACCAGTATAATTACATCTTATATACTAATATCTATCATAAGATACGTGCTACAGGAAGGTCAGCTGAGGTTTTCAATGAAGTTCTAATTTCCCATATTATCACGTCTATTTAGGACGTGACGATAACTCTATATCACACTCTAACTAAACACAACAATGTTTAAATTGTTGTAATGGCATCAGACTTAGGTAAGATGGTGGTAGCTAGCCAGGCGGCTTTGAAATATGCCCTACCACCAATGTACTCCCCTGGGAATCGAACCCGGGACCCCTGCGTCTTACACGGGTGGTCGAACCACTAGACCGCCGGGCTGGGTTGGCGGATATGTCGGCGGCGGTTTATGAAAACCCTTCCAGTATTCAGAGCCCCAATATTTCTGAGCTGCGGGAGCCTTTAAGCGATTGAATGCATTGGAGGCCGAGGCGGGTCGGTTTGTAATGATGGGACTTCACATGGGTATTCGTGTTCGCGTAGTTTATTCGCAATGTTCATCCAAATATTCGTTTAGCATTCAAAAATCACAAACACATTCCCAATTATTTTTGGACTAATAATATGATCGAGACAAACTGTGTTTGTGTGATTTTCGTATTCGCCAATTTCGTGTAATTAGGCGAAATAAACATTGCCTTCCATAATCAATGGGGAAAAAAACAAAATATGGGAAATGGTTTCCACAATAAATGGGGAAAAACGAAACAAATAAAATTGAACATACACGAAGACAAATAACTATGTGCAACTATTTATGAATAAAACTGCGTATGGAGCTTTTATCTAAAAGTCAGTTTATATTTTCTAGTTAAGTATTTTCTAATTTTCTAATGATAATAATTATACAACTGATACTTCGGTCATTGATCGAAGAAGTGATATAATTAATACATTCATACTGACACAGTAATGAAAGTTCCATTTATTTAATTATGAAAACAAATATCAATTCTTTTCATAGTTATTCTCACCGGACAGTTAAACGTTTTCAAACTGGACATAATACTTAAGTATTTCTTTAAGTTACCTCCTCAGAAAGGTGTCGTACCAAATTGCATGATTTAATCAAACGGTTATAAGGGTAAAAATTGAATTTAATTAAAAATAGTTATTGTTATTGATTTTTAATTATTTATGAAATAAAAAATAAAAAATTGGTTCCACATAAAAAAACAGCCTTATATCGTTTTTTTATTACATAATATGTGAATATGAGGCAAATAATTTATTTTGCAAATGACAAGGAAAGCATGGTGAAGTACTTATGTTAATATTAATAGAGCAAACGAAAATTAATTAGTGTCATCTGCACCATTGATATTGCAAGTCAATGGTGCATACGGTACAGCGGGAATACGCTTATAACACGGTAATACCGTGCCTATATAATACCAATTTTAAAAACACTACTTTAAGTATTTGCTATGTATGTTTAGATCAGGGATTCTCAAACTATTTTGGGCAATACACTCCTTTTTCAAAACCTCAGACCCCATAGCCAAATTACTTTAAAAATCCTATCAAATATCAAGTATAATTAATAATAATTATTATAATTATTCGTTTATATCGACCCTGGTAAACCAATAACGAGCACTTTGGTAATCCCTGGTTTAGATTATAGTAGAGAGCTCGCGACGAAAAACTTAGAACAAAGGGTGTATTCATATAGACCCTTTGTTTTAAGTAGGTGCTGAGCTAACACTCGCGAGGTCAGGTAGTGGAACACCTAGCGGCTGCATACTTTGAAGTAAGTATGTAAGATTGCCACTTTGAAATAAGTATGTATGATGGCCACGAACCATCTCCAATGCAAGGCTGTGGGAGTTAACTGACCAGATACCGATAAACAAGGAGGTTATTTTAAGGAAGTGGCATTGTATTGTTCATGTGTTATGGAGACCTGACAACTACATCCCGAAACAGGGTCTAAAGTGGCAAGCGCATGGCCCGAGAAAAACCGGCCGCCCTCGTACCACCTGGAGGCACTCAGTTGAAAAAGAGCTGCATCAATCAGTCAAGGCTGGACCGATCTTGAGGTGGCCGCACAAGACCGGAAGAAGTGGAGGTCCCTTCTGAGAGCCCATCATCATCATCATCATGGAAGATTGCAAGATGATTTACAAGTGCTTCGTCAAAATTGAAAATTGGCAGTTAACTAACTAGTAACTAGGTAGTTTTTAGACCTAAGAATGTGGTCTAACTCATATACGCGTAGAATATGAGCCTTGAGGTAGCTCATATAGTTTATCGTCGCGAGCTCTCTAGCTATTAGATGTATTTACTATTACTATTCTAAAGAATAGGCCAAAATAATTAATATTGCACTTTTAAACGGAATTAAATATAAAGACCACCAAAAAGTACTTTGGTATCCTAAGCTCTCTTACCAAAAAATATATTACTTAAGCACCATAAAAATTAAGTCTAAATTTACAATAGCTCTAGCTGTTTTAATTAAGACTGCACTTCAAATTTTATTCAAAGACCAAATGTAGTAATTAATATAGTAAATGATCACCAAATCTTAGCGAAGAAATTAATGCGATATTTCTGCCTAAATAAACCACTATCATTGCCATAAAATGTAGCCATAATTTCCAAATAAAGTACAGTATGCCAAATTAAGTTACAAGACTTTGGCAAACATTTTAACGCTCTTTCGACGGAGTGGGGGGAAAATCGTTCATGTGCACTTGCGAGCAAATTAAGAGGACTCGGAATAAAATTTTAATGTATGGGATTTTTAAAAAATGTTCCTTTATTGTTTAATGTTGTACCTAGGCTAAAATTACGGTTCGTTTTTATATACTTTTATAATAAGTTTAAATAGAAATTAATATAGAAAGATAAAAAATATTTAATACTTTTTAGTTCGCCGTTTTAAAAACGTGTCTAAGTTTTTTTCAGTAAATTATTATTTTCTGATTTTTAGTCTACGAGCTAAAACTAAAAATACACCATCTCCTATTGAAATACTTGTCAAGACGAATCAAACGAGCCCAAACTCGATGGGGATATGTGGTATTATTATAGAGTTACTGTGGCCTTCTTCCGGTTTCATCTTCAGACCCTGGAAACTATTTCCCAACAGAGTACTCGTCAAGACGATTCAAACGAGCCCAAACTCGATGGGGTATCATGGTTATATTACAGAGTTTCAGTGGCCTTCTTCCAGCTCCATCATCAGACCCTGGACACTTTTTTCCAACTGAGTAGTACTCTGTTGGAAAAAAGTGTCCAGGGTCTGATGATGATGACCAGTAGGTCAAGACGATTCAAACGAGCTCAAATTCGATGGGGTGGGGTTTCAATATTGATTGATATTGATGGGAGTTTCAATATTGAGTTCCAATGGCAAAACCTTTCGGCTTCTTCATCAGTCCCTAGACCTCGTCTTCCGTCAGAGTACTTGTCAAAACAATTCTAACGAGCCCTAACACGATGAACTCTTAATAATTTTAGAAAACAAAATGTTTTTTTTAGTACGTTAAAGTATTGATTCCCGTAAACATTTTACAATAGTATATTAGGATCAAACTTTAAGAGTTTATTTACTATGTTTGGGTAAATAATTATTTACCTAGCTTAATTTTGGTACAGTAGAGCGTCGATTATCCGAACTAATTGGGGGACGTGGGTGTTCGGAAAACCGGTATTTTCGGATAATCGAACTAATGTATGTATGTAAATACATATATTGATTCAGCCATACAAATTTACGTACAGGTAAATGAAAACCATATTATTTACATTTATGAATATCTTTAATGACGCATGCACATCTTAAGTGACATACTAGTACAGTAACAAGTGAACAAGTCGCGACAAGTGGGCGAAAACTGAAGCACGGGCGGCGCGCGCGAGACCCGCGTGGTGGGAGGTTAGCATTGACCCGCGCGTTACTACGTTCGGATAATCGGTCGTTCGGTTGAGCGACGTTCGGATAATCGACGCTCCACTGTACTTTAATAATAAATTTAGGATAACGTGATGTTAAATTAATGTAAAACATTTTACAATAGTATATTAGGATCAAACTTTAAGAGTTTATTTACTATGTTTGGGTAAATAATTATTTACCTAGCTTAATTTTGGTACAGTAGAGCGTCGATTATCCGAACTAATTGGGGGACGTGGGTGTTCGGAAAACCGGTATTTTCGGATAATCGAACTAATGTATGTATGTAAATACATATATTGATTCAGCCATACAAATTTACGTACAGGTAAATGAAAACCATATTATTTACATTTATGAATATCTTTAATGACGCATGCACATCTTAAGTGACATACTAGTACAGTAACAAGTGAACAAGTCGCGACAAGTGGGCGAAAACTGAAGCACGGGCGGCGCGCGCGAGACCCGCGTGGTGGGAGGTTAGCATTGACCCGCGCGTTACTACGTTCGGATAATCGGTCGTTCGGTTGAGCGACGTTCGGATAATCGACGCTCCACTGTACTTTAATAATAAATTTAGGATAACGTGATGTTAAATTAATGTATGACATTTTAAATAAAAATGTGGTTAACATTTTGGTGGTCATTTACTATTTTTGGTTGAACAATGATTAGTTTGGTAGCAAGATGTAAAAACTTTGGTTATAATTTCACATTAAAATGGATAGACTATTTTTGGCAAAAAAAAGTGTTTTTTTTTACTTTATATTTTACTATATCTGATTATCAGTTTTTTTATATCTGATTACAAGGTTTTAAAGTAAGCCCTTTTAAACTTGAATAAAACATAAACTATTATTTTGTTGATAATATATTTAACGTATAAAACGTAATGCTATTTTTAGTTTATAAAAATAAACTCGTCAAGATGAGTCGCGTCGTCAGTCGCGTGGCAATCGACAACGCAAACTTGGGAACACTCGTTGAACATCGTGCGTCCAGTGGCGCTTCGCATAATTTCATAATATATCAAAAAGTCACCAAGTGATTTTAAATCAAACAATATTTTTCTTTTTAAGAACGTAGTATTTTTCTAGTTTGACATTTTTGAGGAGAGCATACATCGAGACAGATACATTAGATATTTGTTAATGTGGTCGACCAAACAAGATTCGATGGTTTTCTATTCGTGTTTTAAAAGTGCATAAACTTTAGGCCGATGCCTTATTCAAAGATAGTGTCGGAAACACCAAAATGCCATGGCCTGATGTCACTTGTCACTTAGTGCATGATAAACCTATTGCACAAGTTCCAAATAGCAAGCACCTATCTTCTGAATCAATTTAAGTTGTCAACACCCGAGCTATTTATTTTGTCTCATTTTCCGGGGATTGAAGGATTAATCCTTCAATCCTGATGAAACATTCTGCATGCTATCTGACAGCTGTGTAATATTTGGAATAAGTATATCCGGAAACTGAGTAAAATCGTCTTTTACAAAAATCGTTGACATGAAAAACTTGTCTAACGATTTCCTTGGCCTTCTTGTTTTTCAACTGAATTATCAGACGTAACCTGACGTGACAGAAAGTTACATACATCCATCGACTATTATTAATTGTTTGTTTGCCAATGGCTGATGGTAACCCGCCCACGAGTGCCATTTCTGATACCAAATTGTATTCAATTATTGTTTTCATATCCTCTTTGTGATACGATAAATTTCGGAAAACATATCGGCCTAATATTTAGTTTAATGCTATTTCAAATGACAAAATAGTAGTGTATACAAAGTTGGTAAGGGGTATTACCATACGTGTACCGTATTTTATGACGTTTTTCAATACATTTGCCAAAAACATCATGTACCGCCTACTGAAATTGTAATAGAAATTAAAAAAACCTTAAACAAAATCAAAAACGCATGGGTTTCGGTAAAATCAACTTTCCGCACGCTCTACACAAAACTAAAACTATTGTAAACAAAAACACACGGCGTGCGGTAAAATCAACTTTCCGAACGCTGTAGGTACTGTCATCGAAAGCACAAATTTTCAAGCAACTGTATTGAGAAATTCATACATAATAATGTTGATGTTTACACAAACTACTTGCTGTTTCATTCAACAGCACTTTTTGACCACCATTTTTGTTAATTCCGAAAATGACCAATTTATTAATTTAATAATACTTATATATTTATTATGTATTCAAAATCAAAATTATATACTCCACAGGTATATTTTTTATACATTAGGAAACGTATTTTTACCTACTTATATTATAATGCTTAGTGCAGATTGCAAACATGCATTCTTAATACTGCTAGCCATACTTAAACAAGGGATTTATTTTATATTTCAATAGCAAATTATTTTTCTTTGAATACAATAATTTTTATTAGTAGAGATTTCGCTCTTTACACATGAATTTTAGGCACTTTGCTTCGTAGATATTTTGATTTTTAGGCAGCGTGATTAGGAAAGGGTATACGACTGATTTTGTTTGGAATCACTAAACATTACACACCTAGGTATACATAGGTACATATAATAGGTAATATGTATTATTAATTTGTAATTTATTGATTATATTTGGAAAAGATTTTATCAATTACCTAATAAAGGCATTTTCAGTGACCTAGTAAATAATATTTGTTCCTTAAATAGTAGATCTGTCACCTAAATTGAATCACCAAATAACATTAAACGCTTAGGTACCTACCTAAATATTAATTAAGAATTACTTGGAACTTATATTAATAAATCTAATTATTTTGGGTTTCAAAATAATAAAAAGTGTCACTTTTATGATTCGTCCGCAAAATTATTTTCACCTCGGGTGACGTATATTGAATCCCTCTCTGCATTCAGGATCTACTTTAGAATCTTTCACTTCACTCTGGATTCAAAATAGCGCGCCCTCGCCGTAAAAATATTATTTTGCTCTCTAGTAATACAATCTACTATTGTGTAATTAACATATCTTAATAAATACTGTTTTCTAAAATATGTATTCAACGTTGTTTAGGCAGCAGGATGTTTGAAAGAAACTTCACAAAAACATGATTACTATAAACGTTAATACAAACAAATCGCTAGCATGCATTTAACCTTTGAAATGTCCGATCACAGCACGTGTCCCGTTGCCACGTGTAGTCTGCTATAGAGGCTTA
This sequence comes from Agriphila geniculea, assembly GCA_943789525.1. Taxonomy (NCBI): domain Eukaryota; kingdom Metazoa; phylum Arthropoda; class Insecta; order Lepidoptera; family Crambidae; genus Agriphila; species Agriphila geniculea. The sequence continues at coordinate 15,507,361 of OX038870.1, read as the reverse complement.
TAGTAGCTGTATACATTTAAAAGTATACTGTACCTGCATTATATTGTATACACGATCCCTGGAACGCCTACTTATTCCTGGAGCCTTCAATGAACTAACAACTGACATGTAAGGGGTTATATTTAACTGTAAATCACACTAATTTAAGTACCAGAATAGTTAATTAATAGTAATAATTATTTGGTGAGAATTTCGGTAGTTTTTTATTCTGTGGTAAAAGTGGGTGTAGAAGCACTCAAAATATTTATTTCTACTATCATACATATAAAACAGGTCAAAATTTTATTGCCGCTATGTGAGATACTGCAATTTAATGAAAATAGTAGGAATATAAATAGACACTTATAGATAATTTAAGAGATCATTGGACTCTTAAACCAAAAAGGCCTTCTTACACTTTCAAAACTAAGTACCTAATCGATATCGGGATCTTATATCGATAGTTATGAATGTGTTAGATAAAATATCGTGATAATGCTCGCACACGACGACATGACACGACCGAGGACCGAGCGACGTTTTTGGAGGATCGCTTACTCGTACTCTATGCTTTATAATTCATTAGAACGTTCCTGTGTGCTTTATTAGTTATTGAAATTCACGATAGTCAGTCGCCTCCGATAGTCAGTGTTGACATAATCTATTTTCACCGAATCGCTTCAACTTGCAATTCAACTTTCAAGTCAACTTGCGTCAAACGCATGCAATATTGATTGCCTCCAAACCGTGCGCTTTCACGTTATAGGTACTTTCTGCAATACAAATTTGTCGTTACTTCATTCCCTGAGGCATGCCTCTGTTGAAAGCGCAAGAGGAAAAAGAAAGCGCATGGTCAGCGTGAGCTATTGAATTCCTTGAGGCATGCGTCAGATGAAAGTAAAATGGCACGAATAAGCGATCGTTTGAAGACACTTTCGTAGGTCGGTGGACTCGCACTAAGGGCGTCCGCGTATTCTCCCACTTACGAGATCCCGCCGCGGGTACACGGCGGCGCGGGAATTAGATAGCTGGTTTTCTGATGGACAGATACTTGCAGTGCATGAATAAGGTCTAATCTATGTCTCCCGGCGCCGGGCAGAGGCCGGAACCCTTTCGATTTTAATCTACGATATCTCGTATTCTCACGACGATGTTATGATTATAATGTTTGCATATCGAATAGGGTTTCTATCAAAGAATCTATTTATATTTTTTTTTTTCATTCTGTAAATACTAAGCGCTTAATCCGGTCCCAGGCCTGGGGATCCCGCTTAACGCAGCGGACGCCCTAAACGTTTTTGTCTATCAAAGATTCAGCGATCCGACAATCGGTCCTACGAAAATTTAATCGTTGGGTTGCGAATTTACGATACGTACAGCTTTCATTAGATATAAAGACGATATCTGAGATAAAATATGTCAGAAACCGTGTGGGCATTTTGCGAATAGGTCCTTTTGCTTACTTAGCATGCAAATTAAATAATATAATGTAATTACATTAATGTTTTGCTGTTTACGATTTCATGAAATAATATCTTAAAGAAATCTACCTATGTATTTAATTATAAATGTTAAGCTTTTGTGAATGTACAGATTGTCTGAGGTACAGATAACATAACTATACTGATCTATTATATTTTTCTGTTTGTATTTTCTCTTCCGTTTCATAATTATTGTACCATGTACGCATAATTTTAAGTACTTATCTGGCATTTGGAACACAAATAAGTAACTACTTTTAAAAATTTCTGCAATTTAAAATCAGTTTAAAAAACTAAGAATTTCGAAAACGAAACGCACTACACGGTCTTAACTTTTACGAAGTTCGTAGTCACGTTTATACGGGTGAACGTAAGTTTTATTAACTACTGAAACTGTTGAACGATAAAACCAAAGCTATATTTCGTTTATTTTCTACAAAATAATTACTGCACATGTTGAAATGTCGTTGTAACTTCGGCGTAGCGAACACTGGAAGGACATCGCACCGAAATATATCATTGAAAACATTTGAGCTAAATTAATTTTAATGAACTATTGTCTACAAAGTTTACATTGCAATTTATTTAAATTACTTATGCCTTCGTAATAGTTTTTAATTTTTGTTTTTATCGTTCAAAGTTTGCACGAATGGGCTATAATAACATGACTCGTATAATTATGTTGTCTGTGATCAGTAAAGATTATACCTACGAACTATATTTCCAAAAACTAATTATTTACTTTAATATTTTCTTTTGTTTAGTTTCCATATAAGTTTAAGTAGCAGGTGTAGCAAACATATATGATCGTTCGAGTATGACATGACTGTAGCGATTTATTTTTTTAATAATTTATGTGTAGTACGATACTTAAGATAACTTATTAATATCTATGTATAGATGTTATGTCAATTGAATTTGGCTGTCTCACGTGCCACGAGTCCCGTTCCGCGTTACACGCGTTATATTATTTATGATGATGTTAGAATATCCGTTTAAATTATATATCTTTTAAATGACATCAGTATTTTTTAAATTCTGTATTCTTTAAAAAATCCGGAGTAAGTAACTAATGATATCTTAATTGAAATTAATATTTATATGAGTCTTATCAAGATCGTTTACCTATATTTATCAATTTTAATTAAAAACACTTTGCAGGTACATATAAGACTCGATGAATAATTATCTTACATTATGCCATTACCAAATGTTGTATAATACGTTAAAAAGTGTTAAAAGAATTTAATTCAAAATATTCATGTTATAAATAGATATATTAATAGTACCAATACATGTAACTAAGTATATAGAAGTAAAATGTTGTGTTTACGTTGCGCATCTATGTTTGTCACAAAACAAAATAATTGTTAAAGTTATGTAGTAAATTTATGTTTAGTTAGACTGGTCAGTGTATAAATATCATATATATGTATACAAAGCAAGTGGTATTCATTTTTTTCCTGCTGCTCCCCTTTTTACCCGACTGCAAGAGGGTTATGTTTTTCGCGCGTATCTTGTAAGTATGTAAGTATGTTTGTATGTAATATTCTTTATTACCTCATATCTTTTAAACGGCTGAACGGATTTCCATGATTATTACCCGACTGCAAGAGGGTTATGTTTTTCGCGCGTATCTTGTAAGTTTGTATGTAATATTCTTTATTACCTCATATCTTTCAAACGGCTGAACGGATTTCCATGATTAACATATCGTTAGATTTGTCTCGTCAGCCCAAGTGTTCTTAAGAAAGTGGCGTTATAAAAAAACCAACATGGCGGCTGTTTATACGTAGCGAAAAAAAAATTTTTTTTTTGAATTCTGCAATATGGGTGTCAAATTAAAGGGCTTATTATAAGGATTTCAAAAAGGTATATCATATAAATAATAAATAATTACGAGATTTTCGCGATGACCGTCGTGAGTAAAATTGTTAACTTTTTAACATGCAAACATTAATATCTTGTTGACAATAATGCATTCAAACCAATCATACCATTATTCCCATCTGCCCCCTACAAGCTCTACCACCAGGGTGGTGGTTGGCACTAATAGTTGGCGTTCACCACCCCGGTGGTCGATGGCACCTATTTATTCCCATCTACCACCTTCGATGGTGCCATTGGGGTGGTCGATGGCACCTATTTATTTCCATATGTCCCCTTCGAACTTGCCACCGGGGTACTATAACTACGAAGGGGGAAAATATTACTATTAGTGCCAACCACCACCCCGGTGACGGAGCTTGAAGGGGGCAAATGGGAATAAAGGAAATTAAATACGTTGTTGACAACATCTGCTGCTAATAAAAATTATTTTCTAATAAACGTGGATTGATATCCAGCCATCTGTCACTGACTGAGGGTACTCTAGGATAGGAACGGAATGCTCAAGGAAAGTGCATCAATCAAATGGTACCTCATGAAAAAAAATATTTCGAAAGAAAATCATATCGGATCAGAATCATTATATTATGAGAGGAATTCAAAATGAAACCAGTTGTTGAGCTAAAATTTTAATAATGACAAACACGAACAAGAATCTTTATAAATACTATAACTCTTTTATCAGATTTTCTTAGTCAGCGAATAAGTATAATTTCATTTACAGTTTTCATCAGTTTTGTTTGGTGTTGTAATATCCGCAAAAATAATAGTGCCCAACCCAATGTACTGTTATGTCCGGTTCCTACCGTTCGTCCGTTACTACATTACAAAGTGTTTTCAGGATGTATTCAGTTCTTGAAACTGAACCATTTCTCTAAGAAACATACGTCATAACATAAATGTTGGGTCATCCCATACTAAACCGATCACACATCCTGAAATTCCGTCACGTGACTTAAAATCACCCTGTAGTATAATAAAGCCGCCTTCATTGATATCTCTTTCCTAAAGGTTGACAGGGAGAGAATGCTTTTAGCATTAAGTCCACCTTTTTTAACATTTGTTTCATAAAAATAAAGTTTGCTCACTAAATAAATAAGCAATAATTAGAACCGACACTAGAATATAACCATTCCAGTGAGATCTAGTCAGGCACTGGACTGGATTGACTCTATGGAGTACTGGACTAGAATAATATAAACCGGACATAACAGTCACACTTGGTTACACGCCTACCTACTAAAACAACCTAGGTAATACACGTCACAAATACTATTTTCACCTCTCCAGCACGAAAAGGGTGCTTTTGGCGCGTGAGGCAAAGTGCTTTTTACCAAAAACTCGCAGCACAATCGACTTTTGCTGCGAGCGTGAGGCAAAGTGCTTTTTTAATTTCTAACACCTTTTCTCGCTGGTAGAGGTGAAAAGTTGTATGTTTAACACGAGAGCAAATTTTTTGATGTCTCGTGCCTTTAAATCACTCACTGTGCTCAGTAGTCTATATTAGAATCACTCGCTACGCTCGTGATTCAATTCTAGACTACTTCGCTAGTTCGTGATTTAAAAGTCAGCACTCGCAGCAAAAAATGACTTTGCTCTCTTGTATAACAAATAACTGTTTTTATTATCTAAGCATTTTAGATTTAAAATATTTGTGTAATCTCATCTAACTTTCTTAAATCACTTAAAACTAGTACAAAAAATAAACTGTCGAATATAACAAATATCACTTATATTTACATTTATTTACCATTATTAGATTCTATTAATAATTATTAAAAATAAATGCTATTTAGAGTATATATTCTAGAGTTTATATGTATATTCTAGCGAGAGGAAATTGACTAAGTGATTAGCTGGGGTTAAAACGAAGATTAAGGTAAGTACAATAACTATCTAATTCACTTCACTGAATTACAATATTATGGTTATAGAATAAATTCGCAGCTCGGTGGCGCAGTGGTTTAGCGCCTGGCCCAGCGATTGCGTAATTTAAGCAACGTTCGCAAGGGTCGATCATGGGATGGGTGACCAAAAATTTACTATCGCGAACTCTTCCGTGCTTCGGAAGGCACGTTAAGCCGTTGGTCCCGGCTGCATTTGCAGTCGTTAAAACCCACCAATCCACATTGGGCCCGCGTGGTGGTTTATGGCACGTCCTCCTTATCCACCCATAAGGAAGGCCTGTGCCCCAGCAGTGGGGACATCAAAAATGGCTGATGGACAAAAATAAATTACTCATACTATTTTGATAGATTACCATGATTGCCATTATACAAAGACAACTAATTATTTGTGTTCGGTTATTATTAAGTACATTGCTATAATTCTGTCACTTCGTACAACTTGCAAGCTATGTCTTGCATTTAGAGTTACCAGACGTCAGAATTTGTCCTGACATGTCAGGCTTTTTGGGTCCCTGTCAAGATTCCGGCCGGACTTAGAAAATGTCAGGCTTTTTTGGATTATTCACATTATAGTAAAGCAAACTTTAGAAATTAAGCTTTATTTATTTTAGTAACAATCATCTATGACATTTTCAGTAAAATAATTAACTAAATTAACAAAAAATATCAATATTCAAATAGTCCACATTGAAATTTATAAATAATCAACAACTGAAACATAAAAAACGAAAGACTAAAACTTTTATTAATTTTACACGTAATAACAGAAAACAATACTTACCTACTTACTTACTTTATTTTTTTTTTTGAAAATTTATTTATATCTACAACACAGAATATACAACGTATTACAAAAATACCCCTAATGCCGAATACGGTAGATAGGGACCATCAACCTGAACAACTTTTATAATAGGACCAACTCTGAAAACGTGAAAAAAATCAGCTGTTTCATACAAAAATAATTAATAACGAAAATATTAAAATGTATGAAACTGCTGATTTTTTTCACGTTTTCAGAGTTGGTCCGATAGTAAAAGTTGTTCAGTTTGATGGTCCTTATCTACCATATTCGGCATTAGGGGTATTTTTGTAACACGTTGTATAATAAACCTACAATGTGTTTACATGAGCCGGGTGGGGGCTTTAGCAAATTTGTCAGGGAATTTTTAGTAGAAATCAGGGTTTTTGTAATAATTTTAAGATATGCCATCTGGTAACCCTACTTGCATTACGCACTGCGGGTCTATCGGCTAAACACATTAAAGAGTTTTTGGCGCCATTTTGTCGAGTTTGGTTTGGTGTCTATTTTAATTATTTGCAAATTGATTCATAGTGGATATTGTGTCTTAAAATTGGTGCAGTTTTGTGGTACAAGTGTCTACGCAACTGAACAATATGTGGGATAATTGAAATAGGCGCGATCTTGATAGTGTGAAGCTGAGACTTTTATTGTAGTGGTGGCTACCTCGGCAGAACTTACCGAGTAAACTATCTTGATATACATGGTGCTAAATGCTCCAAACAGCATTGGAATGCGATGCATCCGCATTCTAATGTAAACTGAAACAATTTACCACTGAACTATTCAACACTTGACACTGGCAAAAATTACTTCCAAGAGGAAAGTAGATTGCCAAAATAAAAATAGAAGAAGAAGAACACATTAAAGTTCATGTTAACCGTAATTTGACAAATGATCTGATACATTGCTACTTCATTTTGGAACAAATAAAAATTTACCAAAGAAAAGTAGCAATGTATCACATCATATGTTTTTAGCCGATAGACACGCTGGCGGTTGTCTGTGGGGCTGTGGCTGGCCGCGCGGCTAGCCGCTCTTTCCACCGCTCGTTATAGTACCTACGCAGCTTTGCGTATAAGTAACCGCCACCAAATTAACTAAATTAAAATGGAACCGCGCGGTTGACCGCTAGTGCGCGTTTACCTACTAGGGAATGCAATATCGTTCTCGCGAGATCTTGGCCATTTTTAAAATAAATTAATTCGATTCGACGATGACGATGAGTCTTTAAATGATTTTTGCGAATCTATTCCCAAAATTTTGACTTAAATAACATTGTCATTATTTTTATTAATGAAAACTGGTAGAAATAAATGATTTTTAAATATAACAGCAAACTTATTATTTCCCTATCATAAATCCCATTATTGTGACAATTAGTAAAACAAAAGAAAAACAAATTCACCAATCTCGCGAGATTGCATTCTTGATTCGTCCAAGATTCTCTAATATCTACCCAAAAAGATAGTGTTATAAACGTGTAGTTTTTGGAAATAAATGTATATCTAGTAAGAATATTTTTAATAAGTATGTACAACCTAATCAATTTAAGTAGGTACGATCTATTGTTGGCTAGTCTATTGTTACTATTTTATAATAGGTCTTTACCTATGAAATTGCCGATTTGTATGCAGATTTTTCAAGAAGTTGCATTTTTCATAATAGCATTTTCTTTGTTCATTTAACAACCATGAACACTCATGTAACAAAACTTTTATGTACTAATGTTTGAACACTATGCTAACTTATTTCCATTTAAGATAAGCGAAAAAATAAGTTTTGGTTAAGTTACAACCCCTTCGGTCACCCTTTTTTTGCTCACAAAAAAAGAGTCACTTTCAAGATCTTTTTTTTAATGTCACGAAAGCTAAAATATGGACTTTATTTTTACTGATAGTTAACTATCATGATCATAATTCGATGTAATATTCACGATTTTGTTAAAATTTTAAATTATAGAAGTTATTATTTTCTCTGTATGTGACAAAATATCGGCAATTTCATAGGTAAAGACCTAATATTTAAATGTAAACTAAAAAAGGCACTGTTTGTGCCGATACTTAATAAATACAAAAAAGTATTTCAGTTTTTTCTATAAATAAAATTTTCTCCTAAGACTAACTTTAATTAAGTAACTCATTGGTTTCATACAAACAAAACAAGTGATATATCAAGAAATAAAAATACGACTATATTGACCCGCCCAGCACTGTACCTATCTTTATCTCTTTTAATCACACAGAAGCTTCATTTACTAGAGCGAGAGAACCAATCGGCTGCGTCCGCTTTCTTCGCTTTCGGTGAGCCCGTCTTCGCTCATTCAATAAAGACCTTTGGAAAAATGCTAAATCGGGTATTCCACTAGGTATTTTGGATACACATTAAGTTGCAACATTTTTAATTACAATGGGACATCCATAAATTACGTCCAGTGTGTCATTGTGCGACAAGGGGGTGGGAGGGGTCTTAAATTTCGTGACGTCACATTTCAAAATCATTAAAATTTAAATAATACAAATTTTGGAACTGGCGATTTAATTCAATAATTATTTCTAGATGTAAAATTGTAAAATATGTGACGTCACACTAGGATGGGGGGGGGTCTCACCAATGTGACCAGCTGTGACGTAATTTATGGATGACCACTTATTCTTTACACTAGTGTTTTCAAACTTCTAGAATACGCGACCCCCTTACAAGAAAAAAAATTCTGGTGACCCCCTAGGGTAATAAACAGACAAAATGTTGGTGATTTGATAGGCCACCGCACACGTTAATGAAACAGTTTGTCTTAACGTGACGTGATAACGTGATATTTTCATAAATTGTTAAAATAAATATACTGGCACAACTTTCTCACTTAATTAAATTATTTATTGTTGTGTAGGGTCCCCAAGTAAGGTTACCATCCGTCCGGATTAGACCGGACTTTTAGACTATTATTTAGGCTAATTAATTTGTCCAGTTTTTAAAGATTGAGCGGTGTAATACTAGTTAAAAAAACATACATAGCAGTAGTGTTCGAAGGAGAAGTTCCAAAATGTATGGAATCTGGATCAGTCTGTGAAAATGTCCAGACTTTTATTGAAATATCCGGCTTTTTGTCAGGACTTTCCAAATTTTGAAATTGTAACCCTACCTATCCACCGGGGGTCACGATGCACAGGTTGAAAAACACTGCTTTAAAACATAGTAATGTACCCATTTGCATACAAGGTTATCTCAAAAAATTCAAGTCAAGACTGCGAAACTAATCTAATATTATAGTCTTACGTAACTAACGTATGTTGTACAAAGTAAATAAAATAAAATAAATGGCTCCTTGAAAGATTCTGAAAGATACATATGTAATTACTTACTTACAGTTTAAATTTTTTATTTTAAATTATTTCGTGTATAAAACAGGCAAATATAGATAACATTTAGATACAGATTTATTAAATCGAGGGGGTTTTGTATTTATTTGGCAGCTTTACTGGACGAAAATCTTAATTAACAACATACCTACAGACTTATAAGATAAACAGTTACATAAAATTATATTCTTCATACTATTTATTATTTAAAAAAATAGACGGGGAATGTCTGAAAAAAAATTGCTGAATATTTTTTTATAGGTAGGTTCATTTTTTTAACTAAATGGTAATTGTGGACTATGTTTTAGCAAGGGAATAATCTTCCGTGTGCGTTCCGAAGTACTCGTAACTAACTTTTATTTTTCCACGCAACTAAACATTCTGACACTTTTATTTATTTTATTGATTAGGGCGAGCTTATTCCTATCATATACCGATAAAAAAACAAATATATTTTTCAGACATTCCCCATAATTATGCGAATAAAAATGCATCGTAAGTAGTGTTTAATCGTAATGATTTGAATATGTTTCACTTATTATGTTAGTGGTAATGTTTTTATTTATCAATGTCGCTTTTTTGTAAGCTGTTTAATTGTTTGTAAAAATAATAGCGTCATATAGATAGGTCATTGTTATACATTACAGTCAAGAACAGGAAGTTAACAATTGCATAGCGAGGGCTTTAATCATTCGAGGCAATGTAAATTGCTTCCCGTATAATGCTTTTTGCAAGAAATGCGAGGAAATGAAGAACTTTCATAATTAATATTATTTTATATGGAAAAAATTTACAACGCCATCTGAAATGAGATTTCTTTTGAACAAATTCTCTATCGATGGAGTAATATTGTGTATGGGAAATCTCATTTCGCTCCTCGGCGGTAGATGGCATTGTACAACTTTCCCATTACTAAATTATTCTATAGAATTTTTTTTACGCACGTACTTGCGCCAACTTTGCATTGTACTTCCGCACTTTCACGTGAAGTAAGCATTGAAATTCATTCCTGGTCTGAATTTCAACATTACAATGTGATTCACCAGTGCCACGTAAATGTGGAACCTCCGGCATTCCTTTTTCAAATGTATAATTGTAACAGCCATTAACGGGAAGATAGCATTTACATTGTCGAGGATGGTTCGATTTATATTTATAGGAAAATATAAGTGTTGAAATTCAATACCGTACTGTTCACCAGACGGCCACGTAAATGTGGAACCCCCAGCAGACTTTTTTCAAATGTATTTATGTATTAACGTTATTATTTGGTAAAATCAATGAAGTTACCAGCAAAATAATGAAAAGTCATAGAATTATGATAATCAAAGGCCTTTTGACGGTTATTTTATATGACTTATTTTTCTCTCAGCATCAAGTAACTACTTAAGTCAATTGTTGTAGAAAATAACGTATTTTCGACACTTTACGATCAGCATCAGAAAACAATAATTAGGTGAGGTGAGTACCTACCCTACACTTAAAAGATTCCTAATAACATTATATATTTGTGAGACGAAAGCTATAATAATATAGTTGGTTGTATATTGACCTCAAGTAAGTAAAACTTATCATTTTCAAATGCTTCTAACATTATATTCACATGCAATTTATAGTATAAATTAATCTTAAATGCATACTATAAATTGAATGTGAATTTAATATTAGAAGCATTTGAAAATTGCAAGTTTTACTCAAGTCAATACTCGTCTATAAATATGGAGGTTAGACATGTATACGAGTATAGATACAGGTATTATTTTAAAACTAGGTCTGGACTGAAACACTTTGATCAAATTAACTTTTATCATCCACTCAGATCGGTACTTCGAGAAAATATGAGTGTAGTAGTTTTTATTTCACAAAACTTATATATTACTACACTCGGAATTAACCCCAGCTTCTCAATAAAAACATTTGAGTATTTATTTATCAATCTAGTCTTAAAACAAACTAGTGATAAAAATAATTACCTACTTAAAACATAGGCAAGTTCTTTTGTTCTAGGTATTAATATTATTGTACTATGATCAAGTACACGTAGTTTTCTATTCGTTTTTGATTAATAAGTATTACTTTAAGATTTTCTAAAAATAATATGGGAATTTTTACTAAGGTAAAGTTTATACTTTTAAATATTATGTATTTTATAAAGGATAATGCAACCTATTTGGCTTGTGAAATAATTGAAAACACAATAAAAAAATCCTAGAGCCGAATCTGGTAGATAGGGACCATCAAACTGAACAACTTTTACTACGGGACCTACTCTGAAATCGCGAAAAAAAAATTGATATACATTTGTGCATACATTTTGATATTTTCGTTATAAAAGTGAAGTGAAAAGTGAAAAGCAGTTTTATTAATTTTTTAAACTGCTGATTTTTAAGCAGCTGATTTTTCTTCGCGATTTCAAAGTTTGTCCCATAGTTGTTCAGTTTGATGCTCTTATCTACCATATACGGCTTTAGGTGATTTTGGTATAACTGAACAATAAAACCGCTTTTTAGCTTTAAAATAAGATTCGGATGGGCTACAAGTTTTAATTATAGTTATTATAACCCTTACATTATATAATATATAAAAAGGAGAGCATAAAAGCTTCCGCGTTTCTACAAGCACTACAAAGGTAGCAATGAAATATCAGCCTACAATAAAGACGGATGGTTACAGTAAAAGATGGAGAATATTTTATTTCACTGAATTTTCTAGGTCCTCGTTCCACAAAAGCTAATCTGAAAAATACGTTGCCTTAACTTTCTTTTTAAATTTCAATAGAAAAGTTGCATTATCCCTTATCAAATTGAAGTTCCTTTGAAATTATTATTTTCATAGAAGCACTGCCTCAATATCGTTTCCTACTTAATATTCTTAAGAATCTTCGGTCACATACGTAAGCAGAAGCTTACCTATAGTAAATTGTGATATGATGAAACTAGGTGGTAAATATAGCTGTTCAGAAGAACAGTTATATTTACCACCTAGTTTGTGAAAGTTGAGTTTATTTAAAGGATTTAAGCAGCTTGGAGGAACCCTAAAACTGATGATCGAAGATTCTTAGACAATATTATTTATTTAAAAAACTACCTATGGATTTAAAATTAAAACAAATAGTATCACAAATACGTACAATAAATCTTTTTAAATGCAATCAGTTGTCTAAAATTAAACGAAAAAGTATGACAATAGAAATAGACATAATCACACAAAGTAAGGCCACGTACCCACTGACAGGCAGCTTGCTTAGCACCTAGATCAGTGGTTCCTAACCTTTTCAATATTGTATATATCCTAGTAGGGAAGCAGACTTTACCCCCAGCGTGGGCTTGGGGGGAGAGGGTAGTGTTGCCGCCGTATCACAATCACAGTGCATAGCAAATAGTGTGATTTGAAGAAATGTTTTAAAAATTTAAGTGAAGATCGATGACGATCATTTGAAATGAACCATAGAATAGCTGTTTTATTATGTTCGCAACCAGCCGCACTGCGCCCTTGGCGCCTTCGTTAGTCGCTACACGCTAGGTTACTCGCTAGGCTCGAGACGCCAAGCAAGCCACCTGTCAGTGCGTACGTTCCTAATTGCAGATCTTATCAACATTTACACAGCGTTTAATCCATAATTCAACCCCTCTATCACAGTATATATATATAAGTTTTTTTCAAAAACTTACATATATATAAATACTGTGTCTTTATGGTCATTATAACCTATATTATAACTCAAAAAAATGACACCACACACTGACCCTTACGACATTTACACCTAATCATGGGTAAACAAATTTTACAATCGACAATTTACACTTACTACTTTTTCTACATTACCTTCATAAGAACATGTGGTATTTCTTACATATAAATAACAAACAACATATCATCTGCTACTTAAATTATTTCTGCATAATTAAGTATAGGTACCTACATATAACAATTATTTTAATACCATTTCTAATGATAACAGAGTTTCATCTGAATTTAAACCAATTAATACTTAAGTAGGTATTTTATTAATAATTTACAAACCAAAATTTACGTATCGGCCTTGACTTTAGAAATACTTAAGTACTTAAAGAAACTGCAAATGCAGTAAGTAATCAAAGTGAGGAAAGAAACATTCTTCAGTAGTTCAAAAACTGTTAAAATAGTAAATATTGCACATGAAAAGATCACAATCCATTTTTTTTAAATATCGCTGTTTTTTTTTCAAAATAATGAGATTCAAAAGTCAATATGTTACTCATAAACCAGCTCAAATTTAAAGAAAGGAAACAACCACGTCCTCTTGTCTCTAATATTTTTAAACAACTCGACGGCCGCACCGAATAACGTGCGCAAGTGATAAAGGCAAAGGCAATTTTAAATATCTCAAAGCAGTTATAAAATATTGATATACAATGTATGACAAAGTCAAAGATAAAAAAATTAAAGTATGGGGACTAGTAGTGCTGCGGTAGCACTGCTGCTTGCTGCCGAGATCGGAATCATACCTTTACACTACTTATGGAAGTGATTTTTTTTATATTTTCGGTATGATTATCTTTGCACATTTTCTACACATAAGCTAATGATCTTCATTACGCTTTTGCATTTTTATTATGGTTTAAACTTATTTATGTCTAGAATGTAAATAGTTCTTACGGTATCGTCTTGCTATGAGATCTTTTTTTGTACTTGTAAATAAAATCAAACGCCTTATAAAATTACCTATATTTTTATGTCTTTCAAATCTAAAGATACATTTTATCAGAGGAATCTTAAAAATCTTAAAAAGTCACTAGGATTTAAAACAAAACAACTACAGTTTTCATGTTCATTTCATCAAAGCCTGAAATCCTGAGGGAGATCGAGAGTTTCTATGGGCAGTTATATTCCACGCAGACACTCGTCGCCCCAGTGCTTGAATCCGCTTGAAAGGGCCAACCGACCAATTTCTCCAAAATTTACTTTTTTATTTCAAACTACAGCAACTCTGATTACACGCTAAACAATAAAATTATTTTAATTTTATTTGGATGTAACTTAAATACAGCATGTTTCTAATTCGGAAAAGATTATTAAAAATTTCTAATAATATCAATAATTAACTTATAAAAATGTCTCCTGTAAAATTTGCTCAATGGTCAATTGGCCATTCAAGCACTAAACAGGTCCTATTAAAAGCAAGGCTAAAGCCCTAGAGCCAAGCTAACCCGACACTATACCGAAGATATACCGGACGTCAGCCTAAACGAGATTATTACCTATGGCTCTCAAACAGCTGAAAAACAACAAAGCGTCGGGTGAAGACGGAATCTCTACAGAACTTCTGAGGGCGTGCGGTAAGCCAATACTTAAAGTCCTCCAAAAACTCTTCAATTCCGTCATCGTCGAGGGCAGAACACTGAAGGCATGGAACATAAGTAAGGTGATTCTGTTCTTCAAAAGGTCTCTCTTAAAGAACTACAGACCCATCTCACTTCTGAGTTATGTTTATAAGTTGTTTTTGAGAGTCCTTACGAATCATCTCGCTCACAGGTTTGACAACTTCCAATCTCCCGAACAAGCCGGGATTCAAAAAAGCTTTAGCAACATAGACCACATCCATACGCTGCGGCAGGTTATACAGAAGATCGAGGAGTATAATCTGCCACTTTGCTTGGCGTTCGTGGACTATGAGAAAGCCTTTGATTCAGTACAGACCTGGGCGGTGCTGCAGTCTCTCCGGAGGTGCCAAATGGACTACAGTTATATCGAGGTGCTAAGGTACTTGCCATGTTGATCCGAGTACAGAACCAGAACACAAATTCCATCCAACTGCAGCGAGGTGTGAGGCAGGGAGACGTTATTTCTGCGAAACTGTACACAGCTGCGTTGATAGATATATCTTTAAACTCTTGGATTGAAAAGGACTCGGCATCAACATTAATGACTAGTACCTAACACACCTTCGTTTTGCCGATGACATAGTTCATATGGCTGAGACCTTGGAAGACCTGAACACATGCTCGAAGATCTCCGTAGTGCTTCCCAAAGAGTGGGTCTTAGGGTTGACATGGATAATACGAAAATCATGTTGAATTTCCATGTTGTACCCGCTCCGATTCATGTTGGGAACACTACACTCGAAGATGTTGACCATTACGTATACCTAAGACATGCAGTCCAGTTAGGTAAGTAAGTCCAACTTCGGGAAAGAGATCTCTCGTCGAATCCAACTCGGATGGGCAGCATTCGGGAAGCTTCGAAAAATCTTCGCGTCCGACTTACCTCGTATCTCAAGGCGAAAATCAATGACCAGTGTGTGTTAGCAGTAAGGACTTACGACAGTGAAACGTGTCGCTAACTATGGGTGTTATAAAAGGCTCAAGATCACCCAGCGTGCAATGGAGAGAGCCTTGCTAGGCGTTTCCCTGCGTGATCGAATTCGAAATGAGGAGATCCGTAGATGAACTAAAATATAACCGATATCACTCGAAGGATGACACATCTAAAGTGGCAGTGGGCGGGACACGGTGGACCGACGATCTAGCGAAAATCGCGGTGCGCCGCTGGATGCCGGCAGCGCAGGACCGATCGTCGTGGAGATCCTTGGGGGAGGCCTATACCCAGCAGTGGGTGTCATTCAGCTGTTATGATGATGATGATTATCTTTACTTGTTCCAACATTCTCCTAAAACGAGTTACTGCAGCTGATGATTTCTTCATTTTTCTAAGTACCAGCATAAACTAGTGCACTCTCTTCGCACATCATCATACGACTGACTGCAATGTTAATCGCAAACGAAAACGATAATTCTCTACAACAAACAGATAAGTGACTATAATTTTGAAAATACTTGGCTAAAAAAATGCAAAAAAAATAAGATGATACAGAAGGATATTTAATATGAAATAACGCTAAAAAAAATTTTTTTGGGACAGAGTTCTTGCACTTTTATTCGGTGCGGCCGAGGAACTGTTCTATTCAAAACATTACATTATTAGTTGACTAATGGACCACCCCCACTTTGTAAAAGCAAAATCGATGACGATCATAAATATTTTGTCTGTTAATATGATCTCAGCTATCCTCCCCCCCACTTTTAACCTTCGGTCTCTCAATATTAAAGTAATAAAGAAAATAAGTCTATAAATTATTCTATATTTTCGATATTGCAACGTAGTGGACGTTTTGAGCGTATATGAAATTAGGGATGCCTTCAATGCTCTCCCGTTCATGTTTTAATTCAACTGACCTCTTTTTTTACTATAGCGTACGATGGGGTGGATGATGCTGATGTCCTCATCGTGTTTATGTGAATTTCTTTTGGTGTTAACCCCGCTAACTCTTTCTTATGCTACGGCTCTACTTGCGTCTTAACGCGTAACCTAACACTTTAATCTAAGCGTTACGTAGTTGTGGCCAACACTTTGACGTGTTAATTTACAAACAACAGAACTAAATATATTTAATGCCTTAGCTAAGGCGTAGTTGGACATTACCGTATGTACGTAGTGGAGCAGTAGCATTAAGAAGATATCTTTATACCTTTACAGACTTTTCATCCCGGCTAAAGGTTCCCTAGGGATTTTACGAATGTCCACGCGGATGAAATCGCGTGCGGAAGCTTGTTATGTTATTTTATGCTAAGACTATATGAGTAATAAAAAAAATGTAATAGTGACGCCAGTGGGCAGCTACATGACCTACATTTTTAATTCTCCAAATAAGCATATTTATAATAGCGGTTTTTATTTGCGTATGAGTGAATTCTCTGGCAATGGAATTTCCGATAATAAGCTCTTGATTCCTCTCTCCGCAAATTACAGAGCGGATATTAATGAAAAGTAGGTCAACAACCTTATTTAAATTAAGTACTGAAATCGTGGAAATGTTAACTTCAAATTGTATTGTAAAGTAACCTACCTAATTATCGAAGCAGCAGCCCAATCGAGGAATGTCCTTCTTATTTACCCAAATAATACTAATATTATAAATGCGAAAGTAACTCTGTCTGTTAAGTTTTCACGCCTAAATCGCTGGACCGATTTTGACGAAATTAGGTACGGATATAGATGGGACTTTGGGGAAGGACATAGGGTACTTTATATCCCACAGTTGGGCACGGGTCTCCGCCCGCACGATATAACCCACAGAACAAAGAAAAAATTTGCAACGTGGGCGAAGCTGCGAGCGGAAGGCTAGTTTTCTTTAATTTTCGATAAACATGTTGGTCTGAATTCTCGGTTCTTTTTATAACAGGCTTACGCGTTAGAACAGCGACGTGGCGTGGCCTACTTCGTAATATCTTTCGATAATTTTATTATCGGATTTTATTTAAGACACTAATACGTATCTATTACGTACGACTCACGATTTAGATAGACACATACCTTATCCACTTTAATAATGAATATCTAAAAGTTTTGTTTTTTGCAGAATTTCTATTTTAATATTTCACAATCAGACATATCTTGACTACTGAAACAATAAAAATGAATATAAGTACATAAAAAAAATATTCCTAATGCATACCTAATATTTCGATTCATGTGCAATTTCTCTTTGTAAGTACCCATCTAAAGGCCTTTTAAGTAACAAAAACAGTTTCACATATTATTTCGGTCAAAATCCCAAGGCTAAATAACATCTACAACGCACGACAAACTAAATAACGCTCTATACCGAAATGCATTACAACTGCAAGTAACAAATTAATCTAACAAGTCATAATATAGTAAGCACAGCCATGTATTTGAGAGGGATGTGAACACACAGGCAGGTCGTGTCGGTAAATG
This sequence comes from Agriphila geniculea, assembly GCA_943789525.1. Classification (NCBI taxonomy): domain Eukaryota; kingdom Metazoa; phylum Arthropoda; class Insecta; order Lepidoptera; family Crambidae; genus Agriphila; species Agriphila geniculea. The sequence goes on along the minus strand of OX038870.1, from coordinate 15,489,189 downwards.
CCTTACAGCTTATACATGTCACCCACTATACACAAATTATGAGCATCTCGTCAAAATAAATCTATATACAAAATAACAAATCCTAATTAAGTGTCCGCACGCTTGCTTGAAGCCGAACGAAACAATAAGAAAACAAAATGTGCGCTTAAAACTATAACACTACTTAAACGTATTGCATCCATCTATTTAGAATATTTTGTTCCAAGGAAAACATGTAAGTACGTTAATGCTAAATAGATAATTTAGATAATAATGTTTAAGGCAATGTTCTTAAAAATAGTCAAGAATATCTTAACCGATATCGTTCTGTAAAAACTAAGTTTAACCGATTTTAAAATGATATGGTTTTATTGCACGATGCAATCTAATTGTTCAATAACGAACATAGAGATTTAATTATTGTCCGAAAATGCATATAAGTAGGAAAGCTAAAAAATTAAGTAGTTATTATTATTTCGAACAGCAATCACGTCTGTATGCAGTTTTTCATTTTCTAATTGATCTATCATATCGATCTCTTTGAACAATAGAATAGCATAAAGACCGAATATCTTAATAACTTCAATCGTTTACTATTCGATATTAATATTAATCCTGCTATTTAATTTATTCTAAAACATATAAAATTACAAAATGATAAAGTTTGCACTTTTTATTATAAAACGATAAAACTACTTAGCTTCGGCAACACCACTACTTACAACCATAATATATAGAGCATTTTATCTACGTCTCTATAATATACCATTCATTTCATAAATCTATGTAAGGTATTTCTTCCCGTGATGCCAGCAGCCTTTAGAGCCATCGTCGCCAAGCTCAGTCGTCGTTGTCCATACCTATGAGCTCCGCCTGAAGGCGCCCCTTGGTGCGGCAGCACGCGGTCAGGCACAGAATGCGCAGCGCTAGCCGAAACTGCGGACTCAATGAAATCAAAATGACGATCTTCCAGAACGAGTTGAGAATGCCCAGCCAGACTACACCAAAATGTAGCATCGGTATTTTTAGTTCCTGGTCCGTGATATACTCGTACAACCTAACGCCGGCGTATGGCGTCCAACTCAGCCAGAAAGCAGTCACGAGAATGAAACTCATCCAGTGGCTGGGGTTCGCTAGGTTCTCAGCCAGAGCCGTGGCGTACTCTTTATCGTGAATGGGTACGCCGCTGTTCAGCTTACGCTTCATAGAGAATATGTAAAAGTAGTTGTACACGATAGAGATGAGGCTCGGGCCGAGAACGAGAATCCCTAGAGTGGCCGTGTACGCGTAAGTTGTACCCCAATCGAGCATGCAAATAAAAGTTTCCTTGTCAAAATTTGCATCTTTTTTGTATCCGAGAAGGGGTGGGCAGCACAACATAGCGGCAGAAATCCAAGTGAACACCATCCAACATTGACTTCTAGTGCGCGTTTGTACCTGACAGGCAAAACGGACATATGCGTTTTCAACTGTACTATGTAGAAAAGTATAAGTGAGAGTGCATATCAAATCTATAATTTTTAGATCTAAAATCTTTATCGAATATTTCATTCAATATTCATCTCTAAAAATGTAGCAAAAGAAAACTCTCGAATAAAAAGCGTCAAATCGAAATCATTAAACAAGCTTTTATATTGCAATTTTATTATTTATAATAATTGATAATAATAATTATTAATGATTAGTGCTTTAGCTATTCCTATATCGGTGCCAAATAAAAATTTAAATCTAACTGAAATCGTAAAATAAAATCGGTTATAGCATAATGGAAAAGAAAATTCGCTACAAGTGCATGTGCAAGGAATAATCAAAAAAGATAGCTACCGTCGCACTAACCGTCTCATAACGGAGAGGTTTCCGGACGGCGAGATATCTGTCGACGGATATCCACATGAAGGTGTAGACACTGACGGACCACAGCGTGACCTCGATGTAGCCGGCCAGCCGGCACATGAGGTCGCCGAACATCCAGCGGCCCGTGAGAGCGGGCCACACCGACAGTGGCACCACTAACACACCACACAGAAGGTCGGCCACCGCCAGTGACAATAAGTAGTAATTGATCACTTCGTTTGATAAACCTGAAACCAAAGAGGTCCACTTAGAAAAAACACTTCTTAGAACTGAGTAAAGTTTCAAAATGCCTAACTAAGCAGACTCGCTTAGGTTTCATATAAATATGGAAGGTTTTATTGGCATGAGTGCAAAGCGGTCCTCAAGTTGAGGTGTGCCGATATGAATTTTGCATTTCAGCGTTTTTAGGTCTGTTAATATTAATATCATAGAATAAACAAGATAATACTTCAAAAGGGCTAAGTATTCAATTTAGATCAGTTTTGGCAAAAGGTAGGTGATATCTAAAGGCTACCGTGAACGTAACCCTTCACCATATTATCATCATGCAAAATCTAGGGAATTCATTTATGGGGAAAGGCATAGCTTATATTAATAAAGTGCCACAAAAAGTGATTGATCTTCCTTTGGATGAATTTAAAAACCATGTTAATAAGACGCTCATGGGTAAAGGTTATTTATTATATTCGATCTTTCAGATAATCGTCTAGGTACTTATCTAGAATCGTCTAGATAATCGTATCTGAGAGATCGAAATGCCTGAAAATGATGTAACACATAACTTGCTAGTATAAGTACTTTGTTTCCAATAATTATGTTGTACTGTATTTGGTAACGATGTAAATATCGTTACTTATTCCTGTTAAAGCTGATAAGTTTCTTGCGGCCGTTCTTCTTGTCAGTTAAAAATGTCTGTAACGGGAGGTAAGAAAATTTAAACGATTCAAAAGTGCTTAAAATGTAGTTTATTTGAATATAGACATTTTGACTTTGACTTTGACACAGGCACTTGATATCGACAAATTAACAGTTGTTAGTTATATAATAGTAGATTATACACCAAGGGGATAAAGCACTGTTTTATGTCACGGGCGCTACATTGAATCCTGAACGTAACGAAGGACTCCAAATTTAACTCCCGAGCGCAGCGAGGGTGTTATAAGTTAATTCCCGAGCAAAGCGAGGGAATTAAGATTGAGTCCTGAGTGCAGTGAAGGATTCAAGCGCCCAAGAATAAAACAGCTTTATCCCGGTGGTGTATACTCTACTTTTCTCACTTTATGCGAGACAATAAAAAACCAGGCTTAGTAGATAGTTAGAATCCGCGATTAACTCACGTTTGGCTGAGCCGATTTTTCTACCTAAATAATATACCTACACTACCTAACACAAAAGGTACCTACACTAAAAATAAAAAAAAATAAAAATTGTTTAAAAAAACAAAAAACCGACTTCAAAAAACCTACCTCTAAAAAGCAAGAAATAATATTCGTAATAATAAAAACACGTCTATTGAAGTCGGGTGGGGCTTTTAGAATTAAAAAAAAAAGTTGTCCTCCAGCCCCACCCGACTTCAAAAGACGGTTTTTATTAAAATTTATATGCGTATTGGTGATTTGAATATTATTTATTGCTTTTTAATATTGAATCTGTTTTTGTTTTTAATTTTAGGTTTTTTGAAGGCGGTTTTTCTTTTTTTTATTCATCATAAGCTTAATAAAATAGCGTTTTTAAATTGCTGCCATTTAACAGAGTTTTTATAAGGAAGTTTCCATATTTTTAATTTTATTTACAAACCATCACATTAAGGTTGCAATGAAACCCAGTATTTTTTTTCAAATATCTCTGAAAATGACGCATTTATTGAACTTTTCCCTTTCGTTAAAAAAATAATGGCGTGACGTCATGCCTACTGATTTTACTGAGAAACCGTGAACTTCCACGGCAAGGCCCTGCTCGCTTTTGTTTGTTAGTATAGCAGAGCAGCCACATTAAGAGTTTTTCCCTCGATTTTGGATAAAATAGGGAAAAAAGCTTGCAATGTGTTCGCCAATTGAAATGGTAGCTACTTATAGTATGTCCTATTTCTCCTGCCACCGAAACTCTTTCGCCTTGTCAAGGAGAGGTATGCGGAAGTATGCGGAATTGACTACCAACCTTCACTAGTTGGAGAGGCACCATAGGAAGTTTTGCTACCAATAGGAGAGTTCCGGTAGGAGCTAGAGGAAACGGATCACCGTATTCTCGAGGTGGTTCGAATAATATGCTATAATCCACCTCGCATCACAACTCTTTGGTCACAACAACCAAATGGTCACAGTCACACCTATCCGAAGGCTCGGCTCGTTTCAGTGACAGATACTGATTTTTAAATTTGAGATTTTTGCATTTACAATGCTATTTTTAAACAATACTAAATAATATACTAGAAAAAACACGACTCGCACCAGATCAATACTCAGACGGGAATCGAACCCGCGACCTTTGGATATCCGGTCCAATGCTCTGACCGCTGAGCTACCGAGTCACTAGTGACATCGTCGAATTTTTCCTAGTACATCCTAAACTCTTACGCTGTAAGCCAGCGTTATTTCACCAATGTGAGGAATTACCACGACATTCAATTGAAATATCTTTCCAGATATTTTAACAATTGATTAAGATGAAATAGCTATATAATTTTTAAATTTGAGATTTTTGCATTTACAATGCTATTTTTAAACAATACTAAATAATATACTAGAAAAAACACGACTCGCACCAGATCAATACTCAGACGGGAATCGAACCCGCGACCTTTGGATATCCGGTCTTTGGACCTTTGGATATACTGATTGTCAAAAATCTACTCCGAAAATACAAAAATAAAAGAATTGCTAAAATCCAACTAAAATCCTATGAGGTGACAAACATAAAAAAAAACTGAGGACCTCCTCCTTTTTTTCGGTTTAGTCGTTTAGTTTTTAGTTTATGCCAATTAAAAATAACGCTAGCTGATGAGTTCTACCGTTTGTATTTGGAATAGTACTTTTTCGGGAAGTATTGAACCGACCACCACGTTAATGTAGAACGCTCCGCATTCTTTAAATGAAATCATAACCTAGAATGTTTCAACCATCCTCGAAAATGTAAATTGCAAACATGAATTTCGTTGTACTATTAATATTAATTGCATAACGATCCAATTATAGTAAAATTAATTTGCGAGGTTTCATCAATATTCAATTTATCAATCCTACTGAATGAAAAGCGATTACCGAATGTAATTAAACTATTGTACACATTATTGGGAAAATTGATAATGTTAATAAAATCGAATTAAAGTCTGTAATAAAATACTAAGGCTCATTATAGCAATTTGATTGTAACGTGGGTGAAAAGTTATTTTTGTATCCCTCGGGAACAGTAGGTACTCGTTTTTTGGCAAAATTTCATGAAATTTCATATTTATTACTTAAATTCTTAGTTTAAGCTAAAAAAACTTGCTCTAAAGTTAAGTAATTCTTTTTCCTATACTTACGAGTTTAACACCTAACAACCTAATACCTACGCATTTACGTATTTTACTCCGCACATCCGCACACAAAATACGTGTTATTACTAAATTAATATCATTCGAAATGAATTTCTAACTAAAGTACCTAGCAGTGGCGAGGGGTGAAATAAGGCGAGTGTAAGCCGTTCTACAAAAATGTTATGTTCTGCATAGTGGATCGGTGGGGTGGGATTTTTAAAAAGGTATGAGCCGATGGAAATCGGCTTGTATAGACCCTCCGCCACTGGTACCTAGTGAAGGTTGTGAAGGTGTTTAAATTAATGTATTAACTGATTGGTTTTAAATTTGTTTTGCATTGCAATAACACTTTAGTCCAGCGGTTGCCAACCTTTTACCCTGTGCGTCCCACCCAACGGTATGCTAAATATTCTATTTTATGTTGAATGTTTTCCATTGAGTTTCGTAGAATTACGGTTTGCGCATACTCTTCTATGCAGAATCTTGTTCCTATTTTTAAAACTGATCACTGTTTTGCAACCATGTCAAACATTCGGTCTTTTACACATTTGACTACGGCTCGATACAATACAATACAATTTTAAAAATATTCTCCTGATCTGGCCCGCTAACAAGTCTCAATAATATTTAACTTAAAAATGCTTGTAATATGGTCATTATTTTGACAACCTTCTTTGAACAAAGTCGAAGTTGCCGCGGTCCTCCGATGGTGACGCAACAAAGTTGTATGGGATTTCATTATTGTAGAGTTTTAGCCACCAGCAATTTCCTTTGAGAATCCATTACTGTCGAGTTTTCAAACATAGGTGAAAAATAGTGTACATTGTGGAAAAAATATAGAAACCTACTGAAATTAAAAATATTTTTACAGATAGTTCTACAAATTTTTGACATATTTCTGCACAAATTTCGCACATATTCTGCACTAATTTTGCACAAATTCTGCAAAATTTGTACACTAATTCGGCACAATTTTTGCGCATATTCTGCAAAAAAAATTAAAAAAGAATTAGTGTACAAATTTTGCCGAATTTGTGGAGATATTGTATATTGTAAATTCTCCACGTTTCAGGTTTCTGAGATAATTGCATTGTTGTTTTTTTTTTTCGAAATTAGGTTATAAGTACCCACTATACAGTACACAATGACTGCACTGCTGGCCACGTTATGATGACCTCGAGCTAAGCTTAACTACGCTCTCGGCCTTCAAGCTTGGTCATCATTGCAGCCCTTGCTGTCCGCGCTATAAAGGCCTCGACCTCCGACCTCGGCCTTTATTCCAGCTTGTCCATGCGCGGGCTGCAATGCTGACCGCGCTGTGATGACCTGGACCTGCGCTAAGCTCCGCTCTCGGCCACCATCATCACTGCCAGCAACGCAGTCATTATATACCGCGGCAGTAATGTACTATAAATTCAAAAAGTAACACTATGCCATGCAATGAGTTTTATTGCTATTTAACGTTAGGTTTTGCGGACCACTGATTCTGCGTTCAATATGCATTTGGTCCACCAATGATTTCGAGTTTGACATGGCTGCTGTTAGAAATAATTAACAGGAAATCGACTACAATTTCATTATTATAATAATAAGGCGCGGCGTACTGTCCAAAAGAAGACATATACATAAATATATATATATATATATATATATACATAAATAGACATATAGATAAATTCCCCGTAGTCACACCGGTGTAGTAAAACGGTGTGACCACGGGTCGGTCGTTATTAGTAATTAGGCGGGCGTTCAATGGAGCCTATTTGCGATTGACTGTTCACACAATTTGCGATGGACTCTCTATAGTCAGACATTGACATAGTGATGTACGGAGTAGGTACTGTAACAGTTCAAAATTGAACATGTTTCTTTTATCTCAAATATTGATCCGGAAGCGGGCAAAATACAACCTTTGAGTATCCCAGTAATGCAGGGGTCAGGTTTCATGATTTCTGTAGGTCTTATTCTTTGTCGGTTACCTTCTTTATCACATTCCAGAGGGTCCACAATTTATGGCTAGTTAGAGGTCTGTAAAAATACAAAAAATCCAGGGTTGGAAAAATAGTTGTAAACACAAATAAGTAAAGTTATGCGATTAATCAAATAATAAATTCATTGAATAACTTACCATGAAGAGGGTGGTTATTCTCATTTTACTAAAAGAATGGTTGTTTATGCAATTTGTGAGGTTATATTGCATTTCATCCTGCATTCAAAATATAGTTGCACTGATGATAGAACGATGTTCTTATAACACAAATCCGTTGTTCATATGCACTTTATAAGCTTATGATTGCAATATGCAAATTCAACATTGACAAAATATCCGTATTTCTATATAAAAAACAGATAATTTTATGGTAATTCAATAACTTGAAAATATGTTTCAACAATAATAAACAGATCGTCTGACACTTGGTATAGACAAATGTATTTGACATTTGGTGGACGTTTTTGGAACTAAAAACTGACATTCCATCGAGAAAGTCTACTCTATAAAAAAAAAGAAATAATCTTTGGAAATTTATACCATTAATAAATTAAGAGAAAAGAGACGAATGATTATAAAATTACAAAATAAATAAATGATAATTAAAGTTAATCACTGTTTAGGTAGAATAACATTTAAAATTTGGAAAAATGGAAGTTTTGTAAGCATACTTGCTAGAGCAAATAAATGTGTGTGATACCAATGTGTAACGGAACGCAAATCTTTTGGTTAAGTTCTGGATTATAGATAAAGTAAAATCAGTTTAATATTAAAAGTAAAGAAAGAATATGAATGATTATATTTGTAATAAGAAAATAATTAAATCAGAACAATAACTAGTAAAAAGTTGTAAGAAAATTGGACAAAAAAATATATATATGGAAAAACGGAACGTTCTACATTCTCTTTGTCCATAAACAAGAGATGAAGGGAGAGGTTCGTGGTAGCCAATCGTAAGCTTGCAAAGCGTTTTGTGACCATAAAAGGAGATGAATTGAGTTGGTGTTTAGCCAATCGTAACGCGTGAATCTGGGGGGAGTTAACTTTAGAGTCAGCAAATAATAGCTCAGAATGGTGGCGCCAAGATTTAAAAAAATGATACCAGTATAAAATCATAAAATACCCGTAGTAATGAAATTATATGAAAAAAAAATAAGTTGGCCAGTAACGAAACGTTCTTTGGCAAATAGAATAAATAAATGGGTGGCGCAAAGAGTAATTAACATTATGAATAGAGTCATGCATCAATCGTAAATAATAAAAGTAGGCTGATAGCGGATTTATTGATTATAAGGGGTCTTCTTTGAAGGTTAACGAAATTGATTAGACCAAAAGATTTATTCAAACATACAGGAAAGATTAAATTGCTTGTGTCATATAATATATATTTACTTGAGGATCTTTGTAAACTCTAGATTAAACAAAATTAATTATTAAGTACGGAGGTAATTACTAATCTTTGTATTCGTAAAATGTTCACGTAATTTAAATATTTGAGGGTGATTGTCAAAAAAAGAACATATATATTTATTTATTTAAAGTATCTTACAGGTACTTAGGGGGACTAAATGCACTAGGCAATTTTTGTAAGTCAATTAGTGGAAAATTTCCCAGCATTTTGGGGAAATAGATTGTGACAGGGCACATTAAGGATACAAACAATAGAATACTAGGAATTATGTGTAGCTAGGGGACGCTTTGAAAAATAATGGGTGGGGGTTAGGTTATAAAAGCTTCGACGAGCTTATTCTCGCTCTCATTTTTCCACCTGCCGAGAAGAAGACGAATCTCTGCCTCCCCTCTGTAAGAAGCGCCATAGAACAAGTTCTTTTTATACTCAAGCACATATGAAGAAGTCAGCAAATTAGTGAATTTAGGAAAGTCCATTGTTTAGGCCTTGCAATCGGGGCAAGTTTTCTTTGGGGAAATATTTCAAACAGGGTTTTAAAATGGTAAAAATTAAGCCTTGACTGAAATATATAATTCTATTTGCAAAGGTTACATCAAAATTAACGCTAGCTGTTCCAAGTAAATTCCAGAATTAGTAAAATCAGATTAAATTAATATCAATTTAAATGAAATAAAATGTGGGAAGGGAGATTCTATTTAGAATAATTACTAGAAGATTTGTGTCATATTGGGGCGATCCGTAATGGACTTTCTGGGGGGGGCAATGAGGTAACTAAGAGCTTATGAATGTGACTTCATAAGCGGGCATCAACTCGTTGATTGCCTAGTTAAGTCACATAGTGTAATCATGTGTGACGTGGCTGATGACAGACGTCGTAGAAGTGAGGTCGTTAGAATGTAATTCTGGTCCTTGGTCAAGTCCTTAAGTACATGATTATGCTATACCTCATGCTAGGGACCGAAGATGGCTCCTTCCCATCCATCTTCGGCACGGTCAAGCACTAGGTGGTCAGGGAGTATTGCTTGCTCAAACTGTCCAGGTAACGGGGCTTCGGATGACGAGGTAAGCGTCACACAATTTGCATAGGAAGTTCTCATTTAGTCTGGGTTAGGCAGGTAAAATCTTGTAGGATAGATGAAGGTTAGTATCGCGAAGGTTAAGTAGGCATCACAAAAATTGGGTGGGTTTTTGTGATGAAAGGTGGTTCGAGTTGACTGTTAATAGAGCGAAATAGGTGTGCAAACGGTTAGGCGACAATGTTGAAGAAACGATAATATGATTAGGTAGGTCAAAACCTAGGCAAGAACATATTTTATATAGGAGAACGACTTTTGGAAATTTCTAAACAGAAAAGTGTAGCATATAGGGTTTCGACGACAAAAGGCTGGTTTAGACGTCGCGAGCTGGCTAGGGGTAACGATTAGGCGTGATTCGACAAAATGGCCGAAATATTTTGTAGTTAGGAAAAATGCAATTCGGAGCGCACAAAATGGCTGCCGTAACTTGAGCTAGAAATAGGTATTTTTATGTAAGAATTAAATGTTAAATTTGTCATGGACGAAATGGACGCTTGGTTTTCAAAATGGCGGATCAAAGATAATCACCTAAATAAAGAAAATCATGATTTTAGATCTCTCAGATAGGGATATTATCGGCAGACCAATGGATCTACTAAGATATTTTAGCAAATCCATGATACTATTTAATTCTCAGTAAACCTTTTAAAATATCTGCAGTGTTGTGTTGAGTTTTGGTTGTACAAAATGGCGTCGATTGTGAAAATCAAGTGAGTGTTAATTAATTATTTTTATGCTTAAAGCCAGCCAAGTAAACGATTTAATAAATCAGTAAATTACTAAAGTATGATAAAAGTAAATTTCTGAATTGGGTTGGTCATATGAACCACCAGATTTGAAATCAAGTAATCACAAGTGTCGTGTGAAGCCGCATTAATAGTGATTTATTTTGTCTTTGTGATAACTCAGCTATTTAATAATTTGTGAAGTGAAATAAATCTTTGGTCGTTAGGAAGGGCCGGTATGTATGATTTCTCCCAGGTTGATTCGTGGAGATCATATAAAAACCACTAAGATGAAATTTTATTTTACAAGTGACGAAGTGGCTGGAAGAAAATGTCATTAAATTCTTACCACTAACAGTACCGTTATAATATAGTGAATACAGGCGAAAATACTTGTTTTTGGAGCTCAGTTGATGCGTCGACACAGGTGCGATCTGGAGGTTTTCTGATCATTTCAATTTGGAAGAAACTAACATCAAATTGTTTCCATCTTAAAACAAATCCTTCGATGCCATTTTAACAACACAGCGTCGAAGTATTTTAGCTAAACTTAGAATTTGCGAAAGTAAAGTGTAGGAGGGTTATTTATTGCTTAGTACATACATCTTGTCCCTTTTTCTAACAAATCTTTCCTTCAGAACAAAAAAGATTTACCAATTCCCATAATTTTGTCATGGATTGTAAGATTGAATTCGTGAGACATAAAGTAAGTCAACTTTAGAATTGGTTCAATATATGAAAAAAAATAACTTAAATTTAATTTTATATCAGCCATCACATTGAAAAAGAAATATTTCAATTGTGAAAATTTGGTAAATCGCTTGAAAGCATTTTGCTTTGTCCTCTTTTTAGTTGGAAATAATACAAACTAACATAGACTATGGACTTTAATATATTTAATACATAATAAAGCTTGTAAGAAAGTAACTGGCTGTTCCGGGAGAAGGTTGTCCCAGTCCGGTGTCGAGACCTATCGTGATGGCGGGGTGGTGCCATCACCATTAGCCGGAAAAACACACTGGTTACTTTCTACCATAAATATAAACTCATTAAACTTGAAGATAGGTAACGAACTAATATACTATCCGATGGCAATAAATGATCTTCCACAACTGATTAATTATTCGACTGATATAACATTTGATACTTACTCATACTCACAATGAAACTGTAGTGTTGTTCTTATATCTTCTGCTTAACTCTTATAACATCCGCATATCAAGTTAAAGTATAGCAATAATAGTATCCCATAAAAGTAGGAAATTAAGTTCCATAATAGAAATTTTGGTACTGGGTTTTACGCTATAATAGGAAATCATGAGTGGAATTCTGTCGGAATAAACCACTAGTATTAACTATTTATTGATAATCTTATTCTGAAGCTAGGTAAATGACTATTCTCTTTAGGGGTCGTTCAATCCAGCGTATAATGTAGTAATGAATAATAGTACAAGTTAAGCATAACCACAGAAATGAAAGCAATTAATATTCGGCATCGGTAAAAGGTCCTTTATAGCTAATTCTTTAGAAATCACACAGTTCGCATCGCACTTACCCTTTATCACTTATAGCAACCAATTGCACATCTTCATTTGGTTCCTAATTAATTATTAACTATCATCTTGGTAGTAGGGTTAGTATAGTTCACATTTTTGCTAGCAGTAGGTATAGAGCTGGCAGGTATAGCGTCCCTTATAATGGAGTAGGCATTTATTTCAGCTGATAAGCAAACAAAGATACTTCCCAAAGTTAAGAGAATAGTATAGGGTTCAGGTTGGTTAATGTAGAAAAATAATTTTATAACATTCTATTTTATTTAAAATCAAGCGAAGTAATTTTCATTATTTTGTAATAGATTCCTAGGTTATTAATTAACAGAGCATAGATAATTTAAATTCAGCGTGTAGAGTTAGTATTTATTAGCAATCAGACAGCAGTACTCAAGAACATGGGCCTACGCTTACAACCGGGTCCTATCGCTAGAAGTCACGAGCCCTTTCACACATACAAAAGCCAAATCAGTAGCATATTCGGTCACACCATTAGAATAGGGTTATAGGAAGTAAAACCAAGCAGAACTTAGGTCAAACATTTAATCAATTCAAAAATAGGCATTGTTAGGTTTAAAGCCGACGAGCGGTTAATCACCATAAGTAGAGATTATAGTTAGGTATGTGTTAGGTTATATAAAAGCTAGGATTAAAAGATTATCAAACAGCTTAGCAAATTGGTAGTAGGGTAGCGAGTCTTCAACTTTTAATATCACCATCTTCAATATAAAATTTCGTATATATCAATATATCATCATAACATAAGGGTAGTTACAGTACGTTGAATGTATGGTTTACTTTGTGGTCAGATTTACAAGAAAAGCGCAGGCTCTTAATAGGTCCTATACCATTAATCGAACTATTCTCACCGAAGTCAATCAGATACGTGATTTGGGGGTTGTTCTGGACTCTAAGCTTCGTTTTCACGCTCATGTAGACAACGTGGTTAAAAAAGCCTCAAAATACTTGGTTTTGAACTTAGAAACTGCAAACAATTTAAGAACCCTAAAACAAGATAATTATCTACTCTGCCTTGGTTCGCAGTAACTTAGAATACTGCAGTGTTGTGTGGAATCCATATTACGATACTTATGTAAAAAGAATTGAACGTGTTCAAAAACTATTTTTATGGCATTTGTCGTATAGTTGCAATATGGCTAAAAAGTTACCATGTTATATCGACAGACTTTGCCATTTCAACTTACTCTCATTGGAACACCGCAGAAAATTGCTGGATCACATGTTTTTATATAAATTGGTGAATAGCGTCTTTGATACTCCTGAACTTTTATTTAAAATTAATGTTCGGGCCCCATCACACCTTCCTAGATACTCTGCTTATAAACCTTTTGTAGAAAATCTTATAGGACGCGTCAGGGACGCTATTCGCCGGTGAACAGGATGATGATAGCCTACAATGGCTTGCACAAGAGTATTACTCGCATTCAGTGCGCTAAATCAAAGGGAAAAACGCTTTCGACTACTTCTGATCCCGATAAAAACGACGTTGACATTTTTCTGATTCTCTAGCTCACTTTAAGAAAAATGTCAAACTATTGGTCGACTTTGTATAATTTGTTGTATCGCATAAAAGTCAATAATAATCTTGCATATATATACATAACAATAATAATAATTTAATAATAATTTATTGATAGTTTAATTATACGATTAATATCATAAAAATACTACTCTAATATCATTTTTGTTACTATTTTTAACTTTAATTTTCTCTGAATGATTTATTTTAATTTAAAAATGTTTGATCAATTGGAATTGTATTGCATGCTTTATATATAAGTATAATATTTTTAATTTTGATTTGCTTATGTGTAACATCTATAATTAAGATTGCATTTAAAGTGTTATTCATTTTCTTTTTGCTGTGAATGATTAAATGTTAATCTTGTTGATGTTAATAAATGAATAAAATAAAAAAACGCAAATTGTAAAATGTTTTGCAAAAAAAAGACTGCAACGCTTAACGGAAACATAACCAGTAATCAACTTGTGACTGTATTGTTTGTGTGAACTCACGAATGAAGTGTATTTGCATTGTTAAGCAAATACTAGTACTTGGTAGTTCAACGCTATTAGGCACCAACTTAAATTAAAAATATTTCCTTACTTATAATATTATAAATACGAAAGTCTGTTTGTTTGTTTATTAGTTTGTTTGTTACGCCTTCACGTCTTAACTACTGAACCGATTATCATATTACATACACGTTGTCAAGGGTACAGGGCTGCGTTCCGCCGTTAGTTGTTTGGTTAAAAATTAACCCGTTTGAGTTGCAACCAAACCACAGAATGATCGAGTTTTTTTTAACCCCTTTTGGTACAAAGTTCTCGTTTTCCATTTGTAATACGGATAATTTAAGCTTTCATATATACTAAAACAAATAAAAATCTGTTTTTTGAGAAGAAACCGTCATAAAAACGTAAAAAAACATAATAATGACAAAATAACAATGACATTATTTTGTAAAGATAAACGTCAGAGCGTTTTTCAACCATTGATGGTTGTTTAGTTGCTGCACCTTTGAATTATATAAGTGTATTATCTATGGCTGCACCTCGAAGGGAGCGGAACGGGTGAAACTACGTTAGTAAAATTTCACCGAGCCACGGACGGTTAGAGTGCGCACCGGAGTGAACTCGAGTGCACTCGAGCGAAGCCGCGGAACGCACCCCAGAGAAGGACATAGAGTACCTTTCATCCCGAAAAAAGGTATTGTTCCCGAGGGATAACAAGAAGCTTTTCACGCAGACGGAGTCGCGGGCGGCCGTTAGTAGTAATTAAAATTGTTTAATGAAGTCGTAACAAAATGGCTATTTCTTACGCTTAGTCTACTAGCTCATCTCGTATTCCGTAGTCTTTGTATTTATATTTCCATCCGATACTGCACGTGCTACCGTCATGTCCCTTGACAAATTGATAGAAAATCTCTGTCCATTAGTGCAAGTTAGAACCTCTAATCCCAGCCAGTGACCTAGTTCGAAACTTCCACGTATCTCGGGCGGACGTATATGTCACAGAACATTGAAAAAAAATCTTTGTTCTGTTGTATACCGTATGTGACCGATACACCCGCGCATTTACCACCCAGTAAACTGAAAATAAATGTCCATCTTGCCTCTTGATTAAAATACTAGTTCGGTACTCCTAAAATAATCTTTTAATATTGACAAAGGTACGTTTTGATAAAAGGAAAAAATCTAAATTAGAGATAGCATCCGAAATAAACTACCCTTTTGATTCAAATTTGGCATGTAACTACTCCCACAACTTTATTTTTTGCATTTTCTTAAATTTTCTTTCATTACCACAATTACTATTCAAACAAATAGACTTCTTAGTCCTTTCCAACAGGTATCAATAAAGTAATTACTAGCTGAAAGTTATATATTTATTATTTAATTTTGCTGAAGCAGCATTTAACGTGCAATTTGCAGCCCCTCTTTAAAGCGCACTATGATTAAACGCTTGGTAAATTAGATATTACCTTTTCTATTTAGTTTTTTTAGCGCACAGACAGACACACACGCACACGCGCGCGCGCACACACACACACACACACACACACACACACACACACTATTTTTCACCCACATTTAAACGTTGTTTTGTTCTCTAATTAATGACATTTTTCTAAATACTTTAAATACTCTTGGTTTATTTTAACTAACGCAAAACAAAGTGGTACTTAAAATAGTTATAATTTAAAGGCGTGAATTATAACTAACTTTATCAACAAAAACACCTAAACAGCCATTTTAAATTTTACTTTTTCTTTTAATGGCCCCTCTAAAAATGTTATTTACTACGGGTCTAGAAGTCCTACAGTTATGAAAAAAATACTATCCCAAAGCTTATACCACAGAAAAACTTAATGTATACTGTGCTTATACCACGAATCAAGAAAAAATCTTTGTATAAACTTTAATACGTCATAAGAAATTACTAAAGTCCGAACTTGTATGTTTTTTAGTTATTCTAACCTACCTCAAAAACTTATTTTAACATTATTCTAGGATACAGGGATATTGTCTAAAAAACTTTGTTTGAATTATGACCCTTACGTAACCAATACAATGCAAATTCCCGAAAATTGACATAGTTAAAAACACTCAGATTTTTTAAAAATTAAATTGAAATATTTATTTGAATACAAGTGAGTTTTAATTAGTCCATTCGAAAATTAATATTTAGTGCTTGTACATTGCCCAACAATTTATTATTTACATTTGAGGAGAATTATGTGTAGAAAACTCATTTATTTAAGTTCTATCGTTATGTCAATAGCGCTATTTGCCTTGATACACAGCGTGGAGTATTGGTTAGTGACAAGCTGTTAAAAGCATTGCTCTGCGAGCTAACCTGCATTTCAACCGAATTCATCCTTTGAGTCAACGTTGAAATAGGCGTGTCGATCGCAGACAGTTTCTGATACTAAAGGCTAGATTGATCAAACTACAACTTGTCGTACGATTGGGCTTTTCATGCACAGACGCTTGTATTCAGTTTGATCGCGTGAATTCTTATCTTCTATAAAAAGAAGGGTGACTGACATATCAACACCCAGCCCAAACCATTGGACTAGAGACTTGTAATTTTGTACATAAAGGAAAGGGGTTCAAAGTTTGTATGGAAAAAAATAGACATTTTGACTTGAAACTTCGTAATGAAGGGTGACTGACTGACTTCTCTCTTCAAAGAAACAAACACGCATTTCGTGGTTTTCCGAAACTACACCCCTTAGAGATGTTTGTTACTCAATTATCACGCAAAGACGGCTGAACAGATTTGGATTTTTGAATAATAAACATTTCTGAATAGTATTTCTATTTAGATATTTTATGTGTTGCACAGTATTAAAATAAGACAACGAATTGAGAATAAATAGTAGCAGTAAGTAGGTCTATATTCAAGTAAGTTCGAGAATCTAGGTCGATCTGGGTCAGTCAGTGTGACGAGAGCACGGAGTTTAACTGAGAAGAAAGTGTCTCACTCAAAGTCGCTAATGGAAATTGAGACTTCTATAAATAAGCATAAGCTTCTACAAATTCAATGGACTGAATGGCCTTTTTATGCCATTTCTAATTTCTCAGTTTAAAGCTCGTATTACGTACAACAATTTGTAGCAGGTTTCGTCCAATTCGTTATTTTTGCCATTGTGTAAGTATGTGATCACTGAATGTTAAGCAAAGCAGGTGCTGAGAGGTTTTTTTTTCTTTCAGAGTTCTTCGTACGTGTACGTAAAGTTTTTTTTAGTTGTTCTAATTATTAGTCTTGTCTCTCACTGATCAATCAGTAACCAGTGCAGTGAAATCTTTGTTTTTTTTATTTCAATTCATTTTTTCATCATTGTCAGCCGCATATGACGCACAATCACACTGTTGGGAATATGCACATTCTATTGATAAGGACATTGTTTTATGTAAACAACCTATACTAATAATTTAGCTGTTGGTCTTCCCAAGATTTACCAGAAGCTGTGAAAGGTACCTATTATAAAACAGTTTAAAAAAGTATAGCTACGATATAATAGTCTAAACGCTGTTGATATTCTTAATAAATAAAAATTACTTCACCAAAAATATGTATGTTCAATTCATCGCTTATTTTATTTCATCAAGCAAATGCAGGAGTTTGTCATTACCACTAACCTCCATTATTGTATAACGCAGGTCAGTGGTCATTCATTACACATTAATTGTTCTGTCAAACTGTTCTCGCTTTATGTCATCCACTGATCCGAGCTCGGTAATTAACATAGATTCATATTGAGAGCAGAAAGGACCGTTTAAAGCGAATAGCGTTTGCATTATTTAGTGTGGGCAATGATTTAAGTTGACCACCGCACTTAATATATTTATAACTCTAGTGATGACAACATTCCCATATTTCTCAAAATATTTAAATGAATAACATGTTTTTAACTTAGATTATTTATATGTCAAGATGGACAGTCGAAGTACGAACGCGTCAAAAAAATGGTCACCCAACTGTTGGGTGATGCGCTGTCAGTGTCAATTGTGCCATCATTGTTTACGTACGTGCAGCGTGAGAAAATTTTATTGTTAAAAATGAGGACTTGTGCAGTAAAAGTGTGCAGGAACTATCAAGGACGATATAAAACAATAAATAAAGTCACCTACCATCGGTAAATACCTCAATTTCGTACCAATTCATGTTTTATAAATAAAATAATTTCTAGTACAAATTTTTATTGTGTTGTCAGCTTACTCACTTAAAAGTCCCTAGTCAACTTAAAAGGCCTGGTAAAACTGGCCTCAACAAAGCCTCAGCCTTGTACCAGGTGTACTCTGACATTCAAAAACAAAAACGTTGTGGAAAAAAAAATTGTTGTTAGATCAATTTGTTATAGTACCTACTACGTTTGATTTCACGTAATATTACTACGTTATACTGCTTATTACCTACTAGCTTTAGGGATGTCGAAAGTGAAAAAATATCGATATATAGATATTTTCAAAAATATCAAAAATAATTTCGATACCGGGAAAAAATATCGATATATCGGGAATATTTTCAAGAAAATATTAACGTTTTAAATTTCTAGTGTTTTAGGTCAATCTCTAAGAACATCTGCTCTCAAAATGTACCTCCGATAAAGTTGTCTATTTACTACATAGGTATCCTTATAATAAGGATAGCTAGGTATGTTAGTATCAATTATATTTCTTACAAAGACCATAGGATAGGTAAGACACGATTTACGTAGTATTTTTCGTAGATTGTAAATAGACTCGATAGTCCTTGCTAAATTTCCCCACATTTTTAGGAAACTTTTCAACACCTGGTATCATTATGCACGCACACATAGTTGAGTAGAATGACGCGGCGCGAGTGTAGCTACGTAGCTATAACGCACACCAGCCAAAAAAAGTTGGCTCGTTTTATTTGTACGTAAAAAGCGGCAGCACTCTATGTTTTTAATGACCGTTTTTAACGAAACATTAAGTCTAAATTTCCTTTTGAACCCAGGCTAATTTTTTTACTTCTTAGCTAAAGAAAGTTTCGAAGAAATATAGAGTCCTAAATTGAGCACATCTAACGACGAATTCCTATCTAACTCACTTTTTCTTTTTCGACCCGCTAGTCACTGGAGTCACTGACGTCGAAATATCTGTAGGTTTATAGCGGTCGCTGTCGCTTTTTAGGGTTCCGTACCCAAAGGATAAAAACGGGACTCTACTACTAAGACTCCGCTGTCAGTCTGTCTGTCTGTCTGTGTATCACTCATGAACCGTGATAGCTAGACAGTTAAAATTTTCATAGCTGATGTGTTTCTGTTGCCGGTATAACATCAATTACAAAAAACAGAATAAAATAAATATTTGAGTGGGGGCTCCCATACAACAAACGTGATTATTAGCCATTTTTTGGTACGGAGTCCGACTCACACTTGGCCTTTTTTTTGGTACAGACTCTTCACACGCGGGGGGGTGCACTGAGCTAGTGCTAGGGGATTGAATAAATACCTTTGAAATTGAGGAAGGCGGCAACGATGAGGAGGTTGGAGACCACGATGGCCACCCCTATGACGGCGATGACGGCCGCCTGCGTCAGGGACTCGAAGGCGGCGAGCGGACTGTCCGCCACGCTCACCTCGCCCGCCGCGCCCGCTCCGCCGCGACCGCTCATCATTCTCGCGGGCATTTCTGAACATCAATATTTGTTTTGAGGAGAAAGAACTTGAACCACCATGTTATTTTCTAAATATTCTGATTTTACAGTCTCATTTAGTTTTAGTTAAGTCATTCAGAAATAATTGTAGCGGCGTTAAAATGTTTGTACCTACACAAACATTTTAACGCCGCTACAATTATTTCTGAATGACTTAACTAAAAACGAGATTGTATTTTCATAAAAGCAATGTAAACAACATGCCTTATTTTTTCAATAAATTGATTTAATTTTAAATGTCATTTTAAAATTAAAATTAAATGGCATGGCATTTTAAATGCCTTATTTTTTCCACTAAATCAATTGACTGAATTATTATTTATTGACTTGTCTATCACTGCCTGTATAATAAAAGACAGTGATCAGTGATGAGCAGTGTTAGCGATTGACGTAAAAATTGACAATAGCAATTGGTCGTTACCGGCGGCCCTGAGGAAAACTGCAAATCGATGTACATACAGCCGTTAAGAACGAGTGTATACTTGATTTGTGACCGAAAAAATATTTTTGACCTGCATTTATTTAAAAAAAAATCCGAGAGGATCTTTTATTTTTGTATGGTAAAAAAAATATATACGTAATATCACCTAGCCTCATGAATGTGTTAACTCAAGAAAGCAATGACGTATGTTTTTTTTTTGTTTGATTTAGAACAAGTAGTTAGAAAGTAATGATGTGATATATTTTTAGAATTGCCTTAAAAAGTCATTTTATTTGATACCACATACGGTAGGTTTCAGACCAAGAAATGTTTCTTCTCGTATGTAGGTACTAATTAGAAAATTATTTTTGGTTTCATTTATAAGGGTGTGTCCCCACTTAGGTTCGCGAACCTCGCGCTCCGCGAACCTCTGTTGCAGGTTCGCGGAGCGCAATGTGGACGCGCGGAGCGCGGAGCAGACGTCCGCGCTCCGCGCTCCGCGAACCACGCTCCGCGAACCGCGCTCCGCGCTCCGCGAACCGCGCTCCGCGAACCACGCTCCGCGCTCCGCGAACCACGCTCCGCGCTCCGCGAACCACGCTCCGCGCTCCGCGAACCATGCTCCGCGCTCCGTTCCCATGATCAAATAAGCTTTATTCATATAAACTAAATTATTAAGTACCTTTGTCTCCACAGTACTATTATTGTGTAATTAATAATGAGTGGCTAAGAAGAAGTAAAACTGTGAATAGACAATCATGCTTATGTACAGTCAGTAGCACGTCAGGTTGTACAAAGTGTCAAAAATTTTCAATTTATTTTGAACATTGTCTTCGCAATGAGGGCTTTTCAAAATGACAAAAATCTGTAGGCTCGATAGATGGCGTTGATAAAAATGTGTGTCAATGTATTTTTTTTACTAAGCTTCTCTTTCCATTAACGCCATCTGGTGTGGCAAATCGGGACCCTATTACTAAGACTCCGCTGTCCGTCTGTCTGTCTGTCGGTCTGTCTGTCTGTCTGTCACCAGGCTGTATCTCATGAACCATGATAGCTAGACAGTTGAAATTTTCACAGATGATATATTTCTGTTGCCGCCATAACAACAAATACAAAAACAGAATAAAATTAATATTTAAGGGGGGCTCCCATACAACAAACATGTTTTTTTGCCGCTTTTTAGTACGGAACACTTCGTGCGCGAGCCCGACTCGCACTTGGCCGGTTTTTTTAACTCACTCTAATGTTCGAAACGACCAAGAACTTTAAATGTCATTAATAGTACAAAGTCTTCATTTTTCATTTAAATACGAATAACTGAAACTTTCCTTTATTTTAAATCAAATAAAATCCGTTTTTTGAGGATCTACTATGATCATTTTAAAAATTAAAATTACGCTCTAATGTTTGGAACGCCGCCGTTAGAGGTTTGGTTGCACCCGGAGCGTAGGTTCGGAACGCAACCCT
Source organism: Agriphila geniculea (assembly GCA_943789525.1). NCBI lineage: Eukaryota > Metazoa > Arthropoda > Insecta > Lepidoptera > Crambidae > Agriphila > Agriphila geniculea. Next base: position 15,467,488 of record OX038870.1, on the reverse strand, counting down.
GCCGCGCTCCGCGCTCCGCGAACCGCGCTCCGCGTACCGCGCTCCGCGAACCGCGCTCCGCGTACCGCGCTCCGCGCTCCGTGCTCCGCGAACCGCGCTCCGCGAACCACGCTCCGCAGTGTGGCCAGATTAAATTTTACGAAAATAACGAAGCACCTCAAAAAATACTAAAACATACCAAGTTGCACATGGAAAATAAACCGATAAAAATACTGATTTTCAAAACAGGTTTTATTCATTTATCATCACAATGAATGTTTAAATTATATTTTAACATTCTATTCGAAGGCAAAACTAAACATATTTTCCGGATGGTTGCGCCAAGTACAATAAAACCAAAAAAAAATCACGTTCTACTTATATAACGATCCAAAGGTACTACTTAAGGGAAATTCCCGAATTAGCGAAAGAAAAACCTCAAAGATAAAGTGAAGTGTATAACAGAAAATATTTTTATTTAAACGTATTAGATGACTTGATACTATTTATAATTCTACTATGGCGGCTGCCTGTCATTTCTTATCTGTAACTTAGAGTCTGTACGGAACTTTTTTGTTTGTGGGCCGATTTCGATGAAACTCGGTTTTGGGTACTATTTCGACAACAAAACAGCAACGCAATGTTAAAAATATAAAAAATCCAAGATGGCGGCCAACTTTTTTGTTTGTGGGCCGATTTAGATGAAAATCGGTTTTGGGTACTATTTCGACAACAAAACAGCAACGCAATGTAAAAAATATAAAAAATCCAAGATGGCGGCCAACTTTTTGTTTGTGGGCCGATTTAGATAAAACTCGGTTTTGGATACTATTTCGACAACAAAACAGCAACGCAATGTTAAAAATATGAAAAAATACCAAGATGGCGGCCAACTATTTGTTTGTGGGCCGATTTAGAAGAAACTCGGTTTTGGGTACTATTTCGACAACAAAAGAGCAACGCAATGTAAAAAATATAAAACAAACCAAGATGGCGGCCAACTTTTTGTTTGTGGGCCGATTTAGATAAAACTCGGTTTTGGGTACTATTTCGACAACAAAACAGCAACGCAATGTTAAAAATATAAAAAAATACAAGATGGCGGCCAACTTTTTTGTTTGAGGGCCGATTTAGATGAAACTCGGTTTTGGATACTATTTCGGCAACAAAATATCTTTTAGAAAATAGTACTAAAATCGTAATAAAAGGTACGATCTGGCAACATTACTATGTGGTAAATACTGAGCGTGTAGGCGTGCGTTTTCATTCCATCGTTGGAATTGGAATTATCAGTATTTACCACACAGTTGGCTGTTGGACCACAGTAAATACTTTGTGTGTAGCCGTCGCCTTATACGTAATTATAGTGCGACTATCTTGAATTAATATTTATCTTGTTAATACAGTCGCACTAAAACGTACCAGTACCGTCAACATTTCAAAAACGGTAATCAAGCATAAATCCCAAGTTGGTTCTTTTTCAGAACAGACTCTACTGATCTTTGCTTCTGAATGAAATATAGACATAATCCGGGAAACTCCTTGAACATCAATGTTCGCGGGGACTTAACACCGTAGTTACAATAACTTCATAGCCAAAATATACCGAAAATACTTACTTCCGCTAATATACCTACAAAAATACTGATGTTCGGAAAAGTGGATAAAATATACCGAAAAAGTATTAAAATACTGAATCTGGTCACACTGGCGCTCCGCGCTCCGTGTTCGCGTGTTCGCATCGGATCCCAAATATGGAGCGCGCTCCGAGGTTCGCGGAGTGCGGAGCGCGGTGCGCGGAGGTTCGCGAACCTAAGTGGGGACACACCCTAACAGGTTGCTGAAAATCTCAGAAAGCTCGTTCATTTGATACTATGTACACTATAGGTTTCAGAACATATTTTTTTCATCAGTGTACCACTTCAACAAAAAACCGAAAGTGCCAAAGGGCTATCCTGTATCCGGCTGGGGGCTTCAGTCCGCTCCCCCGAACCTCTTGATTGCCCCCCTGGAGAATTTTGTCTGAAAGAAACACTGGTGATAATCTAATACCTATAACGAGCAATTCTTGTATATAAATTTATTTCTGTGATCTCGGAAACGGCTCTAACGATTTTGCTGAAATTCGGTATATGGGGGTTTTAGGGGGTAAACAATCGATCCAGATTAGACTTATGTTCGGGAAAACGCGTGTTTTCAAGTTTTCATGCGTTTTTCTTTCGACGCAGAATATGGTCGCTAATTTCGTCCTGCCAGCCACTGTTTGTCTGCTCTAGCGGGTTTAACGCGGACGGTAAGAAACGAGTGTTACGGGTTCGAATCCCTCTCGGAGACTTACTTTTGCTTTTTTTATATGTTCAAGTTTATATGTATATATAAATATTTTAGTTTTTATTGTTATTAGACAAGTTTAAAAAAATGTAGTTAATGTTTGAGATAACAATGTAGATTATCACCTAAACACCTAATTAAAGACGTAACAAAAACAGCGAAACATTCACACGCCGAAAACAACCTCTCGTCATAAACTGACGTTATTGGACAAAGTTTAAAACTTGGGTCTTTACGCAAAATAGCGTCTAATTATTTAAAAATCTTTTCTGATACCTATTTAATTATTTAGGAAGGGCGTTGGCGAGTTCTATCATTGTTTCCAGTAAATCTAAGCTCCCTATAATTCCTCCCGCTACTAAACGAAATATGCACTACTGGGGGAAAAATGTTAAAATATGCATTAACGTCGTAATTAGAGAGTTATATGCATTTGCATATAGCACATCTAGTTCTTTAATAGTTATTTATGCAACTGTACTATAACGAGGGAGTATTAAAACACGAATGTGGGTTTATCACACGAGGCGAAGCCGGTGTGATAATAGTATCACATGAGTGTTTTAATACCTAATTATGTACAGTTGCATACAAGACTTTATCTAAACCCATTTTTTTATTTTTTCTTATTTTTATTAGGGAAACGATCAATATTTTAATACATATGGATTAAAAACACCCATGATATTTATCTAAAGCCATGATATGTATCCTCTATAAAGGTTTTGACTTTGACTTTGTCTTTGACTTTCCTCTCCCTCCTGGTCATTATGTCTTCCACAAGAGTGTTATAATGTTGTACTGAATTTCATAATGCAACGCTCGCGCGTGGACGCACGGCGCTGCAGGACCAGCTCTCGCTCGGGATATTGTAATGATGGCAGTAAGCTGTTTCAGAACCCCTTACAGAGGATTTAAAGCATGGGTGTAGATAAAGTTATAAATGTCATTTCCTTAATTTTACAGTACGTTACGAATAGGACGTCGTTGCACTCAAGGCGCGTAATTTTTGGCACTAATGCTATAATGACAGTGGCGCCGTTTACCGCACAGTTGTTGAATTAAAAAACCGGCCAAGTGCGTGTCGGGCCACGCGCCATAGGGTTCCGTAGTTACCTTATACCATACCATATTTAATACCACCTATCATTTTTCGTCTGCAAAAATAACTTTGTTTTTCACAGTGTTGGTATGAATGACAAAGTTATATTTGCGGTTTTAGAAAATGTGCTATATCTCAAAAACTAATTACTATATCTCGTTCAAACCAATTTTGGTTGAAAGTGTTTATTAAGATCTACAGCATATATTTTTTTTAGATTTTTCAATCTCTTATTTCAAAAGTTAAAGGGGGGGACACACATTTTACCACTTTGGCGGTGAATATCTTTCAAACGGTTGACTTTGAGAAAAAGTTGTCTTTGAAACCTCAATGTCATTTTTAAAGACCTATCTATAGACACCCAACACGTGTTGATTTGAAGAAAAAATTTTTTTTCAGTATCTGTTCCATGTATGGGGAGCCCCCCCTTAATCTTTTATTTTTCTTATTTTTGTATTAAATTCGTTAAGCGGTTAACAGAATACATCTAGCTACCAAGTTTCAACTGTGTAGTCTTAATACTTTCGGAATAAAGTGGCTGTGACATACGGACAGACAGACAGACAGACAGACATGACGAATCTATAAGGGTTCCGTTTTTTGCCATTTAGGCTACGGAACCCTAAAAAACGATCTTTAAGCACTCAATAGATTCGTATAAAAGGAAAGTTGTGGCATAGTTAACTCAATTTTAGATTTTTTACATTTATAACTTTGAAGAACTAGATGTGCGATATGCAAGTATGCAAAAATAAAATCCGACGTCTAGTAATAACCGAGCAAAGCTCGGTCGCCCAGATATTATAATATTACACAAGCTAAGCTCCAGTCTCCTCGTGAATAACGAGCGAAGTAGTCGGAAGGGACCGCATTTTCCCGGAGTTCTTATTTTAGTTTTATCCTGCGGTAAACGGCTGGTGGAAAAGAGACAATGGCTGTCGAAATAGAGGAAATCTATTTACGACTAATTCACGACATAACTTGTATTTTTAAATGTTGACTCGACTTTTTTGATATTGCACATTAGTTAAGTAAACACATGATCCAAGAAAATAAGGTCTGGCATTCCGGGAGAAACACTATACGAGTAGCTTTCGTCACTATCCAGTTGCGCGACTTTATCATAACAAGCAAAGAATAAAAGATTTTTTTCTATCACACTCATTACAAGTGCCTTTTAATTGTGATTTGTTTCTCTTAGCAAACTAAACACTGTTTTATCGCTTTGAATTTAAAGCCGTTATTCGGATGTTTTAGTGAAATTTCCTAAGCGTATTTTTAGTTGCAAACGCCTAAATAATTATTCTAAATAAAAACTTTAACAGATTTTTTATTTTTTATTTTAACAGGTATTATTTGCACTCTGTCGTCGATTTGTGGCAAACAACTGAAAAGGCTTGTTTGTATTGCTGTTTAAAACTTCAGCTGTTAGTTTCACTATTTCATATATTTATTTATTTAAGATATTTTTAGTGGCTGTCTATAGATCACTGTCTACCTTCCTTATTTTAGCTTAAAAATAAAGATATTTAAGCACTATAGCCATGTCGCCATGTATGAAAGCTTATTTAGGTCTGCAGATATTGAACGTACCAGACAAGACGTATCCCACCAAAAACATTCTGTAAAAAACTAGCCAAGTCTCGATGGAGCTGCTTGTTTATCTCTAAAAAGTAATGAAATCTAGATAAAGTCGTGCCAAGTGTAAGGTTCCTTACTGCGATTTATTTATTATTATAATTAATGTTGTGTGACTTGGCCGTTGAACATTCTTTATACGTTAGCGGGTACAAGTTAAAAAATTCTAATATATTTGGGTACAAGTCAATTTTGTTTACACGTAATGTTATATCTGTAGTAACTACCTATACATAAGTATTATTGAAACACAGCTTTATCAAGCCTTTAATTGACTGGTTATCAACGTTTTCCAAGTATAGGTTTGTTTCTTATGCCAGATTCGGAATTTCGGTTTTCCATAACTTTTATATCCACTCTATGGTTTGTTTTGTATTATTTTGTGCATCTTACAGAGTACAAAAAAGGCAGGTTATAACAATTTTTTCAATCATAAAACTTTCTCCGACATTAGATATAAGTGAAACACGGAAAGCTAAGTGTCGCTAAGTGTGACAATGCAGCATTATTGTGCACTGACACAAAGACTTGTGAAGAAGATTTATGATGTATTTGCTCAAAAAATATTAAGTCTATTATAAAATATTCCATTGGTGCAATAAAAACCATACCAAGCTATAACTTACCCATAAGTAGCTTAGGCTAACTACTATTAAAACGACTATTAAGAATCATTTGCAGAAAAAAATTGCAACTATTTAAAAAACTGTATGTTTCCAACGTCTACAATTTAAAAAGACATTAGGACTTTTACTGTAGGTAGTACCTATAACACAATACAAACTTACAGAAAAAAGTAATATTTAAAAAAACTTTGTGCATTTTTCGTAATTGATCCATCCATATAATAAGTTTCTATGAATTAACACTATAATATCTAATTTGAACGACATAAGTAATCTATCAATGATATTCACATATATTAAAAATGCGTTATTATTTTAAGCATTATATTTCCGTAAGTTGGCTTGAGTATAGATAGGACTATATGCAACCACCGCAAAATTAATAGTGTAGGAAATGAGGCGATCTTTTGTATGAAGACCCCAACATTAAATCCCCAGTCGATGAAACTTTGCAGGGAAGTAACCTATGCACAAATATGCAAAAACAAAAAGAAAAACGATTTGGATATTTTAAAAAATATGTGTTATTTAAGATACTTTATCATACTGTAAAGTTTCGTCTACTGAGGATTTACTGTAGGGGTCCACTACCTTTCTTTCCTACACTATAAGAAAGTAATCTTGCAAATGTGTAAAACGTAGCAAGCTACGCCGTAGCTGCTACGCTAAACTAAAGATGACTCACGCTATACCGTGCTGCCACAATATAGAGGTGCTGCCGAGTCTCCGCCGTAGCACGGTCAACTAAAATATTCACTAGCTAGGTAAATGAACGAAGACGCTCTGAGACGCTCGAAGGCTAAATATCATGGCACATCATACCGATGGCACCTCAACGGCGCAATTAATTGGTTATTCAAATTAGAGCATCTAATGTACTCGCAAGTGTTACTCGTGGTGATAGCAAGCTCAGGGTCGCGGCCACCGGGGCGCGCCGGCACATCGCGCAACACCTTGCGAACGATGCCGCGATGGCTAGCTAGTGGCGCGCTAGTCTCGATCAACTACGACACTCATAGCTCAGAATAAAAAATAATCCTCAGATTAATGTGGTCATAGTCACGTAATAATGCAGGTTTTTTTAGTAAATCAAGCACAATGATAACAACAAAGCCAGGTTATCTAAGAGTATGCTGTTTTTATTAAACAAACAACTTAACTTTTATCAATTTCATTCATTTATTTAGTATGATATCTTATTTAAAACAAGCAATACAAACCGTTTAATAATAGAAATTAATTGTTGACTAATTAACTGTGTGTGAAAAGCTTACCATTAACTCTGTAAAAGTGTCATATTGTGAAGTTTGAGGGATGTCGCGGCCATCTTTTCTGAGATCTTACGATACGTGTAGGTACCTGTATAAATGTGAAAAAAAAAAATTAAAATGCATAAATATATCTACTAATAATCGCCAGCACACTGCTATTACTTGTTTACTTTCCGTATTTGCAGAATTGTGGATGCTGCGCTTTTAAAAAACAAAACAATAAATTTTTATCTCGCCATAGTAGCAGCCGAAATAAAATACCATTTCACTAACGAAAAATGATAATAGTGTGAGTGACCATTCGTCCTGAAATGTCGATTTTCGCATGCTTTTTCATTTATCACCATTTGCCATGCCAATTTGGGTCAAGAATTCAAAAGGGCAGATAAACAACAAAAATCATCTCCTTAGCTGATAACATACAGTTGATAAATCTGTTTTAGATTTTAGAATTAGAAATATTTACAGCCTAATTAAAATGTTATAAAATTCATTGAGTTGTTAACCTTTTTGTACCTCTTGTAAATATAATCGTGAATGACTTCCCCCTGATTTTCGTTCATCGAGAAAATAGGGATGGATATTTCTCGTGTCGCTAGTCAAGTCTTACGCGACGGGGCTACGATGATCGTGATTGTGAGCCATGCAATTATAATCGTTGTGCGGTGAACTTTTTGACCAAGCAGCGGAGCGAGTATTCGCCGGTCGCTGCGCTGGTCGCCCTTTCGCGTGGACTGCGGTGACCCACATAGCGATCAGTCGCTCACGCGGCAAAATCTCGTTTCTCTTTCAACCTCAGACCTAACACTTTCACTCCCAGTTTCATTGATTTATTGCGAAACTGAAAGGTCAACGAACAGACCAAAATAACAGCAACCTACTTGAGATTAGTTTGATTGAAAGGATGTTGTGGAAAATAGAAATACGTCGCGAACTTTAATATATCGACTACTTAGTGAGACCTAAGACCACATTATTAAACAATAGTAGCCCCAGACGTCGTCGTTAATAAGTACTTAATGAGATCTATGACTTGTATGTTATATTGAATTAGAAATGGCGTTTGCACTATTGTTGAGATACCTTGGTCGCCTATAGGCTTTGATTCCGTTGCGAGTGTTAAAATATGCGTCACAAATTGATTCACAGCTCCAGGTGAAAAATCCTGTCATTATAATTTTCAAATCTCAGTTAACAGAAGTTATCTTTAAAAAAAGTAAACATTAATATACAGGGTGTTTGGTAATAACCTTATAAAGCCGAATATGGCACAAACGTACCATTAAACTGAACAACTTTTACTATGGGACCAACTCTGAAATCGCGAAAAAAAAATCTGCTGTTTCGTACAAAAATTGATAACGAAAATATCAAAATGTACGAAAAAGCTGATAATTTTTTTCGCAATTTCAAAGTTGGTACCATAGTAAAACTTTTTAAGTTTGATGGTCCGATCTACCATATCCGGCGTTATAAGGCTATTACCAAACACCCTTTATGTATTAAAAATAATAGACTAATAATAATAATAATAATAAGCCCGCAGGGCAGCTTGTGGCGAGCTGTTGGTGAGTAGCGACACCACGGACCCGAGTGCTCCCGGGAGTCGATCCAGGCCCTCGTTCCCGCAGCAGGGGTGGACCCCAAGGGGGCCTGCGGACTCCCGCCCCTGGCTCGCCTTCGCCGGCCGTCCAGGGTGGAGTCGTTAGAGCTATTGCTCGAAGGGTGGAAGTGTAAAATGTCATAACGCCGGGGGCCTGCTGACTGGTGCGCTCAGCACCGGGAACTGGCGCCCCGCAGTCTCACCTCTCTACACCCTTAGTCACCCGCGTCGGTGTTGCGCCCCGGTCGGCAGTTGCTGACCAGTTTGGGGTGCCCATCTAGCAGGCGGCGAGCCACCTTCCGCCGACGGTTCGAGTTTGTGAGATGTAGGAAAAGGCGGAAGTCCGTTATCTCACCCCATAGCCCAATATCCCAATCCATTATCCGTTCACCCAGTAGCCCAATTCTTTATATTTATATATATTCTCACACTCACAATAGTCTATGTACTTGCCGGGGTCCGCTTCCGTCTGCGCACTTATGCGTGTAGTGGGGAGCGGATCCCGGCATGTGCATCACACACTTCACATTATATTAAACCAATCTCAAAGGGCCTCTACGTGTTGGACCCATGTCCCCACGCAAGCCTGGCAAAAGGACCGGGCTCTGTCCCGTGGAATCCAAGCCGGAGATACATAATAATAATAATAATTTATTTATTCGTCTTTCACACAAAGGTTACATTACATCAATCAAATCAGATGATACAAATCAAGTATAGTTACAATGGCTTTATATACGACGAATGCAATAATAACCCCTAGTGTAAGAGACTGGCGCCGGAGATAGGTTTTTTAAACCCGTAATACAGGTCACCAGTGCCTCCCACCTTGGATTAAAAAACCGGCCAAGTGCGTGTCGGGCCACGCGCAGTAGGGTTCCGTAGGTACATTATATACCATAACATATTTTAATACCGCTATCATTTTTCGTCTGAAAAAATAACTTTGTTTTTCACAGTGTTTGTATGAATGACAAAGTTATATTTGCGGTTTTGGAAAATGTACTATATCTCAAAAACTAATTACTGTATCTCGTTCAAACCAATTTTCGTTGAAAGTGTTTATTAAGATCTATAGCATATATTTTTTTTAGATTTTTCACCCTCTTACTTTAAAAGTTAAAGGGGGGGGGACACACATTTTACCACTTTGGCGGCAGATATCTTTCAAACGGTTGACTTTGAAAAAAAATAGTCTTAGGAACCTCAATGTTATTTTTAAAGATCTATCTAAAGACACCCCACAAGTATTGGTTTGATGAAAAAAAATATTTTCAGTTTCAGTTCCATGTATGGGGAGCCCCCCCTTAATCTTTTATTTTATTTATTTTTGTGTAAAAATCGTAAAGCGGTTCACAGAATACACCTACTTACCAAGTTTCAACTATGTAGTCTTAATGCTTTTGGAATAAAGTGGCTGTGACATACGGACGGACAGACAGACAGACAGACAGACAGACAGACAGACAGACAGACAGACAGACAGACAGACAGACAGACAGACAGACAGACAGACAGACATGACGAATCTATAAGGGTTCCGTTTTTTGCCATTTTGGCTACGGAACCCTAAAAACATACTTAAGTAATTAGCAGATACTTGTGAATCATAACATAGTAACCAATATGCTGAGTAAAAAATAAGAAATGAAAACAATGAATAACTAGTATTAAAACAATGAGGCAACAAAAGTAAAATGTAGTGTGTGAGTGTGAGTGTGTGTGTCGTGTATAGTGTGTGAGTGTGAGTGCGTGCATTTTGAGTATAATATTGTAGGTAATGTAAATATGTTTGATGGCATGACAGTCCATGAGGTAATACAATGCAATTAATTTAACAATGTAGGTACAACTGGAATGGCACTTCAGAGCGCAAGCAGTGTGACATATTTAAAGCTGTATTTTTTTACATATGATTTTACAGTTGCAGTGGGTCACTGTCCATCATCAACTCAGTCGCATTGCATTAGTAAATTTGATCAGTTCTAGATTATTGGATGAATGAGGGCTTCAGTGTCATCATAGTTTAATGTTTTGAGCCATTTAGTGATAACAGATTTGGAGGACGTTTTATGTAGGGGATATATATTTAGAATTTTGTTAATTTTATTGTAAAGAAAGGCGCCGAGGAATGTAAAAAATCTTTTTGAGTGGCTAGTGTTAACCGATTGGATATCGCAAACATGGTGCTTCCTACGCTTATCCCTGTTTTGTTCTTGGTCGTAAGGGAGTTGGGAGTGTTTTTTGAGTGTGATATTAAGAATAAAGGTTTGTCTTATAGTTAAAACATCCCACCTCCTGTAAAGCTCGGATGTGGGAAAGCGATAGGGGAGTCCACCACTCACCTTTAGAATGGCTCTCTGCACCCTTTCCAATTCGATGAGGTGAGTTTTTGCCGCTCCACCCCATGAAGTGATACAGTATTCTATTAATGAGTGGCAGAAGGCAAAATACACCATTCTTATTACATGTCTGTTGGCGGCATGTTTAAGATTTTTAAATATGTAAATAAGTTTACGCAGCCGCGTGACTAAGAGTTCAATGTGTTGTTTGAACGTCAATGTTTCATCAAGTGTGACACCGAGGTATTTTATAGTTTCTGTTCTTTGAAGGGAAGGACAGGCGCAGCTGGGAGAATTCGGAGGACAAGAGATTGACAATGTTTCCGGGGGTAGTAGATTCTTCTTGTGGGCAAATGCCATGTATTTAGTTTTAGTAATATTTAGAGATAGAGCATTACCCTGAAGCCACATACAGACATCCCTTAAACCATTCCGTGCGTAATTAAATACTTCATCCCAGCTATACTAACCAAATAAGTAAACGAGAAATTATTTGATATTTTTTGGTTTATATCCACAAGCAACTGCCTTCTCTCACGTGTGCTTAGTAATTTATTACATTATTCAAAGCGCCTCCTACTTCGTTGAATCTCAGTCCCAGGGGTCCTACGAACTTCTGACATGAAATTTCGCCCACTGGGACGTCTAAAAAGACTAGTTTGTAGATGTAAGCCAATAAAATTCTACATTAAAAACGCAAAGCGCGATGTAAAGCTGCATTTTTGGTTTGTTATTTGGACCCTTAGAGGTGTGTAAAACTATGTTTTGCAAGCAAATAAAAGTTGTGCTACGCGCGTGATACTAGACAAACATCATAATTTTTCAGTTTTTGCAGTTCAATTCAAAAACTATGGACTTTTGACAAGTTGCTGTATCATTTTGAAAGTATATTAAATTAAAAAAAATTTAAGCCTACTCACAGCTTCGTATGTCATATGTAAATCATTGCTAAAATGCACATTTTATATTTATGAGACTGTGAAGTGAGCAGGTTTGTGTGAAAATAACGATGTGGGCGGTTAGATGTGCCGGTGAGTGTAAATTTTTCAAGCATCATATCTCAAAAACTATTAGAGATATGGAGCTATGGGTAAGCTTAAATTCTTTCAAATTTAATATACTTTTAAAATGATGACAACTAATGTCAAAAGCCCATAGTTTTTTAATTAAACTGCAAAAACAGGTACAACTTTTTTTTGCCTACAAAACGTAGTTAGACACTCTTCTGAGGGGTCCAAATAATATACCAAAAAGGCAGCTTTACATCGCGTTTTGCGTTTTTAGAACATTTGTTTGTAAGATTTTACTGGCTTAATGAAACACATTTACTGATTTTAGTGTCCTACGTAAGATGGACGCGTGTCCAGTGCTGCATTATTATTATTGCACTTAGCCTCACCGCTACCGTCTGGAGGAGACTATTAAAGCTACCCTGCACTGCACACGACGGATCATAGACCCAATGCGCTTTTTTAAGATGGCCGTGCATGGCTACCTTCACCGCAGCTAACATTGACACACTGCAATAGCGGGGCAGCCCCATCAGCCCCCTAAAGACGTTGTTATATTGGTGCATAGGGCCCCTGTATTAATAACTAATAATTTAATAATAGTAAATAAAATTACTAGACAGAAATTCACTGCGACATTTTAACTATTACTGCAGGTTAAGTTTAATTTGATATTCATTGTCTGACAACAGTGCGGCCACAGAAAATGAGCTGGGTCACGCCATGCCCCTCACTCTGCGCATAAACTATTTACAGGCCCCATCCCTATAAGTCGCATGAGCTTAGAATAATTTCGCAAGAGTATTGTTAGTCAGCTTTAGTTGATTCTAAACTCTATATACGTCAGACTTACGTTTGGAGTTAACGACTGCCATTCTGAATTTCGACTGTCAATTATTACGACAGGGTCTCAGTTTCGAAAAACAATAGTTCGACTACTCAGTGAGTAGTACTCACTGCTTCGACAGGACATATTTCGACAAGCATTATTCCGACAGCACATATTTCGACACACACTATTTCGAATAACACTACTTCGACAGAACCCTTCTTCGAAATGCACTTATTCGACGGAACATAATACCTTCGACAAAATACTGCTCTGAAATGTGACAATAAAAATTTGAATTCCGCTTCATGGTTTAAGGTACCTACTTACAAAATAAAAACATAAGTAATAATTAACTACGTTTTTAATAATATAACAATAATAATAATAAAAATATTTCATAAAAAGTTTACAAAAAAATTACAAATTAGGGACACTAAATATATGGTTTAACAATAGTACATTATGATATAAGTGCGGTACGTTGAAAATTACAGCCGAGGCGATATAGCTAGCCCGAGCCGTAGGCGAGGGCTACAAGAAAGCAGAGGCTGTAATTATCAAAGCGCACGTATGTCATACGACGTTTTATAACATATTTGCGAGGAAATAAATAAAACTCGGACTTTGCACCTTTGCTTGTTTTCCATATGATTAAATTTTGATACGCTTGTAAGTATCTTATCGGTCAATTTTTCGGGCAAGAGGCTTAGAGTAGCCTTTTTCGCTGCCTCTGAGACTTCTGGCGGTGTTGAATTAATAAATTCATCAGTACTTGACGACATTTTCAAATAATAACAATACAGCAAAAAAAATTAAATTAGCAATGCGCGCGCATCAGCGCTTTTTTTAAGGCAAAGGCATAAAAACAGCCAGTATTACTGATAAAGTAAATTAATATTTTTGTGTTTTTGTTACAATAAATGGTTGTAATTTATTGTCAACATTAATTAAATTGAATAATTAAATGTTTATTTATTATATTTTATCTCCCAAAGTTAATTTTATCCATAAAATGTTGACCTCTTTTCTGACATAAAAACTCTTTGCTAAGATTTAAAAAAGTACCGTTCGTTTTAGACGAAGTATCTTGATAAACCGTGCGGTAATGTAAAGTAAAACGCACGGTGTATCAAGGAAACCGTGCGTTTTACTTTACATTACCGCACAAGTTCGTAATGAGATACAATACGATATTGAAATTGGTGTAATAAGCGACCTTTTACGAGCAAATATGTTATAAAATGTAATTTATTGGTTATGCTGTTGTCCTTACACTAGGGCAATAAAATGACCTGTATGAAGGACATCCAGACAAGTTTACAAAAGGGACTAATAAGTAGTTAGAGAGACAAAAGTTTGTTACTAGTGTTACTGTTATTACATAATAGCACTTATTACAAATTACATGTTCAGGTTTACGTTCAACTTTTTTTTATAAATTAATGATTGGTATTGAGCTGTTCTATACATGTGTGTGTATGCGTAAATGTGTGAGTGTGTGTGAAAGGTAAATAAATAATATATTAAGATACATATGGCATTACGAATTGTTTAGTTACTGTGTAATTTTTGTTGAGTAAATAATTTTGCACAGAATTTTTACACTCAAATTTGGATAAGCCATTAAAATGTACTTCAGCGTTTATTTTATCATAAAGAAGTGGAGCCAAATAATAAGAGAATCTTTTCGTGAATGTAAATTTAATATGTGGAACAGGACAAATTTTGTCTTTTCGACGTTTAGTTATAATATCTTCAGATAATTTAAATTAATAATAATTCTTTTTAATTTTTTTATTAGGCATGTTATTATTAATATGTCTTCTTAGTTATTTATAAGTCATATGAGTAACGTATGCTATTCCGCTTAAGAACGAAATTGTGTCCATGTCATTTTTCAGTAGAAAATGTTTATACACTCTTTCATTCTGATGTAATTGCTTTTTCTTTTTGGTTTCTCAATTTGAGCTAACTATCTGTATTTCGTTCTGTATGCTTTTTACTACTTTTTTAACTTCGTCCAAAGTTTTAAAAATGTTCATTTTTTCTACTGAGCTTAGATTCCACCTCAGAAGGAAAACCACATTTTACCTTCAACTCAAAATTCAATCGAAAGCTGGCATACGAGGTAAATTACTCTGCTCAGTTCTTAAGCGGCATAGCATAAGTTATTCATAGTGTAATAAATAATTAAGAAGACTTATTAATACTAACATGCCTATAAAAAAATCAAGAAGACATTATTATTGAATGCAAATTTAAATTATTTATTATAATAATAATTAAAAACAGTTGATTATTACTTATGTTTTTATTTTGTAAGTACCTTAAACCATAAAGCGGAATTCAATTATTATTGTCTATTTCAGAGCAGTATTTTGTAGAAGATATGTTCCGTCGAAATAGAGATCCGTCGAACAAGTGCATTTCGAAGAAGGGTTCTGTCGAAGTAGTGTTATTCGAAATTGTGTGTGTCGAAATATGTTCTGTCGGAATAATGCTTGTCGAAATATGTGCCGTCGAAGCAGTGAGAAAGTCGAACTATTGTTTTCGAAGTCTAGACCCTGTCGAAATAATTGACTGTCGAAATTCAGAATGACAGTTGGAGTTGGAGTTAATATGGGGGAAAAAACAGTACCAAACAACAGTCGATTTGCAACCGAAACAATGAAAATCCCACAACCATTTAAAAGCCTTTTTGTCTGGTATCAAGCAAAGAGCACTCATCGAAGCGCGTCGTAAAAATGTCGTATAAATGCTGCATTCATTTAAACAGAGCTAACCAAAATAGTAGTGGTGTACACCTATATTTTTGTTTGTTGCTACATGTGAAAGAAAATATATGAATTCCTACCTTAAAAAATAATAAAACTTAAAAATTTTAAGCGTTAATATTTAAAAAAAAATATCTATTATCGATTATTTAGTGTTAATAATATCCTTAAGCTGCATACAGGTCAATTTAATGATTCAATAAAAGTCAATAAAGCTAATATGAACAAAATAGCAAACCACTACTAAAATGGAAGGCACCAGCTAATATTCACAAAAGAATCAAATCCATTTGGGACAAAAAAAATACGACAAAAGGTTATCATAACCTGTTTCTGATATCAGATTTGGAAACCGATCTTATTTAAAATCCAATATAAATTCATTCGAGTTCAAAACAAAAATGAGGCCAATCGGTCCTGTCTATTGCAGATTCGTACCTACGCTACGGAGCGCAGAACTGCAATATCGATAACTACGAAAAGCTACGGATTCTGCAGAGCAGCTACATCCGTAGCAGCTTCGTAACACCTTGCGCTACGCAAGCTCGAGCTACGAGCCATACAGATCCACTTATTCACAAGCATCAATTATATACAACCTAAGATCTGCGGTATCCGCACTTCACAAAAATATAGCATGAACGAGGTAAGACTTTATATGAGTAGAGACCGGATATTGCGTTTTGAACAGCACGATGCACTTAGAAACAACTTCATACACCTACGTACTGCGCAACTCAGAGATAAAGCGAAACTTTCTAGCTTGACATTGACCAACGGCTCGCAATATCAACGCACCGACATCACTATCGGGTCACTATCGAACTTTCAAACTTTGCAGTTATGAGTATGCACTAAAGTTTTCATTGGTGGTATTTATTGGGGTTTATCGTGCACTAGGACTTTAAAAACACGTGTTCTGCGTTTTTTTCGCACCGATTCACCGGTAAAATGCAAACTTGTTTCAAGTAAAATACGTATTGCGCAGCTGCAGTGTACGAAGGCCAAGAGACCCTGGATCATTTCATGGCCGTCTCGTCGTCCCACTCCAATGAACATTATTTTAATTTAGTGTTTTATTATAACTAGAGTGTCTCAAAGCATTCGCCAAACAGCACATATTTAAATATCATGCGTCATTTCATACAATGCGCACGCAGTTGTTACCTATAGATCTGGTAAAATGAAATGTCAACAAACGAAAAAAACGTAAGCGCAGGTAAAAAGAAATCAATATTTTCTCGTTTCTCGCCACAATTAAACGCTATACGAAAACGTCAACACAGAGGCCAAAAAAAGATGTGTTATTCTAATTTTAGCACTATAACAACTGCGTTCACAGATGTCACACAAAAAAAATCAGAAAAAAAGAGACTCACTCGCGTTGCTTGTTACACAGCGTATCGGGGAATTCGCTTTGGTATGTCAGGTGTGGTGAAGATTCGCGATAAAAGAACGCGTGACTACAGAGCGCCGCGGCGTCTAAAGGCGTTGTGTTATGGGTCGGCGCGCGGAGTGGCGACAGCGCACGCGGCATGCCGGAGTCAAGGTCAGCCTGCGGGAGCTTCGCTAGCCGGGCGCCTCAAGGTCGCCACCCTCCCCTCACCTCCCAACCAATCGATACCAAATTATAAACGCTAAAAACATACCCTATAAGTACCACCTTTATTCTACTTTCACTATCAATAGAAATCAATTTTCAGTATTTACAAGCTGTTTGCAAATCCTATTACTACAATTAAATCCACTCCAAATACTTGCCTATTTTTATTACATAAGCGTGTTTCTATTTTAGTTCATATTTTTTGCTGGAATTCGTATGCAACAAAATTGTAAACGTAAAAAATTACCCCCTTCAATGCTTTTTTTTAACTTCGTGTGTTTGTAATTCGCGCGTGATACCTACAGTTGCTATTTTAATCCCGTTTTACAATCTGGATATTCGCGGCAGCGAAATGGAAGTGCGGAAGCGCTAACGACTCTGGAATTCTGAAAGTTTTTGTTGCCTTTCATTCTGCTTAACTAGTTCGCGCCTGTTTTTTATTTAAATTCTATTCCCAATTAACTTATTTATAGACAACTAAATATTTTGATTGCTAAATTAAGAGTGCCAATCAATAGGTGCCAGCATTAGGCTAGTATCCAGCGTCTCGTAGCTAGGGTCATGGTCGTCCCTGGCAAGATTTGAATTTTTGCGCCCTTTTATACTTTTTCAAGACTTGACTTTTTCTAGCTTAGCCCCCCTGGCAGCCGCTCCCCTTGCCAGCCCTAAAGCTGGAGTTTCCTAGGATGAAGGTGCCGTCATATTACGGCCATAATTTAGCAGCGTAGAACGTCTATGTAAACAACACGGCGCGGTTTCCTAGAGAGCGGTGCTGGACACCGTAACGTCAAATAGTCTTTTTACGCCCGTAAAATTACGGCCGCTATGTGACGGCACCGCTTTCTTAGGAAACCTTAGCTTTAGCTACGACGTTACTACGACTGCAAGTTAGAACGTTTATCGATAGTACGAGTTATTGTTTGCAACCGTATTTTTTCAGCTTGAGTTGCAGGGATGCCACTTATAGACACCCACGACGAAATTATACGCTAGTAATATAATAAGTCTATGATTATACGAGTATAAAAACTCTGCTTACAGAAAAACTGTAGTTTAGAGCTTCAATAAACCACATACATATTTCTGACACCAAAGTCGTTTTCTACTAGGACGTTGGTTTCATCACTTGTTTTTGGGGCTATACATAAAAAGTATTAATTTGAATAGGTATGTGATTTACCACGTATTTTACTAATACGTGGTCGGATGGAGGGGGATGTGGATGTGTGGGTTTCACAATGAACTAAAAAAAAATATGATCGTGTGTAATCTGATTGTTGTTCCCAATAAAATCCTTTTTTCAAGACAAAATTCTTCTACCTAGTGATGTAACATGAAAAAAAATTTTTTTTCACAATGTTAAAAAAACATGAAAAAACAATTTTTTTCACAATGTTAAAAAAACATGAAAAAAAACATAGCACAATTGTTTTTTTTGGTTTTTCCTTTCAAGAATACAATCTTTGGAAAATGAATGTTTTATTTAATCAATTCAATAATTATAATAGATATTTATTCTTCGTCAGTGTCTCCAGATATGAATTTCAATTGTTCTCCAGATATTTTTTTTTTCTCCAAAATGATACATTTATACGAAGAGAAGTTTAAAATTTTTCCCTAAACGTGATTTTTGTTTCCCAAATGTTACGTTTTGTATGGAGAACAGATTTTTTTTTCCTCTGATAATTAAAATTCCTTCATCTGGAGACACTGTTCTTCGTTCTGATTAAGTTCATAGGTACTTCAAAAAAACATATACATAATAATGATTTCACCGTGCGTGTCTTTAAATACTGCCAACTGTTGAAAACTTAGTACTATTCCACCAAAAAAGTAATGTAGGTTCAAAAATAAACAAAAAACTATAATATGAACTCATAAGTATTAATCTTGAACGGAAATTTTCTTAATAATTTTGATTTATGTACTCTTGAAAAAAACATGTTCCAGAAAACAAACATGTTTTATTCATGTTTTTTTTCACGTTATAAAAAAACTGTTTTTTTACAAAACTACTTCTACCACCAGCTTCTACTGTTAGAACGAGGTTTAGGACTAAAACGCTAGTGTTTTTTACATTCTCTTTGGATTAGCACTGCGAACGGGCAAGAAGTCGCACTCGTAGGCATCACAGTACCGTAATCCTAATCTGCACTAAGTACGCCTATGCTTACATAGCATACTATGTGATACTATGATATATCACGTTACTAATGTCATGAAACCTTATCAGTGATCGAGAGCAATCAAGGTTGAAGGACTTACAGTACAAATTACGCTTTAACAACGTAAAGGTGACTGCCAAAGTTCCTCAGAACCAGGGCCTGTTACACTGTATATTTTTAGGCAGATATGTAGATCGAGTCATAGAGATTTCGTCAGTATTTAAAATATCTATGGAGCCTGTTCTACGGGATAACAAATATAGGAACAAACCAAAATAGGAGCAATATACTATGTCGTTCCGTCCGACCTCCTTCTCGAGCTTCTTCTCCGCTTATTTTCCTCATCCAGTCTTTAATCCTACGTTTCTCTCTTGTTTTCATTTTTTTAAATAAAAGAAGAAAGATAAAATTAGCGCAATAACGATTTTTTTCTTTCTGTCCATTATAGGTAGGTACAACGTGAAATTGTATAATGGACATAAAGAAATAAAAGCTTAACCAGAATATGGTAGATTAGGACCATCAAACTGAACAACTTTTACTATAGGACGAAAAAAAACTGCTATTTTATACAATAATATTAAATATTAATAACGAAAATGTATGAAACAGCTGATTTTTGTTCGCGATTTCAGAGTTGGTGCCATAGTAAAAGCTTATTAATAATTAATAGCCTACTAGTTACTACTTACCTATTATTATCCCTAAAAAAAGAAAAAAGTAGCTACGTTCTACTTACTTAGTAGAAAAAAATAAAGGTATGAAGAAAATAAATAATCAATTTATTGTTACTATCAACATTATTTATGTTATTATGTATTTTTTTAATCATGTAGGTAGAAGTAATTTTCTTTACTCTAAGGTTTTTTTTATTACGGAGGAAAAGACCTTTTGACGAGGCCACCTTGTCCGCTGACGCAGTTTGTTTCGGACGAAAAAGGGAGACATTTCGCCCGCAGATGTAAGTAATATTTTTCGGATGGTTAGTCGGTAGACTCGGCAGGGCATAGTCAGGGTCTGATTTAAAGAGGGAAAAAATTATGGTACCTATAGTGGAAAAAAGTGAAATTGAACACAAAAAATCTATAACCTTTAATGAGGATCCGTAAAGATTTTAGTTGAGAATGCAGATTTGTAGAGCTAAGAATTCCACAACATACATTACAATTTTGTTCTACGACAAAAATTGAATCATATTACTAGCGCACTATAACCTCTAATGAGGATCCGTTAAGATTTTAGTTGAGAATGCAGCTTTGTAGAGCTAAGAATTCCACAACATACATTGCAATTTTGTTCTACGACAAAAATTGAATCATACTAGTGCAGTTCGCTGATCGGGGGACGCGGACCGGCCCGATGGCTGTGACGTCACTCGGTCTGAGTCGCTCGGAAGTTTATATGAACTCTATATGGCCCCCGACTCATTGTAGAGGCTAAAGTTCTCAATTATTAAGAATAGAATATTGAAAATAGCATCAAAAGATGCGCTACTAAAAGACCTATAACATTGTATAAAATATGTTGTAAAATGTCTATATATTTGTTTTATTAAAAATAAGAGTTTTGACCGTTTCTTTTGGGACTTTTTTCAATGAATCTTAAACTGCTCGAAAACGAAAAGAGATATCGATAAAAATCGGCCAAGTGCGTGTTAAGTCAAGCAACAACAAAATGTTGACAAACTTTCTCTTCTTACTCCTTTTTCACACGTTTTTATTAGGTTGCTATCTTGTTTGTTTGTTTGTGTATCCCCAATGTTTGCAAACGATTTTATATTAGCTTCCCGATGAGCTAGAGACTTGAAACTTTGAAGATACCTTATGTCAGGACTGGAAGGCAATGCAATATTATGGTGTCATTGAGCTGATCTGATGATGAAACCGGAAGAAGACTACAGGAACTCTGTGATAAAACCATACAACCCCATCGAGCTCTATCTCGATGGGGTTGTATGGTTTTATCACAGAGTTCACTCGTTAGAATCGTCTTGAGGAGTACTCTGTTAGGAAATAGTGTCCAAGGATCTGATGATGGAGCCGGAAGAAGGCCACAGGAACTCTGTAATAAAACCATGCAACCCCATCTAGTTTCGGCTCGTTTAAATCGCCTTGACCAGTACTCTTTTGGGAAATAGTGTCCAAGGGTCTGATGATAGAGCCGGAAGAAGGCCACAGGAACTCTGTAATAAAACCATGCAACACCATCGAGACTGGGCTCGTTGGAATCGTCTTGACAAGTACTGTGACGGGAGATGAGATCCCGGGTCTGATGATGTAGCCCGAAGAAGGCTGCAGGAACTCAGTATTTCAACAATGCATCCCCATCGAGTTTGGGCTCGTTTGAATTGTCTTGACGAGTACTCTGTTGGGAAATAGTGTCCAAGAATCTAATGATGGAGCCGAAAGAATGCCACAGGAACTGTGTAATAAAACCATGCAACCCCATCGAGTTTGGTCTTATCTGATTCGTTTCGACGAGTACTCCAATAAGAGATGGTGTATTTTTATTTTAGTTTTAGCTCGATGACTAAAAGCAGAAAATAATAATTTATTGATAAGAAGACACGTTTTTTTACTTATTTTTTGATTGAATTGAGTGAGGGGGAGGATACGCATTATCATTGTAATAAAACACGTCTATTGAAGTCAGGTGGGGCTGTTAGAATAAAAAAAACCGGTCAAGAGCGAGTCGGACTCGCGCAGTGAGGGTTCCGTACCATCATAATTGCACCATCAAACCACACTGCAGAGTAGAATAATAAAATTAGTATTGCAGTTTTAGGTCAGCGCCATCTCTTGACGATAGTGGAACTAATGTAAATTTTTTTAGAAGTTTGATAATTTCTAAAAAAGTGTGCTATATTGAGACATTGTTTTATTTTTCCTGTAATCTTTATATAAACTGCTATCACATAGAATTATTTCAGATTTTTCTCTTTGCAAACTTCGGAGATAAGGGGGGAACGGTATTTTTTTTTTACTTTTTCATCATAAGTCGAAAACTATGCGGCCTAAAACAAAAAGAAAAAATGATTGAAAACGTGCAAACGGCGCTCTTTCATATGATACCCCACATGCTCTAGTAGCCCCACTTCCAATTTTTAAGCCCCTTTTCAGTCCCTGTTGTCAAAAAGATATTTATTTTTTTATTTCTTTCTTATTTGCAAAAACAATTTTTTGTTTTTTATAACAATTTTTTTAGAATTTTGCATCACAAGACGCTTCATTACTTGATTACATAGGAAAAATAATTTATAAAATATGATTTGACTTTGAGCTCTCTACCAGCCCAGCGATCGATTTTTTTATAAAATACATGTATTTTGTGTTTTTCAGAGTTTAGAATTTTGTATTTAAAGACCCCCCCAATTATTAAATTGACGACGCTAGCCCCCAAAATGCGGCGCAGGCAATATAAACTTCGAGCTTTTCGGACCGTGTGACGTCACACGCACTGGCCGCTCTGGCTGCCCGTCGATAAATGTTGGCTGTATAAAATGTGTTATAAAATCGCAAAGGATGGACCGATTTCGATGATTTAAAGACTATATTGATGAGAAAGCTTAGTGGAACACTTAAATGTTGGTTTTGAGTTGATTCATCCCCCTATTATACCTATCCCATCTGGCCATCCCACCTGGGAGGGAAAAGTGGAATATTTTTTCCACTCTTCCCACCCAGGTGGGATAAGAGGAACATTTAAATTTCCTCTTTTCCACCTATCCCACTTGGGCGGGATAAAGTAATATTCGAGTTACTAATCTAAACCACAATTCCCTACCACAAACGTTAAGTGACTATAATTTTGAAAATACTTGGTTAAAAACAAAAAAAAATGTGGTGGTACTGAAAGACATTTAAAACATTAATATAAGGTGGGATAAGTCCCACCTGGGTGGGAAGAGTGGAATAAATATTCCACTTTTCCCTCCCAGGTGGGATGGCCAGGTGGGATAGGTGGAATAGGCGGATTCATCGACCTAGTACTGATCCTCATTTAACGTTCAATATGACACGTTCTTAATTTGTTGCTTTGTGCAGTTGTTGTTCACAAAATGTCGAAATTTTGCATATAAAAATCGTGACGTTATCTGAAATTAAAGATCTTGTACCTACTTTCAGCAACGGCGTTTGATAATTTAGTTTCTTTTTGGAATCTTGCTACAGTGACTGTACCCTACCTACACTGCACGCCGCACCTACGAATGTCGGTCGCTGCTGCTAGTGTAGGAAATGGACGTCCTCAGTAGACGAAACGACGGTAATGAAATTTCTTTACCGTGACGAAACCACGGTAAAGAAATGTATCAGTATTCTAACTCGGCCCTGTCCTTAAAAAAAACTACCTAGAGCCGCGCGGTATACATCAACTGGTGCCGGCTACAGTATTTTATTTTCATGTAAGTACTTTCGTATCTTTCTGGTTTTGTGATTGTAGGTAATATTTTAGAATCCATATTATAGGGTTTACCTTCGCCGAGAAATCAATTTCTAAGCAATAAAATACCTAGGTTAACAAAATTAATGGTGCAAACAGAAAACTAAAAAAAGCCAAATACCTACTTACTTAAGGGAGAAACAAATTAGTTTCAAATCCTTCTGGCCATAGTTAATTGGTAATACCTAATATAATAAAAAAATACAAGTGTCTTAATTTTATGTTAATCTTATTTTTCGGACTTTCCGGGTATTTTAAAATATTATGTCTGAATTAATTGGTTATTTAAATATAATAAAAATAGCACAATCTGCGCTTTCCTACAGTAATTACTTGTATTTCAATCAATAAAGTAGTATAAAGTAGTGAATAGTACGTAAATCTTTCGTGGCGCATTCGCGACGGTTGTATACCGAGTGCACACCGAACTCGAGGCGCATAGGTATGGCTCTTATTTCGACCGTTTGTACTAAGTTAGAATACTGATACATTTCTTTACCGTGACGAAACTTTACAGTATGATAAAATATCATAAATGAAGCATATTTTTTAAATTATCGAAATCATTTTGTTTTTATTAGATATTTGTATAGGTACATAGGCTTTGCTTCATACTATATTACATACCTGCAAAGTTTCATCGACTGAGGATTTCATATTGGGGTCTCCATACAAAAGATCATTTCCTACACTATACTTTTGATCGATGTCGCTAAATCGATCGATATCCCACTAGCGTGACCGACCACCGAAGCACGATAGACATCCCGTGATATACAGGGTTACAAATAACGCGTAATAATTTACAAATAAAACATCAACAACCTCACAGGAGTAAATTACTAACATCATAAACAACAACATTATTGTTCTACGACTTTTCCAAAAACAGACACAAAATATTCGACTTTTCATACAAAGCTCGATCAGCTGTTCGGACATTTGTATGGATAGTCCAATTTTATTTGATTGTTTTCGGAAAAATTGTAGAACAAATGTTGTTGTTTATGATGTTAGTAATCTACTCCTGCGAAGGTGTTGGTGTTTTACAAATAACCACTGACCTGCATATATTTACACTGGACAGGCTTATGTCAAACTGTTTTTGTGCCTATTTGATTTCCGCCATTTTGGCGCTGTAGGACGTAGCGTGAGCATAGCGTGAGGGACATGGTACTAAAGTTTGAAGTCTGGAGAGACCATCACGTTAACCATTTTCATATTTTACGTCAAAATTAGTTCTTTAGACGCACTCTAGTGGCGTTTCAAATAGGCACAAAAACTTAGCTGTCAAATCATACAGACAGCCAGTCCATTTAAATTAACAAAATTTTTTTTCATGTCAGTGCAAATAACCCTGTAAAGCGCTTTATCGACACTCAACTGCCAAAATCCATTGTCTTTTGCAGCACTGACCTGCATATATTTACACTAGACAGGCTTATGTCAAACTGTTTTTGTGCCTATTTGATTTCCGCCATTTTGGCGCTGTAGGACGTAGCGTGAGCATAGCGTGCATACATGGTACTAAAGTTTGAAGTCTGGAGAGACCATCACGGCAACCATTTTCATATTGTACGTCAAAATTAGTTCTTTAGACGCACGCTAGTGGCGTTTCAAATAGGCACAAAAACTTAGCTGTCAAATCATACAGACAGCCAGTCCAGTTAAATAAAAAAAATTTTTTCATGTCAGTGCTTTTGCAGTCAAACGTGATAAATCGCTAGGTAGATATCGCCTTTCAGTGGTCATGACCAGAGACCGGATTTTTGGTAGCACGAATAAGTGACATTTAATAGTGCGCAACTATCATCTATTTGTGAAATGTATCGATAATAAAATCTAATAAGAACTTGTAAATCTGGGTAGCTGGCTATCCACGAATTAATAAAATCGAAATGCGTTTTTTTTCTGCAAGACATTACGAACCGAATAAATAAAAATCGTGGAATGTAGAAATAATTAATGCACTGCAGTTTTTCTTGATGCAAAGATAGCAAAGTCAAAGTGAGTGAAGTACCTACCTACATGTCAAATTGTTTAAAAATACATGCTCCTTGGTAAAATAAAAAAAAATATACAAGACGCGACCAAAGAAGTTCCACTTAAAAAATATTTTGAAAACATCGATAAGTAAACATTTACGATATTTGATAAATCACTAGCAAGTTTGTATTTCTGCTACCGCAAATCCGGTCTTTAGTCTTAACCGATCGCTGAACGGTAAATTCCATAGACATAGAAAAATTTTCGCTGCGCTCAAGGTAAATTCTAATAACGTGGACTACCTACTATATAATAGTGAGGCCGTCAATAGGGCAAAAGCTCGACCGTCTATAAAATTACTTAGTTTTCTCTGACATAAATACATTTTATTTGTGTATTAAAACGTTGAAAAATCTATGCGTTCGTGGTCGATAGAAAGAAAAGAAAATAAACGTGCAGAAAACAATGATATTAAAAGTTGGCAGAAAATGAAACTTTTTAAAATTTTTAATGACAATTTCGTAGAACAACGGTTCTAATACTACGTCCAATAAGAAAAGTCCATACGATATGATATTGAACTACGAAAACAACAGAAAATAACAACGAAAACAACCTTCTTTTTTTGAAGTCGGTAAAACAGCTTTTATTGCGAAGCCGAAGGTACGGCATAAAGATAGTCTGTACCCTAGGCACGAACAGTTATCGAAAAAAATAACGCGCGTAAAAACATTCTATAGAGTAATAATGCATGGGAAATTTTTACAGCGCCATCTACCGCCGATCGAAGCGAAATGATTTTTTTTATAGATACTCTATGGAGTTCTTTTACGCGTGTTTTTTTTCGCGATAGATGTTCATGTTAAGGGTACATGTGCCCTGGACTCCTCTAAAGTCTTCTTCGGTAGTATAGTCACAGAATAGATATCTTTTATACTATGGTATAGTGGCCCGTATCACTGCCTTTTACATGGGAGACCGAGGTCCGATTCCCTGCTGGAGAGCCACTTTGTTCAATATTGGTACATGTAGATGGAATATGCATGAAAAATCTCTTGAATTTCTCTTGAACTCTTCAAGACTAGTGATTAATCCTGAATCATTTGTTGCATCTATTTACTGTCACGCGTTGTCGTTTTATAGATTGGTACAGAGACCATGATTATGAGGCGACGACAAAATACAGGAGCAAACTGTTATAGCAGCTTTTATTTCACACCAGTAATCTTTATATTAGCAAATAAATGAAGAGATTGAGATATTATGTCCTTTATTATGACTGTTATTTCCATAAGTACCTAGAAATTAGTACCTATATTTTTTTAGAAAGATTTTATGCAGATATTTTGTTTATTTTACTACTTCCTTACTTTCAAGGACAGTGTTCAAAGAAAGCCTATACATGATTCATGATTTCGTAGATTTCCACTGGGAGGTATAGGCATAAAATGTGGTACAAAGTGGAAAAAACTTCCATTTTATATTTCTCTCTTCGTCGGTCAAATAAATTCACGAGTATTTTAAATATTTAGTCGACAGCCTATTGTACAAATGAGTCAAACAATTTAGAGGCTCTGTTCAAATATGAAATAAAATATTTATCTTTGGTACAGAAATTGGGCACGTTACCTACGTGTTACAAAAATACCCCTGATGCTGAATATGGTAGACCATCAAACTGAACTACTTTTACTATAGGACCAACTCTGAAATCGTGAAAAAAAAACACTTTTTGATATTTTCGTTTTTTTTTCGCGATTTCAGAGTTGGTCCCATTGTAAAAGTTGTTCAGTTTGATGGTCCCTATATACCATATTTGGCATTAGGTGATTTTTGAAGCACGTTGAATAAAGATAAATTGGTAAATTCGTTTCGATCTCGAAATGGCAGTGAAAAATATTTCCACGGATCAAATGAAACTGATTCACTCCGCTCCCGCGGGCTTACATTTTTCTCTGTGTATTTATAAGTCATCCTTTTATATATTCTGAAGCCTTTGATACGCTGCGATAATCCTATAGTGGAACCTACCTTCTCGATTACTTTAGTGGATTGGCACTCTATTAAGCTGACTGAGAAAAGTACTATTGTAAAATAGTTATTTTACTTAAGAGGCATATTACGTTTCGACTGTGATTTTTGCGTAAAATGGCCAATTTTGGGGTTCTCGATCTCAGAAACAAAAATACATTAACAGTTTTGACTTATTGAATAGTGTAGAATAGCTATTGGAATAGTTCATAGCGGCCTCGATTTTTTGAAAATTTGCTTAACTTTATAATTAAACCCGAAATTGCAGAGAAAGATTTTCATAAAATGCGCGAAGGCACTTTTTTGGGGTCATGAATTGAACTACTGTGCTAAACAAATGAAATAAAAAAAATGAATATTATCTCTTATATAGTCGAATAGTTTATAGCGGCCTCGGAATTTTGAAATTATGTATGGAATATGTGAAAAAAAATCCCAATCAAAAACCATAAAACTACTAAATACGCTCAGAATTAACTGTGAATTTCTCCTAGATACATAATTATTATTACGTAAAATTTATAACAGAATAATCTTTACTTCATAAGAAAATCAAATTTCATACTTTTATTTGTTGTTTGTACTTGTTTTTCTTTCTGTGTATGTTCAAAGTTGACTCTAAGAAATCGATCACCAACTTTAATTTTCCTTTCTAACCCTATAACTTTCCAGTGTATCATCATATTACTTTTTGTCGCGAACACACATAAATGTATTTAATTTAGTAGACCCAAAGGTTTTCTAGGTTGTAGCGCTAAAATCCGTCAAAATCGAAATTTCGACGAAAAATGTGATAGGGCCCTTAAAGTATTTGATCGCTGATTTTACCAGTTTGGTGCATGATATACACACATCAACTTTGTCTAGGGATACAGGTGTCATTTTCATACAAATGAGGTAACTTTGAAGCCTTGGTTTGCTGCTAGGGATGTACCGTGCTATGATCTGATTATGGCTATCCAGGGAGTGAATGGAGGAGATTCAGATCGCTATACACACCCAACTGATCTGACCAGCATCAGATCACAGCACAGTACATACCTGGCAGGAAATCAAGGCTTCAATGTTACCTCGTTTGTATAAAAAAAAAACACCCGTATTCCTAGACAAAGTTGATGAGTATACATCATGTATCAAAAAACCCTGTCAGATCCTGAAAAAAGATTATAGTGTTGCTGAAACTGAACAACATTCCCCATCGAACATAGATCGAAAAACGAAAAAAAAATTTCGTACTCCCATACAAAATGTATTGGTCAGCTGACCGACTTACTATGGAAAGGTGAAAAAAAATCGTTTTTCAACCCATGTTCCTTGGAGAATGTTTTTCAGTTTTAGCAAAGCTATCACCTGTTTAAGGATCTGACAGGGTTTTTTGATACATTATTCCGGATGACCAAATACATGATAATATACAAGCTGCGATAAATAAATTAAAAAATAGAGACTCAATGTGCCAGCTCGTAACTAATTTAATTATCGAAAATAAATCGGCCTAATAACCCAGTTTAAGACGCCTAGTAGTTTATAACATTTAAAATAGAACTAGAATACAAAATTGAGATCAGCTCCAGTCAAAGCCTACCGAGATCATAAAAAGTGCCAAAACCAGAACTATGAAGACGAAAACATACTACAACAATCCAATACCTCTTGTACTTATTTATTGAAATAAAACACTATTAGGTAACACTATTTCTGAAAGATTTCGTCCTTAAGACGAAAGCCCCTTGAAAAACAGCCAAAATTTCAGAAAAAGCTAAAGACATAATGAAAAATACAGTTTGTAGTTTAACAAGAATCGCAGGATTCATCCGCATTATTGAGTTGACTACCAAACAAGATTCGTCATGGTTTTAACTTAGGTTTAACATGGTCCAATCAAACACATTGGCATCTCGAAGTGATTATATACCCTGTGTCTCTGGATGATTCTTTAAAAACTTTAGCTTTATTTCAACCAAAACACTCACATAATAATAATAACATTTGAACCCAAAAACAGTAATCAGAAACAATGACAAACCTACCATCCCCACAACCACCGAAATCTAAACGATATTAAAGTGATATTTTGGCATCAACACGAAATGCGGCAGCGTTTAATTATACCGATGCAAGTTGGCTATAGTTAATTGCATAGGATTAAATACAGACGGCTGCGCTGGCCTATTCCCTGTTGTCACTGGTGTCTAAGCAAAGGTGGTTTACACCTAATGTACGATTCACACCAACAGGGTCGGAGCGCATTTTACCTATGGTAGAGGGGAAAAAAGCGTCTTTTATTTGCGTGTAAATTCACATGCCGCGGCAGCTGGTCGGCTCCGCACGCAATAAGTATGAAATTTGACTAGTATAGACGCTTTCATTTCCTTTGGCAGAGGTAAAATGCGGTCCGAAGCACGCCAGTTGGAGTGAATCGTTGATAAGGCGAGTAATTGAGGGTGCGGCACTGTAATCGCCATGCTCAGAGCTCGCCGCTGTCTCGTAGCGGCCTCTGTAGACTGCTACGGTTGTGTCGTAGCTCGTAGCATGGCGCTAATTGTGTGACGCACATTCAATTACTGGACTGTATTATACACGCAAATGGAATTTACTTATCACATACTGACGATGTCAAAATACATAATTATTGTCCATCTCGTTGAAAACTTACAAATGTAAAACATTGATAAAATGAAACTTAAATATTTCTTCCTGAATTTACTCGTAACTGGCAGACTGCAAGGACTTTTTCTTGAAGTGAGGGAATTTTAAATCTTATGTTCTTTATTATGTTTAAACTATCAAAGACTGTATGTTAAAAGAAGTCAGTTAGGTATACAAAATAATATTTTTGCCTTAAATAAAAAATATGTTATAAATTAAGGTCATACCCGGAATTCCAATGTATCTTGGTCTTGGTCTAATACTTAACCAAAACGGCAAAAAAATCAACTAATTAAATTTAAAATATGATTGCATATTTTGGAAACATGAATGAAGAGAAATCTGTTCGAGAAAAGAAAACGCAATATTC
Source organism: Agriphila geniculea (assembly GCA_943789525.1). Classification (NCBI taxonomy): domain Eukaryota; kingdom Metazoa; phylum Arthropoda; class Insecta; order Lepidoptera; family Crambidae; genus Agriphila; species Agriphila geniculea. The sequence continues at coordinate 15,436,736 of OX038870.1, read as the reverse complement.
TATGTGTAGTGATGAGGCGGATTTATTACTTAAAAGAACGAACGCACAGCAAAGTCATACTTACAAAGAGAAGTTGCTACTACAATTGAAAAATAGTACAAATAATTGTCTTGGCATTTTACAATTAATAGAAAATAAAAATAAAAAACCTCTACTAGAAAAAAAAAATTTTTCTTCGATAATGCTTTTAAAGCTGGCAGCATCCACAAATAAACATCTAGAAGTTCCCCAAATTATACAAAGAACAATACATAAAAGTTTTTCCACAAAAAATCGTTTCGCAAACTTTAAAAAGTTTCAAAAGTTTTAAAACTTATGTATGTAAGCTTACTTTATTGTCATGCGGGATAATTGAGCTGTGCCCGGAGGCGCCGACGCACGGCGGTGGGCAGTCGGACTTACGGCGGAGCACGCCGGCTCGATCGGTGCCGTGCGGTGCCGAGCGCTCGGTCCGGCCCGCCTCGCGACGATGACGGCTCCGACTACCAACCTCACTGCGGAGACAACGGCGCGCGCACGCCCCTCGTGTGCCCCGCGCACGCCGCATCACCGCCCCGCACAACCTCTCCACCATCGATTCATCGTTTAGCCACTTTTTATCACCGAAAGTAAAGCTCAGTGGCGAATTAGGTCACTTGCGATCCACGCATCGACGACGGCACCTTAAGTTCATGGGGACCGAAGAACGCGCAGGAGCGGCCGGCCCGTGCTACTGTCTGCAACTGCATCTTGCCAAGCTCCACTTACTCACTGTGCATTTTATTCAGACTTTTCGTTGAACTCCATAAAATATTTTATTGTACAGGGGTCTGACCAAAAGCGGCGCCGCAGTGAATTTTATTTAATACTCACTTGTTGTAAATTCTAATACAGAAAAATAAAACTTCTCGTAGAATTTTTAGGGCCCTAACACTCAATTGCAAGAAGCTTCACTTAATCTTCTTTAGCTACTGCCACTTTATCGCTAATGAAATCATTAAAATAATTATATGTACAAGTATTAAAAATAGTTTCCTTCTGGAAAGCTTGGAGCAAGCAATATTTAAATATTTTACAGTCTCGGCCTAAGTCCTTCTTATTTTACTACGACCTATATATCCTACACAAACTACAGTCCGCGCTCTAATATGACAAGACAAGCTGTCTTTCTGTGTTAGAGCGCGGACTGTAGTTTGTGTAGAATATATAGGTCGTAGTAAAATAAAAAGGACTTTTATGATTATGAAGCTGAAAAATTATATATATTGTATTCAATTACAATCACGTTACAATGGAAAAAACAGAAGAACAGAAAGACAGCTTGTCTTGTCATACAAAAAAAACCATAGACTTTAAAAATACAATTTAAGAAAAAGGTTTTATGTTGGTTATTCCAACATGCTGCCACACCAAAAGTAAACAAGTACTTAGGTATGTAATAACACGTAGCATTTAAAGAACTAACCACTAATTATTGACACATTTAACAAAAAGTTAACACAACATTAACTAGCTAGAACAGGCTAGAAAGTAATTTAACAACTAACTTAATTACAACTCAATTGGTAACAAACAAACTTTGACGATTGATCGCCTATGAATCTTACCATTAGGAGTTTTAACTTCAACAACCCTGACTCTATTATCAGAGCCCGGAAAAACATTAATCACCCTGGCCATTGGCCAAAACAAAGGCGCAACATCATTTTCCTTTAAAAGGACTAAAGACCCTACGTTAATATTAGGGTGAGACTCCCTCCACTTAGGCCGTTTGTTGCATCAAACTAGGCTAAAAACTTGATCCTTTAACTAATGAGAGCCTTAAACATTGTTTGTTGCCAATAATAAATTTAAAAAATGAATGGGATGACCGAATGGTTGAGTTTTATCTTCAAAAGTATACGAAGTTTGTATATAAATTGGCCAAAAAAAACGCGTTTGACACATAGCATGGTTTGACAACTGACATTTTTCTTTCAAAGTCGTTGGATGTGAAATGTTCATTATTTCGGTATTATTTTCTTTGTAAATAAAAATATCTAAAACGAAAATAAAAAACATGAACGAGGTGCAAACCAGCCTGGCGCAACTCTCTCAGTAAAAAACGATCTATGAAACGGAAGCGAATTTTTAAACTTATTTTATTTTATTTTTATTTTTATTTATTTAGAACTTGTTTGAAATAACGTTGACAATCCACAAAGCAGTAGATAATAATTGACAACATTCGAATTTAGGCGTATTATACTTTGCCTCATCAAAGAGTATTCTATCATCTTTGACCGTTTTACCGCCAATGCCGTTTAACGTTTCTCTTTTGTTTGTTCTCGTTGAATCCGCTTCCATTTCATAATCACGCTTTTTGTATGACACTCCCGTCTCTTATAACGCTAGTTATTTTTACATTCTCTTTGGTGCAAACTATACTCCAGAAGAAAAAGCACTATTGGGTGATCTCATAAAACAGTAAGTTTTACTTTAATGTACCTACTCGGCAGGGACCGGAAAACCCCTTTCTTTGGTTAACCTAATTGATAGGGAAACCCTATTAAAAAGCTTACAAAATGATAGGGTTTCCCTTTCGTTAGGGTTAGTCGACGTCATGCTTACCGTATTGATAGGGTTTTTGAAAACAAGTCTATGAAATACCCAATCAAAAACCCCTTTAACGGTAAGCGGTTCCAGTCCTTGCTACTCGGTGCGTAAGTTAGTAATTTTCTTGTAGGTACCTATTATATTTATATTTTTTTTTTCTTTTAGATATAAACATATTATTGACGGGGACAGTATTTATCAATAAATAAGAAAGAGGCCTGGATTGAAAGTACTAGGAAATACAATAGAAACTACGACGGGGAACAGAGGGACAGCGAAATTTAAAATGCTGAAAAAGAAAATTGGAAATGTTGAACAATGATTAGAAAATATGTATGGATTATTTTAAGTTGTTAAATTGGTCACAGATTGCATTTTATTGTATGCAATTGTTCTAAAAACTCTGCTTAATGCAGTAAATGTATCTACCTATTTTATTTACCTAACCTTTGAATAAAAACTCAATATTTAAAACAGTTTTTTTTTTATTTCTTAGTATACCTACATATAAAAGAAAGATCAACATCTATGTACATACTAGGAGAATATTGTCACGATATTGCAATTGTCACCGTTTTCAAAAGCAAATCAAAAATTTGAGGGGCTCGGTGGCGCAGTGGTTTAGCGCCTGGCCCAGCGATTGCGGAGGTTAAGCAACGCTCGCAATGGTCGGTCATGGGATGGGTGACCAAAAATTTATTATCTCGAGCTCCTCCGTGCTTCGGAAGGCACGTTAAACTGTTGGTCCCGGCTGCATTTGCAGACGTTGACACCAATCAATCCGCATTGGGCCCGCGTGGTGGGTTATGGCCTGTCCTCATTATCCACCCATAAGGAAGGCCTGTGCCTCAGCAGTGGGGACATCAAAAATGGCTGGTGGACATTGTGTTTACAAGGGCTGATCGCACAGATGTTTCATTTTGATGTGATGTACCAGGGGACTGTCTATGTTCGCCAGATCAGCTAGTACCATCTGGAAGGACGTTGTCGCAAAGAACAGCAAACAGATCAGAAGCTGTATAAGACCACAAATGGCCTTGCTCCTCAGGGTTTGTGGTTCCAGATTGAGGCGGTCTCGAAGCAGCAGCGCTGCCTCCTTTGAAATTCAGTTGCGCAGCCGGAATTTTTCTCCATCATGTTTTTCGAATAAATTTATTCTGTCTGGGAATCTGGGGTGGCGGAACATCTTCTAGATCCGACAATGACGATAGGCTGGTCGGTCAACGACATATTCAGCGAAAATACAAAGTAAACACGATGTGAAATTGGTTTAATGGCCCGTCATCGACCCATTAAAAATTATACCTCTAAAATGTAATTTAATGAGCTCTGATGCGCTAATATCGCTTCGTGCAACACAAAATATCGTTAATGGGCTTGGACGAGTTAATGGGTGGTTTGACACTTCATTAGATAAGTTTGACATTTCCATATATTTTAAAGGAACTTTAAAATGCATCTTATTTTATTTCCTGCAATACTTTAATGAAACATTAGGGTTTAAAGTGCATTAAAAAGATAAAAATCTTTCTTGAAATTGAGTGTAAGTCTTGTATTTTTAGATGATATCATTACATTCCCTCGTAGTCACTGCTAGAAGTAGATAGATAGCAAAACTGCTAAAAGCGTCCATTTTGACACATTTGCTATCTACTTCTACGAATGACTACGAGGGATACCTTCTAAAAATATTAGACTATGAGCCCTAAAAAATCCTCGAAAAGTTTTATTCAAATGTAAATAAAAACCTCTGAGGGGGCGCCAATTTCGGTGGAGTCTTAGCTAAACAATTAAATTGTATCTTTCTCTATATAAAAAATAATTGCTGTTCGTTTGTCTACTAGCTAAAATCCAAAAACGGCTTGGCCGATTGGAATAATTTTCATTTTGTTTTGTTTGCATCGCGATCCTCCCAAACTCCTCGGAGATATGGCCAAAAATACGTCTCGGGCGATTTGCATCTGATAACCATTTTCAATAGTAATAAGTTTCGTAGAGCGTCATCTCGCTTTTTGTCTCGTTCTGGTTTTTGGATTTTAAGATCCTAGACCTACTAGTGTCACGCCAATACTGCGCTCACGGCTGGACGCACTTCCATTTGGACCAGTGACTAGCTTTACTTTATGCGACCAAATCCAAACTAAAACTTAAAAATTTAAAAATGTTTTAAATTTCATAGTCTTCCAATTATTCTTAAAACGGAAAGTTTGAAGTAAATAAAAAAATTAACATTTTGACAAAACTTTTATTGAACACGAGAGCACAGAGAGTGCTTATCATGAACATGAATACACACAAAAATTGGATATGGTACAAAGCTTTTTACTTAGCCTTATTACCTCAATGGTATCTTTGTTAGCAGAGACCAGATCCCTGTTCAATCAAAGCAATACAGTGCAATAAGCCTTAGAGTAGCATCTGAGCGTGAAAATATTATTGCAAATAAAAGGTACGCATCGCATCTAATCCTGGTAGCTTTTAAATGTAAAGAAATATTCGAAGGTTTTTTTTAATAACTTATTTGCAATAATATTATCAGTTGCAGATACATGAATAAAGCTAATAAAAAATTTAATATAAGTTCAGTCAAGTGTCATAGCCTCAAGATCTATTTTACAATTACATTATAATAATTAATAGGACATTCATAATTAACGATAGCTTTGGTTACATTGTTTTTTATACATTCCAGAAATATAATCTATATCGATTGTGTGACTGGAATTCGAAGTCGATGTTTCGCCTCAAAAAAAGATTAATCTTAGAATAATAACAACCTAGAACGATAGTTCCCTACGAAGCGCACTGTCAAAAGTGGGGCAATAAAACTGAGCCAAAGTCGCTCAGTTTTCAGATTTTTATCCTTCATACGTAACCTAATCGTACCTATAAAAACGAAAAAAATTAAATTTCCCTACCTTGAGGAGATAAGTTGCTATATTATTGGATTTTAGTTACGATTAAGTAGCGTTTGAAGGACTACAAATTTGAAATTTTTTTTCCTCACTTTACATACAAGAACTCGGCTTCTAGGTGTTATTATTCTAAGAGGTAAATTAATTTCGTTACCATAATTTATAAGTATTTTTCTTAAAATTATCATTTACAAATCAATACTTGTCTTTACAAATTCTGAAGCTATTAATTATTGTAGATATGTGTTATTATGATACACACAAATATAATTGTTAATATAATGATAAAATAATACAAAAATGTATTTTATTGTTAAGAGGCCGTACAACGCTGGAGGAAATTTTTATAGTCAAAATTATCTAAATTATCGACAATATTACCGTTTATACGTTTTTAAAATATCAATCACAAAACTAGAGAGCTACCTAAGGTTGTATTTTAAAGTAGCACATCAGTAACAAATTGCAAAATTGGAGATCACTTTACGATTTTTTCTATAAAGAAAAGTTTTAGTTATCGTGATTCTTTCAATCATATAGCTGAGTACTACAATCTACTTTCTACATTATTTATTTGGGACCAACAAATCAAGTAATACTGTGTGAAATAGTTGTTCGAAAATGTGTATTTAACGTTGTACAGCCCCTTAAGGGGTGATCGGCATTAACGATATTTTTATTGAATTTTCCACGAGATGCAGGCACTATTTTTGCACTTTACTAGTTATGTGAATAATCCGAATTTATTTCTACCACGTGTTGTCAATTATCCGTAAATACTTTTTCAATTCATACAAATTGTATTCAAACCTTTGAACCACCGAAATAATATTATAATATTCCAATGTTTGGACTAATTTTACACTTAAAAAGTTGTTAGTGAAGGAGCAATCTAAATTAAATTTGCTACGTAACATAATTTGTTTAATTTTTAATAAGACTGAATACTGGCGTTCATTGAGCTCAAAGAACGTGATAAAAACATTTTTGAGTAATATTTTCGAAAGTATTTTATTTTACGTATTTGTGGGAAACATTTTAAAACAGATGTTATGAAGAATCGATAGTGCTGTCATAAGAATAAATAATTTATTTCTGTTAGATAGCTGTAGCAGTAAGAGAGGTTACAGCCCCAAACTAAAACACTTAAAGGTATTTGGAGTAATCCGGTGAAATGGGCTCGAAACAAAGCGTCCAGCCGTGTTGCGTGTCGATGGCCGTCTGGTTTCGATCCAGGGTTGCCAGGCCCAAAAACAGTCCCAAAAATGTCGGATACATTTCATATGTTTAACATATTGTAATTGCACCATCTTTTTGAAATAAATGATTATGATTACACTGGTTTTATAATGGTCTTTTATTTACCTAGGTATGTACTGACCTATTACTGTTATTGATTTGGGACTTAAGCGGGGGGTTGACCAAAAGCCGGACAGCCCGAAACTGTGTATACAGGCTGTTTGATAATAGCCTTATAAAGCCGAATATGATAGACAGGGTACATACATGTAACCCTGGAAAATTATTATAATCTCTGAGAAGTGCCATGGCTGAGTTTTTTTTAATTTCTATAGAAAAATGCAAAAGAACTACCTTAGACGCAAAAAGACTATTGTATTCGATAATCAACCTATTAATTAAGTTAACCATTATGCAGATTATCATATACTTAAAGAAAAAAAGTGCTGGTTATCAGGGTCCATCATAATTTTCCGGGTTGTAAGCAACCATATTCGGCTTTATAAGGCTATTATCAAACAGATAATATAAGTATATACAGTTCGGGCTGTCCGGCTTTTGGTCAACCCCCCGATCTTCAACTTTATAAAGCTATTACCGAACACCCTGTATTTAACCTGACACGACACGACTGTAAAAAAACCAGACATCAGTCAACCCAACTCGAACGCCAATCACGGCGCCGCACACGGTCTCGACACTCAAGTACAAATTATTGTCATAAGCCCCTTGACGGGTCTCCGTTGATGACCGTTTGAGGCACGCAGCGATGAATGAATCTATCTAATTTATCAGTTTTAAAAAATTAAAGGAAATACTATTTGTAGATGAAAAAAAATAAGTCCACATATTATTTTTATGTTGTGAGTTTGCTGAGTGATTGCCTGTTTATTATTTTAATATTTATTAAATGTGATTTTCCTATGGCAGAAATAAGAATTCAGATTCATTAAAAATACTTTACAAATAAAACAAATAGGTCAATATAGTATCCGTCTCCGGACGTTAAGTATTGTGGACTGAGGCCCTATTTTTAAATCCTTCGGCTGACGTCGAGCGCGACTAAAACGCCCATATGTGAAGGCGTTCTTAAACCGCATGCTGCATATTGTCACAATGGGGTTGGCAACGCAAAGCTAATTGTAGATGTCGCTGTGTACGCTTGTTCCTAAGACAGTAGACGTTCAGAACAAAATGTATGGGAAAATAGGTATTTATTTTGTGGTATTTTGTTAACGAAAAAGACCCATTGACCCAAAATGGATATAAAAGACTATTCTACAATGCAAATGCCGGAATTTAAAGCCAAATTAAGACGTTTTTATTCTTACAGAATTTATAATTTTTTTCTATATCCAGATTTTTCGGAAATATGTAAGTGCCAACATTTTTAAAGCCTATTACACAAAATTTAATAATTTTAAAGCTAAAAAACAATTTTTTTATGTAAAAATCCTTTCTTTTCATAGTTCTCGTGGAACAAGCGTACGCAGCGCCATTTTGACAGTTGCCTTCCCCATTGACAACTAAATATCACTCCAAAACCGCTGACACCCAATATGACTGACATGACAACTGGCAGGCCAACGAGCGATTCAAAAATATGGATTTTGCTATCTAAGATAAAAATTAAAAAAACAAAAAACCGACTTCAAAAAACCTACCTCTAAAAAGCAAGAAATAATATTCGAAGTAATAAAAACACGTCTATTGAAGTCGGGTGGGGCTGGAGTACAAATTCCTTTTTTTTATTCTAAAAGCCCCACCTGACTTCAATAGACGTGTTTTTATTATTTCGAATATTATTTCTTGCTTTTTAGAGGTAGGTTTTTTGAAGTCGGTTTTTTGTTTTTTTAAACAATTTTTTATTTTTTTAATTTTAGTGTAGGTACCTTTCGTATTAGGTAGTGTAGGTATATTATTTAGGTAGAAAAATCGGCTCAGCTAAACGTGAGTTAATCGCGGAGAAACATACATACATGCGGGTCAAACTGAGAACCTCCTTTTTTTAAGTCGGTTAAAGAACTACACTTAAGATATCCATTTTCTAACAAAAAAAATAATCATCTTATTCAGTTTATAAACAAAGAAGTTATACGACTGATCATCGAGGTAGTTCACACATGAAGTCGGTAAAAATCATACTATTTTCGTACTTTTTTCAAGATTACTTGAAAAGTACTGAACCGATTTCAAAATTTTAAAAAATGGGACCTGCTTGGGAGTTTACCTAATGTAATAACGTTTGAATCATTTCAATCGGTTCAGCCGTCTTCGAGTAATCGGTGTACATACAAAAAAAAAACTGGTCGAATTGAGTACCTCCCTCCTTTTGAAGTCGGAAATGAGTAAAAGTAAAGAGCGTTCGACGTCAGCCGAAGGATTCAAAAATAGGGCCCCAGTTCACATTTCTTAACGTCCGGAGACTATATTTACCTATTTATTAACTTTACGAACGAACTGTTTCAAACAAATGCATTAAAAAATAGGGTTCCTAGCACTGACTTGAAAAAACATTTTTTTATTTAACTGGACTGGCTGTCTGTATGATTTGACAGCTAAGTTTTTGTGCCTATTTGAAACGCCACTAGCGTGCGTCTAAAGAACTAATTTTGACGTACAATATGAAAATGGTTGCCGTGATGGTCTCTCCAGACTTCAAACTTTAGTACCATGTACGCACGCTATGCTCACGCTACGTCCTACAGCGCCAAAATGGCGGAAATCAAATAGGCACAAAAACAGTTTGACATAAGCCTGTCCAGTGTAAATATATGCATTCAGGTCAGTGGCTCCTAGACAATTTTATACCAAACGAGCTGCCATTTCCTTACAAGCAATTATTAAATTATTTTGTTTCATTGAAATACTGCTGACGTGCCAATTTCAAATAAAACTTTTCATAATTCTGTATTTCCCTGAGCAAAAATTAGCTACCATTTTGAAACTATCAAATGTAAAATTATGTAACACGGCCATAACTTCGTTTATAAAAGACTCGTATATCCTGTTTCCTTGGCAATTCCAGGAATTCTATCTATGCTACTGGTATCGTTTAGCTTTTAATAAAAACCGGGCAAGAGCGATTCGAGTCGGACTCGCGCAACGTGGGTACCGTAGCATCATATACTTGATATACTTATAAATACACTGCGGAGTAGAATATTACAGTTTTAGGTCAGCGCCATCTCTTGACCGTTAGTGGAACTAATGCGCCATCTCTTGACCGTTAGTGGAACTAATTTAATTTTTGTTGATGATTTCTGAAAAAGTGTGCTATTTAGAGACTTCATTTTATTTTTCCTGTAATCTTTACATAAACTTCTATCACATAGAATCATTTCAGATTTTTCTCTTTGCAAACCTTGGAGATGGGGGGGAACAGGATCCCATTTCAGTCCGTGTTGCAAAAAAATATATTTATTTTTTTCTTATTTGCAAAATAGTTGGGAAAACGTAATCGAAAATTATTTCATATTTCAAGTTGATAGCATTAGTAGTTCTTGATAATATCCAGCTGTGACAGATAGACATACTAAGTCGCACCATAAGGGTTTATTTTTACCATTTTGGTACGGAACCCTAAAAACAATATGTATATAGATCCAATTGAATACTTTCTGCGATGACTGTTTCCAAATAACTTTCCTCTCTCCCGATACCAAAACAAAGGTTACGTGATTAAAACATATCAAAACGACCGACGACGTAGACATCGTTTGAAGCAGTGAAACTGAAAACTTTGATATTATTTCGACGTGTGATTTTGTGACATTTATAATTAAAATGACCAGCTTTAGAGAAAGGGTCGCCTTAACATACCTATCTACCAAATCTTCAATTCTGCCAAACGCATTACGTAAACATTTCACGAGAATGAACTTACGAACTTGTCTTCCCTCCGACAGACTTCTCACAATAAGTGAATAACTAAACTAATACATTATAGGAAGTACGTATAGTACTTAGCTATACTTATTATCACGCATCGTAACTTACCGACATAGCACCTGACCAATAACTAGTGATACGAAATGATTAATTGATATCACGGGGATCGTTATTGCGTTTTGCACGTAAATAACAAAGGCGGTATTCGTGGAATTATCAAAATACAGTGGCATGTTTCGCGGAACTCCAAGCAGTGAGAGAGCGAGCGGCTTCACCGTGCCAATTCAATTATGCACCAACGCGAGGGCGCTTTGAAATTCTATACAACCTGCCGGTAAGTGTCGTATAATCTTGCCTTCACCTACATGGATAAATAAATAATTAAGTTAAGAGGCTAATCCTTGAGTAACGTCAATATTTTATCCAATCTATCTTCCGAGTAAATTTTATTTTCTCATGTGTTCCGAGCGCGTGATAGAGTTTGCGGTACACACTTGAAGAGCAAGAGCCGCTGTAAGTTAACACTCGGTCGACGACTTGAAGCGGCCACAGGTGAACATTTACCCAATAAACTGTTTTGATATGTCGACAACTTGTGGCATGTTTATTCAACTAAATACCTCTCTCTGATTCGCACTGGTCCAATTTTGCTATTCACTAAAACTAAAATTCATATCTTTAACTCTTTACATTTGAAGAAAGCGATCTTTTGAAATTTCGGTTTTAATAACGATGGTCTGTTTTTACTTAAAAGTATGCTGTATAAGGAATCATTTTATTCATGCTTGCTTAAAGTGAAAATCTGCTAAAAGCAAGGCGCGTATCTTATCGATATTAACTAGATTGATTAAAAAATAATAAACTAATAGCACTTGAAAAGTAGTTAATGTTTGTATTATTGCAACGCGTGGCCACTACCAATTTATGGGCATTTGATCAAAATGGTGTTCCTATGTAATTTTATGTTCCAGTATAATTAGAACTGAATTAACTTTATAATAATTATCAATTATCGGGTTTCTACTCTAAATTAACTAATTTGACCGCTTTGGCAGGTGTTTTGACTGAGACTATCTTCTCTAAAATGACTAAAGATGACACCAACCATACAATAAGTCGTTTTAGCAAACTTTTACTAATGAGTAACGTGTAACAGAAGACTGGTGGACTAACCCAATTACCTTACCATAGCAAAAAAAATGGTTTACTAAGCAACGCTTATTTCACGTCATAGAAAAAATAAAACTATAGCAACTAAGCTATAGTAGTCCTGTCTGTAACTGGAGACAGATTATTGAAATCAAACACATTCGGACATCACATAAATAGAATAAAAAGCCTAAAATTTACAATATAACTATAGGAAAGATAAAAATGTCATGGACCTGGTTACCAGATGCTTCATTAGAAAGACATCTGCAGAGTATTATTAAAGTGATGAGTATAATCATATTGAGACGAGTGCGAGATACCGACCGTGTCTCTTGTTCATTAATAAATTCTTGTTCTATTATTTATAAGCAATGGCACAATATCAATTCAATCCTAAATGCTAAAACGTGTTCACTAAACTATGCAGAAATACGTCTGAACTAATAACTAACATTACGATACATAATAACAAAAAACAAAACGATAATCATAATCGAGATACAGTGTTTAAAATTAAACCTAATTTTACAATAAAAAAATATAGGTTTATTTTTCGATATAGTTAAAAAGTTTCTCATTACAGATTTAATATAGATTTAAAATGTATATCGGCTCATTCAAAATATCTATTTTATTATTTTTATGGGGACCATATTCGACAGTTTCAGATCAAGTTACAACTTTACAAAATGCAAAACTAATACACTCTAACAATGAAAATGAATGTGTTGCTGCCTCAATAAAATAATAACAAACTCGTTAAGGGTATATACGATATAATAACAACAATAATAAAAAGCATTTTGAGGTTCGAGGTATTTGTGTCAAATAAATTGTAGTAATAATATCTCGAATTCTCGATAGATTTCCGCTGTTCAGGGCTAATTGAGATTCAATCGCAGAAAATCTCATTTATCGCACGAGATATATAAATATTACACCTACTTTGATTTGACAGACACATTCTAGTTAATTTTACACAGATTATGTGTGAAGGCGTTTGCGCGACCGACCCGAGTGTAAAATAAGTAGGTAGCCAGTACCACACAGAACAGGGCAAAAACAATTTCCCAAAACTTTTCATTCTTTTGAGCCGAGTCACAATTTTACTAAGGCATAAACAGCAAACGTAAACATAATGTTTAAAAGAAAAAAATAACAAAATAAATTATGGAGTAACAATAAATCAGTAATAAACACTATTTGCGGTGCTGTCGGATTCAGAAGTAGCTGAAAAGCTTAATCAATACACCAACTACACAAATATTATTCAGTGAGACAATTTGAACGCAAACTATATGAACGCAACATTTGGTGCTCAAGGCGAGGCCAGTTCACGATCTGATGAAAAGATTGATTTTTGAACTTCCAATGTGAAGAACTGATGTAGAATTCTATTTCACAAAAAATACTGTAGACCGAAAAAGAAACACAATAACCGAACAGAATATTGACAAATGGCATGGTAACTCTGTAAAAAAATCCTGAATAACACCATAAAAACTTATAAAAATAAATTTCCAATCGTCAGACTTCGTAAGTTTTAACGACAATGATATTATTTTTTATGCAAAAGGATAGCTTTTTTATCAATCTAAATTCTAACACAATAACCGAGTACATTTTAATAAATGATCCAGTATTTCAGAAATCAATAAAAATGTACTAAATTTTGACAAATTTCTGACGAAACGTCAATTAAAGCTATGCAATATTCAACCTTATTCTAAAGACATAGTGAAAGAGTAAATTTCGTGAACTACCTCGCCTTAAGTTTCAGCTATATCTGAGGCCGACCGTACACTAGTCTAGTTTTTCTCTTATTCTAACGTGACATATAAGATCTTACTGATATATTGGTTTTCAAATACTTTGTGGGATTTATTATCATTTATTTTATGGTAAAAAAAATATGTTCAAAAATAAACTAAAGAGTTTTTTATGTAATCAGTAACTTTACTTGACAATTTAAAACTATAACAATGCAGTTAAATGTAGTATAGTCCAATCACTTTCATTAATGTACCACTTTACTATTGTGCCGAGTAGGTATCTGATGCTTTAGAAATAGCCACATAAGATAGCTACTTATATAATGTTAAACCTGTTTATCATTTTATGTAAACTTCATGTTTTTATGAGAAATAAATTCTTTAAACCTAAAAATAGTTATTTGTTATACAAGAGAGCAAAGTCGTTTTTTGCTGCGAGATCACGAACTAGCGAAGTAGTCTAGATTGAATCACGAGCGTAGCAAGTGATTCTAATATGAGTGATTTAAAGGCACGAGACATCAAAAAATTTGCTCTCGTGTTAAACATACAACTTTTCACCTCTACCAGCGAGAAAAGGTGTTAGAAATTAAAAAAGCACTTTGCCTCACGCTCGCAGCAAAAGTCGATTTTGCTGCGAGTTTTTACGCGCCAAAAGCACCCTTTTCGTGCTGGAGAGGTGAAAAAATATTTATTTTCAGTAGTGGATTGTAACGATTTTAGTACGTTTAATCTTTTATGTTCCGTGTGGATAAGAGAAAAAGTCAGACTATACATGTAAATTAAACTTTTTGTTCCATTAAATAGGTAATAATAATATGTAAAGTAAACAATTCGAGCAAAGTACAACAGGATGGCGAGTACGTACGAGTGTGACGCTATTCGAAGGACATCAAGTTGGCCGGTAGCGGTTTCACTATTTTAGTTGTGACTTCCTCTATTTTCCTCACCCATTGCTTCGCCGCCGATTCAGTTCCGGTTCTACGAACACGAAAACATTAATGAGTATAATCGCCAACAACGGGTGTAACAAGACCCTCAACGAAGCCAAGGTCTACGTATTCTGCCCATCATCAGGACCAAAATTATTGCTATGAAACGATTTTAAATTTTTGATATTAAAAAAGCATTGTATACATTACCACGCAATGTAACGCGTACAACAGACCGCGCCTGCGAGTGTATGCTACACAGCTGCGTGCGCCCGAGTTGAAAGGCAGCGTTTATGTGCGTAATAAATAAGATGTCATAATAAAAGTAAAAATCATTTTGGACTTTGACCTTCAATAACTTCATAGCTATTAGTTTCCCAGGTATAGTCTGAAAGACAAAATGATCGTGATGATGAGCGGAATGCGTGGACTTCAGTTTCGTTGAGGGTCTTTTTACACCCGTTATATTGTGAAATATTTATTTATTATAATATAACCTGCGTTGTGTATACAGGGTGTATTCGTGTATAAAGTGACGCGTGAGCGTTGGGGTGTCCTCAAAAAAAATATTATTCACAGTATAAAAGTTCTCAGTTGTATTATCACGGAAAGTAAAGCTCTATAATTGGAAATAGATACCGTGCGGTCATAGCACGCACAGCGCGCACTACGAAAGTTACGTAACATAGTGCCACATGAGTAAAGAAAAGGACCAGAGACAAAGCTTCATACAACCGCGCGAATGGGTTGCACTTCGTCAAGCACGCGGGGCATATTGTGTGCGTGTCCACTGGCCGCTTGTCGCGTACGCGGAAAAACCGGAAAAAACCTGTTTTGACAACTGCAGCCAGTGGAAAATCTCATCATTTGTTTTGTTAGTTGCAAGTTTGAATTTCACGTTCTTAAGAAGCTTTGTCTCTGGTCCTTTTCTTTACTCATGTGGTAGTGCGCTTCATCCGGGCGGGTGATGTTATACACACAGACTGCGTGCTACCACAAGCGCAACGTGATTACGGTGTCTTTGATACGAGGAAAATGTGGACATTGGAGAAAAAAAACATGAATTTTTAATTAATTTCTACTCAGAATCACTTACAGAGTCTTCTTCTTGATTTTTTACATTTCGTCTGTATAAAGTTATACTTACTTGAACTTGTATAGTGTTCCAGCGTGGTGATGGACCAGTTGGAAGGCGTCAGCCGAGTCACCAGAGTTCCACGTGGCCACCCATCCGTCCAGCGCCAGCACTTTACAACGCTCCACTCGGAAATCACTGCGGTTAGTCCTGTTCAACAAGTACTTTCACTAAACCTGCGCCCCTAGCATGACCACCGAAACATGATATGATATAATAGCCCATTTTGATCGTATAAATATCAATAAATCGCTAAATCATATCATGTCGTGGTCCGGTAATCAATCATCACAGGGGCTAAGGTCCCTAAAACAAATCGACGCGCGAGGAAGACGAAAGGACTTTTATATATGTAAATATGTTTGGTAGATAGATAGATAACATCTTTATTTGACATAGATATAGTACATATTATCTTATATTGTATTGTCGAAGACTTGAATTAATTCACCAATCATTTTTAAAACTAATTATCAAACAAATATTTATTTCCTTTTCAGAAGAATTTCGCGAAATATAACTTAAAGTATCATAAGGTAATTTTATTTTCATTTTCAAATATAAACAAAAACAGTTTTAACTTTTTAGTTCAACGAGAAATAAATCCAATTGTACTGCTTACAAAAGTGTCGATTTCTAAATCCACAATATTCTATTTGTTACCCTTACTGGTTAGAAAGAGTAATAATATTATCATTTTATCGACTTACCCTTTGAAGGATTTAGAGGCGTAGAAAACTAAAATGTTTCCCGATATCTGCAGCCAGTAC
The DNA here is from genome assembly GCA_943789525.1 of Agriphila geniculea. NCBI lineage: Eukaryota > Metazoa > Arthropoda > Insecta > Lepidoptera > Crambidae > Agriphila > Agriphila geniculea. The sequence continues at coordinate 15,420,356 of OX038870.1, read as the reverse complement.
CGTTGCCACGACGAAAGAGATATTTTCCTCCCATCTTTTAAGATTGTTTTTCGTCTGACGAAGCCTTGAAATTCACATTCTGTCTCCGTCCTCGACAGATCGCTAACAAAAACAATATCGTATGAAAACAGTAATATTGTACAATGCGATTAAATGAACTATGTACAACAGAATGCGGTACAAAACGACGTAATTTACCTTCAAGCTTCTTGTCTTTACCATAACATGCTCGAGTGAAGCTGTAGCTTCTGTTGTACATTAGTTAAATTCATGTTAAATTAATCACATTGTTTACTGCTCATGCGGCGTACACAAGAATGATGAGCGTTCTGCACTAGGCCTTCCCTAGCAATGAGTCCTACATCACTGGAAAGGTCTTTATATTTGGACAATTTTTTTGTTTGTCAGCAAATGTCAAGTATTAGTATTTTAGGAGCTATAACGCTCTGAACACAACAATAGGGAACATGCATCAATTTTTTTGTATCAAAATCAAAAGTATAATGCGTGAGAAAATCAACTGTAATATTAAAACCTTTCTCTTGTTTTTTTTTCTCGTGATATAGTTACTTGAAGTTAGCACGCAGGAGCACCCGCCGAAAACGCTCTATACAAAAAGGTCAACATTTGTGACGTCACTCATGTCACGTTTCAGTGCATTAGTATGGAGTTAGCCAAGAATTTTCAAATATCTCCCTAAATATTGCGTTTAAGTACATATGTGTCATACAAAATATTATTTCTTATTTGATGTTCTATCCGACTGTTAAGTGCATTATATCCGAAAACGAAAAAAAAATCGTTATTTTCCCTTGTGTGATAAAACTAAAGTAATACGTTTTATTTTTTATTTTTCTGTTCTATCATGTTTTTATACGTGTCCGCAGCGATCAAGCTCAAATTTATCAAAATCGGTGACTTATGCATGTTCCCTATTTTATAATTTTGAATTACCTAAACGCCGAAAATATCACCAATGATATAAAGAGTGTCCGCAGTAAATATTTGTCCCTTTCTAATGATATATCATTCAGATTGGGATTAGATCAACTCCCGTAGACAGTGAACTGTTTTAGACTTTAATGACATTTAACTACAAAAATACTATCAATTTATATTATAAAAATAAACTTTGCTAAAGGGGGGGTAGAACAATTTCCCCAGATAAAAACAATGTTATACTATAATGAGCTATAACTCCGAAAATACTAACAATTCTTGTATAGTAGGTTAGCAGCAAATATTTGTCTTAAAACATTTCCAATGATATACTATTCATTTCTAAAGGGAGATTAGACCAACTGCCTTGTCGCGTGCCCATCATCCTTGGATGAATTAACCACTGGATACGTAACGTAAGAAAAATGTATGAAATCACGATCAACCAATTTTTGCGGGGTGAGGGGGGATTATACTTGTCAAATAATGTCAATGTTATAGGGTGATTTAGCCGGTTTTCGGCCATAATTGCCGGCCAAATATTATGGATTGTGAAACTCATACATTAGTTTTCGGCCAGGCGGCCAAAAAGCAAATGACCTCCCAAAAACGCATTTAGTTACCAGGCCATCAAATTTAAATGTATCATACTGAATACTTTACGCGTTTAAGTCAAAATAACAGTACTAAAACTAATTTACCATACTCAGTAATAAAAACTATGTGTATCAAACCGTAAACAACATTGTAACTTATACCTTTCAAAAAAACTCACATGCACAATTTTTTTGCTACTTTTAACGACACACCTACCCTGTTCAATTTTTGCCCTTCTTCCCCACGACACTACCAAGGTGCACTACTGGTAGTGTCGTGGGTAATTTTGTTTGCCGTGGTAAACCACCTCGAATAACATACTTTACCAAATTTATGTTTCGCCAATCTTTCATCACACTCGCCCTTGCTGACTGCTGGACACATTTCTAAAATATACAGTTGGTCTGTACTTAAATCATCACGGCTCTTCGTTATATCTGTGCAAACAATAGCTTACGGCAGTAAATGATTTGACTGGAAGACATTCAAAATTATTAAGTGCCTTCCCTATCGGACCACTAAAGCTTTTCGGCCCTGTAGTACTACCGTCTAAGTATTCAAAAAAGATGTCTTAAACTTCACTCATTTGCGTGTAGTTGACATATTAGCCATTGAAGAGGACGTTGCAGCTTGTTTTCAAGTAGTTTGATAATTCCGGCTCTATTACCACCGCGAAATGACTTTCAAGACGAAAATTTACGGAAGTCAAACATGATTTTGAAAACGTTTAGTAAGAAAAATGTTGCTTTTTGTTGATTATTATTGGCTTTTGTGTATAAGTATTTCTTAATAATATTAACTATTAAAGAAAATGTGATATATTTTGTTTAAAATTATACTATGAAAATATTAATATTTAGGAAGTTTTTCGAAAACGTCAGCTCCTGGGGGCAGTACGTCTCGTAATTTGTTTCTAATTATATTTTGTATACGTAATAAATAAGTGTATTGGCAACTTTTAATAACACCGCAAAAAAGAAATTTCACGAAAAATTTCTTTTATACATTCTTACATTTTCCGTAATGGCCGAAAACCAAAGGGTACCGGCAAACCGACTAAGTCACCCTACTTTGTTTACATACCAAATTTTATTTATTTTGCGAAAAATAGCTACTATAATAGGTTGAAATTGTGCTTACGCGTGAAAAGAAACATTTCTCGATTGCCCGTTATTTTTTTTGCTGAACAATACGAAGCATTTTGCCCATTTTTGTACCAATGTTTCGCCACGAGCTCTAGCATCACACTGACAACGCGATATCGTTTACTGAGGCTATCGGTCACAGTAAGTGGCAGAGGGGTAAAGGCGAATATGCCTGTCATTTCACGTCCAGTGGTTGATTCGTCCAAGCCATCATCCTTTTAAGAGCGCACCGAGCCTCGACTAGCGCCGCCAATCAAGAAAAAATATCATTACAACTAAATAACTATGTTTAATGAAATTCTAAAAAATAGAAAATCTAGTATTCATTATAAACTATTTTTGTATGCGTTACATACATTAATAGTTTATAACGAAAACTAGTTTTTATATTTTTCAGAATTTCATTAAACATAGTTATTTCGTTGTAGAGTAAGGCCGTAGATTGTGCCACTTTTTGTCAGTTTCTGACTGTCCCCTGTCTCCTGCATTTTTTCAATCTAAATGGAACGATATTTACAATTATGTATTTCGTTTCCAGATTTTATATTATCAAAGATTTACAAATAAGAAACATTATTTAATTAGATCATTTCTTAATGAATTTCAAATTTCTTAATCAATTTACAGGGTTCAAGCTAAATTCAAAGTTTGAAGTTATTATTCAGTCTAGGCTGTTACAAGAAAAAAAAACATACAATTCCATAGGCGTTAAGATAGGTAGTCTGAAGCAGACCCATTCCCACTGGCAGCATCCGTTCACGAGCATGACGCATGAACCAGCCATCGCTCCGCTCAACCATATTCGAGGGAACGTAACGACCCGCCACCCACACCACCGCCGAAATGATTAAAGAGAGCATGACATAAATACTAAGTCTACCCATGTTATATGTTCAATACTGATGTATGTTCTACTAGATCAGGGATGGCAAACCAATGGCATGTTCTCCGCATTTAGACTCTAATTTGGTCCGTTATGCGTGAACATAGCATCGGTCACGCGTACCATTAATTGCACGCGACACAATATTTTGATCACAAAATCACAAAATTCATTACGCTACGACTTATGGGCACGTCTATGACCTCATTAAACATTAACATTTAGAAAAATGGCACGTTGATACATAAAGGTTCGCCATCCCTGAACTAGATATGGCTTAAAACTATTTAAGCTTACTTGGGCACGGCATTATTAGACTTTATCTATGTAAGTTTTGATAGAAATAAATAAATTGCTTAAAAATGTTAACTTTTGTCTTGTCTTTCTTATGTTAACTTGTCTTTCTTATGAGTTGCCTGGTATTTTAAGTCACTCTGGAATTCTAATGGAAGTTAAAGACTTTACAATTGAAGCATATAGTTATACAATCAGTTAGCTTCTCCTGGTTCTGATTTCATTAGTTTATTCACAATAAAAAGGAAAAAACATCTGAGTCATAACTTTGTGAAGATATTTTAGGTTTTTTGTTTAGTGATTTTTATGCAATCTTTTTGCTGAAAATTTTTCCGTGCTTGTTTTTCTTCAATTTCTCAGTTAAATAACCATATTTTTACTGCAAATTGATTAGAAACTATAAGTACGAGGGTGGTTTGATAAGTCCGTGACTTTGTGAAGAAGAAAAAATTTTTTAAAGAATATTTTGTTTTATTTTTCTACATAATCTCCTTTCAGCTCTACCTATATACACTTCGACCAACGATGTTCCAACTTCTTCAACTAATCCAAAAAATAGTTTTTATAAAACCCTGAAAAATAGGCTCCTGTTTTAGCTATCACTTCTTCATTGGATGAAAATTTTTATCCACCAAGCCATTTCCTTCATGTTTGGGAAGAGGAAAATGTCACACGGAGCCAAATCTGGTGAATACAGGGGGTGTGGCAATAGGTCGTATCGCAATTTCACAAGTTTTGATGTTGCGATTGCTGACGAGTGGGCCGGAGCATTGTCGTAATGAAATAAAACATTTTCTTTGCTAGATGCGGTCTTTTTTTCAGCAGCTCTATATTGAATCTATCCAACAAAGCAACATGGTAAGCTCCGGTAATTGTCTTGCCTTTCTCCAAAAAATCGATGTAAATAACACCTTTGCTGTCCCAAAAGACAGTGGCCATCTCTTTACCAGCCGAACAAACAGTTTTTGCCTTCTCTGTGGCACGTTCACCGGTATAAGTCCACTGTTTTGACTGTTGCTTCGTCTCTGGCGTATAATGGTGGACCCACGTTTTGTCAACTGTTACGTACCGACGAAAAAAGCACTTGGATTGCGGTTATACAAACCTAGCATTGTTTAGAAGTTGTTACACGAATTCTTTTTTGGCCGACTGTTGGCAAACGCGGCACCCATCTTGCAAAAAGCTTTTTCATGCCGAGAATATCGTGCAAAATATGAAAAATTCGTTCGGTAGAGATGTGAATAGCATCAGCTATCTCGCGTATCTTCACTCGACGGTCTGCCATAACAATGTCGTGGATTTTGTTAACAATGTCTTCAGTGGTGATCTCAATCGGCCTTTCTGGGCGGTCGGCGACAGTTGTGGTGGTACGAACACAACGAAATTCAGTAAACCGCTTATGAACCATTCCATGAGATGGAGCAAAGTCCCCATAATATTTATATTTATATTATAATATTTATATTATATATTATTTTATATTTTAGGTTTTGCATACCTATGTGCTGTACAATTTATGTAACGTTTTATATCACTTTTGTGTCAACGTTACATATTAACTTTATGTCACAAAATGGCAAAATCTACGGCCTTACCCTGTAATGATTTTTTCTTGATTGGCGGCGCTGGTAGACGCACGATGTACCGTTAAATAATATTTCATGAAGATTAAAAGTTGAAAAGTCGTTAAAATCCTATTTTTTTAAGAAATTTGTTTAAGGACTTAATAAGTAAATTACAAATAATACAACTGTGAAAGTTTTTTTGCGAGATAAATAAAGAGAAGAGCTAAGAATAGGTTACAATCGAATAAAAGAGAAAGCTTAAATTAAGTACAACAGCTGAGAGGGGTTAAGTAATTGGTGCCGGACAGCTGGAATTGGGCATGAGCAACCTTTTGTAATAGAAAAAAGAGTTTTAAAAATCATTTTTATTTTTGTCTTGGCATTTAGAAAGAAACTGCTCCCCTACTCTCGACGGGAATTGATAGGATCCAGTTCACATCAGGATGGAATAAAATCAAAAATTTGTTATTAAAAACAGTTTCCATGTCGGTACCGTTTTGACGTTTACTCGATTCCAACTCGATCTCGATATTCTCGATCGCGCCGGGAGTTAATCCCGTTTGATTAAATTTGATCGTCGAATCGTAATTTGTGTCACGTACTATCCAAGTTTTCAATGTTTTTTAAAAAAGTCTAGGCTAATATTTAAGTGTCTTTAAAGTTACACATAGCACAGAATTACTAAGCCATAGCATGAAAACAGCTAATAGACTAGTGCTAACTCATTTTGATGCTTACACTAATTAGTTCGTTTATCTACATTTACGAGTACTAAGGATTCATTTCTAAAACTTTGAGGTGAGTTCGATACTTTATTAACCTTCAGCTAATCAATGGCGTAAGCAAAGTATTCTGAATGTAAGTTAGTTACTTATACAGCTGGTTCTAAAATGTAAGTATAAAAAGGTGTGCAATTCCCTGTTACTTACGTATGCGGCAAGGACTGCGACATCTTGTCATCTACCACAGAACCCGGCGATTCGAGCAACGTGTCGTCAAGAAGGTTCACTGACCCCGCAGGCGTTTTCTCGTCGGCCTTTTCATCCGCATGGCCTTTCCCGAAGATACTAGTTAACAAAAACAAACAAGCATCAGCAAACAAATCTTTGACACTGCAAACGAGCAAGTGAATAGGAGCCTATCTAACTGGGCGATTGACTTCGAATACCGTAATCTTGATTGTCGGGTGAGTGTCGCTGCTCGGCTTTAAGTGGGATACATATATTATTATGATGCCATGTTATCTCTATTGGTTGAATTGTCGACAATTCAACCTACGGTCTTGATACGAATCGCCGTAGGTAGTTTAGGTACAGACAGATTAAAGTTACACGTTTTTTCTAGTAAAGCCGGTGAGTGATTCTTCAAGCAAATTCAGTTTAGATTTTGCTTATTCGTAAATATGCAATGGGAATGTCAGCTTACAAAGTTCGTTTTTGCGCCTTATATAAAGCACTCTCTACTTACAATATTGAATCCATCGATAGAGCGCTATAGAAACTGTGTCGAGGAATTTAGTTATCTATGCGTTGTATTTATAAATACTTCGGACATACATAATAGTCTATGCTAACATTCAACAGAAAAAGTGTTTTTATAAGCATAATTGCGCTTCCACATATCGCCGATAATAAAGGTTACCGACGAGCACGACACAGGAAGCGCGATGAAAAGATATTGAATGAAAAAGCACATTCTAAGTAAATAAAAATCAAATGTAAGTTACAATATTTCTCGTATACTTATTTATAACAGGTTCGGGGAAGACTATTGTACCATGGTAAGACTAATATTGTAGTTATCTACGAACGTACGGCACCGGTTCGTTAACTTGTCAAAAATTGCTCATATACTCTTGATATTGATTAAGTACAACTCACACAACAATACTGCAGGCGCAATTCACTCGCCCGTGGAATAGGATTGGCGTTTGTATTTGTGTACCAGTTTCGACTTGCGTTCGAGAATCTCAAGAAACGTGCGATTTGTAAACGTTTCATAAAAGAGATTCGTGGTCTGTGATTGTTGACAATGCCGGCAAGAACACTACAAGTTTGTCCCAACCACAAAAGATATCTTAGTTAAAAATCAATCGAATACGTCTTCTTGGCGGTAATAAAATAACAGTCGATACTCAACATTATTGTAAAAAAATATAGGTAGGTGGTATATTTCAGGATTTCATTTTCATTAACTAGTTGAGTTGCCTTACACAATAATGTACTCACGCCTACTACTACCACTACTACTACTACAATCCTAGGATTGACGTCAAAAATACAGTACACCTATACTAGTAACTTCGTAAAGTCTGAGACAGATTTTTGTAATCATCCGAGTAATGTTTAGGATTTTTACAAAAATCCAGCGTATCCTAGGTAAATCGCGAATGATTATAATTATTTGTCAATTATACAAAGTGCAATGTACAAGTGGTACTTACCTGTGTACTTGTGGTACAAAATGTAAAGACAAAACCAATTTTTACCCTACCTGACATCTTATTTATTTAAACTTAAAAGGATAATGCATTTTCATTAGTTATTTACAAGATACGAGTAAAACAAAAAAAAGTGTTCGGTAAGCATACTAAAGAAATTAACGTTCACAGTTCCAAATAAAAATAATAATAGGTAATCACTGTCTGTCCCTATGTATGCTTGGATCTTTAAAACTACGTATATACATTCCATAAAGTTATAGCAGGTTTCCCTACTAGCTGAGCCGATTTAAAGTTGTCAGGCTATTTTATTCAGGATTTTATCTTTGTTTTTTGCCGTTTTTGTGTCTATACAGTACGAGGCATATATCTTGAATTTATTTCGACGGAGTGAGGATAAGTTCGCCCATGTGCTCTTGTGAGCGACCAATAGCGCGCCCCTCTCCCGCCGCCCGCACCTCTCACCGCTACGCATGCCCACATTACGCGTTCCGCGCAATCCCCACCCGATTTCAAGATATATGCCTCGTTCTGTACCTATATTACCTATTCACCGACAGCACAATAAGTGATGCTAAAGCAACCTAACGCACACATTTTAGTGAGACAATTCATACTTATACCATAAATGCGAAAGTAACTCTGTCTGTCTGTCTGTCTGTTATGTTTTCACGCCTAGACAACTGGACCGACTTTGACGAGGTACGGACATAGATGGGACCTTGGGGAAGGAAATATGCTACTTTGTTATCCCACAGCTGGTAGTCCAAGCGGGTGAAGCTGCAGGCGGAAATCATGCGCGTCATCATATAGCGTAGCGTAATATATTACAAATTCATTTTTTGTACCTCAAGCTTTATGGAGTATATCCTTTCTATCCTTTGAAGTATCCAACCTTGTTTGTTTTGGGCATGGTTGGATACAACAAACTGGAAACAAGACGAGATTTGGCTATCGCTCTTTAGATAATTAGGGTGCTAAGAGGTATTGTCTCCAACCAGTATATAATGGAGCAGCTAGGTTTAAGCGTGCCGAATGGATATGTGTAGATGCGGCGACGGCCGCGGCTGCTTGCGACCCCCGCGCCAGGACCGGCCTGCTGGCCAAAGCACCTTTGACACGAACTTTGCACACACTTAATGTACTTAGTTGCCGAAAAGTAAGAGTTCGAGAAAGTAACTTTAAAAGTGTTATGCTATGATTGATACCGATTTACATATCGACGCTTAAGAACCAAGACCATCTATCTACACTTTTGGCGATTTTTACATTTTAATGCAATTCTTTTTATGGTTAACTTACGCATCGCTTCCTTTAATCAGTTACCTCACATTCGCATTAAATAAGGAGTTATGAGAAATAAGTAACAAATTTTAACTAATACCAGCTATCTACAGTAATTTTAAAACAAGTGAAGCTCTCTTGAAATACATGTAAACACCTAATTTCAACTTTTTTTTTATGCCAATCCTGTAAATGTTTAGACATAATTATAATGAAATTGTTTGAATAATAAAGAAAACCATTTTTCGTCTCCTGTGAAGTCGACTTTTTGTAGATAGATGGTCTTGGTTCTTAAGCGTCTAATAACTGACATTAATGAATTAATAGATAATAAGTAAATAATATTGAATTAAATGAAATATATTGTAATTAATAATGGAGAATGTTACTGGGTCTATTAAATCACTTGAATTTTATAATCATGTAGCTAAATGTCTAGCAATACACGTGTTTTTGTTTCATTTAAATCAAGCGAGTAGTTTCGAAGTTTTAAGGGCTTGAAAGAAATGCCAAGCGCACTGAAATATGTGCTTTATTAAGTACGACGTAAGGTTCACCTGTATGACCAATGACGTCATTGGTCACACAAAATAACAGTATTCTAGACCATATTACTTTTCTGTTTTAAGAGATATCGCAAAAATTTCTTCACAGTTGTTCATGTGGTCCCATAAGCTATTGGATAATGTGTTTGAACAGACTCAGTAACATTCTCCATTGTAATAATTTAATGAAATGTATTTAATTTTTATTTTTGAATAAGTATTTGTAAACTTTAGATGCCTACACTATTGAATACAATATGTTTCTAATAAGAAACCCCTGTAAAAATAGCTGTATTGTGATAAAAAATAAAATAAAATAAAAATATAAATGTGAAAGTTTGGATGTTTATGTTTGTTAGTTAATTACGCAAAAATTACTTATCCAATTGGTATGAAATTTGGCACATAGATAGTTTTTAGTAGAGATGCGCCGAATGTTCGGCCGAATATTCGTATTCGGCAAATTCGGCATATTTTTTCATGTTCGTATTCGGCCGAATATTCGGTTGATTTGCCGAATAATAACCGAATGTTTAAATTGTACCAATAATACCAATCATTTATTTACAAAATAAAAAAGATTAAGAGGATTCTCTAGCAAACGGTCTCCATACAAACGGCGATAACGTTTCCCACCCTCTCTAAACCTTAACCTACAGCAACAGATTATAATTATAATCCTACAGCAATGAATTTTCGGTATGTTTTTGAAATGCCTAAAAACTAGGGCTGTATGTTCTGATTTTTTAAATATTGTAGATTTGAAAATATTGGCACTTTTTTGTTTTGTATGAAATAGTTAAAATGCAAATATTTCAAAATCTTTGATAGATATTCAAAAAATCAACACGTGCAGGCTACAGCCCTCTTATTTTTAGGCATTTCATAAACATGCCTATTTTTTCTAAACAATTAAAACTGCTATCTTTAGAAACCACCACTAGTATTAAAATGTATAATCAAATTATGTTTTTTTAATAAATGTCAATGTATGCCTCATCTTCAAAGACTTTCATCAACGTAATAATAAATTTCAAAGTATGCAGTTCCGAACTGCAATTATTTGTAACCGAAAGAGCGGTACATCGACTGAGCGAGCCGTGCTAGAGAAGGAGTTGCAGTGGCAAACGCCCGCCCGACACGTGTAAAACCTGTTTACTGCGCAGAATTGAACCGAATGATTCGGCCGAATATTCGGTTCGGTACATTTTGGACCGAATATTCGGCCGAACATTCGTATTCGGTTAAACCTACATTCGGCGCATCACTAGTTTTTAGCCTGGATTAAAACATGATACTTTTTATCTCCATGATATTCCAAAGTCCACGCGGACAAAGTCGCTTGTTTTTACAGTTTTGATTAACCTAATATATTGTTGACCGCACCTTATGTATTTCGTATAGAATAGATACTTCTGGATATCCGCAAGTCAGTAATTTCCATAGACATAGAAAAATTTTCGCTGCGCTCAAGAAGACCAACAAAGCGTGGAAAAGAGAAGTTAACATCATACGGACACAGTCTATGTAAAAAAGAGACAAAAGATCAAGTGACATGTGCCAACATTTTTTACAGTAAGAGCCCCTAGCGTCCCGCCTAGTAAATGAGCAATCACAGTTTGTTTAAAATATTTGTCAATCTTAATTAGAATTTAAAATAAAGGTATCGAGGAGCCATGGTGTCTTGTGCTCTAAGTAATTGTGATGTAACAAAAAGAAATAATCCAAGTAATCATACTTTTCACAGGTAAATAAGATATTGCCACACATTTCTCTCAAACCAAATTTCGCTACATTTATTCGTTTATCGACGAAGAAAACAGTATGAAACATAATTTATTAATTTCCTTTGCCATATATAGTCATATTTTATTAATCTAAGTCATATTTTACGTATCTCATATAAAATGTATGCATTCGTTTTCGGATCACCTGTTTATTGACATTGTTGTTCTTTGACATTCTATTTCTATGGTAATTTCAGTCAAATTCGTATTTATTTAAAAAAAGATATGTACGCATTACCTATACTTGAATAAAGGAAAATTGGAATGGTCTCTTAGTATAAAATCCACCGATTCATATACAATATAAAATCTATTTTAACTACCTATGTATTTTACGACGGAGTTTGGAATATCACTAACTGGAATTTCTTAGCCTCGATATGCTTGGATGAAATGGAACGCCTATTTATTTCTAAAATATTCTATATTATGTACGAGGCTTGGAACCAGCCAAATAATTTAACCCATCATGTCATAAGTCACTACCCAGTTGTGCAACTTTATAGTAACAAGCAAAGAATTAAGGATTTTAATTGTGATTTGTTTCTCTTAGCAAACGAAGCAGTTCAAATAAAGAAAAATGAACGTTATTTTCAATACCGATAGCGGATATGGCGTATGACTGTGCAGACCCACATTACTTCCTCTATCTCGGAGTGCAGTACCTACCTAAAGGAAAAAACAGATAAAGAATTTGGTCCAAAGAATAGTACAAACTAAGATACCGTTTCACACACGAACATCTACAGAAAGTGCTAAGAAGCTACCGTACCAGATGATTATAAAAACTTTCTAAGAATGGATGATGTTTCTTTGCTTAAAGTTGAACCAATAATACGAAAAAAACAGGCTACTAATATGAGGCAAGTTCGTTTAATCGCGTCGAAACACGATCAAAGAGCGCGTCAAACACAATAAAAATATGAACTTTTATCAAACGTACTTCAAACCCGTAAATGTTTGACAAACCGTTCAAACCCCCTTTGTAGACGATCAAAATGGTTTGAGTCAAACCAATCTTTACGTGTTTGAATCAAACCGTTTGACCGTCTCTGGGGCACTTAACGCAGTATTTTATTGTACCATGATTTAACATGATAAACTGAGAGGAACAGACGTACATTCGTAACCATGTTGGTTGGTATCATGTTGTAAGAAGATACAAAGTAGTTGGCATATTCTTAACTAAATGAAGAGAAAAAAAGATGTGCATTACTTAGCTCAAAGTGCGAAAATATCATAAATGCATGTCAAACGCAAGAAAAAGCGAGCTTATTAAAATCATGCTGTGCTGAATAATATAAATAATTCATAAGTAATTTTTCATCAGACATAATCATACCTCATTGCATCAAAATTTTAGGTATAATTCCATAGTTCAAAGCAATTAGCATTATAGACTATACTTAAGATATAATTATTGTTATAACTACTTTAGGATTGCAGTAAAAAAACAAGGACTATGACTAGTGTTATTTAACAGTAACAAAATCTTCTCTTTTCCCTTTGTAACCCCGAATGATATAGATAGATATCCTGAATCATTAGTCTCAGAATCGGTTTCTTTTATTTTTTTACCTCTAGGTCGAGAAGTATCCTGACTCTTGCACTTCTGCGCATATGTACCATTCAGTGCTTTGAATTAAGTCAATAAACCTCCCATATTGTGTAGGACTCACTTTAGATTAATTTACCACTTAACAAGAAACTTAAATTGTAGGTAGAGTAATCATCATGAAATTTCGCTAACCATTGATTTAAAATTAAAAATCCATACGCTTTTCAAACACAATTTTCGTTCATCAACGTTTTTTACAAATGTGTCTTTGACTAGAGGCTGGGTGACTTATTTTCGACTTGTATGGGCGTGAGTGCTCAACGTGTTTTCAACTCAGTATTTATGTACTAGCTTTGATCCTTATTCTTAAAATCGATACACTCAACGTCCGTGTATGGCATGTAGCGCTCTAATTTGGCTCTATCAATAAAATCAACAAGCTTTATGTTATAGATCGTCGTTATTATAGGGTACACGGGAAGAAGGGGCTCACTGAGATTTAGCAAGTTTTGAGAAAAAGTTGAATGGATTATTTTTACTAAGGCGATTTAACGAGAAATGGGCCTATTTTCGTTTGTTTTGAATATGTAATGGACCCTAGTTTGTTTTGAGTATGCCAATGCCATCGAATGCAATTATTAGTTACAAATGAACAATTAGCAAAATATAAGAAAATTGCTAAATAAAGATTTTATTACTTAACTACTCTACTTTTACTGAAATGGGCCCCTTTTAGTTTGTTTTGAAAATGTTATTTGAAAGACCCATTCAAAGGCTATCGAAGGCAATTGTTAGTTCAAATTGATCAAAAATGTCGAGGAGCCCCTTCTTCCCGTGCGCCGTGTACCCTTATATATTATTATATTGTGCGTGTTCCCAATAATGACTTATACACGGTTTCTTTTTAAGTATATCTAAAAATGAAATGGGGTTTTCAGACCACGTAAATGAACAACTTTTACCCCCATAGTAAACCACGAAATCGCGAAAAAAAATCAGCTGTTCCATACTTTATAGTCGAGTCGATGTTGTTCTTTTCCATGGAACAGCTGATTTTTTTTCGCGATTTCGTGGCTGGCCCCATAGTTAAAAGTTGTTCATTTACGTGGTCTGAAATCCCCAATTAATTTTTAGATATACATAGTTACAAATTAACCGTGTATAATAGAAGTCGTTATTGGTATTTTGGTCCTTTGGTCCTATTCCTTCATGTATAAAACATGATTGCAGTAAACCAATTTCATCACAGTACATTATGTATTGTGATGAAATTGGAAAGAACTTAGGCCAATTGATACAAAATCAATTAGGGGGAAATGTCATTCATTATTGTATGCCTGGGTCCACTTTAGATGACATTATGAATATAATTGTTAGAAAAACATTCAGCGATAACACAAACTTGATAATTTTAATTGGAAATAGGGGTAATATCACCAAAAACCAATTGATGACATATTGTAATTCCCTTTGTTCTCTGAATGTTAGTAAAGTAATATTGTTTACATTCCCCTACAGTAAAAGTCTGTCACAGGTGGAAAATAATGTAAGATTTAATTTGAATCTATCTTTAAATACAGTGGCATTTTATAATAGCCAACAGCTGCACTTAGTTGACATTAATAAATTATTTAATAATTTTCATTTGACAAAAGATAGATATTATCTGCCTTCTTCTTTTACGAGACAAATAGCATTATCGCTATCTTTTTATTTTAAACAACTAGCCAATAATCTGGCTAGGAAAACATCTGCTTCTATTGAGCAGTTAACTTCTGACATTTGCAATTCAACTTTGGAATCCGTTCCAAATAATTCTGTTAATAATTTTAGTAATAATTTATTACATTTAAATTACCATTTAAGACAATAGAGGCGTCCTCTAGCGCTAAGCCGACAATGGGAAAGCCAAACTGTTTAAGAATTGTTCACCAAAATATGCAAGGCTTTTCTGGCAAAGATTTAGAAATAAGCTTATTCTTAAACTCTGAAGATATTGATGTGTTATGTGTTACTGAGCATTGGTTGAAAAAGCACGAATTAATTTTGAGTTTGGATAATTATAAAGTTGTTAGCTCACTTAATAGAAAATCTGCTATAAGAGGGGGTTCACTTATTATTCTACACAATAGTTTGCAATGTAAAGAGCGCAAAGATGTAGTATCCCTCTCAATTGAACGAACCATTGAGTTGTCTTGTGTGGAACTTGATCAAATAATTATAGTATGTGTATATAGACCCCCCAGCGCGAATTACTCTGAGTTTGAGTCCACTATGGAGGAAGTCTTAAAAATAACTTGTAGGAAAAATAAAAAAGTCGCGATTTGTGGAGATTTTAACGTCGACATCTTAGATCCTAAATTAGCTAAGTTGTCGAGTAGGTTCATAAACCTATTTAAATCATTTAATTTGCTACATACTTTTAATGAACCAACGCGAATCACACCCACATCGGCAACTTGCTTAGATAATATTTTCTGTAACTGTAATGTACTTGAAAAATCAATTTTGAATTTTATTAAATCCGACCATAGTGGACAATTAGCCTCTATTGAGCACCATCATGTTCCGTCTAAACGGAAAATAATGTGTAGGCCAATAAAAAAACACTGTATTGAAAAATTCAGAAACAATGTCACAAGTAAAATTGAAACTTTACCAGAACCAAATTTTGAAGCCAATAACTTATATAACCATTTATTCAGCGTAGTTAAAACTGAATTTAGTGAAAATTTTAAACAAAAAGCCATCATGAGTAATGATAGTACGAAATTTAGTGACTGGGCCACACCCGGTATATATAAAAGCAGAAGGAAATTATACGAAATTTATGCAGAGAAAGCTACTTCCTGTGATCCTAACTTCATTGAATTTGTCAAGAAGTATTCACAAACATTCAGAGAAGTTTGTATTCTAGCAAAGTTGAAGTACTTTTCAAATAAAATTAAATCAGCTGATAATAAAATTAAGGCTACTTGGATGATTATTAACAAAGAAACGGGCAAATCAAAATCCAATATGAATTCCTTCTGTTTAAAAATTGGTGATCAAACTATTGAATCTGACGATAAGGTCGCTAAAGTCTTTGAAGATTTCTTTGCTCGAATACCAATAGAAACTACCAGTACTCTTAGTGCTTGTCCCAACATCGCTGTCTACCTCCTAGAGTTTAGTGAATGTTGATAAGTGCAAGGAAACCTTTTTCTTTAAATATATAAATAGTGAAGATATTATTAAAGCTTTTAAAACAATTAATGTCAAAAAAACATAAGATCTTTGGGGCATATCAACAAGCATTATTAAATCAATAATTGATATACTAGCCCCTTACTTGGCTTTTATTTTTAACAAATGTATTGATGAAGGGGTTTTTCCTGATCTAATGAAAAATAGTAAATTGATTCCTCTTTTTAAATCTGGGGATTTAAGTGACCCAGCTAACTTTAGGCCAATATCTATACTACCAGCACTTAGCAAAATATTTGAAAAAATTATATATTCCCAATTATTAGATTATTTCACATCCAATAACATTCTTCATAAAAATCAGTTTGGATTTTCCAAGGGTAAAAATACTACTGATGCTGGAATTGCACTTCTCAAACATATTCTTGACGCTTGGGAAGAAAAGCAAGATGTAATTGGCATTTTCTGTGACCTTTCTAAGGCATTCGATTGCGTTGATCACCAAACACTATTAAAGAAGCTAGAACATTATGGTGTCTCTGATAAATCAGTTAGCCTTATGAAATCATATTTGTACAATAGAACTCAGAAAGTAGTGATTAATAGAACTGAATCTACTGGAGCCCCCACCAATATGGGTTTGCCGCAGGGATCAATATTGGGCCCATTGCTGTTTCTAATTTATATAAATGACCTACCCAACTACGCGAATAATTTATGTGAGACAGTACTATTTGCGGATGATACTTCTTTAGTTTTCACAGTAAACAGAGGTAATAACTGTTCGGACGAAGTAAATAGTGCCCTCTCTAAAGTTTTACACTGGTTTAATAGCAATAATTTAGCACTTAACCCCAAAAAAACTAAATGTGTAAAATTTTCATTACCTAATGTTGAGCAGACAAAATTAAATATTAATTTAAATAACGATAAAGTGAGTTTATTGAGAGTACAAAATTTCTAGGTATTACACTAGATTCTCGACTGCAATGGGATCCACATATTGAAGCCTTGTCAAGTAGACTTAGTTCAGCGGCATTCGCTGTTAAGAAAATAAGGCTTTTAACTGATATTGAAACGGCAAGGTTAGTATATTTTAGTTATTTTCATAGTGTAATGTCCTATGGACTGCTTTTGTGGGACTCAGCTGCCAGTATTGAAAATATTTTTGTACTCCAAAAAAGAGCTGTTCGCGCCATATACAATCTTCGGCGAAGAGATAGCTTGAGAGAATTGTTTAAAGAAATAAATATCTTAACTTTGGCAGGCCAATACATATATGAAAATTTAGTTTATGTAAGGAAACACTATGATTCATTTGCTAAAAACAGAAATATTCACCAGTTTAATACAAGAAATAAAGATAAACTTGCCGTTCCAAGATTTAGGCTTGCAAAAACTAGAGGTTCATTTATGGGGAAAGGCATAGCCTTTATTAATAAAGTTCCGCAACAAGTGATTGATCTTCCTTTGCATGAATTTAAAAACCATGTTAAAAAAACGCTCATGAGTAAAGGTTATTATAAAGTAGATGATTATCTTAAAGATCAAAATGCGTGGAAATGATGTAACACATAACTTGCTACTATAAGTACTTTGTTGAAGTAATAATTATGTAATAAGTCTATGTTGTTGCCAATAATCCTGTCACCCTGTTGTAATTATTTGGTAACGATATATTAAAGTTTGTAAATATCGTTACTTATGGCTGTTACAGCTGATAAGTTTCTTGCGCCCGTTCTTCTTGTCAGCTAAAAAAGTCTGGAACGGGTGGTAGGAAAATATAGACGATTCAAAAGTACTTAATTATTAAGTTTATTTGAATAAAGCTTATTTGACTTTGACTATTACTTGATTTCGTATTGCTATTTATACTCTTAGAAGGCCTAGCTAGCCCAATAACCAAAAGCATTACTTTAAAGTAATACTTTTAATAAGGTTTGGACGATTAAATGAGATATAAAGAATACGCTAATCCAGGCTATGAATGAACTACCTATCTGTGCTGTCTGCCAAGTATTTTTTGCGCCACTTACTTACTAAATAAGGGAGAAAACATAATTACTCGTAATAGAGTCAAGACACATGATTCGACGGCGCGTTTATTTGACAAAAATCTTTTACAAAAAGATCACTAAGTATGGGAAACGCCATGAAAATGCGATTGAAGCGTACACGTACGGCTAGCGTCGAGAACTTACGCGTTTTAACATTCATAGTACTTCTAGAGGCAAAGTTGATTTGCCCACAAACATTGATTTGCCCCTTATTTAGCGTAGCACACAATTTGTATAGGTACGTCAATAAGTCTTGCCCAAATGGCAAAATTCGTTTATATTTAGTAGACATATTTTTGGTAGTCTGGTGATCTTTATGATTTGATATCATTTTACCATTCTAAAACGAAGATGGACGTCGGCTAACGGTGTATTCTTCTCGAATTTTGGTCATGAAAAGAAAATAAGCCAATGTTCATTTCTAATTTAACAAAATAGAAATAGCTATTAATATGCCGCTTTTAAATTAAAAATAGAAGGAAACTTTTATGATCTTTCCATTCACTGGTGTCGCAATAAGGTAGTATCTTATATGTATGTATCTAGATATTGGTCTTTCGTCTGAAAGCTAATGCCATTTTGTACAAAAAGCGCAAATTATAAAGTAATTTTTCAATACGTTAAATTTCAGCTTGCTGTAAAATTAAGAAAGGCACTTTGAGCATTATGATCTGTGTTTTATTAGTTGTATTTTCGACATGCAACATTCGTATTTCTGTTCTGGGAGATGAATAAAAAAAAGTGACATGATTTTTCTGTGGGGAGGAATAAGCATTTCATAAGCTAAAAGAACTGTATGACTATTTTAACTAAGAATTCGAAATAAAAGTTAAAATATAGATTTCATAATAACGCAACGGTTATTCTTTTTCTGATTAAAAAGAACATTTATTGTTTCTGGTTTAGATCACAATTTATCATGTAGTAAGTATATATGTATTTTCAACAAAAGAAAGTTATTTTCATTTTAATATATTTCTAGTTTAAATTGTAGATTAGGAAACGAAATGAACCCCCTAATAAATAAACTGTTGTGACAAAACTATGAACTGTTTATGAATAAGGACATATATTTTTAGATTAGTGGAAATCTAATTCCTGGCCACAGAAAAAGCAACGAATCCAAAGTGTTTCAGACATCTCCCGTTAATATAATACCGATTAAAATATTACTACGGGTTCATCAAGATGCCTTGCTTAGTACCAAGTTCCCAAGAATCTCCAATGAGCAAAGCATGCTGATACAAACCTATATGTTCTATATAATTTAACCAAACATATATTCATAATCTACACCATACAAGCCATTGTGTTCATCAACCATATTAAGGAACTCACCCCACACCAAAATTGACCTTGTGAAAATTTCTTGGCAAGCTCGCACTACGAAACCTATTACCGATTGCAAGAGAGAGAAAAACATACTCCATATAAATTACAAGTCAAGTAAGTAATTCAAACATGATTATGTCTTACAAATAAACGGAATCAATATCAAGAAAATATCAAAAAAATATACAATTAGTGACTGAAACAGGAGTGAGCTGAAAGTGTAGTGTAACAAATATGTGGGTAGGGCAAATAATTTAGTCTAATTTAACAGATATTCTGATCAGCAACACCATAACACCTTGAATAAAGAGTGTTTTTTTTATTACAACAAAAATGAGCCATTTTAAACAAAATATTACCAAATTTATTTAAAAGATGAACCCCTAGAAACAAACATCATTATAAGCGGTAAAGATGCTCCAAATATTATTTTAGTCATCGAGCTGAGTCGATATTTTTTGTCTGTTTTCGGGAAAGTGGTAGAACAAATGTTGTTGTTTATGATGTTAGTAATCTACTCCTGCGAGGTTGTTGGTGTTTTACAAATAACCCTGTATTATATCTCACTCGCACTGCTAATTAATCTGTTGTCTTTGTCGCACAGCACACAATTGCATTGTTGATTAGTCACAAAAATAGCACAAGTTTAGCAAAGCACAGCATAGTATAGATAGCCGAATAATATCAAAGTAATTATCACATAAACCATTTCCATTTCGTTATGACTTTATTAGTTCGCCTTTTGATTAACTTCAGAAAAATAATTTAAACCAAGGCAGTAACAGTAAATAGAACACATTGAAAAATAAGGTGGATATGCTGATCAGAAAATCGTTAGAAAAGAGGAAATGTAGAGACTTCATACGTAAAAATTAAATAGTACACAGTTCTACAAAAACAAAATACTAGTCGAATACGTACTTGGATCCTAATGAACGACATTTCCTGTGTGTCGGTATGAATTTAGACTGGTGGTAGGTCCCTTGGAGCCGCAGGGAGCCTGAGCCGAGCCTGTGGGAGGGGGACAATGTGAAAGGGGTGGAAGGCCCCTGTGGTAGAACCTCCTTGACAGACTCTTTGGAGCCAGTGCAACTACCTACTGGAGAAGGAGGCTCCAGCTTCAGTGACAATCTGAAACAAGGCAATTGTAATTACGATTTACAAACGACAAAAATAATTCAATGGCATAACAACCATAGTAGAGGAGACTAAAAAATTACCCATCAATATTACTGATTGATACCTAATTAGTTTGTCAAAAATACATGAGACATCAATTTTCATGTGCGGTTCTGGTATAATGTAGAAATCATTTCAGTCCAACAGTCAAACCCAGCGCTGGAATAACGTGAACTGGCTCTGGAGGTATTCGAGTGAGAGAGATAGTCTCGTACTGAACTGGATTACTGGACTGAAATATTATAAACCGGACATACTAAAGCCTTAAATGTTGCTGAAATATTGTAAACCGGGCATACTAAAGCCTTAAATGTTGCTGAAATATTGTAAACCGGACATACTAAAGCCTTAAATGTTGCTGAAATATTGTAAACCGGACATACTAAAGCCTTAAATGTTGCTGTGCAACTTAGCATTAAGTCGAAAGTGATACTGAAACACCTTACGACTAAGGTGTTACATGCTTATTTCTATCTCTATGTCTAGAGCTTATATAATCCCCGTCAATTGGTAATGCGCTGGAACCTTGTCACATTAACATCCACGTTGACGTGATCCGCAACTAAAAATGTCATGAAACAAGAAAATTCTAATAGGTAATCAAATATATTCATTATTGAATTATTATTTTCAATAAGATAGGGTCTAGGTATATAAAATGTTTGGAAAAGGTGTAAGGCAGGGTTGCATCCTGTCCCCCATTCTGTTCAACGTATATGGAGAACACATTATCAGGCGAACTTTTGAAAACTGGGAGGGTGGCGTCACAATAGGTGGCACTAAAATTACAAATCTCCGATACGCTGATGACACGACTCTTTTGGCTTCGAATGAAGCTGAAATGATTAGCCTCCTTGACAAAATGGAAACAATTAGTGGGGAGCCCGGGCTGAAAATAAATCACTCCAAAACTAAGCTGATGGTAGTAGACCGCACCAACTCACTCCACATGACGGGCGCCTTACCTCTCGAAAAGGAAGACGAATTTATTTACTTGGGTGCTACAATCAGCAATTCGGGTTCTTGTGAAAAAGAGGTCAGGAGGCGTATCGGTATGGCCAAGAGCGCAATGTCCCAACTGCAGAGAATATGGAGAGACCGGAACATATCTCGAAAAACAAAGATTAAATTGGTTAATTCCCTAGGGTTTTCCATCTTCAGCTACGCCTCGGAAACGTGGACGTTAAAGAAGGCCGACCGAGATCGCATTGACGCTTTTGAGATGTGGTGCTGGAGGAGGATGTTATAAATACCGTGGAATGCATTCGGAACAAACAAATCTATCCTTCGAGAGCTTAACATTATAACCAGGCTATCCACTCCTGTCCTGTCTTTTTTGGAATTCTTCGGTCACCCCCCCCCCCCCCCCCCATATAAAAGATGGACACAACCTCGAACAACTGATGGTCACTGGCAAGGTCGATGGCAAACGGCCGAGAGGTCGAAGCCCAACTAGATGGTCTGACCAAATCCGCTCAACGCTGAACACCAAGCTACACGATGCACTCCATGACGCTAAGGACAGACATCTGTGGAGAAGCATCATCAAAGAAATATTAACTATCCATGGGGGGAATCACGACCCTCAGTAATAAAGAACACGACGAGAGGAGGTGAAGAGGTGGTATATAAAAAAATTACAATTGTTTTTTGTTTTTGAGGTTAAAACATGGCCGCCAGGCGCATTACCAATTGACGGGAATAGTACTACATCTAGTCTTTCAAGCTCGTTGGTTGGTAATATGGTAATCAAAGTTAATATCATAGAGCCAGTCCAGATTAATTTTATATAATACCAAAATTAATCATACTTACTTATACTGGTCATCCTCAAGGAATTTCTGAAGTTCCTCTATATATCGCACGCTGTTTAAATAAGTCGCGACATGCGGCAAGGGTAGTATGTCGTATTCGGAAGTTTGATACCGCTCTAATGCTTTTAGGACTACGGCCATTTTCGCGATGCGGTGCGGCGAGCCGGCCGGGTGCGCGATGTCGATATACACCAAGTCGGTAAGAAATATACCTGCAAAAGTAATAGTACATTACTAAAGCGGCATGCTACACAGGCATTGAAAGACGAACGCGCGAATTGAAGGGAAGGCGCACGGTATGGAGGCAATATTGCATGCATCTGACGCAAGTTGAATTGAAATTTGAAGCGACATGGTGAAAAAATCCAAAAGACATGGTCTTTTGGATTTTATCCAACCCTGCCTAGTATAATCCTTTTCCTTTTTTTCTCCTTTTTAATAAAAGCATACAAGCAACAGCAACCACAACACCAACGGTCGAAATGTCCACAGCAATAGTTGCAAGATGACGCAATTAATTGAACTGCAAGTATAGTCTGTCTAAAAAGTCAGTTTACATGGGTAATTTCAAAAATAATTTTAATACCCATCTAAATGCCCAACAACCCCACCAATACCCATCTAAATAAATTTGAATAAAGCTATATTTACAATTAGAATTTTGACAACACCAACAGGGTTACCAGTATAAGTTTTTATAAATAATTTAATAATTTCTCATGTAAACTGACTTTTTAGACAGACTCTACTGCAACTAATGGGAGGATAATTTGGCTGATTCACAAATCGTCCACTAGTCGTGGCACTGCCGCTAACTTGGCGCTAGTGTAGATGTCGACCTGTAATTTCGTGTTTTCTATGTGTTTGCTATCAATTTTGATATGTTAGAATCGAATTTTCGTAAATATAAATTTTCTTCGTTTTCTTCAATCTTTAATTCATTTACTGTCCATCTTCTATAATAATAATTGTAAGTATCAACAATTTTTAGATATAATTTAAATTAAATAGGTAAATTAGGGGTGAAAGCCCGTACAAAGGTCTCCAGCAGCAGTAGTGCCATCAAGCGGGATAAATTTTGTGACATCCCCCCATCGCAAGAGTGTGTGGACACCTTACTGTCTTATATAAATAAACAGATAAAATCACTCACCCAAATACGGTATACACGGTAATGATATACTCTTTAAATATTCCCTTAATGCAGTCCAGTTATCACTCTCTCCAAACAGTTCGGCAAGCTTATCAAACTGCTGCTTATCTTTTTTAGACAAACAAGCCCAAGTTTTCGTCAACCTTTATTTAACAAAAAATACTATTATTGTAGCATTAATAATTAAATAAAAATAGTATAAGTTCATTATCTTATATCAACTTACCTATATACGCTAGCGCTATGCAATGCCGATATTACAGCAAAAAGAGAATGTAAATTATTAAGGTCATGTAGCTTTTTTGCTACTTTTATAAAATGAGCAAGCCTCTCTGCTCTTGCTTTTGGTGACTGACTGTTTAATATTTCCTGCACCGTCCAAAAACTTACCTGCAAGAAATCATTATTAAATTGAGGTTTTTTTAATAAGTTTATTTTGTTTGTGTAAATATTTAATCATAAAAAAATAGTTTATTGGATTAATGTGATAATGTTTTTGTCTATTTCGATTTCGACAGGTATTTTGTAGTACTTATACATGACCCTGGCGAAAAGATAAAAAACATTGACCTCTATATTTAATAAGAAAATTTTTTTTTCATGTTTGTGATAAAAACATATTACAGATTACCTAATCTTACTCTAGTGGTGGTTGGAGTGATTCTTCAACATTTTGTCTGTCCATCAGTGTTATATTTTCATCGAAAATCGAAATAAAGCGCGCATGGCAAAACTGTCACGTATTCACCTACCTATTAAAACGTACCTAGTGATTATTTCCTCTGTGCTACCTATTTGGAAAAGTTTTTAAACGAAGTATTGAGCGTGTCAGAAGTAACTACAATCCTCCGATATTTTAATTCTTCCATTACCAAAATAAATGTTAGCTTGGTAATGTGTATTCTACTTAATTCATCAATGCCCGCGCGGACGCCGACGGACAACAATAGAAAACCTAGTGTCTCATTTTCTGGGCGCTGATGGGTTAAAGCTATTTCAATTTTAAAAAAGACTATCAAAAACTTACCCTATTAAATCTTTTTGTAAATGCAACAACATTAGGAGCCACTGTCAGTTTATTCAATTTGTTCCACCCACATGTAGTTAGCTCTTCTGCTTTGATTGCTTTAAATGATTCTAAATCTAATAATGTTAGCTGGTTAGCAATATCTTCAGGGGCCAGTCTCAATGGTGAACATACAATATCGTCCCATGACTGGTTAATAGAAGATGCTGCAGGCAAGCTACTAGTCTTGTATTGGTATAACGGATCGACCTGCCTGTTAAGCCCACCTTCTCCAAGTCTGGAAATAGGTTTAGTTTCTTCATAAGTATACCAGAAGTAGTGTTAACTAAAAGCATGTCTTATAAAAAAAAGTTACCCATAGTTGTAATAACAGGCACAGTCATCTTTTGGATAATCAGTTTTATTATTCACAGGTGCATTGTCCATTTTCTTATTAATTTGCTTACATGATGACTTCTCTTCTAAAGGCCAATTCTCTTCATCTTCATGCTGAAAACATACACCCATATTTATTGAAAAAATAAGGGAAGTGTGTAGTTATCAGTCTGTTAGAGTATTAAAGCTTGACCACAAATGCCTTGGGTGGTGAGGTGACAGACGTGGTGATGCGAGCAAAAGTGGCGCTAGTGGTCAATCCTAGCTGAGTGGTGTTCAGCCGAGTAAGATAGCACTAACTCTTCACACAGGGATTTAGAGAAGAAAGAGTTAGAGGCATCGATACATCTCACTCACTCAATGGACAAGAAAATGGGCAACAGCATTTCTAACAAGAAATGACTATTCTAATCAGAGCTGATTTACCAGATAAATGTATGTGGGTGAATTAATGGGCGTGTTGAACGCCGTCATTCTCCTCGACATTAAAATTGTCATGATAAGTTGCAAAAACAATAAGACTTATGGCCGAATACTCAAACGCTACTTAACTTTGAGCGGCTCTCAAACAGCATGCTGTCTTTGTCATAAATTTGAAATTTAATGCAACAGGACGACGTTTGAGAGCCCCTCAAAGTTAATTAGCGTTTGAGTATTCGGCCATTATGCTCCTAAACGCTACTCATCTGGGACCTGTTCTCGTCACTACATACAGGGACAGAATATTTTACTCTCAAATTATGAAAATATGTTAAGGAGAATGTCAGCGTTCTAAACACCATTAGATTCCACCCACGTCTTCAAAGTCCAAAATAATACTATTTCAATTAGTGCTGTCGGACTAGTTGGACATCCTAAATCGGTAGGTATGCCTACCTAAATACGATTTAAATCTTTGTCTAAAGTAGATTTTAAAAAAATACACTTATTATTTGAAGTAAAAGTCATATTAAAATAGAATAAAATAGTATTCCAATAGAATAATGTATGTTTGAAACAGGGCTGAACAATAATCACAGTAGGCAACCAGTATTTAGCTGCATTTGTCAAAGGCATAAAGGAGTATTAAAATAGCTTATTTAAAAGTAATAGACCATGAGATCTTTTCATAATCTACTTGCCAAAACATTGAATGGTGTGATTATCTCTAAATAAATACTACTGTAAATGTTAGTTTGTGACTGATCCAAACTGTCCGATGTATGTAATAATGAAATTAAAGGATATCTTACCTCCACAATTCTAAGGACTGCTAAACTATCACTTAATATATCTCGTGGCATTTCTTTTGATTGAACACTAAAGCAAACCTTACCTATAAAATAAATGTTATTAATAAATGGTAAATCAATATTAATTTATGGGTAAAAGATTATCAAGCGCACATTATTGTTTAATCTTTAAACTTTTAGTAAAATGCGATTGTAGGTTTATTGTACTGCCGTGCTAGCGATGTCGGCAGTAATTAGTGTAATTACTCCAAACTGTGTGACTGGTTTTTATAAGCTTTCCTAATACAGAATACAAAACAAGCTTTACAAAGAATATTCACAGTATATGCAGATACTGCATTTATCTCAAGTAATAATAACATCCTAACCATATACTTTACTTGTAAGACCTGACTCACCAGCGGCATAACTATACTATTTCGCATTGTTGACTCCTGCCTTTATCTTTAACGACATTTGTGAGTTCCCATTAAGATATCAAAATGCCTGTCAGCTCATCTGATAGATCTTATTATGCTAATTCTCAATCAATATATACCTAACTCATTTTTACCAAAATTAGTCAGAGTTACTGCTGATATCATTAGTACGGCAGTGTATTGCAATCGGCAGTAAATGTGAAGCAGTTTTGAAGTAAAAAATCAACATAAGTAATACCTAATGCAGCTTTTAGGATGATGACCTTCTATTGATTGTTTATCCAAGGAAACACATTATAACATTATTTGGATAATCTCAGGATACAGTAATTAATATAGATACTTTATTGTGAATACTCACGTAGGCGTCTGTGTATTATTATGTTGTGGAAAAATAGTGTTGATGGACTTAGATATTAAGTATTATATAAAAAATCACATTTTAAAAATTATTAAATTATGTACCAAAAACCCAACCTAGTTTTTTTTTTAAACTTCACAGGCAGGCAGACGTCAGACAGACAGGACAGACATCCACAGATCACAGATTAGAAAATCAGCTGTCATAACTACTATGATGAGTCCTTCTTATCTACCCCTCCCTAAACGATCAAGCCTGCTTGTCAAGCACGTACACGTAAAATGGGGATACATACCGAGAAACTATTGGCACCACAATCGTTTGATTCGTTGCTTCAAATGTCAAATGTCATTTCTGGCATATTTTAACCATAGACATAGAAAATTTTTCGCTACGCTCAAGTAGACGGACAATGGTGCGAGTGAGAAACCCATTCTTACGGCTTATGCGATGTGCGAGAAAGAGTTAAAAGAAAATGACAGCAGAACCTAGTTTGACTTCATTTATCGTCTGTTATCATCTTGGTGAAAAGTGTCCACACGATTATTTTGTAATTTTGACCGCGATCGGATCGGTTTGGCTCATAAAGCTATATAAATCAATAATGCAGAGGTTTTACCTTCCAATAAAACCGCCATTGTGTGCTGAGCCTTGTCCGGGGAGAAGGTGAGAGAGCCATTGCCGATTTTCTTGTTTTAACACGTTTTTGTCGTCTGGCAACACTGGATACCCGCCTTTTTCCCTGCAACATAGACAATTCCCGCCAAGAATCATCCCTTCCACTAGGGCAAGCAAGCGCTGAGCGCTCACTTTTTCCTCATTGTTTTCACCAGGGCCAGTAAAATTCCCCGGACAAGGCTCAGCACACAATGGCGGTTTTATTGGAAGGTAAAACCTCTGCATTGTGTTGCCTCGCCTTGTCCGGGGAGAAGGTGAGAAATGTTTGTTATTGCCCTGGTGAGGGATGATGAGAAAATAAATCAATAAGCCAATACGTTTAATGTGAGCTATAATTTATTTTCCGTGTAAGTACTTAAAACAATAATCTAAGTATTTACTCTTAATTTTATTTTCAATTATCAATGAGAATACATACATCATGTTTATGTTTTAGATCAAACGCAAAATAATTTATATTAAATTAAATTTACTCAATAGTTTTTCAGGTAGGTAGAACAGTGATTCCAGTTACCTTTTTAAAAATGTATGACAGTCAGACCGTTGCAAAGCTATTCAATGAAGTTATTGCTGCTGATCTAATGATTTCGACTGTGTTCAATCAAATCCTGCAGACTTAAAAACTATTCTTACCCATTACCATTCTGGAAGCAAGCAGGTTTCGCTTTACACAGTGTTGTATAAAAAGTTGCTGAAGTGAGCTATTCTCCATTCAGATAGTTTTACTACTTAGAGCATACAGAACACTACTTTATGAATCCAATACGTTTATTTTATTTTGATCTCAATATTATTTTGATCCTCGCGAGTAATCAGCTTCCAACCTCATTGGTGGTGCCAAGTAGTGTCTTTACGAGTCAAAATTTGACTAAAGGAGAATGGTTAGGTAGGTACACTATCGACTTCAAGACGAGCACATACATACAAATACAACATGAAAAAAAAATTAACATGTCTATTGTCCAAAACGAATAATAATGTAGGTAGTTCCACAACAACGTTGATATAGTGTTTAGTGATAGACCGTGGAAGTGTGACGTCACGTCACATAATGGTGGATATATGGCAGAGTTCTTTCGCAGAGAAAGGAGCATCTATCCCATCAACAAGTTGTGGATCACAAATCGGGATCTGAATGTGAATGAATACCTGTTTCGCAAAATTATCTTCACTCAATTTCTTACTCACGTCACGTGTAGCTCAAACAGTTGTAACAACCAATTTGTGGAAGTGAATTGTAGCAGGTGCTAGCATTTTTAGATGTAGACACTAAGTTAGG
The DNA here is from genome assembly GCA_943789525.1 of Agriphila geniculea. NCBI lineage: Eukaryota > Metazoa > Arthropoda > Insecta > Lepidoptera > Crambidae > Agriphila > Agriphila geniculea. The sequence goes on along the minus strand of OX038870.1, from coordinate 15,391,227 downwards.
TTCTTGCCTATGGGGATTGCTAACAGCAACGTTGGTCGTCTGCGCACCATTTTACCCAGCATTGGTTCCAGGCGGGTTCCTAATAGAATAAAAGACTTACGCCAAATCTTTAGTGGAAAAGCTTTTTCTACTACTTTCCGACATTGGTGGAGACACTTCCAGCTCCAATCAACACAATAAATAGTCTACTTTTGGGAGAGTGTGACCTGTGCTTTGTGCGACAGGTTTTGTAATTGAACTGGCCCGCTGAAGGCTCTGTCCTGAAGATCAGGTCTCCAGAACAATTTCAGTCATCAAGGCGCAATCACCACAAACAGACCGTCGCATCCACTCAGGAAAAGTAATACTTACCTACCCCTGGTATGAGGGACGAAGCTAAAAACACCCAAGTCAGGGCGTAATTCCACTGCCAGCTGAAGGCATTGTGGAAATCTACTCCCTCATACAGCGGGTTTAGCGATACGTAGTGCTGAACTACGTGAGCCTGAGCAGATGGGAACAGATCTATCCGTGGTAACCACACCGAATGCCCGAAACAGCCCCGCAGCCCGACCGCCGATCTCAAAGCGATAGCTATAGCCATAGCCATAGCCAAAGCAATACTCTTGCTAAAGCTATCGCTTTGAGCGACCGCCGATCTTTCCTGTGCTCTAGTTATTGCTAAGGCTTTGGTAATGCATTCGCGAATGAACGATATTGAATGACGAAAGGCTGCGTTTTGTTCACGCATTTGTATTAATGAAGGCCACGGTGGCCTTTCATATGATTTTGGTTGTTTGACTACATAAAATGCCGGATTTATTTTAATATGATTATAATTTACGAAAAAGCCTTATCACTTTTGTTTTTTTAGCTCTGTTATGTAAACTTGTGAATTCAGAAATAAAATTGTTTCAAATGCATAGGTAAATAAAACGCGTTGACTTGACATTTCGATTTCAACATAGAGTTGATCTGTGGTGTGCATAGATAAACAATAGCATTTCAAAATATTATTTACAAATAAAATTAAATAAAAGGCGCTGTGTGCAGTTTGATTTCCATTTTATTTGGATTCAGTTTTACTAAGGTAAGTACTTACTTTTTTATCAAGCATTGGCAAGCAATAATAACTTGAATTGAATAACTGAAAGTTGGTGAAAAATGGTAATCAAACAGTTTTGGGACTGGGTTCGAGTAAGTAAGTAACAAAAGCAAAACAAAAGGGTATAAGCTTGTCTGCCATGGCCAACCACTTGCATTTTGCTTGTCTTTGTAGGTTATCAGTTTCTTATTACGCATTTCAGATGCCTGCAATATGTAAAGTTTCTTGAGGCACTGGAGGTGTTTGTGGATGGAGTACCCGACACAACACACTGCAAGCCCGAGCAGTAACGCAACTGGGTGGCAACAAGTGCTTAGCCTGTGGGAGACGACGGTGGCCTCAATGCCCTCAATTTTAAATGCAGTGGGTGGTGGCATCACCAAAAGCATAGAATAAATAATTACTACAAGTGCCAATAAGTGGAGACAAGTAAGTGTTACTATTATGATGTGATATACCTAGTTATGAGTCTGAAGCTTATATGATGCATATAGCTATTCGCAGGCTCAGACACTTCACTTGCTTTTTTATTTATATACCTGTATGTATTGTCACATCATAAGTACCTATAATGTCTTGTTGTTATACTTATTATACCTATCTATAATATGTATCTATTCTTAATTTGTATTTCCCATTAATAGTTTGTTTATCTTTATAATTATACTTCAATCACTGAATCACTGTCAATAGTGTCTGTTCCTCAAAATGGTTCCGATAAAATATCAGCGCTTTGCCTTGGGCAAAGAAATATGCTGAGTTGGGTGGGACCTATTTGTTGCTGCAGAACATGCAATAATTTAATGATTATGATACTATTTCAATTTAATTTTTGTGTTATAGTACGTACATGTATTTTGAATTTCATTTATTTCTGAATGTAGGTAAATACAAAAATGTTACAAATTTAAAATGAATCTGTATTTATTTGTTGTTTAGCTTTCACCTATTTGATTACATTAGTTAGGATAACCTATTAATTTATTTATGAGAGACAAAGTTCTGTTCTGACTGATTGACTCATCATCGCTCAGCCAAAACTGCTAACAAAATAAACTTAAAAGTAGGTATTTTGTTGGCATTGTTTAATCTGTATGTTTACATTTTCAGTTTTTGAGAGTGCATCTGCAGGGCTGTTGCAGGCTGCATCTGCAGGCACTGCAGCATCGCCCATCCACGTAAGTGATTTTCAAAAGAAATTTCTTAACACAAAACCAAAAATCCTTACCTATCTACAAATTAAGAAAATTAAAGTGTTGGACTACGAGTTTGATAACAGGGTCAGCACATAATTGTTTTTTTCTGTCTGTTTGTCTGGGTCTAATCTCCCAAATAGTTGAACCGATTCTGATGGACTTTCACTGGCAGATAGAGGACTTTTAGACAAACTAGCGGCTGCCCGTGACTTTGTCTGTGTGAAAGTTTTTTTGCTCTCCCTCGGGAACAGTCCCTTTTGTACCCTATGTCCTTCTGTGTAACCCTGACAACGTGTATGCAAAATTTTATGATGATCGTTTCAGTACCGACAGGTGTAAAGAAACAAACGGACTTTCGCATTTATACTAGGATTTTTAATTCGAAATTGTAAAGACTTTAAAAATGCTAAAACCTTTAAAATTCTCTACTGTTCACTTATACGAAGTCACTTGGAATATGGTTCTCAAATATGGAATCCAAGATACGTCACTTACATTAATAGACTTGAAAATATCCAGAAAAAGTTTATGAAGTATTTATGTTACCGCATTGGTATGCGGTACCATTCTAGTGGATATCTTCAACTATGTAGAAATCACCATCTTTTAACTCTGGAAAGTCGTAGGACCATAGCTGACATCACTTTTCTGTTAAAAATTGCCACGGGTGCTGTTGATTGTCCCGAGCTGCTATCTTTATTGAATCTGAATGTTCCAAGTAGAAATCTTCGTCATTTTAAACCAATTCACCTACCACTGTCACATACCAATTATAGACGAAATTCTTTCTTTCTTCGTGCAGGCAAGTGTTTCAATGACTTGTGCAGTAAAATTGATATTGATATGTTTAACACTAGTTGTGAAGCTGTAAGGCGTAATCTTGCATTTTTACTCTCTGAATATTGAAGTGGGCGTGATCTTATTATTAAATCTATTTATTAGGATTTATTATTCTGATATTTAAGTTTTTTTTGGATTTGTATCTATAATATTAATTTGTGTTATCGGTCTCAAAAAAAAAAAAATTTTTTTTTGTATAACTCTTGGCGATCGCTGTATTAGTGGTTCAAATGTGCATTTTTATTACCTTACTTTTTATTTGTGTGAATCTGTAAATGGTTTTTTGATGTATACTGAGATTGCTATAGTTAACATAATAACTGTTGATTCACCTGTGAATATAAAATAAAATAAAATAAAATAAAATAATATTAAAGTAAGTATGACTGTATGTTAATGAGTGTGTATTTTGTTTCAGCGAAGAGGAGGCACAATGTAATCTGGACATGCGCGGATACCGACCATCCTCCCACCGAGAGATCCCGACCTAATAGTAAGTCTTTTGAACTAACCATTTATCCAAGAAAAGTGTATCTTAAAAGGAATACACCATTCAATGGCAGGATGGCAGAAAATCAATCTCGCTTAAGGTAGACAGATAATATGGTGTCCCAGGATTTTAGCTTTTACACAATATATTTTAGCGTGTTCCGACAACTAACGGGAACAATTCTGGGAAATCACGTTATGTGCCTACAATAGCGAGTCACGTGCTAATGTTTAACCTTAAGCGGCGTCCCGCGCGGCTGAATCTTGCGTGCTTTTACAAGTACACACTTGCGAGGCGCGGCGTGGCCTCACGGAGCCGCGCCGCTCTAGTGGGGACGCCGCGCCGCTTTAAACCACGCTACTCAAAAGTTATCAGTCAAATAGTTTAATATGTACTACCCTATTATCTATCAAATTATCAATTTTTTGCCCGTGACACTACTGTGTGGCACTACCATATTGCAACATGCAGTTACTAAGGGATATGTAATTGTTACAGCGGCGACTCCGGCTGGCTGGATTTAGAAGAGGCGCGCATCTGTGAGGCGGAGGAGCGGCGGCTAGAAGAAAACCAAAATAGGGATTAATCTGGGAGCTGATTATCTCCCAGATTATCCCTAAATGGTTGAGCTTTCATCGCTGATGGAAACTGCTAACTGCTAGAAGAATCTAGCATTAAGCAGTTTTCGGTTGAGATGCGCGATTATGAATAATACTTACTAACTAAATTAATCGATTATTACATCTCAACCGTAATAACTAGTCTGCGAAAGACATTCGAATACTGAAATATCTAATTATGTACTAACGTACAGAATTAGATTATAGAAATTAGTCATAATCGCGCATCGCTAGTTTCCGGGGTACGCCGCGCTTGCAACGATGCAACTCAGACGACGTGATTTTCACGCTATGAATTTTGAGTGATTAATTTTATTAATTCAAAAAATGTGCTGCCACCATATTCCTCTGAAGAAAATTCCTTTAAAAAACCTCCAGCTTGCATCAGATTTACTTATCTAATTTCATAATTTAATTTTCAATATATAGTTGCTCTAAAATGTGTGCTTTCGATGACAGTAAGTACAGCGTGCGGCAGGTTGATTTTAACGCAGGCCGTGCGTTTTTGTTGGCGGTTATTTAAATTTCTATCAAAATATGTACGGTCAACGGCGAAAGTTGCTTAGCACTTTAGTACATTGTCAAAGCATTTTTTTTGATAAATGTTCCAAACTGTAAGACATCTGTCAAAAAAGTTACTATGACAAAGTACTAAAGAAGGGCTTCGCCTTTCTTTACACTGAAAACAAACTTTTTGCATGCGTACAATATTATAATGTTTTCTCGCAAATGTATTGAAAAATCTTGTATGGTACACGGTTGTTAAGGTTTTATAAAACTCATGACTATTATAAAATGTCAAATCGTTTTGAAAACATCCTAACCAACCTTGTATCATAAACTACTATTTTAATTGAGTCTTCAAAATACGGAGATTTAAATCCTTACGTTAGTTTCAATTATTTTAAGTTTATAAAAAGTGTTTTAGTTGGGTATAACTATCTCGTTGGGATTCAGTAACTTAAACATTCGCTAAACATGGACGGTAGTGATATTATGGAAGCGGTCCTAATGAACTGATAAACCTTTTTTTTTTCTACCTATTCTTAAAGTTGTGATCATTTACTCATAGGAGTATACGTCTAGGAAAATCGAATAATCAATAGAAATCGCCTTTTCGGCATCCCAATTAGGCAAATACCTTTACAACTATTATTATTTATAAAAGATGATAAATGTCGTTTAATCTACATTAAGGTATGTATGTGAATTTGTAATACACACTTGATAAAACTACGTGGAATTTTTAGGGACCTAATGTACAGTACGAGGCATATAACTTGAAATCAGGTGGGGATTGCGCGAAACGCGTATTTTGGGTATGCGTAGCGGTGAGGGGCGCGGGCGGCGGGAGAGGGGCGCGCGCTATTGGTCGCTCACAAGAGCACATGCGCGAACTTATCCCCACTCCGTCGAAAAAATTTCAAGATACGTGCCTAGTACTGTATAGTCCAGTATTTTTAAACGGTATCATTACATTCCCCTGCTAGAAGTGGCCGTTTTTGACACATTTGCTATCTTCTACGAATGTCTACCTATATGAGGGAATGTAAGTATTGATAGGTACCTTCTAAAAATACTTGACTATGGGCCCTAAAAATTTCACATTAAAGTTTTATTAAAATAATTTTCTATTAACAACTTATTAAATAAAAACCTCTGAGGGCGCCACTTTCGGTGGGCTATCCACCTTAATGTAATTTACTTGTAAACTTTAATAAAAACTTAATCATTTCCTTTAATTTTCTTTTACTATTCTCCAGACAAATATTTACTTAAACAAAATTGACATACCTACACCCTACACAAACTAGTTAAAATGACGCTTGTGAATTCTGATGATCAAAGTTATCAGATTATTAAGAATGTTTTAAAAATCTTAGCAAGTAAGTGAGTAGACCATAAAGACGTAGGTATATGTTATAATTTATTCTTCTGAATTTACTGAGCACCCAATCGACAGGTGGATGGTCCGAGCCACAAGATGCAGACCCAAGGATTTGTTTTTATAACATAACTAGCGGCCGCCCGCGATTTCGTCTGCGTGGAAAGTTATTTTGTTATCCCTCGGGAACAATCCTTTTTTCCGGGATGAAAGGAACCCTATGTCCTTCTTTGTACAGATACCAGCATATAAATTGGCAAGAGAAAATTGAGACAAAAGATGCGCTACTGCGCAGAACATACTGACAGAAGATGCGTGGAGTTTAGTGTTTGTAGCTACTTCTACAAACACTAAACTCCGCGCACTGACAGAAGATGCGTGGAGTTTAGTGTTTGTAGCTACTTCTACAAACACTAAACTCCGCGCATCTTCTGTCTCAACTTTCTCTTGCCAATTTATATGCCGGTATCTGTACCCCTGGCAACATGTATGCAAAATTTCATGATAATCGGTTCAGTTGTTAAGACGCACAGTGTTTTATAAACCCTTGAAGGCGGACATGTCGCAACTAATTCGATAAATCATTAAAGAATTTGTCAAATATGATAACAGCAGCGGTCCTACATGTCCACAAAATTTGGTATATTTTTAAAACATGACAAAATTGAGCCTTTTTTATTTTACAAAATTGAAAAAAAAAATCCTTTCCACCTAAAAGTACTGAAGCCGTTTTGTATGGCTAATTTGATTGTCATATTAATGGTTTTACAGCGTCCCAATAGTTTAAGTAGTTATTGAAAAAATAAATAAAGTCTCGTTATCCGTTTTTATTTTTTTCTACCCTAAATTTACCGCAAAAGTTTCCGCAATTGATTATAGTGGTGGAATATACCTTAACAAGTTATCTTGCTACTGAAAAAATATTGTTTGCGGAACTCGACGTGTTTTTCAGAAAAAAAAATCACATAATCTCCTTCTAAAATTTTCTTAGCAAAGTCTTTTTCACGAGATTGCTATGAAAATTTTATTACTACTCATTTTCAGAGTCACTGTGGCTTACTCGTGCCAAGCATATTTTGTCATTTATATTGTCAATGACTTCATGCTCAGTACAGTGATCGGTATTATCAGTGCTGTCATTGGTTTCATCGTTGTCGCCATCGTAATCATAAGGGTATCATATCATAAAAAGACTTTGCTAAGAAAATTTTGGCAGGGGATGATGTGAAACTTTTAATTTTTTTTTTGACGAACATGATGATTTTCGCAAACAATATTATTTTCAGTAGCAATATCACTTGTTAAGGTATATTCTACCACCATAATCAATTGCGAAAACGGTAATTTAGGGTGGAAAAAAATAAAAACGGAAAACGAGATTTTATTTATTTTTTCAATAACTACTTGAACTATTGGTACGCTGTAAAACCATTAATATGTGCCTTCAATAGGACAATCAAATTAGCCATATAAAACGTCTTCAGTACCTCTAGGTGGAAAGTAGGAATTTTTTTTCGGTTTTGTAAAATAAAAAAAGGCACAACTATGATTTTTTTTAAATAAACTAAAATCTTTGGACAAATAGGACTGCTACTGTTATCATTTTTGACAAATTCTCTATTGATTTACCGAGTTAGTTGAGACATGTCCGCCTTCAAGGGCTTATAAAACACTGCGTAACAAACAAACGGACTTTCGCATTTATAATATTAGTAAGGATTATAATAACATCCTTACGTATATTAAAGTCTGATGTATGTTACGCCTTCACGTTTTTAACTACTCAACCGATCATCTTGCATACACGTTGTCAGGGGTACAGAGAAAGACTTAGGGTACCTACCTACCTATTATCCCGAAAAAAGTATTGTTCCAGAGGGATAGAACAAAACTGTTCCCGCAGACGAAGTCGCGGGCGACCTCTTGGTTTTGCATGGTGTTGTTTATTAGATTTCTGAATTATTCGGTGATTTCCCCTGTCATTTAAGAATAATCGAAGGTGTAATGCAAGGGCGGATCCAGGACTTTTTTCTGGAAGGGCATCTGTTAGGATGGAATACGCACAGTACCTAACCTACCTACACAAAAAAACCCCCTTAAACCACCATATTAGGCTACCGTAGTAACCAACCTCTAAACTCAAACTCAGAAACTAGTGCTTTTGGAAAATATAGTCAAGTCAAAAGCACTTAATTTTTTAAGTTTATTTAAATAAAAACCGGCCAAGTGCGTGTCGGGCCACGCGCAGTAGGGTTCCGTAGGTACATTATACCATACCATATTTTAATACCGCTATCATTTTTCGTCTGAAAAAATAACTTTGTTTTTCACAGTGTTTGTATGAATGACAAAGTTATATTTGCGGTTTTGGAAAATGTACTATATCTTGAAAACTAATAACTGTATCTCGTTCAAACTAATTTTCGTTGAAAGTGTTTATTAAGATCTATAGTTTATATTTTTTTTAGATTTTTCACCCTCTTACTTTAAAAGTTAAAGGGGGGGGACACACATTTTACCACTTTGGCGGCATATATCTTTCAAACGGTTGACTTTGAAAAAAAATAGTCTTAGGAACCTCAATGTCATTTTTAGAGACCTATCTATAGACACCCCACAAGTATTGGTTTGATGAAAAAAAATATTTTCAGTTTCAGTTCCATGTATGGGAAGCCCCCCCTTAATCTTTTATTTTTTTTAATTTTGTGTAAAAATTGTAAAGCGGTTCACAGAATACACCTACCTACCAAGTTTCAACTACGTAGTCTTAATACTTTTGGAATAAAGTGGCTGTGACATACGTACGGACAGAGACAGACAGACAGACATGACGAATCTATAAGGGTTCCGTTTTTTGCCGTTTTGGCTACGGAACCCTAAAAAGGATTTTTCATTCATTCATTCGAAACTATAAGGGTTCCTTATTGGCTTGACTACGTAACCCTAAAAGGGTTATCCATAAATTACGTCACATGTTAAGGGGGAAGGAGGGGGTCGACGAAGTGTGACAAGGGGGTGGGAGGTGACCTAAATTTCGTGACGTCACATTTCAAATCAATCAAATTGAAATAAAACAAATTTCGGAACTGCTGTTTTAATTCAATAATTATTTCTAGATGTAAAATGTGACGTCACACTAGGGAGGGGGTTCTGTGACAAGGAAGGTGAGAGGGGGTCTAAAATAATGAAATTCGTGTGACCTTATTTATGGATAGCCCCAAAATGATGAGTGAGCCCGACCGAGCCGTGTCACACCGTTTTTCTACACCAGTGTTACTATGGGGATTTTTTTACTGGTACTATGTCAAGGGTGAGTCGGTGTGACTACTGTAGACAGAGTGTACTGTCGACAGTAGTCACACCGACTCACCCTTGACATATTATTATGTAGTACCTAGGTAATAAAAATAAATGGGAGTCTTTTTAAAAAAAGCAGTGATCCCGTCTTGTTGACATTCATGGCAAAATGGCATTTTGTGGGATTGTAAAAAATGAAACTTAAATGAGAAAAACACTTTGAAATTAATTTCCTACAAATGCCATTTTTTGGCGGTTTAGCAATATACCTACGCTTTCCACCTTCGGTCGTACCTATGGTGGCCGTGCCAAGCAAGACGTTGTACAAGACATAAGAGGTTATTTGAAATGAAGTAATTTTTTATAGTATAGAAAAAGTATTTTATTTAGAAGCTTTTGTATAAATCTACCATATGTTCGGAACCATAGTATATTCCCTGAGGAGAATGTGCAAGAACATTTAGTTTCTTGAAGAAACTAAAGTCATTACTTAAGCTTCTTCAAGAAACTAAACGTTCTTGCAGACAAAGCTAATAAATTATTAATTATAGTTACCTACTTAAAACTAACATTAATTCAAATTAATTTTTGACATTGACTATCAAATCGTCAGATATAATGAATTTTGTGATCAGTGACATGCCCAAAATATTGTGTCGCATGCAATGCAATATGGCATGCATGCCATTGGTTCGCCATATTCCAGTCTTGATTTTCTTATTCCCTCCTTGTTGGGTCTCGCATTCTTGATTCTTGTCTGTAAATAATATGAGGTTGTAATATCTTTTTTGTTAATTAATAGGTACTACCTATAAATGTATTTTGATAATTCCCTGTGGGCCCTCCGGCAAAGGCTAAGAAAATTTTCACACTGGTGATGCGCCATTCCTCCGGCGCGGAAATGTCACCAGTGTGTAGAGCCGCCTGTGTTTTTTACAATACAAACTGACGTAAGTACTTGCATGCAACGTTAAATCTGTCGCTCTGCACTCCGCAACAGGGTGCTTTATTATAATAATTGTTTTATGATGAAACTTACCCAAGAACCAGAAGATGTATAGATCCCACCTCATAGTGTTTGCTTTTACAGGGCATAGGTTCCGAATGTGTGAGTCATGGCTTTGCATGGCATTTTGTGCATTAGTGACCTCCGCAAAACAATTAGATTTAGACAGACCGAGGCTAAAATCATTGCCTACACACTTTTGGTGGGAACCACTGATAATTGGCATTATATTGAAATGCAGCAAGGATCTGTAACAACAATGTAATGACTTAGGTAATAATAATGACAAGGTTTAGTAGTTTATTGTTCAATATTTGAATAATAAATACCTTGATCTCTAGCTTAATAGCTGTTGTTCTTTGAGTTGGATGCTATAGAGGCATCAAATCTTCGCAAATTATCATAAAATGAAACCTATCCCATGCGAAAGGTGTCGACAAAGGTTTGCTCCGACAGCTGCATGGGCATCATCATCCTTAAGCTGTCTGTATCCTACGCTGCATCGTATTTACCTCATTCTTTCTTCCTCCGCTTCAACCAGCAACAAATTTGCGCCGTTTCTTGCCTAAAACAGAAAAACAAATACATAAATAATTAAACGTGAAAGCGACATAAACACAAATATAAACGTGTTAAAAAATAGCAAACCTTATGCAGCATTCACAATATAATACACTGAAAAATGAAAAAAACACAATTTCGCACTAAACGAAGGCACAAAACATGCCAAAAACTAATAAAATTGGAATTAATATTGAAAACATTGAGAAGATAGCTACTGCTTTCATGACAGATGGAAAAGCTTTCATGAAAGCAATACCGCCATCTTGAAAACCTTAGGCGATCGCTCCTATCTGTCAGATCCATACATTTCCATTCGTTCATTGCTTTGAATAAAGCTTTCAAAAAAAGTGAGGTTATTTCTTGCTAAAGCTTTCATCGGCGGTCGCAAAAGACAAGATGGCGTCGAAAATGAAAGCAATACTCAAAGCAATAGAGATCGGCGGTAGAGCTGCGGTGCCAAGCGATCGGCGATCCCGTTGAAGCATCTAGGATAGGAAGGTGTTGGTATGTTACAACTATACTCAGGTCCTGGATAAAACGTCATACCTTGCGAGTCTGCTTCGTGAGCATAGAAGATCTCGTCTGGTTTGATTTCGCAGATAAGTCAATGCTTAGTGCATTGTGCGATTAAATCAGAAGATTGGCATGTCGGAGACGTGGCCGTTAACTGTTGCTGAGCTGCTGATGAAGCACCCATTATTCGGACAAGTTGTGTCGTATCCAAGGCACCGTAACTGATCAGATGCACCGCTGCAATGCATTCGTCACCGGACGAAGTCAGTGTAACCTGTGGTAAATAAATAAGAGAAGATTCGCTCACCGACTGGTGCCACCATTGAAGTTCCATGATCATCTCTGGGGATAAGACGTGTTGCGGTTTCGTTTATCTTAGTCTTGGAATCTTCAAACTGTTGGCGGCTGTGAAAGAGACGGTGACAGTGTAAATGACCAATGGTCTACGAAATTTGTACAATTTAATATTTTTATAATCAATCAGCTTCAATGTGTCGTCGCCGGGAATATTGCCTTAGGGTCGGGAATATTCCCAATACTGCCGGAAATATTCCCAATATTACCGGGAATATTCACACATGGCACATTTTCTCAACGCGGTCAGTAGGAGTCTCTGAAACTCCTGACGACGTAGGTAGTTTTAAGATATTATATTCTGCTAGGAAGGTACTTTCGCTTTCCCCTAGTATCTCATCGAATCCCCAGAAATTCTAAATAAATTCTGAGTCTGTAGTAAAATAATATAAATTTTACAAAGTTGATGACATAAACTCGAACTATGTTACAACCACCGAATTTAATTTCAGCGAGTAAGTAACGTCATCATAAAATCTAATTAAACAAAGAACTAGACTCATTCTAGTTTTTCGAAATTTCATGCCATTCCGTATGAAGACAATGACGTCAAGGTTTTGGATGAAAAGTTATCTTAAAAAGGATCGGTCTTTTAGCTGCTATACTCACGTAAAAGTACGCTTGAGATGTGTTCATCTTCGTCAACAGGACTAATCGCAAAGGAAGTTTGGGATTAAAAAAAATGGAACGATAGTCTCAAGGTAACATTAAGTGTTTAGATTAGATTTGGTCAATATATCAATTACCTACCTGATATATTAGAATTTCGAAGGTAATCTTGAAAAAAAATCGAAAGTGTGATATGATAATAATATATTATCATCTTATGAATTAGTATGAAGTTTGTATGGCTTTCTATGCTTCGTTAAGAGGTTTCAAACGGCTAAAACGAATTCTAGTTAACTATATCGATCTAGGCATCACCACTATAACCTCGTTTATCTATTTATCTTTATTTTAGTACCATTACAAAATATGGTATAAAGGGGAAGGACCATCAGTCTACTTTAGGAAAAATACTAGACCACAATTTTGTTGCATTTTCTACCAATTTACATTATCAATTGTGGAATTATTAGAAATAGACCTAGGTCTATTTAAAAAGCGACAGAAAAAAAAACACATTGCAATGCAAACTAATCAAACAATATATTCTCAATTAAAAATAGTTCTTACGATGATACTCTTCAAGAAGGTATCTTAAGTTTGTTTAAAACAGGAAATCTTGTGAATAAAATAATAATAATACAATAAAATAACAATTTCTGTTTAACAGCTTACTTTCCACATTGTATAATCTGCTTAATATTATTTGAAATATTATTAGGTATCATTAGTTCTTTTATCCTCGCAAAATGTTTATTTAATTTTAGAACAGAATACCATATTAAACACAGATTGCAAATCTTTTAATCAACATTAAAATGAACCCAAAGTAAGAATTTTGTTGAAATTATATTTAAGATAATACAGCCGTAGATAACATTATTAATGTACGTTCACAATATGAGGGTAGAAAAAGATTGCAATCGTACTGCTTTAAATGATCGTTTGGAAAAACCGGACTAAAATAAAATCTGTTTTACGAGTTTCAGTAATACTTCTATTCAACCAGTCCAGATATTTAAATAATTGCAAAGAGTTAATAATACTATCAATCCGTCTTGCTAAAAGCCTAAAGTCTACGTAGTCAAAATTCAAAGTGCTTTGTAAAAATTCGTTACTTGGCATTGGTGAACCGTTGGGTGCATTATGAATTTGATTTAATCCGTCTTTACTGGAAAATATGATGTAACTAGATTTATGTTATTTTGGAACACGTTTTTCATAAACTCAGTTAACACCAGCATTCGGTTACGCAAAACACATAGCAAAGTATTAAAATGTTGATTCTTAGCTTTTTCAGCACGCAAATTATCTAGCAAAGTATTAAAATGTTGGTACTTAGCTTTTTTTTAGATGAACGTCGCACTGAACTACTTGAAATTCTCGCTGTAGAAGAGTTTGGTGGTGATCTCCAGCTTTTCTCCCGGCGCCTTCGCTGTCCCCTTCGCCTCCCAGTGCTACCAGACATTGAGGCGTCCATATTGTGAACTTTATTCGTATCAACAGGACTTCCTCAAATAAGTGTTATCGCTGCGAAGTTCAGCAACGCAATGAGGAAAAAGTGAGCGCTCAGCGCTTGCTTGTCCTAGTGGAAGGGATGATTCTTGGCGGGAATTGTCTATGTTGCAGGGAAAAAGGCGGGAATCCAGTGTTGCCAGACGACAAAAACGTGTTAAAACAAGAAAATCGGCAATGGCTCTCTCACCTTCTCCCCGGACAAGGCGAGGCAACACAATGGTGTCGTGTTATGTACTGAATTCTAATGTTACTTACGACAACAACCCAAATAAACACTAATTTCACAGGTAAATAAGATTGTACAAGTACCATTTTCATATTTCATATTTTAGTTGAATATATTCCCAAACACACTAAGTAATACACTAATATCATGCTATTAACCGCCTATTTTCTAAATAAAGGCTGATTTCTAAACATTATGTGTTAGATAAAAAGATATTATATCCGTGAACTTGAGAAAATAAGGCGTAGAGATTGATCAAAAATTATTATATTATCGATACTCATGTCGATGATTTCCAATATAACTTTGTTTGTCTTTGTGAACACTCATAGTTTTATCCTCAGATCAAATAAAAAAGGAAGGTGGAGCGTTACGCAGTGGTTGCGAACAACTAAGTGAAGCCGGTTTTTGATGGTACATGTGTGCGTACTAGAGGGCGGGCGGGGGCCGGGCGGCAGGGTTCGCCCAATGACGAACGAAAGCCAAGGCGTAGTTTCGTTACTTACATATGTGTGCGTAAACTGTGTATGTACACAGCCAAGGCGTAGTTTTACTGGCTTCACCTCTTTGTCGGAAGACTCCGTCTTTACTTTTTTATTTGGTCTGAGGTTTTATCTAAAGCTGCTTTTAAGCGACAGTTTTTAAATAAAAATAAATAAATAAAATAAAATAAATCTTTATTTGTTCTGGTAAATTGAACTGAAAAAATGGTAAATTATACCTATTTAAGTACTAATTTAACAATATTTCCAGGTTTCCTGTGAATCCAGTGATTAAGTTACTGGATAAATGTCATAAATAGAAAAGGCTGGGAGCCTCAAAGGAGACTTTAAGAAATTATTTAAATAAAATTGTTCAAAACCTTGTGTGTTTTATTTATTAGAGCAATAATACATTATGGTTATCGACAATCTAAAATGGACTTCAGGGCATCTCTCAAGTTTACGCACACGTTGACAAATTTTCACACACTGGCTCATGTTGCTTTTGGTGTCGCAGCCAAGCGAACTCTGTACGTCTATTCCAGTGGAATATTAAGTTTATGATTTTAACTAATCAAAAATATTGATTATAGCTATGAATAGCGGCCTCATCGCCGCTGGGGCCATCAGCGATTGTGCGCTTTTATAATTCTCAACGGCCCGGCACGGCACCGCCCGGCAGCCGTCCAACGGCATAACAGGGAAGTGAAATGTATGGAATCATATGGAGACGCTTTTATATTTCCTCAACGGCACCGGCAAACCGTGCCGGGCCGGCCAAATCCTACGCTGCCGTCGAACTTTTACGATGTAGTGCGTAGCTACAAGGATTCATATGTGTGAGTGTGAGTCCAGAGCAAAGAATATACAGCGTGTATAAAGGGCACAACCAGTATATTAGCGTAATATCGTTAATGTGTTGTTGTTGGTATGCCATGTACCTATGTATGATTGTGGAAACCATAGAAATAGAATGTCAAAGAACAACAAAGTCAATAAACAGGTGATCCGAAAACGAATCAATACATTTTATATGAGATACGTAAAATATGACTTAGATTCATAAAATATGACTATATTATGGCAAAGGAAGTTAATAAACTATGTTTCATACTTTTTCTTTGTCGATAAACGAATAAATGTAGCGAAATTTGGTTTTAGAGAAATGTGTGGTAATATCTTATTTACCTTTGAAAAGTGTGATTAGGTACTTGGATTGTTTCTTTTTGTCACATCACAATTACTTAGAGCAGAAGACACCATAGCTCCACGATACCTTTATTTCAAATTCTAATTAAGATTAAAAAATATTATAAACAAACTGTGATTGCTCATTTGCTAGGCGGGACGCTAGGGGCTCTTACTGTAAAAAATATTGGCACATGTCACTTGATCCTTTGTCTCTTTTTTACATAGACCGTGTCCGTATGATGTTAACTTCTCTTTTCTACGCTTTGTTGGTCTTCTTGAGCGCAGCGAAAATTTTTCTATGTCTATGGTGGAAACAAACAACATTAAAATTCAACAAATAGGTAATATTCCGACAAACAGTTATTTCGATACTGATCGGAAAGATATCTAGGTACTTACAGCGGTGGGATGGGAACACCGTTAATATGTGACTTACCAAAGTTAAATATTGTTACCTATCTCAACAAATAATTACCTAAATATTACTTAAGTAGGTAGTTACCTACTTAATTAAATAATGTGTTGTGTACCTATCTTAGTAAGTAGGTATGTAATGAAAACCAGCTACATATATTATAATATTCTTTGGTTTTTAAAAGATTCATTTATCATTTAAGTAAGTACTAAGTACTTACTACCTACCTACATTGTAATATAATCATTACAGAATTTACAATCAATTTGTACATAAACACTTTACTGTAGAAAAACTAACAATTGTCATTAAACAACGTGTGACAGAAAGGGGGTATCAACCCGAAAGGAGGTCAATGTACTTGTGAAACTTCCAACAGAAAAAAAATATTTTTGAATGTCCCTCCCTATACAAAATGTTGGCGGCAAATTCAAATTTTCTACGGAGAGTCCTAAATTGTATTTTCGATTTGAAATCTTTTTATGTTGGAAGTGTTCAGATTCACGAGTACATTGACTTCCTTTCGAGTTGATACCTCCTTTCTGTTACATGTTGTATGATTGGTAAACTATTATTTTATGAAATAATTATAAAGATAACAAATATCTAGAGAGAAAAGGTCAACTTTTATTCTTTTATATTATTCTAAAGTAAAAAGGAGGTACCACGACACTACTGTACAATGTACAAATAATAACTTCTTCGCTATGAGTGTTCTGTGTTGAACATCCAACGGCCCGGCACGGCAGCAATTATAAAAGCATCTTTCGGCGTCGCCACTGCCGTGCCGAGCCGTGCCGGGCCGTGCCGTGCCGGGCCGTGCCGTTGGGAATTATAAAAGCGCACATTAGCTTTGCGTTGCTATCCCCATTTGATATACCAACCTTTGACAGGCCATGGTAATCACATGATACCTAGGCTTAGGCTTGATGTCAATCATCGCTCTTATACAATCAAAATGTGATTGATAAGCTGAAAAATGAGTTTTTTGGCGCCATTTGTCAAGTGCGGTTTGGTGTCTATTTTAATTATTTGCAAATTGATTCATAGTGGATATTGTGTCTTAAAATTGGTGCAGTTTTGTGGTACAAGTGTCTACGCAACTGAACAATATGTGGGATAATTGAAATAGGCGCAATCTTGGTTGTGTGAAGCCGAGACTTTTAGTGTAGTGGTGGCTACCTCGGCAGAACTCTTACCGAGTAAACTGTCTTGATATACTTGGTGCCAAATGCTCCAAGCAGCATTGGAATGCGATGCACCCACATTCTAATGTAAACTGAAACAATCTACCACTGAACTATTCAACACTTGACACTAGCAAAAATTACTTCCAAGAGAAAAGTAGGTTGCCAAAACAAAAATAAGAAGAAGAAGCTGAAAAATATACGTGATCGACAAGCCATGCTTAACGGCTTAGGGAACATTTTTCGGTGCGCTCAAGAAACTTTTAAATATGAATATAAGATTCTTGAGTGCGCTCAAGTCTAATAAAAAAAAAATTTTTCATGTCAATGGTTCAAGCACTTCGTTTCTCGGACATTGTTGTTCTTTGGCATTCTATTTCCTGAGCGTGTAACCGTCGCCTATGGTTTAGGGCGTTCATAGACATTTTATAAGCATGGAAATAGTACTATAAACCGGATTGAGCGCTTCGCCCCAAAACGAGCCGACAGAGAGGTCAAGTAGATGTATGTGTCCTTTTCTTCATTAGGGTGACCCATAAACATAATATTCCACTGGAATAGACGAACAGAGTTCGCTTGGCTGCAACACCAAAAGTGACATGAGCCAGTGTGTGAAAATTGTAAACGTGTGCGTGAATTTTAGAGATGCCTTGAAGTCCATTTTAGGTTGTCGATAACCTTAATGTATTATTGCTCTAATAAGTAAAACACAAACAAAATTTTGAACAATTTTATTTAAAAAAAATCTTAAAGTCTCCTTTAAGGGCTCCCAGTCTATTCTATTTATGACATTTATCCAGTAACTTAATCACTGGATTTACAGGAAACCTGGAAATATTGAAAAATTTGTACTTAAGTAGGTATAATTTACCATTTGAAAACTGTCGGTTAAAAGCAGCTTTAGATAAAACTATCAGTGTTCACAAAGACAAACAAAGTTATATTGGAAATCATCGACATGAGTATCGATATCAATAATTTTTGATCAATCTCTACGCCTTATTTTGTCAAGTTCACGGACATAATATCTTTTTATCTAACACATAATATTTACAAATCAGCCTTTATTTAGAAAATAGGCGGTTAATAGCATGATATTAGTGTATTACTTAGTGTGTTTGGGAATATATTCAACTAAAATATGAAATATGAAAATGGTACTTGTACAATCTTATTTACCTGTGAAATGAGTGTTTATTTGGGTTTTTGTTGTAAATAACATTACAATTTAACACAGAACACGACACCATTATAGATTTATGTAGTTATAAGAGCCAAATCGACCCGATCGCGATCAAAATCACATAATAATCGAACGGACGCTTTTCCCCAAGATGATAAAAGATGATAAATGAAGTCAAACTAGGTTCTGCTGTCATTTTCTTTTAACTCTTTCTCACACATCGCATAAGCCGTAAGAATCGGTTTCTCACTCGCACCATAGTCCGTCTACTTGAGCGTAGCGAAAAATTTTCTATGTCTATGAGGGTGACCAAACCGTATGGTTGGCCGGAGACATACATAATACTTTAAACTGTTTAATATAAACTTAAATACCTAGGTAGTTCTTTATTTATAATTAACACTTTTTACCGCGTTTTTATTAGGTTGCTTGCTCTTTTGTTTGTTTGAGCACAAATTTTGCAAACGATTTTATACCAAATTCCCGATGCGCTAGAGACTTGAAACTTTGAACACAGGTCAGAAATGGAAGGAAATGCAATATTACAGTGTCATTGAGGTGATCTGATAATGGAGCCGGAAGAACGCCACAGGAACTCTATGATGAATGAAACTATACAACCCCATCGTGTTTGGGCTTATTAGAATTGTCTTGACAAGTACTCTGACGGGAGACGAGGTTCAGGGTCGGATGATGAAGTCTGGATTCCATGCCATAGGAACTCAATATTGAAATCATGCAACCCCATCGAGTTTGGGCTCGTTTGAATCGTCTTGACGAGTGCTCTGTTGGGTAATAGTATCCAAGAGTCTGATGATGGAGCCGGAAGAAGGCCACAGGAAATCTGCAATAAAATCTTTCAACCCCATCGAGTTTGGACTCGTTTGAATGGTCTTGACGAGTACTCTGATAGGCGGTGGTATATTTTTAGTTTAGCTCGTTAACTAAAAAAAGGAAAATTAATATTTATTTAAAAAATATATTTATTTAAAAAATATATTTTTTAAGAACAAATTATTTATCACGTTTTTTTTAGTTGCTTTTTTGTTTTTATTTTTTAAATATGGTAATTCAACCAATTAAATTCTAGTTTATTCAATTCAATTTATTTTCAAGTGTAAATAATTACGCAACTTTAAAGTTTATTCCAATTTTTAATAAAAATGCAATGTGCGTGAACTTCGGAAAAACAAATAAATGTTGGAAAAACAAGTAAAAGTAGGAAAACATTGTCTAGTGATCTGTAGTAGATATGAGCGCCGCGCCGGCGCGCCGCCGCCGCCGCCAATTCTACCGCGCCGCCGCCGCCGCGAAATGGCAACGGCGCGCCGAGCGAGAGAAAAAAATCAATGAATCAGTGTGAACGAGCTCGTTTTCATGGTAGGATAGAACGCGTTACAAGTTTCCATCATAATGGCCACGTCTTCGTCGTCGTCGTCATTAGAAGAACAAATTGAGGACCTTTTTAAAACAAAACTAGATAAAATTACCGTTTCTTCGCTTTCATAATTAAAGTCTAATAAACACAGTTACTGTTCAAACTATTACTTGGCGATCATGGACTATGAGAAAGCCTTTGATTCAAAAGAGACCTGGGCGATGCTGCAGACTCTTCATGCAAAGTGAACTACAGGTATATCGAAGTGTTGAGGTACTTATACGAAAATGCCACCATGTCGGTCCGAGTACAGAACCAGAGCTCAAACCCCATCCAACTGCAGCGAGGCGTGAGACAGGGAGACGTTATTTCTCCGAAACTGTTCACAGTTGCGTTGGAGGGTCATCTTAGTTCTTGGACTGGTAAGGACTCGGTATCAACATCAATGGCCAGTAGGTACCTAACACACCGTCGTTTTGCCGATGATATACTTCTTATGGCTGAAACCATGAAAGACCTGCCTGCTGATTGTCTAACTTTGTTGCAATCAACTTTGACAGAAATCGCAGTGACATTGCTGCTTTAGTAAGGACCAATGTGACAACTATCTTACTTAAAGCAGCAATGCAACTGCGATTTCAATCGAGAATTGTTAGCAACAGAGATACGTAATCGGTGGGCTGAACACAATGCTCGAAGATCTCCGTAGTGCCTCCCAAAGAGTGGGTCTTAGAATGAACATGGTTAAAATAAAAATCATGTCGAATGCCCATGTTCTACACCAAAAAAAAGTGACGCACACTCGCCGAAATGTATCCGATAAACAACCAATAACCTTCAACCGCGTCTATGCTCGAGGCTTTTCAGCTTACTCTGATGATCTTCCTGGCCCTCCTCTCAATGGATTCAAGCATCTGGAGCTGGTATTTGGCGGAGCCATGATATAAGAAGGGAAATGGCGGAATTAGGTTGTGCATTGTGCAATTCTATTGCACACTTGCCGAAATATATCCGAAAAAACGAACAATAACCTTCAACTGCGTCTATGCTCGAGGCTTTTCAGCTTACTACAAAAAAGATTATCGTTGCTGATGATCTTCCTGGCCCTCCTCTCAATGGATTCAAGCGTCTGGAGCTGGTATTTGACGGAGCCATGATGAAAAAAGGGAAATGGTGGAATAAGGTTGTGCAATTCTATTGCACACTCGCCGAAATATATCCGAAAAAACGACCAATAACCTCCAACCGCGTCTATGCTCGAGGCTTTATTGAGCTTACTACAAAAAAGATTATCGTTGCCAATGATCTTCCTAACCCTCCTCTCAGTGGATTCAAGCGTCTGGAGCTGGTATTTGGCGGAGCCATGATGGAAGAAGGGAGATGGCGGAAATAGGTTGTGCAATTCTATTGCACACTCGCCGAAATATATCCAATATAAAACCAATAACCTTCAGCTTCGTCTATGGTCGAGGCTTTTCAGCTTACTACAAAAAATATTTTCGTTGATGATGATCTTCCTGGCCCTCCTCTCAATGGATTCAAGCGTTTGAAGCTGGTATTTAGCGGAACCATCCCAAAGTTGTCGACCAACTATACTCGAAGTTGTTGACCATTACGTATACCTAGGACAGACAGTCCAGTTAGGTTAGTCCAACTTCGAGAAAGAGATCTCTCGTCAAATTCAACTGGGATAGGCAGCATTCAAAAAGCTTGGAATAATCTTCGCGTCCAGCTTACCTCACCTCAGTGCCTAAAGATAAAAGTCTATGTCTAGTGTGTGTTGCCAGTGATGCCTTAAGGCAGTTAAAAGTGGTCGCTAACTATGGGTCTCATAAGAAGGCTCAAGGTAACCCATCGTGCAATGGAGAGAGCCATGTTCGGTATTTCCGTACGTGATCGAATCAGAAATGAGGAGATCCGTAGGAGAACTAAAGTAACCGACATCGCTCGAAGGATTGCTTTGCTGAAGTGGCAGTGGGTAGGACACATTGTGAGAAAAATCGATGGACGTTGGGGCGGGGCTGTTCTGGAATGGCGACCGCGTACTGGACTCGGCTCCGCCCGACAAGGTGGACCGATAATCTGGTGAAGGTCGCGGGAACCCGCTGGAAGCGGACCAAGCAGGACCGATCCTCGTGGAGATCCTTGGGGGAGGCTTATACCTAGCAGTGGGTGTCGTGCGGCTGATATGATTTAAGTTTTTTTAATTCCAATAAAAACAAGTATTTCTGATCGATAAACTATGCCTTTTTATTATTTCCTGTTCATAAATTAAAAAAAAAAACATTTAGAGGTCACGCCGCCGACGGCGCCGCCGCCGCCGACCCAAAAAAGTCGGCGCGCCGCCGCCGGCCTTTTACCCATCGGCGCTCATATCTAATCTGTAGTTAAAAAAAGATGCAAACGATTTTCGACTTTATTGACGTTTGAAATTGGTTTGCTTTTTCCCATAATTATAATTGTACATTTACTTTGCTGTTTCATTAAAAACTGTTATTTTGGTAAAGATGTCAATAAGGTCTAAAATACTTGCACCAATTTTTTACTTGTGAAGTTAATAAAATGGGTGCAAGAGATTTACGACGACAAAATGTTTAAAATATAAAAAAAAACAAAATGGCCATCTTGGATTTTTTGTATTTATAAAATTGCATTGTTATTTTCTTGTCAAAATAGTACCAAAAACCAAGTTTCATCGAAATCGGCCCAAAAACAAAAAAGGTGGCCGCCATCTTGGATTTTTAAAATTTTCAACATTGCGTTGTTATTTTCTTGTCGAAATCGTACCAAAAACCAAGTTTCATCGAAATCGGCCCAAAAACAAAAAAGTTGACTGCCATCTTGGATTTTTTAAATTTTCAACATTGCGTTGTTATTTTCTTGTCAAAATCGTAACAAAAACCAAGTTTCATTAAAATCGGCCCAAAAACAAAAAAGTTGGCCGCCATCTTGGATTTTTTAAATTTTCAACATTGCGTTGTTATTTTCTTGTCAAAATCGTACCAAAAACCAAGTTTCATTAAAATCGGCCCAAAAACAAAAAAGTTGGCCGCCATCTTGGATTTTTAGTTTTTTTAAAATTGCGTTGTTATTTTCTTGTCAAAATAGTACCAAAAACCAAGTTTCATCGAAATCGACCCAAAAACAAAAAAGTTGGCCGCCATCTTGGATTTTTTAAATTTTCAATATTGCGTTGTTATTTTCTTGTCAAAATCGTACCAAAAACCAAGTTTCATCGAAATCGGCCCAAAAACAAAAAAGTTGACCGCCATCTTGGATTTTTTGGATCTTGGATTTTTTGGATCTTTGCATCTTGGATTTCCAACTGTGAAACGACGATGTAGAAATACAGGAAAAAAATTACCTTGGTTTACAAAAGGCCTGAAAAATAGCTGTATAATAAAACGCAGACTTTACAAAAAATATATATTATCTGATAAAAACAGTAAAACAAAGTATAAGAAACAGTATCAATGCTACAATAAATTATTACAAAAATGTATTATTTCCGCTCAAAAAATAAATAACTCTAAATATATTTTAAACGCCGACAATAAATGTAAAGCTTCATGGAATATAGTTAACAATAGTATAAATAGAAAATCAACTAACAATGACATAAATAATATTAAAATAAAAAATAAATCTTTAAGCAATTTAAATGATATAGCGGAAGCATTTAATGATTATTTTGTTGAAATATCTAAAAATACTGACTCTAATGTAAAAAATACAAATACTTATAAAATTAATAACAGTATTTTCCTATGGCCAACCTCAGAAACTGAAATAAAAAACGTCATTATGCAATTAAAAAATACGAACTCTGTAGGTTTCGACGGAGTAACTACAAATGTCTTAAAAGCACTGTAGCTGGAAAAAGCACATAGATAATCTTTGTAAAAAAGTGAATAGATTTGTGTTTGCTTTGAACAGAATCAAAAAAGTAGCTTCCTTCCAAGTAGCTTTGCAAGCATATTACGGATATGTTGCTTCTCTGTTACGCTATGGTATAATAATATGGGGTAATAGTGTGGACTTTGAAAGAGCATTTAAAGCACAAAAAAGCTGCATAAGGGCGTTATGTGGAATTAGTAGCAGGGAGTCATGTAAACCACTATATCAAAAACATAAAATCCCAAATCTACCATGTATATATATAGCGGAGATGTGCTTATTTGTAAAAAATCACCCTGACTACTTCACTAAGGTCAGCCAAGTTAAGACAAATGCTCGGGATTCTAGAAAAAACAAAATAGTTATACCAAAAAGTAATCTGGCATTTTTCAGGGAAAATGCATACTGTATGGCAATAGAATTGTATAATAAGCTACCATCACACATAAGAGATTTACCAATAGACAAAAATAAATTTAAGAATAACTTACTGCGTTGGCTCCTTGATAAGAACTTTTATTCAATCAAGGAGTATCTAGAATCCAAAGAACTATGACATGCATATTATTGTTTTTATTAATTTTGTACGTACTATTTATCACTTATTTGACATCAATTAATTTTTTATTGTTATTTTGCGCTCTTGATAATTTGTAATAAATACTAGCACTAAAAATATTTGCATGCCTACATTCATAAGGTATAATACTATTGATCCACATTGACAATACCCTCTAACTCTGTCTGTACATGGTATTATGCAAATAAACATTCTTATTCTTATTCTTATTCTTATTCTTTTAAATTTTCAACATTGCGTTGTTATTTTCTTGTCAAAATCGTACCAAAAACCGAGTTTCATCAAAATCGGCCCAAAAACAAAAAAGTTGGCCGCCATCTTGGATTTTTTAAATTTTCAACATTGCGTTGTTATTTTCTTGTCAAAATCGTACCAAAAACCGAGTTTCATCAAAATCGGCCCAAAAACAAAAAAGTTGGCCGCCATCTTGCATTTTTAGTTTTTTTTAAATTCCGTTGTTATTTTCTTGTCAAAATAGTACCAAAAACCAAGTTTCATCGAAATCGGCCCAAAAACAAAAAAGTTTGCCGCCATCTTGGTTTTTTTTATACTTTCAAATTGCGTTGTAATTTTTTTGTCAAAATCGTACCAAAAACCAAGTTTCATCGAAATCGGCCCAAAAACAAAAAAGTTGACCGCTATCTTGGATTTTTTAAATTTTTAACTATGCGTTGTTATTTTCTTGTCAAAATCGTACCAAAAACCGAGTTTCATCGAAATAGGCGCACAAACATGAATTTGATAATTATTATTAATTTTACCGTCTCGCCTGCGACCTCTAGCCATATCAATAGAACAATTTCTTTTTTTTGGAAATCTGAAATGGTGCAGTATTTATGGTCACACTAGTTTTGTAAAGTAACATTTCCTATAAATTGAAATTCTTAAATTGAAATTCGGCGCCAAGGTCAAAATCGGAGTTGCCAAGATTGACACTTCTATTTATTACCACCTCACCGATGATAGCTGATTAGCATTATTTTAGATATGTAATTAAATCAAAAGAGTAAGTTCTGTTTTATATTACAATTATTATGTGTCATTCTAAATTAATATTTAAATAGTATATATTCGACTTCCCATTCCGAATCCTTAATTTTGATACACTACTTGATTGGTAACGTACATATTTTTAGTCCTACTATCGTGGTATTATTGTTTAGTAATGGCAATTGTGCGAACGAGACACCGACCTCCACCTGGTGTTGTCTCATTCACACAGTAGTGCCTTCAGTCAATTTCGTCGATAGAATTTCAACTCTATCATAAATGCAATAAAGTTGAATTTCTTTTAAACGATAACTGAAATTTTTTGTAGAGTACTCACTCCCTATTATAAACCTCCTTGTTTATAAGTCCGACTGCAGAGACATCTTTTGGCAAACTTGAAGACTTTGTTTTAAAAGTTGATGGTTGTGATGCAGAGATGACGCTTCTTTTTTCTACCATTTTTGTTGTAGGTAATAATGCCAGGTCCATAGCGCGTGTTTTGCCCTTAGAGTGCTATTAGACTATCATATAAATATGATCATATATGTATGAGTCATTTTTATATGAAGAAAATAGGACGGTCTAATAACTACATGTGATTCATATTGTCTTTGATCATAGTTATGGGATCCTATTTGACAGCGAGCGTACAAGTAGGATCATATTCGTCGCCCCAGTAGCGATTCTTTCCTCTATTCGCCTAACTTCAAAAAATGGCGTCTTCAAGTGCAAGAATTTTGACTGGAATATTGAAATAACAAAAATATTAATTACTCTTTACGACGAAAATGAGTGTTTATATATTAATCTTGTTTCGGATAACGAAATATGTTTTTACAAAACTCAAATACGTCTTTTATTTTTAGCTTTGTTCTTAACAGTTTTCTTCTTTTTTAATGCTATTAATAAAAATTGCACTCATAGCAACGGAAAACACAGCTAAATCGTTATCCATCTTAATTTATGACATTGTTTATATGATCATAGGTGGATCATAAGTGTAATATGTAAAAATGAAGAACAGCATCATTTAACTATGATCATAGAATTTGACAGATATGAAATCATATATAAATGATAAATATATGATAATGTAATAGCGGCCTTAGAGTGCTATTAGACTATCATAGAAATATGATCATATATGTATGAGTCATTTTTATATGAAGAACATATGACGGTTTAATAACTACATGTGATTCATATTGTCTTTGATCATAGTTATGGGATCCTATTTGACAGCGAGCGTACAATTATGATCATATTCGTTGCCTCAGTAGTAGTGATTCTTTCTCTATTCGCCTAACTTCAAAAAATGGCGTCTTCAAGTGCAAGAATTTTGACTGGAATATTGAAATAATATTAATTACTCTTTACGAGGAAAATGAGTGTTTAAATAATAATCTTGTTCCGGATAACGAAATACGTTTTTACAAAACCCAAATACCTACGTCTTTTATTTTTTGCTTTGTTCTAACAGTTTTCTTCTTTTTTAATGCTATTAATAAAAATTGCACTCATAGCAACGGAAAACACAGCTAAATCGTTATCCATCTTGATTTATGACATTGTTTATATGATCATAGGTGGATCATAAGTGTAATATATAAAAATGAAGGACAGCATCATTTAACTATGATCATAGAATTTGACAGATATGAAATCATATATAAATGATAAATATATGATAATGTAATAGCGGCCTTACACAAGAATCTATATGATAAAGACGGACAGTGCATTACTATCTCTTTCGCAAGCGCGTCTTACTCTAAGTCTTTCGCTATAGCTTTGAATTAAAGAATTTTATTTTATATTTAGCTCTTCAGTACACTTCATGTTGACGTCGTCGTTACCACAAAACACATTATAAAGTGATGGAGGCGGAGGCGGGAGGGAGGGGAGGGAAAAGATGCGGAAGTCGAGTTTTTGAAATTGGTTAATTTTCTCAACAATCACTTGACCGATTTAAACAAATAAGGTGTCTTAGGGTAGTAATATCCTTGACAACATATTTTATTTAACAATGGTTTTTGTAAACACTATAGTTTATTAAATAATTAGACAAAAGTCGAATTTCAAACAAAATCATTTTTAGTTTTGTAGATTTGAAGCAGTAAATTAAAATATAGTACAGAAGTACATATGGTATAAAGTACTACGTAAAATTGCCAAAGTCATTGGCTTGCTGTTTGTTTTTTAGTTTTGAGGGAAAAGATGCGGAAATCGGGTATCAGGATTTGGATAATTTCTCAGTAACCGCTTGTCCGATTTAACAAATAAGGTGTCATATGGTAGATAATATCCGTAATAACAAATTTTACCTAAATTTACCTAAACTACCTAAATTTACCTTGGTAAATACTAAAGTTTATTAGAAAAATAAAAAAAATTCAAACAAAGGCTTTTTTAGTTTTGTATAATTGAAGCAGTAAACTAAAAGAAAGTACTATGAAATTAAAACTATGAGGATTTGCGCCAGAAAAAAAATATTTGTACATAGCACAGTTGTCCCACTATATGCAGTAATAAACTTGTGAAATTTTTTTTTCTAGTAACTATGCTAAAAAAATTTTTTGGGTCGCGTGGCGAAATGTTTCCTACCATTTTTTTTTTTGAAAATCCTCCACGGAATTAAAATTATAAAGGTTATTCTCGGAAAAAATACTGGTGAATAGTCCAGTTATTCCACTATATAAAATAATAAACATGTTAAACATTTTTGTCTAGTAACTATGTTAAAAAAATTATTATTTTTTCACGAGGTGAAATTTATTCTACCATTTTTTGGAAAATCCTCTAAAGAATTAAAACTATAAGGATTTGCCCCAAAAAAAAAATAGTAGTGAATAGCCCAGTTATTTCATTATATAGAATAATAAACTTGTTAAATATTTTTGTCTAGTAACAGTGTTAAAAAGTATTTTATGCCGTGCAAACTCATTTAAATATAACTTTGCAGGTCCACCGTGTTATATGACACAAGACCTTTTCTAACACAGTTACTAGACCAAAATGTTTGATAAGTTTATTAATCTATATAGTGAGATAACTGGTCTATTTACTTTTTTTCTAGAGATAATCCTCATAGTTTTAATTCATTCATTCATTAAGATAATTTCTAGATAAAAATGTTTAACAAGTTTCTTTTTCTATATAGTGCAATAACTAAGCTATTCACCAGCATTTTTTCTGGGGGCAAATCATCATAGTTTTAATTCTGTAGAGGGTTTAAAAAAAATTGTAAAGAAAATTTCGCTACGCAACACAAAACATTTTTTAACACAGTTACTAGACAAAAATGTTTAACAAATTTATTATTCAATATAGTAAAATAACTGGACTATTCACTATTATTTTTTTATGGGACAAATTTTAATTGTCCTAATTCTGTAGAGGATTTTCGAAAAAAAAATGATAAAGAAAATTCGCCACGCAATCAAAACATTTTTTTAACGTAATTACTAGACAAAGATGTTTTATAAGTTTATTATTCTATACAAACTGTTACAAAAGTACCTCTAATCCCGGAAATGCCAATGAGTATTAATGAAATAGAAATGATGGGCGCTGTTCTTTATTTTTTAGCTGTATTATTTACGGAGAAAAACGATGTTGAAGTTTTGTAAAAATATCGACAGGATTTTTAAAGATTCCCAACACTGGCTTGATCAGCTGTTCCGATCAGTTCCGTAGGCTGATTGTCTAACTTTGTTGCAATCAACTTTGACAGAAATCGCAGTGACATTGCTGCTTTAGTAAGAACCAATGTGACAACTATCTTACTTAAAGCAGCAATGCAACTGCGATTTCAATCGATTTCAATCGAGAATTGTTAGCAACAGAGATACGTAATCGGTGGGCCGGTCATTGGCTTCTAAATCAAAGACTATTAGTTTTTCAGACTGGTCATATCTGTAGATATTTGTACCTATGTTTACATTACAGTGACCTAAAGTCTGTTCATCCTTACTTGTCTTATTTAGTAAACAGTTTTTGACAGTTGTCATACGTCTTTTAATTTTAAATCGTTATTTAAAAATATGTTAGTAAGTTTATGAAATAATTGTTAATTTATTAACAATTTATTTCGTAATGTATGTGTGGAAAACAATTTGTTTTATTTTATAAATGATTATTTCGATAAAGAGTTGGGTGAAGATTGTTTACCATATAAGATAAGTAAGGATGGACAGACTTTAAGTAAGCTAGTTATAACATAAGCGTATTGAAAATAAAATAAATACCTGAGATATAACAGTGACGTAATTTCTAAATTACATAGTGACTGAATTAATATTTATTTTAAAAATGTAAAATTAATCTCTGCACGAAATTTCGAAAAGACACGTAAGCGTCAACAACTGTATTTAAATACCATGGATAAGTTAAGTAAATTACTGATTTTACCTAGAGAGTTCTTGCTTTGATAGATAATTTCAAGCAGGTACCAGAAGTCCTATCTGATGTTGTTTAATCTTTGAAATCGTGTTTGACCGCGGTCGTGTCGGCAAATATCGGCATCACACAAAGCATCAAACGAAGCCGCCACGACGCGCGCTATGGCACAGTTAAAAAATGTCAGTAGTCTTAGTTGTTCCGATTAGTGTAAAATTCGTTACCTAATAGTTTTTATGGTATTAAAATGTCTGTAGGTACAATGCGATTAATTTAACTTTGTACAACAGAAGTGAACACCTTCAGAGCGCTTGCGTTACATTAAGGATGTATTTTAATCTGTTGAAATCTGTGCAAACCGCACCATACATTCTCGAGTGAAGTTGCCGCGGATCACTGTCAATTTAATCCCAATGTTTGATTAGTATTGATAGATTCAATTTTTAGGGTTCCGTACCCGAAGGGTAAAAACGGGACGGTAGTTGTCGAAGACCAAATAAAGTAATTTCAATTAAAAAGATTTATTTAATAAAACATATTTTTTTATAGTGACACTATAATTTTTTTTTAACAAACCACTACTCACCTTTCACATTCTTAAAAAAGTATTTAGTTGTCAACATTGATTTTTTACATGACTGCCCAAAAAGGAGTGTATATGTGTTTAGGATTCATGTATGTTTGTGGTAACTTCTAAATGCCTTAACGGATTTGGATGTGTGGGGAGTAGGATAATATTGGGCATTCTACCCCACCTACCGTTCGTTTCGGCTGTTCGCCTTCACTCACTCACGGTGTGATAGAACGCCCAATATTATCCTACCGTTCGTTTTGTTCATTCGCCTTTATTATGAATTCACTCAATTACAAATCAGTTGCGAGAATCCTCTAAAATCAATATTTTTTAACAATCGACTCACCTGATGATGATGTTCGCGAGGTTCATCATTTTCACGATACACAAAAAATCACGAAACTAGAGTCCGATTTGGTACTGCTATTCACTGACAACCATGTGGAGGAAAAGCTCGCCTAGAGAAGCATCCAAATACTAAGAACTCTTGACCAGAATGGCTCACGGACTCCCTGTAATAATTGAGCAGATTGCTTCGGAGTTGCCGACAAGAGTTTAATTATATCAATTGTAATTATATAGTATATTCACATCATGCAAGAGAAAGAAAATAATTAAATCTCTAGACCAGAATGGCTCACGGTCTCCCTGAATTTTATTCTGAGCAGATTGCCTCGGAGTTGCCGACTAGAGATTTTATTATTTTTTATCATCAAACGTTGTAAGTATCAATTTATTCATTACATGAATGACTTCGATCTCTAGACCAGAATGGCTCACGGTCTCCCTGAATTTTATTCTGAGCAGATTGCCTCGGAGTTACCGACTAGAGATTTTATTATTTTTTATCATCAAACGTTGTAAGTATCAATTTATTCATTACATGAATGACTTCGATCTCTAGACCAGAATGGCTCACGGTCTCCCTGATTTTTATTCTGAGCAGATTGCCTCGGAGTTGCCGACTAGAGATCAAACTTTTTATATCAATTTTATAAAATTCGCATTATAAAAGAACTCTGAACTCTAGGCCCGATTGGCTCATGGTCTCCCTGAATATAATTCTGAGCTGATTGCCTCGGAGTTGCCATCAAGAGTTTAATATTTTCACACCACACTAAGTTTGCATCTCCACTCAACATAGTTATACAATAAAAGCAGTATTAAACGACACTTTGAGATCACTTTGATTAAAAACGTAATAGCAAATAAATATGCACTGACACACACGCGGTTCAATACAAATCAACGAAATGAGTGTAATGACTAAAGTTAGACAGGCTTGAACGCGTGCGTCAAGTCACGAGCTGAAGCGTTTCGCTCGCTCTCGCACAAGCGCATATGATACATTCATTGCTTTTGTATTCCAATAACAATTTTTACTTACTGATAATGAATTAGTAACTTACTTAAAAATGTGTAAATGTATTTTGTAAACTAACATTATTATTCTGATCGAATTATGAATTAACGGATAAATAGGTACGTACACATGATTAAATAAATATGATATTAAAAACAAAAATATGCATAGTTTTTTTAATGGTACTTATTCTCACCTCACCTTAATATTTATGTCAATGTTAATTAGTAATATTTTGATACTTACCTTTTTAATGTGTTATGTGAAATAAAATATATCGTCATTTGATTATTATTTTAGCGTTTGAAATTATGATCATCATAGATTATTGAAAATTCTGTTTTTATTTGCATTCATACGTTTTTATATGAACTACATATTTAGCTATGAATTATTGAATTCATTAAATAACGTAAATCATCATATGCACAGTTTTCTATTACTTGTACCATACGCTCATGCAACACGAGGTAAAATAAGGTTGCACTGCAAAAGTGCAGCGACAGCGTTAGGTTTCTGCGAATTAGTTGTTATTGTTTCGCATTGACGTCGTTATCGTGCAGTAAAGGTAGAGGTTCATTGATAGATATGAGATATGATGATATAGTTTTAATGCAAAGGTATTTTATATGATGTTGAAAGCGTCAATATTTGAAATAGCTAGGCGTTACACACATTTATTTTAGTAACATGAACATCATAAGTATTTACCAAATTTATGTATTCGTCTATTAAAGCAAGTAATTTTCTAATATCAAAAGAGAAAATAAATTAAAAAGAATGGTATTAAAATGATTTTATTTTTGTGTGCGGTGGAAATGTGGAAATGATATATCTACCATTGATAAACATCAAAGTTCATCTCTCAGTATAATTGTTTGCTGTCTTTAAGTATAGCTTTCGGTGGACAAAAATATATGTCGATACTAATATTCCGCAAATTAAATATTAATCAAAACAAAAACCGGATGTCGGTAAACTGAAATACGATATTTTATCGAGTTAACTGTAATAACGCGACTTTCCTTCTGTAATAAACTAAATTAACTCGAATGTTATGAATGCTAAAATAACTCTGTCCCTATTTTTAGGGTTCCGTACCCAAAGGGTAAAAACGGGACCCTATTACTAAGACTCCGCTGTCCGTCTGTCTGTCTGTCTGTCACCAGGCTGTATCTCATGAACTGTGATAGCTAGAAAGTTGAAATTTTCACAGATGATGTATTTTTATTGCCGCTTTAACAACAAATACTAAAAATAGAATAAAATTAATATTTAAGGGGGGCTCCCATACAACAAACGTAATTTTTTTTACCGTTCTTTGGTACGGAACACTTCATGCGCGAGTCCGACTCGCACTTGGCCGGTTTTTTTTTCACGACTGAACCCATTAAATCAATTTTCATGTTTTCATAGGTTAACATTTATTGCGAAAAAACTTGTTAATTACTACACCTTAGTTCACCTTCAAATAAATCATAAAAATACCGAATAGCAAACTATAAATGGGATTTTTCTTGATTCATACCAAAGCTGGTTCATCTCAAGGTATGAATCGCACAAGGACGCTTTTTGAATTCGTTGTTTCATACCATGGTATGAAAATAAAATCAATGTTACCAACAAAATTCAAATTAAATGCCGGCAAAATTACATTAAAAAAGTTGCTTGGTATGAAACAGCGAATTCAAAAAGCGTCCTTGTGCGATTCATACCGTGGGATGAAACACCCATGGTATGAATCGATGAAAGACCCCTATAAATAATGTTGTATAGAACGTCTGTATTGTTATTGTTTTATTCATTTCACACCATATTCATAGCAGCTGGAGTATTCCCTAAAGGTTGACTGGCAGAATGTCAAGTCAACCATTTGTAGGGTACAAAAAGTAATACTTACTGTATCACGGTTACGGTCGTAAAAAGATGAATTTATCGCAAAAAATATTTGAAAGTGAAAAAGATTTTTTGCTCTATAATCATAGTTTAATCTATACCTTAGTAAGAATATAACAAATAGGTAATCGTATAAACAATAGCTTACCTACTGAATTACTGTAAATTATTATTTATTATGATATGGAAAGACCCCGGTGTATTAATTTATCACATTAATACAATTCTCTAAAGGTTGACTGGTAGAATGTTAAGCCCCTTTTGTATGATACAAATTAATGGTGGTACGTACAAGTTATAATCCTACAATAAAGATATTAAAAAACTAATTAAAATAAATTCATCGAAATTATTGTCGATTTATAATATTAAACCAT
This sequence comes from Agriphila geniculea, assembly GCA_943789525.1. Lineage (NCBI taxonomy): Eukaryota > Metazoa > Arthropoda > Insecta > Lepidoptera > Crambidae > Agriphila > Agriphila geniculea. The sequence goes on along the minus strand of OX038870.1, from coordinate 15,357,117 downwards.
AGTTTTTAAAATAACCAAAATATCAATTCGTTTTTAAGTTTGTGTATTTAAAAAAGTGACCACAATAATTATTACTAATAAGATCGAAATAAAAATTGGTGAGCAAACATAAAAAAATAAAAGTAGGTATCTATATAAGACGAATTGAGAAACTTCTCCTTTTTGAAGTCGGTTAAAATTTCAAGTTGTTTACGTCAATCACAGTCATTATAATTGTGTGAGCATTATGATGATAACGATGAATCATACCTCGCAAGTAATAAGACCTATTTTGCAGAATCATAAATAAACTCGTTTTAAGTCTTTTTGATTAAATACAAAAAGTAGTGTGTAAGCATTATTTTCCAATAAAAACGTGAAAATTTCTTTCTATTTTCATTCACCAATATTGTGCTGCAAGTATTTGCAAGTTACGGTTCAAGATCGCTGCTGCCCTGCTCCTCCAGTCCTCGAGCTCCAACGCATAACATTGAGGTGTGCATCATACATCATCGAGAAAATCTAACAAAATGTTAGTAAGTATTTAACTACTAACAAATAACCTTTATTTATCTGATCTTTATTTGCAGACAAATAGTTCAATGTTTGGCGCGAATAAATAATATCTTATAAATAAACCTTCATAAATATTTTTTTATTTTCAGGTCTGACTCCGAATGTGATTCGATCGCTGCTCAGGAGCAGCTGTTCATCAAAACAAAACAAACATCGGCTGCTAAGCGCAAGTCAAAAACACCGAACTCGCAAAGGTACACATTTAATATTAATTTTAAGTAGGTAATTAATTTAACTTGATGCATCCGTATCGATCCGATAGAAATATTCCTGGTTCGAATCCTGGTTGGAATTAATGTTTTTTTATACTTATTTATCTAAGTAAGTATTCCATCTCATATAGACATCTATAAAGTACAAATTTTGTTTAGTTTAAAACTAATAGAGTGTATGACTTTTCTTTTTATTTTATTTATAGTTTCTTGTGTTTACTCATAGGTCCGTTACAAAACTTATAGTCCAGCGTTTAATGATTCTTTAAATGTAATTAAAATAAACAGTTTCACTGCCCTAAAATTACAAAGGGGAGTATCACATAGTAATACAATTTTTCGGTTTCAGAAACTCTAACAAGAAAACGAAAGCGGTGGACATCTTTGGTTTGGGTGAAGAAGCTCAAGCTGTGGAGACAAAAAAAAGCAAATTGTCATCATACATAATAAACAGAGTTGCCAACGGGTCGCAGCGCCGACTCGCCACCACCGCCGGCGACTTCTACGTGGAGCTGAAGGTCTACCAACGCGAGGACGCCGAGACCAGCGCCGCGGACGAGCGCTGGAAGAAGGCGTTGCTGCGCTTAAACTGCCATCTCGAGGACGATTCTCCGCAGTGGAAACTGCTGCAGAGATTCGTCAAAGAAGCGAACATTTTGTTCGAAGAAGCTTCGCCTACGTTTTACTCCGATAAGTTAAATATAAAACGGTCAATGTAAATACAATAAGGACAATAAATTATTTAAGTAAATTTTTCATTTTTATATTTTTATGTCGTGTAATTTGAATATTAGAATTTTGAGACACTTTAACTAACCAGTAGGCATCGCATATCTGAACTACACGTAAATAAGTAGGTAGACAATTAATAATGCCTTTTTGCTCGTCTTGTAATGTTTCTGTGGATAAACGTAGGTGGATAGGGCACTTGCGGAGTAACGCACACAAAAATAAGAATATCGTAAGTTATTGCGATGGAGTACAATTAGTAAGGTCAGCGTTCCGCGGGCGTATTGCTACTTACAGAATAGTGGCCACTGATGAAAATGAATTATACTCAGTTAATATTTTTTTAAACAGTATGCATTCTAAAATAAAGTCTCTTTTAGATCAGTCATTAACTATTCACACTAATGTTAAAGTTAATTTCGAACTTTATTCGATGTTTCTATTAATGAAAGATAACAGTCAGGAAATAAAGTCATTTGCTACTAGAAATGATTCAATACATTTAAATTATAACTTTAATGATCTTTATTCAAATGTTATGAATTATTTAAATAAAATCATTGAAGAGTTTCAAGAAAAAGACAGTGGCTGGTCTTTTTTGCACAATTCTCATTTTGAAATTAACATAAATAAGTATGAACCACTACGGGGGTCAAATTATATAGATTTACCAAAGTTTATTAAAAATAAAAAAGCATGTCTTAATATTCATAACAAAGATAAGCATTGTTTTTTGTGGTGCGTTACCGCGGCTCTCTATCCAACCAACAATCACCCAGAACGCGTATCGTCCTATCCACATTTTAAACATGTACTTAATATTAATGATATCTCTTCTCCAGTAAGCTTTTCTGATATAAGTATTTTTGAGAAAAATAACCCTGATATTAGTGTTAACGTTTATGGTTTAAAAGATGATAAGTTTGTTACAGGACCGTTGTTCAAGTCGGAAAATTGTGTCGGTAAAAAAAACGGTAAGCGCATTCATCTTTTACTAATAGAGTCGGACGATAAATTTCATTACTGTTTAATTAAAAACTTAGGTCGTCTCGTTAGAAACCAAATTACTAAGCATCATGGTTCTTTGTATTTTTGTGATGATTGTTTGATATTTTTTCCTTCGAAGGATGAGCTCGAGAGTCATGTATGTGGGGGTGTTGTTACAGTATTACCAAACAAAGGATCGGTTTTACAATTCAAAAATTTTGATCGTAAACAGAACATTCCATTTGTAGTTTATGCCGATTTTGAAACTATGTTACAACCAGTGCTAGGATGCGAACCGAACCCTACCTTGGCGGCTACAACCGACTTACAGCGACACGTACCAGTCGCTTTCGCATATAACGTTGTTTGTTCGTTTGATGCATCACAAAATCAGTTCGTTTCTTATCGAGGTCTAGATTGTGTATCAAAGTTTGTTGAACTCATTCATATAGAAGCCAACAAAATCCAAGAAGTTTTAAACTGTACAAAACCTATGATTTTTACGGAGCTAGATGCTGCTAACTTTGTCAGGGCAACAAGGTGTCATATTTGTGATCATTTACTGTGGCAAGATAAAGTTCGCGACCACTGTCACGTCTCAGGTCGTTATCGCGGCGCAGCTCATCAAATTTGTAATTTGAACTATAAAACGCCGAAATTCATACCTATCTTTTTTCACAATTTATCGGGTTACGACTGTCACCTTTTTATAAAAGAGTTAGGAGAAATGCCTGGTAATATAAAAGTAATACCCAAAACTAAAGAAAATTATATTTCGTTTACTAAATTTTTACCAGTATCTGATGGAGAATTTGTTCAGTTACGTTTTACTGATTCATTTAAATTTTTGGGAACGAGTTTAGATAAACTAGCTAAAACTATGAAGAAGGACGATTTTCACAACTTACGTTCTCATTTTCCCAACAAAAAACTTTTTGAGTTATTGACGAGAAAAGGAGTATATCCTTACGATTATATGAATAACTGGGACTCTTATTCAGAAAAAGTGTTACCCGAAAAATCAAGCTTTTTCAATTCTCTTACAAATGAACATGTTACTGAAGAAGATTATAAACATGCTCAGGCAGTTTGGACTAATTTTGAAATAAAAGATTTAGGTGAATATACAGACTTGTATTTAAAAACAGATGTACTTTTGCTAACAGACATATTTGAAAAATTTCGTAAAACGTGTAAATGCCATTACCAACTTGATCCCGCTTTTTATGTTACTGCACCAAGCCTATCATTCGACGCAATGCTTTTAAAAACGGGTGTTCAACTTGAGCTTCTTGACGATTTGTCGATGATTCGTATGATTCAAGACGGAATAAGAGGAGGCGTGTGCATGGTTTCTCATCGCTACGCGAAAGCTAATAACAAATACATGCCCGACTACGATTCCTCTAAGGAAGACTCTTATATTGTTTATTTAGACTGTAACAATTTATACGGATACAGCATGAGTCAAACATTACCTTATTCTGATTTTAGATTTTTAAAAAACGATGAAATAGAACATTTGGAAATTTTAGACGTAGATGACGACGGTGAATACGGTTACATACTTGAGGTTGATCTGATTTATCCTCAACACTTACATCGTTTGCATAACGATTTACCATTTTGCCCTGAAAAGTGCATTCCTCCTGGTGGTAAAACTAAAAAATTAATACCTAACTTATTTAACAAATTTAATTATGTTATTCATTATGTTCACCTGAAAAAATGTATTGAGCATGGGTTGCTACTGCACAAAATTCATCGTGTAATCACTTTTCGACAAAGTGGTTATCTTAAAAAATATATTGAATTAAATACATGTCTTCGTCAAAAAGCTGAGTCCGCCTTTGAACAAGATTTTTTTAAACTTTTAAATAATTCTGTATTTGGCAAAACTCTTGAAAACAATGAGGCGCGAGTAAACGTACATCTTGTTAACGAATGGGCCGATAATAGCAATAAAACCAAAAAGAAATTGAGCGCAAACAAACTAATTGCTAGTCCATATTTTCATAGTGTATCTGTATTCACAAACAACTTGGTTGCCATTCAAATGAAACCCGATCAAATTATTTTAGATAAACCCATTTACGTAGGTTTTACCGTGTTGGAGTTATCTAAAGCACATATGTATAATTTCCATTATAACATAATAAAACCATATTATAATAACCGTGTTCAACTCTGCTATACAGACACTGACAGTTTTATATACGTCGTTAATACTTTAGATTTTTACCAAGATATGAAAAAAGATTTTTTACATTTTTTTGACACAAGTAATTTCGATGAACAAAATTGTTTTAACCTACCTTTAATCAATAAAAAAGTACCAGGATTATTTAAGGATGAAATGGGTGGCCGTTTAATATCAGATTTCGTTGGTTTGAGATCTAAGCTCTATTGTGTAAGAACCTCAGAAAAAGTTATTAAAAAAGCTAAAGGTACCAAATTGTACGTTATACGTGACTTGAGCATGAGAGACTACGAATCAGTTCTTTTGAATAATAATATTATACGCAAAAAGAACATACTTTTCAGATCTATTAAACACGAAATATTTACAAGAGGTGTTAATAAAATTGCACTGTCTGGTAATGATGATAAAAGATTAATATCTTCCGACAAAGTGTCGACGACGGCTTGGGGTAGTTCTGACATAATTTAGCAATTGTCTTCTAAGTTGGTATAAAGTGTCTCATAATTTAATTATTGTTTTGCATTAAGTAGTTTAATATTTACTTTAGTTGTAGTCATAGTATTGCTATATAAGTTTTTATAATTATTGTAAAAAAGGATTTGAAATAAATTGTTTTAAAAATAGAAGTTCTTTTTATTTGCTATAGGTAACCTAAATCAAAATATAATATTTAATTCAATTTTAAATTACCTTATGTGCGCATGTTTACAAATAACACAAGATCAGCAGAACGTAATGTAAAGTAACAGTTAACGGATGTTGCGAAATTTGGCTGGTTCGAACATGAATACTTGCAAAATGATAAGTCAGCAATAGAAATGTTAGTTGAAAGTATTTTATTATAAATAATTTAGAGCATTCCGCTGTTGACCACTGTGACACCAACACAGTAATTCAGAAATAAAGTGCAAGATTTAGAACGAATAGCAAAGAAGATGGATTCGTGCAGTTTATTTGAACAAAACGCTCAAGATCCTCTTGCCGACTTTGATGAAGTATTCCCGGAGTTAGCTAGATTACAACGAGAGCCCAAGAAAAAGAAGACAAAACGTGGAGGTCACAGAGAAAGCCCAGTTCCTGCGAAGAAATCATGCCAACAAAATGGTGGCTCCTTCGTATACAGCAACGAAGTCAGACGAGGTGTTCGGCTCATCAGGGTTGAGGTCGTAGACTTGGATAGCAACAGTGCAGTGACATGTGACAGTGACAATGATAAAATGCTTTACAGTAGCCAATATGTAGTGACGGATAATTTTGATCCCATTATGGAACAAACAGAACAACTGATTAGAAATATAAGTAAAAAAATATGTGATAGTAATTTTTAGGAAATATGTATTTAGATAAGTACATAAGTTTAGTTTATAATCAATCTTTATTATTGTAAGTTTTATGTAATAAAAACAAAATTTCAATTTGGTGTTTTAATTTTTCTAATCGGTAGGAAGGTTTTTTAAAAATAATACAACTTTTTATTCAATTATGAAATTTATTTATCATAATAACTTTAACAAAGGCAAATTATATTTTTATAAATTTAAATACCACTTTTTAATACAGATTACATTTTTTAGTGCGCATTCCTGTTTATGGTTTACACAATTAAAAGTTGTTTTTAATTCACAAAATTTTTTACACAGAACTGAAAAACTAGGACTACCTCTATCAGATTCAATATCTATTAAAGAACAGTTTTCACACAAATCCTTTATCCATTTCTGTTTCTCTAGACCTTTCACTATAATTGTTTTATTTTGAAGAACTGGGATTATTATTCTCTTAAATTCTCTATAATCAATGTTTCCTTCACTCCAAGTAATACCTCGATTTCGTTCAATCCATCTAACCCTTTTCTTCTCATCCGAAGTTAATTTAGAAAACGTATATGGAGGTTTTATTAAGTAAACTTGGGTGATCTCTGTAGTACATAATGCAAATTCCTTTATGATAAACTGGTTCTGATCATTTTTGAATCCCTGAACATCAACGAACAAAATGGTACTCATGATATTTTGCGTACAATATTACTGAGAGGCTTATACTCGATAATACAGTCATTCAAAATTAAACAGTATGCCGAGGTCTGGTCCGGAATCTCTTTATGACTTTCAAGCTCTAAGCGAATGTTAATGACTGGCCCTGTTTTTATGTTGTCGTTTTGTCTTGAACAATCTATTACAATTAATGGAGCAATATTTTTAAAATCAGCCGGACCTATCAAGGCGCTCGAGTTACGTCCGTAATAAGACTGTTGAAAATTTACAAATTGTTCGTATAATAAACCAAATTTATGGTTCAAAAAGTCGGCGTTATAGCTTTCATATGGGTAATATACAGAATTTAAATAAACTTTGACGTCACGTAGTTCACAATGATCAAAATGTGACATATCTTTAGACGCATTGTTTTTTCTATTAGTCTGCAACCCGAGAATCACATATCTCGGTTTTTCGATCTGTGTAGAAGTTTTAATCGACCACGTGTGTTTTGTAGTTTTTGGCAGCATAGGATATTCATAAAGATCCCAGTTTCGGAACGCTAATTGGATCGGTTTATCTTTTTCAAGAAGTTTGAGTAAACTGATTTTTTCTCTATCAGAAACTTTAATATGAGGGACCCGCCAAATAATTTTATGAATATCAATGCCTTCTACAGTTTCGCCCGTATTGACTTTTAAAGCATTGAGATCTGTATTGCTCCTTAACAATACTAGTTCATGTTTACAATTCACAATTACTTTTTTGTAATCTTCCGCAAATCCTAAAATCCTATTTAACGGAATTGATACAGAAAAGTGAGTGGATTCGATTTTGGTGCCTTGTATATCCCAACCCCATGCTTTAGATGGTTTTAGTTCCGTTTCCTTCATAGAAAGTAAATTTTTCATAGTCGTTGTTATCCCTGCATTCTTCACTTTATCAATTTCAACACCGTTTAATTCATAACGTATATCTTGAAATAGGTACATAACAGAGTTATTAATTAAATGAATTGCTGGTACCTTCTCCTTGGTACCAGTTTTCACCACATTAATCACTCCTTCCAAATACAATGTACTAGCACTTGGAAGCAAGTATAAGTCTTGTTGGTTAATCGGTATTCTTATTTCATCGTTTCTATTAAAACTTGTTACGTATGGTTTATAGGAATGAGTTTCTATACACTCTATAGAATTATCATAAACTGGTGGATTCGTTATGTTTAAGATGTTCATTTTAGCAGTCCAATCAATTTTAAAAATGCTTTATTATCTGCTGTTAGTTTTATTTTAGCTCGAGAATGTGTGTTCTTCCGAACTGCTCGATTATCACTAGACTTCTGACAGTGCAGTAAGACTCTTTTATTGTACTCAATCATACTCTTTTTAGATGTAAGTATATATTCACTTCTTCACCTCGCAGATCCACCAGATTATTATTAATATCTAGTATTCTGATAGTAATACTGTTTATGGAATTCCTATTTACTCGAAAATATATAGGGATCTTAGGTATTTCTATTATTCTGTATCCAGGTGGTACAGTAGGAGCAAATTCATGTATAATGTGACTTGGTTTTCCGTTTATATATGAACCGCTTACGAAGTCACATTCTACTCTCACCACAGTTGTTGATAAAATGTTGACTGGAAGTAGCGAGTCGTGTATTATATTATTTTTTAGGAATACTTTACCAAAACCCAATAATTCTCCAATAGAATCTTGTTTATCAAAGTGTATATCTTTAGAGCAGATTATAGATGCTTTAAGCGTATTGTTGTTGCAATATAATTTTAAATTACAATCTTTTACTTTTTTGCTTTAACAAATCGTAAATATCTTGAAGTTCATAAGCTCCTTCAGGAATTTCAACCACTTCATTATTACCATAATGAAATTTGTTGTTACTTTTTGAAATATTAGGTATAGAATTAAAGGTAGATAAATGTAACAGCGCACACTCGTAAGTACTGTCGAGTTCCAAAGTAGGAGAGTAATTTGTTGTTAATATAGAACTTTTTCCTGTTATGGACAGTGTGAAAGACATGGTGGAAATGATAAAATAAAACAATGAAATCTTTTAATATATACTATATTGAGTCCAAAATTTCTGCAAAAAACTTAAACATAAATGTCCACACTTGAAACTGTTAAATTTTTGAAATCGATCATAATTATAATAAACGTCACGTTGCCCGAAATATTTTACCAATTCTTTAGGCGGTCTTAAATCACCAAAACTATCAAAATATTCACAATAATTGGTAATTATTGCATAAGCTACCCAATGTGTACCGTGATTATTGTGATTGTCTAAATTTACAATTCCACACTCTATTGTTTTTGGTTTTCTTGGCAATCTATCTTTCATGTAAACTCCACGAAAATATGGTATATTAATGGAATACTTAAAGATGTCAATATTTGATAACGCACGATTAGGTAGCTTAAAATTTAGTTTTTTGAATTCTTTAAATATAAACCATTCCCTTTCTTATATGGTTTGATGTAAAGACCCTTTCCTATTGCAATGGCTTCCATTGATTTGTTATGTCGTTCTGATTCTTTAAGATTCTGTTGAGCAGCTTTATATTCATTTACTGTTTTTGCAATACCAGCTGCACCTCCAGCCAAAGCACCTAAAGCTGATAGACCAGCAAATATGGGAATCAATGGCAAAATTCCTCCCGTCTTAGGAATCGGTATAATTCGTGGTAGATGGAAATTACACTTTTTGGGAAAGCACTTTTTAGCGACTTGGTAAGCGTATTTAATGGCAGTTGTATGATTTTTTGGATTCAGTTTTTTTAATTTTGATTGTATTCTTGATACAAGATTCTTAAATTTCTTAACACCAGAGCCAGTTTTAACTTTTGCTTTCATAACTTTACTGACTAACCATGATGCTAACTTTTCACCTTTGTTAGCGTCTTTTGAATGCATTCGTTTCTTGGCCATTTCTAGCAGATGCAAATCTGCTTTATGTCTACTATCAAAATCGTTGTTTGTGTATGCGATATCGTGCAGTTTGCAGGCTTCGTCCAATTTATTAACGCCTTTGTCTCCTCTTGATAATCTTTTTTGTAACTTTGTTCCAGGACCACAATAATTATATCCAGGCAAGTGAAGTTCAAATGGTAGACAATCGATAATACTGTTAACAAGTCCTTCTCCTAGCATTTCCTGATTTAAAATGATTACAAGAATAGTAAACCATAGATTTTATTAATGTATGATGGAGCTATGGTCTATCCAACTGTTTTCTCGATCAGAAAGACCCAACCATTTTACTAAACATTTACTTCCTTTTCTTTTAATAACTTTTTCAACTAAATAAACATTTGGATAATTTGTTTTCTGTAATTCTTCTCGATAAAATGACCCCAATATTGGTTGGTTTCGTTGATCTACTATATTATAGGTAACAGGCGACGTACTATTCACCGTTTTAATGGTAAATATTTCTGTTGACCAGTTCGGTGTATAACCCTTATCGAAACTACTTTTATATTTACTTATTCTAACATAGTCACCAATTTTTAATTTATTTTTTTGATTGCGATTTTTCTTCTTGTTAAAGTTTCTGATATTGCTTATAACCGTCTCTTCATTTTCAGAAGTCACATCGATTGGTTTATGCTTGGTGATGCGATGTTTGCTATTATTATAAGTGCGCAAAACGTCGACTAAAGTTTTCCCTACCCACTTGTAACTACCATTACAGCTAAAAGAAAAATGTAATTTATTTTTCAAAGTTCTTATCAATCTTTCAACGATAGATGCTTTTTTTGTCGAATACGATGAATAGTGATTTATGTTTAGTGACTGCATAAGTCGTTGAAACGATTCATTATAAAATTCTGTCCCCATGTCGGTTTGTAAGTTAGCAGGACGACTATCGTTTGTTGAAAGAATTTGGTTAAAACCATCAACCACACATCTTGCTGATTTTGATTTTAGGGGAGCAGCCCAAGCATATTTAGTAAAGCAATCGATAACCACTAAAATGTAGGTGTGTCCATTGTTATACTTTTTTAAGGATTTAAAATCAATCAGGTCAGCTTGCCACAAGTCATTAATTCCTTTCAATATAACAGAACGACGGACAAAATTTTTGCGTGCAGATCTATGGATTTCTCTTACTATTTGGTGCTTGACCATTTTGCTTGGTCAATACTTTTTGTTCTGTCGAGCTCTTAGTGTAAAACTTTTTTTCAAACTGTTCGAAGTTGTCAGTGATATCATCTTTTATTGCCTCGACCAACTTTTTTATTTCAGTTTTTGTACATAGATTAGACATTTTTTCATCAACGTATTGCTTATTGACGGCATCATCATGTTTCAGGGGTTTACCAACTCCAGTCAGTCGCGATGAATGTAAGTCAAAACTTCCGTCCTCTGATTTTACTAAAGAGTTTTCCTTGAAATCTATAAATTCTGATAAACGTAATCTTTTATGAACATGATGACCAAATTTATCAATATTCATTTTTGGAGATCCGATGTATTCAAAGGAAGATTTGGAAATAAAAGACAAATTACTGTATCAGTCAATATATATTTATCATTTCAATTTATAAAACCATTTTCACGTAACTCTTCAACAATAGAAATGATTTCGTTGTTCACCCCGGTGTTTCCAGCATCCTTAGAAGCTATTAACAATTTTAATCTTTCGACTAATTCATTGGGATCATCCCAGTAAACATAATCACTATATTTTTTTAATTTCTTTTTAGTTGTTAATCCTTCCCCTTCGCTGAGTTGAGAATAGAAGATGTTGAAGGTTTATGTAATTTGAAAAGAGGTTTTATAATTAGTAAATACTTTCGTCCTCTATTAGCTTTTATAGGTTTGTCTCGATCATAATCCCGTCGATGAGCGTTTGTTTCCTGGAGTATTGCTTTATATGCCTGTAAATCATTTTCAGACACTAAAGATAAATCAGGTACTTTCTTAAACAAAAGCTCATACAAGCCAGAGGTCTTCTGGTACGATTTACCTGCTACATATACGCTGCCATCATCCACATTCACAAGTGAGTTCCCCATCATCAATTTTCCTCGTTCTCTCCTGACTCCATATGGAACATCTTCAAACACTTCAGAAGATAACGACCAAGACGAAATGTTTTGTTTAGGGCTTTGTAAAGACTCAATTGTAGCGAAAGATGAATCACTTGGTAAACTTTTATTACACTCCTCAGTACCACTTTCATCGAATTCTTCATCAGAATTGTACGGGGACTTAACAGTTTCTTCATTCTTAAAATGGGTATTGTCCAACTGTTCACAGATATTTTTGTCTTTAGATACATTCGGTAGCTTGAGGTTGTTATTATCATTAATTATTTGATGAAGTGGTTTTGTGATAGGTTGAAAAACTGTATCCAAGATTTTTTCATTGTAAGACTCTGCCATACGCATTTCATTTACTTTCTTTTTGACAGCCGCAGCAGCTTGAACAATTTGTGCTTTCAACTCTTTTTCCATTTTTAAAAATCTAATTATAACCATGTGTTATATCTTTAAATTTTTTAAATGAAATGATAATTTATCTAGATGGATCTTGTTTTTATTCACTTTTCGAATGTCACAAAGGTATCAAAGTTCATTCTGTAACAACCATTGTTTTTAGCACAATCTTTATTAATTACTAAATAACTGTACGGATCGTTCCAAACTTTTGAAGACATTTCTCTAAATTGTAACCACGTCATATCGCTATTAACATGTTCATCATATACATGGCGTAAATTTACATCATCTTGCTTGAATAAAACTATTAAATTTGCATTATCTCTCACCAGTTGCTTGGGTATTTTACTGTATGTTTGATTCAAATAAAAACAATCAATAAATTTATGTCTACCCATAGCAAAATAGTCTCTCATATTACTTTGATTCTCACATGCAACGTCATCAAAAATTATTATGGAATATGGTTTAGCTTCATGCGGGCTGAGAATTAATTCATTGTCACGATATTTTGCAAATGTTATACTTGGTACAAGTTTAAAAACCTTCTCTAAGTACATATACTTGGGTTGGTACAGTGTTTTTGAGTACAGATATACATTTCTATAACGCAATCCATTTGCATGCAATAGAAGACCTATAACCAAGTTTGTTTTTCCACAGTTTGAAGGACCACAAACCAAACATCGAATTGAGTTAGGTAGCAGATTTCCGTGTCGAGAAGCAACTGCCTCCCCATCTGGACAAATTTTATCCAATTCCAATGTCTGAGGTTGTTTAATAAATTTCATAGGAGTAATTGTTCTGCGCGTCGTAGTCAAAATGAATGATTGATTGGTGATTTTGCTTTTTATATTGACCCAATGCAGACTTTGACGTGAATACAATGCACTACGTAATGCGAAATTCAATTATAATATTGAGCGTTCTCTTACGCCATCATTGAGTGGAAGCGAATGACTAAAACGAGCGGTAGGATAATATTGGGCGTTCTATCACACCGTGAGTGAGTGAAGGCGAACAGCCGAAACGAACGGTAGGTGGGGTAGAATGCCCAATATTATCCTACTGTGGGGTATCGTTAGAATTCTTATATCATTCCGAGTGACACTGGGTATGCTTTTTTAGAAAAAAAAAACAATATGGCGACTGTACGATGTCACTTTCAAATGTGAAAAAAAAATATTTCTTCTATTACTACAATATGGGCATCATATGAAAGGCCTTGATGAGCAGAGCACATTCCAAAACTATACAATTTGTTACTAAAATGTGTGAAATAGAAATAAATAAATTAAAAAATATTAAAAACACGACTGCCCTGCCAAAAACGTACTAAAAAGTAAAATGACAAGTGTCATTGCAGTCGGGGGACCTCTTTAATCAAAAATTGTTCCATTTAACGGTCCCCCGACTGCAATGACACTTGTTATTTTACTTTTTAGTACGTTCTTGTCAGGGCAGTCGTGTTTTTAATATTTTTTAATTTATTTATTTTAATATTTTATTTGTCTTTCGGTGGAGTGGCGTTCGAGGAAGTGTGCTGTCGGTGATTTACGTTTTCCGTCAGGTGGCTTTTTGGTGGGGTGGCCCATCAATGAAGTGAATCTTCGATAATATGGCAATCGAGAAGTGGCTTTCAACGAAGTGGCTATCGTCGATCGGTCCTAGACCCGTCGTCTGGTTCGCAGACCGATCGGTTCGCGGTCAGAGGAATAAGAGAGTTTGAATGAGGTCATAATCTTCAAATAGTGATGTGCTATAACATTGTCGATATTTTTATTAATGATTAAAATAAGCAATTTTAGACGAAATTAAAACTTATTATTAGGAACTTAAGAAATTTACAGAAGACTCTTTACATGATGTACTTCAACCACCTTTCGGGATTAGGGGTATTTTTGTAACACCTTGTATAATGAGATGAGAGGCTATTTACCGTTATTTTTTTCTGAGACAAATCTTCATAGTTTTAATTCTGTAGAGGATTTAAGAAAAAATAATGGAAGAGAAAATTTCGCCACGTGACACAAAAAAAAAATTTTTAGCCAGTTACTAGACAAAAATGTTTAACAAGTTTATTATTCTATATAGGGGAATGACTGGGCCTATATTTTTTTCTGGAGCAAATCTTCATAGTTTTAATTACATAGTAGTTTATTTTAATTTACTGCTTCAATTCTACAAAACCAAAAAAATCTTTATTTGAAATTCGTACTTTTTTAAATTATTTCATAAACTATAGTATCTACAAAAACCATTGTTTGATAAAACCTGTTGTTAAGGATATTACTTATATGACAGTTTATTTGTTTAAATCGAACAAGTGGTAATTGAGAAATTAGCCAAACTCTGATATCCGAGTTTTGCACCTTTTCCCTTAAATGTGATAAAACGCTATGTCAATTATCGTGTTTCGGTGGTCATGCTAGGGGGGCCGAGCACCTTAGTAAAACGTTTATTTACTCATGTGATCAGTGGGCCGATTACGTATCTCTGTTGCTAACAATTCTCGATTGAAATCGTTTGAAATCGCAGTTGCATTGCTGCTTTAAGTAAGATAGTTGTCACATTGGTTCTTACTAAAGCAGCAATGTCACTGCAATTTCTGTCAAAGTTGACTGCAACAAAGTTAGACAATCAGCAGGCTGGGGAGTAATTATCTAACTTTGTTGCAATCAACTATGACTGAAATTGCAGTTACATTGCTGCTTTAGTAAGAACTAATGTGACAACTAGATAGTTGACCACCGAAACAGAAGTTGAAATCGAAGTTGCATTGCTGCTTTAAGTAAGATTACTTAAAGCAGCAATGCAACTTCGATTTCAATCGAGAAATGTTAGCAACAGACTTACCGACTAACGCTACAAACATACTATTGTGATGTGTTGTGTCGTGTCGCGATCTGTCGCGTATCGGTTTCATACATTTAGCACAGAATATATAATAGTACAAGTACAGAAGCCGGAATCCGCAACATAATTTAATTAAATAGCGACTCTTGCTCCGACGCAATAAGGCGCAATTCAGATCGCATTCCGCTACAGCTGCTACAGTTATATTCACCTAGAAGTTTTCTCTCTTTCTATCGCGTAGCTCTCATCTCTTCTGACGCCGATAGGGTTGTCGGCTTTTAAATAAACTGCGTAGCATTATATCATAAAAGGAAAGCGATTTTACGTAAGTGCTATGGTTAAAGAAAATCTTACAACAATATTTGAACATTACTATAATACTTAAGTAATACTTAACTAGGTAGGTATACCTAGGTAGACGTAAATATGGGGGACATAAAAATAATAAAAGTCAAATATTGGTACCTAGTTAGATAGGTCGGTACTTATTATCCCCGTCAATTGGTAATGCGCTGGAACCTTGTCACGTTAACAACCATGTTGACGTGATCCGCAACTAAAAATGTCATGAAATAAGAAAATTCTAATACCTAGGGAGGTAATCTAATATAGTAATTATTTAATAATTATTTATTAAGATAGGGTTTCGTTTTTGAGCTTAAAATCATGGCTTTCAGGCGCATTACCAACTGACGGGGATTGTAGTTGTTTATCGTGTCTTGTCCTATTTAGTTAATTAGTAAACAGTTCTTGTTTCTTGTGTCATACCTACAACACCTTTACAAATTATGCTTTCTTACGAAATCAAATTGTCATTAATAATTTATTTCGTAAGTAGGTACACACGACAGCACCTCAGACTATACATGTTGATCTTGAGACCGCCGAGGAGTAAGGTGGAGTAAGCGCGGAAAACGTGCGGTGGTGCGAGCGCTCAGGCGGGCGTGCGGCCCTTTGTCAGTTGTATCGTGGACGATACGCCGAGCGGTAGGTATATAACGCGTGGCCTTGAGCGAGTGACGGACGCCTGCATTTAGGATGACTAGAGACACACTATTGTGTTGTGTTGTGTCGACACGACACACTGTAGTAATGTGTTTCTAACCATAATTAGGCTGGTATTATAGAATCAAACTCAAGACTTAAATCTCTGCTCGAGTACAGTTAGAAAGGGATGGCGCTATATGCGATGAATAGCACCATCCCTTTCTAACTGTACTCAAGCAGCAAGCAGTGCTTGAGTCTCGTTCTGTAATACGAGCCTAAATGTATGAAACCGATACGCGACAGATAGCGACACGACACAACACAACACAATACAACACAACACAATAGTTTGTTTCTAGCTTTACGTAATTCGGTAGCAGAGGCTGCTTTCAAATCGGTATGGTGTTTAAAAAAATTGCCACGAGTGGGCGCTCTTTTCCCTATAAATTATTTTACTCTTTGATGGTTTCGAAAAAAGCGCGGGAACGTTTGACGGGATTGACGGTCTTTTCAAACAAATAAAACTAAAAAATATTTAATTGTTGCAATTTGTATATAATTTGTATAAAAAAGGTGTAAATAATCAATATTTCATTGTTGTAAATAAAATAAAACTGTAAATATGGGGAAGAAGAGTGGGCGAAAACGAAAGAAAAAACTTGAAGACGGGAGTGGAGGCGAAGGTGGAGAGTCCGACTTCAGTGATACCTGCTCCACGAAGTCCCTGGAAGAAAAAATGGAAGAGGATAAGTACAAAGATTTTAGAATCCCAAATTATGTTCGGTTTTATCCAGAACAAGGCGGCAATTTCGAATATGTTGTATTCATAGAGAGTACGAAAAGTGACCAACCTATAGGCAACCGTGACATGATGTCATTGGCTAATTGTTTAAAGAGATACAACAAGGGCGTCAAACAATTGCAAAGAATTAACAAACACAAGATTGGAGTAATTTTTGAGCGGCCAGGCCTGGCTAATGCGGCACTACAAAATAAAAAATTTTTGGACGCTTACAGTTTGGCTGCCAGCATCCCTGCGGCGGCCAGCGAGGTAACAGGAGTAATTACACATGTACCAATAGATTTATCAAATGAAATGATTTACTCCGCACTGACTACAACCAAAAATATTGTGAGTATTAGGCGATTCATGAGAAGGTCAAAGATGGATAATGGGCTAATCAAATTAGAACCCACAAAAACAGTTTCAATTACTTTTTCGTGCCCGGTGCTTCCTGAAAGCGTCGATCTCAACAGCTGGCGCTTCGAGCTGCGTCCTTACATTCCTCCAGTGAAGCAGTGCCTCAAATGCTTGAGGTATGGGCATATTGCCAAATATTGCAAGAACTCCGAACGCTGCTCCATATGTGGTGAGTCTCATAATTTTAAATTCTGCTTGAAATCATCTGAAGAAGCCATCTGTTGTCACTGCAAGGGAAATCATGTTGCCATCTCATCACAATGTCCTGTTAAGAAAGAGAAAATACAATTAAATAGAGAAAAAGCTCAAAGCAAAACATATTCTGCTGTATTAAACGAGAAGTCATTCCCTCCTCTGAAACAAAATCCCATTGAAATGCTAGCTTCACTCCTGAATTCTGATCAAATACTGAATATGGTTGTTGAGTCTGTTGTTAAATTGATAACAATTGTAATGTTATTACTTTTAGGAGGTCCTTTGCAAACGTTCCCAGGAACGTAAACTGAAGGAAACTATAAAACCATATGTATAAATAAGATAAATAGGTAATCTAGTGTAAATAAAGCTAAGAAACTGTGTGAGGAAGAATATGTACCTTAAAGGGCTTGTATCATAGGAACGGCCCATTATAGGGCCGTGAGATTTTTCCCATTTTGCATTTTGTATTCTTATGTCGGTTGGAATCGTATTTAACACAATTTTTATTCTTTGCTGAGAAAATTATTTATTTGTAAACATATGTCTGTCACTATAATTGCCATAGCAACGCGCTAATTTTTTAATTCAATGTCAAAGCCATAGATTTCCAGCTTGTCTTCAGCCTAGCTATAGATAAGAACCTTTGTACAATATTGTTCTGTGTTCTCATATTTGAATGTAGAGTAGAATTTTAAAAAAATAAATACCGACGGTATAAAAGCGCGGTCGGCAGCTCAGGTGAGTCAGTCTTTCCACGAGCTTGTCCAGTTATTTTTATTATAGCTGCCGTGCTATAACTGTAAAAAAAATATACGTCCTATTATTCTATAATTGTAAATAGCGGCTTCTTCGGGGCACGGTCCTCGACCTTCGACCTTCGGCACGAACAGCGTCAATAAATCCCGGACGTGTCCTCGACCCACCTGGACGTCGTGCACCTTTCCGCCTGACCTGCAGAGGGAGCTCTCCCCTGGGCCCTTGCACTATCCGCGCCACCATCGACGTCGGTCTACACGGACACGCGCCCGGGCCCATCAGCGCGTCCCGCTGGGACTACGCTACGGTGCTACGTCGGGGGGTCCGACTGCGTGCCACCCCTGCGCCGTCACGCTGAACCACGTCCGTGCTGAACCACGTGCCCTCCTGTGTTCCGCCGGGACTCCATATCTGCCTGCCTGCTTCGTGCCTGCTTCCTGCTACCCCTGCTACCTGGATCCACGTCTCTGCGTGCCTGTCCTGTTCCCGTCTACGTCCCACCCTAGTCATACTTTGTTAGTCCTACCTAGTTTTTAAATTATCCAAATTTCTGTGCTAGGACGTGTCATTAATAAACTCTTGAACTTCAACTTTATTTTTTTATTTAGCTTTCTTCCAAATTTTGCTCCGTTACCTTCCGTAACGCGACACAATGAATAAAACTAATGATACAATTATTTCCACTCAGAGTATTAAAGATACTCTCTTAGAAACAATTAAAAAAAATAAGAAATAAATTATTTAATTTTTTTATGGATATTTTAAGAATAGTTCAATGGAATGCTCAGAGTTTACCTGCACATAAATATTTATTATTAAATTTTTTGCAAGAGTATCAGATTCATGTAGCTTTAGTATGTGAAACATGGCTAAAGCCTCACATTCGTTTTAATATGAAAGGTTATAATATAATTAGATTAGATTCTGGTACAAGACATAATGGTGTAGCCATTTTAGTTCATAATAGTTTACAATTTGCTAAAATAGACACTTCTTTTGATGATTCAATTCAAAATATAGCTGTGCGATTGCAGTATGGCAACAAAGAAATTTCGCTTATGTCCTTGTATAGTCCTGGTAATTGTGATGTTTCATTTTCTAAAATAAAACTTAATAATTTAATTTCTAATTTACCGGGCCCTTTGTTGATTGCCGGCGATTTTAACGCACGGCACACAGCATGGGGTTGTAGTAATATTGATACACGTGGTCGTGATATTCTTGAAAGCATCGACGACAATAACTTGGTTCTTCTGAATGATGGTCAGTTGACAACTGTTGGTTCTAGTAGATGGCAAAGGAATGCTTTGGATCTTACTATGGTATCACCTTCTCTGGCATTGCAATGTGAGTGGTCGGTCCATGACGACCCTATGGGCAGCTATCATTTACCTGTAATTATAAACATCACTATTAGTAATAATAATAATGATTCATCTGATTATCTTACACCTCCTACTTCTTACAATTTTCGTTTAGTAGACTGGCAAAAATATAGCAAAAACGTTGATTACTTATTACAAAATTTTTACATTGATCAAACTAATCCATTAAAATGTTATTCTGATTTGGTTGCGTTATTAGATCTTGCGTTGCAGCAGTCAGCTATTATCAGCAATAGGTCTTTCTCTGTTGACCAATCAAATCAATCGGTTAGGAAATTTCAGTCCAGAATCCGCAAAAAACGTATACCACTACCATGGTGGAATAAAAATTGTGCAAAAGCAGTAGAAGATTGTAAAAAGGCATATATTGAGTTTAAAAACAGTCTTACAGAAGAAAGTTTTCTTAAGTTTAAAAGGCTACAAGCTGTTAAAAAAATTGTTTTAAAAAAAGAAAGAAACTTAAGTTGGCTTTCATTATGTCAGTCACTAAATAGATCTACACCCATATCTAAAATCTGGAGGATTGCTAAGAGGTTTAATGGTCAACCTGTTTCTTTTAAAAATGTTTATACAGATTGGATTCCAGAATTTCTTAAAAAATATACACCAGATACTGTTGAGGCCCCTTTACAATATGTAAATAGTATTAATCCTGTACGTAATAGTAATTATTTATTAGCACCATTTAATTTTCAAGAATTTAAAAATGCAATTTTTTCACGACGAGATACAGCACATGGCCTCGATGGTATTCCTTATAAAATGTTAAAACATACTACAGATAATGCCAAAAATATCATTTTGAAAGTTTATAATTTGTTGTGGTCTACCTCTGCCATACCTCTGGATTGGAAAAAGGATTGTCTGGTTCCTATTCTAAAACCGAACAAAGATAAAACCAAAGCAAATTCATATCGGCCAATAGCTTTAACATCATGCATGGGAAAAGTGTTTGAACAACTTCTTAAACAAAGGCTTGAATTCTTCATTGAAAGTAATCATCTTTTACCTTCAAATCAGTTTGGTTTTCGTAGGGGTAGATCCTCTAGAGAGAGTATAGCACATCTTCAACTTGATATTTTTGATTCTCTCAAACAAGATAATGTTCTTATTGGTGTCTTCTTCGATGTCGTTGGTGCTTTTAATAATGTGAATCACCATATTCTAGCTGGTGAACTTCTTTCTCTTGGTATTCCTGAAAAATTGGTTAATTGGATTTTTGAATTTTTGCATGGTCGTGAGGTTTATGTGAAATCAAATAATCAGTTAATTGGACCAAGATATTCATACAGGGGTGTGTGTCAAGGGGGCATATTATCCCCATTGATATATATACTATATGTACATAAATTGAACTACATATTAGGTCCACAAGTAAAAAATTTGCAATTTGCTGATGACTTAGTTATTTACTTCTCTGGATCTGATATTCGACAAGTATCCTCTATAGTTAATTCTGCTCTTAAAAAATTAAATAATTATTTCAGTTACCTAAACTTAGATGTAAGTCCAGAAAAGTCTAAAGTTGTTGTGTTTGGTGAATGTGATTTTGATGTTGATATTGTATATAATAATATTAGTCTGCCATTGGAAAGTGAAGTCAAGTTCTTGGGTGTCATATTTGCTAATAACCTTTCTTGGAATAAATATATAGAATATTTGCTGGGTAAAGCCTATAAGGCATTCAATGTCATTAAAAGTTTATCAAAAATTGATCCTAAAATTCTATTAATGTTGTATAAATCAATTGTGAGGAGTCATTTTGAATATGGCTTTTTTTGTTTTGGGTCTGATCCCAAATTAGTAAAAAAATTAGATATCCTGCAGAATCATAATCTGAGATGCATTACTGGTGCTATGAAGACTACTCCCATTAACTCTTTGCAGGTGGAATGCAATATACCTCCACTTCAATTCAGATTCAAATTTTTAAAATCAAAGTTTTTGTTAAAACTACTTTCACTGTCTACTCATCACCTACTCAGAAAAATTGAATTTCTCTATACAACATATTCTCCTTTGAATGTACCCCGAATCCCCTATCTGTTTCATGACTTCTCGGATATCGTAGAGTTCAATCAGCAGTATAACATTCATAAAACTGAGAATAATTGGATATGTTACACAGGATCTTATGATACACATTTTTGTGACCTGAATATCCACATTCACCCTGATTTAAAGAATAAAGAAGAAGTATATGAAATTACTGATAATTTCCCTCAGCATAGACATATCTATACAGATGGTTCCAAAAATAATGATAATGTTTCGATGGCTGTTTACATACCTTATTTGAAAACGGGTCATGGAATTAAACTCCCGGGCCAAATGAGCATATTTTCCGCGGAGTGTCTTGCTATTCTTGCTGCGCTACAGTTTATTGAGGAGAACACCCAAGAATGCACTCAATGGTTAGTCCTAACAGACAGCATGAGCTGTCTCAAAGCTTTGCAAAATACCAGATTTGATACCGGATGTAACTATATTCTACAAGATATTAAAACAACCTACTTCAAGCTCAAAAGTAATAATATTGATATAGTTTTTATGTGGGTTCCGTCGCATATTTGAGTATCTGGAAACGAAAGTGCCGATAAGTTAGCTAGAGCCATTACAAATGACGCCGCAAATGTCAACATTGACATTAAAAATGTTGCTATACCGTACTCTGATTTACTACCAAGACTTAAACTTTTGTCAAAACAAGACTGGTCCACTCATTGGCAAGAAACTCTAACAGTAAAAGGAACTTGGTATGCGAAGATTAATAATGTTCTTGGCTGTCGTCCTTGGTTCACAAAATCAGCAGAATACCATAGCAGAAAGTTTTATACTATCCTAACACGCCTGAGATTTGGACACTGTCGATTTAACTCACATTTACATAGAATGCGTATTATCACATCTCCAACATGCACTGAATGCAATTTAGGTGTGGATCAGACTCTTAATCATATATTTTTTGATTGCCCTGCTTACAACATTCAGAGATTAGTCCTGGTGGACAGATTATTAGAAATATATAAGACATCTAATAGCATCCCGCGCGACATTCAAGACATTCTCACAAATCCTGAAACTTATAAGGATTTATACAACTTTGTTGTATCATCGGATTTGGAACTATAAACATGGATAAGACTTTGAAGATTTATATCACACTGAAGATGACAAGGAAAATGGAATAGGAAGTGGCTACGGCCTTATATAACCCGGACACAGAAAAAGAAAATTGAAGAAGTGGCTTTGGCCTTACATTACCTGGACACGGAGAAAATAATAATTAAAGAAGTGGCTTTGGCCTTACAAAACTCAATTACAGAAAAATGAAATCTAGAGGCTGGAATTCTTGTAGTTGAAATTATTTTAAATAAGACAATGTGCGCTTTTATAATTCTCGACGGCCCGGCACGGCACGGCCCGGCACGGCACGGCTCGGCACGGCAGCGGCGACACCGAAAGACGCTTTTATAATTGCTGCCGTTGCCGGCCGTTGGATGTTCAACACAGAACACTCATAGCGAAGAAGTTACAATTTGTACATTGTACAGTAGTGTCGTGGTACCTACTTTTTACTTTAGAATAATATAAAGAATGAAAGTTGTCCTTCTCTCTCTAGATATTTGTTATCTTTATAATTATTTCATAAAATAATAGTTTACCAATTATACAACGTGTAACAGAAAGGAGGTATCAACTCGAAAGGAAGTCAATGTACTCGTGAATCTGAACACTTCCAACAGAAAAAGATTTCAAATCGAAAATACAATTTTGGACTCTCCATAGAAAATTTGAATTTGCCGCCAACATTTTATATAGGGAGGGACATTCAAAAATTTTTTTTGTCTGTTTGAAGTTTCACGAGTACATTGACCTCCTCTCGGGTTGATACCCCCTTTTTGTTACACGTTGTTTAATGATTATATTACAATGTAGGTAGGTAGTAGGTACTTACTTAAATGATAAATAAATCTTTTAAAAATCAAAGAATATATTATATGTAGCTGGTTTTCATTACGTACCTACTTACCAAGATAGGTAGGCATCTACACAACACATTATTTAATTAAGTAGTTAACTACCTACTTAAGTAATATCTAGGTAATTATTTGTTTAGATAGGTAACAATATTTAACTTTGGTAAGTCCCCTATTAACGGTGTTTCTACCGCTGTAAGTACCTAGATATCTTTCCGATCAGTATCGAAATAACTGTTTGTCGGAATATTACCTATTTGTTGATTTTGATGTTGTTTGTTTCCACAATCATACATAGGTACATGGCATACCAACAACAACACATTAACGATATTACGCTAATATACTGGTTGTGCCCTTTATACACGCTGTATATTCTTTGCTCTGGACTCACACTCACACATATGAATCCTTGTAGCTACGCACTACATCGTAAAAGTTCGACGGCAGCGTAGGATTTGGCCGGCACGGCACGGTTTGCCGGTGCCGTTGAGGAAATATAAAAGCGTCTCCATATGATTCCATACATTTCACTTCCCTGTTGTGCCGTTGGACGGCTGCCGGGCGGTGCCGTGCCGGGCCGTTGAGAATTATAAAAGCGCACAATGGCTGTATGGCTCTGCCTTTGCCTTTCCCAACTGACGGGAAGAAGATATTAAAAAAAAAAAATTACTCTTTGATGGTTTCCTAGGAAACCGTGCTCTTTGAAGGTAACAAAGTAAACAAATGAATGAATGCAAGCAAAGCAAACCGTCAAAATCAAAACCTGTCTGAAAGATTCAGATTCAGATATTGGATAATGAACACAGATTTAAAAGATGAAGAAAGAAAATGAGAATTTAATGAAGAAGAGAGGAAGCAATTAACTAGATTGTTTGTTTGTTAATTGTGAATGTTCGTGTTCAGTGGCCCTATCCATTGAATATTATTAAAATATATTTCCAAGATGTCAAATGGACATGCAAAAGCTTACAATACATTACCAGCGATCGAAATTTTACAGAGAAATGTTCGGAAAACTCCGACTTTTCATACGAGGTACGGTATGGGCTACAGCTCAGAGTTATATTATAGCAACATTTACTTCAGTGATGTGTTTTGATTATAAGTGTGATTATAGTCAGTCAATTTTCATACAAACAAGGTAACTTTGAAGCCTTGTTTCTCATTGACCTAGCTGTGATCTGAAGATGGCCATTCAGGGAGTGAATGGAGGAGATTCAGATCGCTATACACACCCAAATGGAATTTTTACCATTCTAAGAGCTACAAGGATCAGAGTTCTCAGTTTCAGGATTTCCATACATTTTAATGCTATTTTCACAGTTTTTTTAAATATCCAAATAGCTCTTAGAATTCTAATGAGATCATTTCGGTGTGTATAGCAATCTGGATCTCCTCCATTCACTCCCTGGATGGCCATCATCAGATCACAGATAGGTCAATCCCTGGCGGAGAACCAAAGCTTCAAAGTTACCTTGTTTGTATGAAAATTGTGTGTGTGTGTGGTGTCTTTAATTCTGTGACCTCTACTGTAAATGGTAATAGGTTAGTAGGCTTTTATTTCAATAGATAACCTGATTTGCAGGAGACCTCGAGATATACCTTTTCATCTGCCACATAAAAAGTTGTTGGAAAAGATTGAATTCGTCAAACCAGAGCCGGAACCATTGGTAAGTGAATTAGTATCCAATAATCTAGTCCTTCGTAGCCTTCGATCAAAAATATCTTAGCTTCACGAACAACAGCATGCAAATGTGGGGCTCATTCAGTTTATCCACCCTGAAACAGCCACCTTAAGGTGGACACTCGGAAAACGCGTGCCCATCTATCCACCCCGTCATACTTGATAGTATCCCCATATAAATATTTTTATCTGAGTACAAAGAATGCTTTGTACAGAATAACCCAGTTTGAAAGTGAGGCGTTTTACAAGATGCGGTTTTTACGACTCTGATTGGCCATCTAGGGAAGGAGTGTCAAAGATACAGCCCGCGGGCCACAATCCATCTCAATACGGCCCGTGACCAGGGGCTAATTGTCTAACTTTAAAATCTATCGCAATAGCTTTCATTTGACAGATAGATATGACACATTGCTGCATTCTTTGGTAAATTTTTATTCATGCCAAAAAGAAGCATCAATGTGTGACATCTTGATAGTGATTGCGATAAATTTTTAAATAAGACAATAGAAAGGCTGAATCTTTCCAGTGTTGATTTTAGATGGCATTTGATGCCACTATGTATTGTAAAATAAAAAAAGAGACCTCAAGTATCTGGATCTTCAAGCTCAAGATAACTCCTTTTTATTACCTTTGTATGAATATGTACTTTAACGAAATTAATAAAAAATATAAGTAATTTTAATTTTGAGTCTGGGCCATTAACACTCCCTAAATCTATAAATGACCCTTTAGAAAAATCAGTCTGACACCCCTGATCTAGGGCATTCTAGGGTATTCTTGATTGAAGTTATAGCAGACATTCTGACCCAGTTGTCCTAATTGCAAAGGTCCTCATTCTGCAATTTCTCCTATGACATAAAATTAATATAAAAAATACTACATTTACAGTACAATTATGTGCATCCAATGTTATAATTATTTATATCAATGTTTGATTTGAATGAATTTTTCAAATTGTTTATTATTTTCATAGACCGGATTTACTGCGGCTCAAGAAGAAAGATACAGAAAAGAACGAAAAATAACCAATTTGCAATTAGAACCAATAAACCCAGAAGCTGGTAAGAAGTTTATAGTTAATTCGTTATGAAATAATGGAGATAAAATCAACTTTTCCAATAACTTAAAAACCGGCCAAGTGCAATTCAGACTCGCGCACGAAGTGTTCCGTACCAAAAACCGCAAAAAAAAACACGTTTGTTGTATGGGAGCCCCCCTTAATGTTCCATTATAGGAAAAAAATATTTGCGGGGATCATTTTTTTATATAGTAAGCATTTTAGGGTTCCGTACCCAAGTGTTAAAAACAGAACCCTATTACTAAGACTCCACTGACCATCTGTCTGTCTGTCTGTCACCAGGCTGTATCTCAAGAACGTGATAGCTAGACAGTTGACATTTTCACAGATGATGTATTTTTGTGGCGGCTATAACAACAAATAATAAAATAAATATTTAATGCTTCCATACAACAAACGTGTTTTTTTGCCATTTTTTGGTACGGAACCCTACGTGCGCAAGTCCGACTCGCACTTGGCCGGTTTTTTATTTTATTTTATAAGAAAAATAATTCGAAACTTCCCTATTGTAAAATTGAAATTGATTTTCTGACCTCTTTCTCATTTAATATAATTTATTTGGCTTCCTAGAAAAAAAGAAAAGAATCAAAATAAAATCTATTGATGAAATTCAAACAAAAGACCCTTTAAAAATAAAACCTGTAGTGGCATCACAGAAAGAAGTTATAGACTATGTCAAGAAAAATCCTTCCTGTGGTTTCCTCTATATGGTATATGCAGTTCACCCTGAAAATGTTTATTTTACTCCTTACTACCTCAAGTAAGTATATCCCGGTCAAGTTAACTCGGCGTCTGAAGCGAAAGCGATCCTCTCCTTTTCTCCTTGCCTCACGCCACCGTTTTCATGCCAGTTAGCGGCACAATTATTATTGTCAGCGATAATTTGTCGATGATCTATAGAAAATTTTCAATAAATTGACGACGGTGGCGTGAGGCAAGGAGAAAAGGAGAGGGGTCACTTTTGCTTCAGGTGCCGAGTTAATTGACCGGGTTGTAATTTGTGATAAATATTGTTAGCTTTTGTAAGTTGTTCCTGTATGGAAAATATTGGAAACTTTTAGGGTGGTGCCCTATGAAGATATTGATAAAAAAAATTACCTCACTATTAGTTCTTGTGGAGTGACCCATTTTACTAGTGAAATGGTATTTACGAAAATTGGAGCATGGGAGCAAGAATATACCATATTTGTGAAGCTTACTGATGTAAGTTAAGTTATTTTTATAACTGTCATTCTCAATGAAGTTTTATTTATATTTCTACTCTTTATTAGAGAAACGGAGACACAGCGTAACATAAAGGAGACATACAAATAGCGGCTTTATCACTATAAAGCTATTTAATCTATTATATCCATATTTTTTATGTTATAGATACAATTCTTCAAAGTGTACAGATATTGGAAGGCATTTTATGTTTGGCGTAAGTCAATATTGTTTAGGAAATACAGTAAAACTCGCACGAAAATTGCAAAGAACCTGTTTATTCTTACACCTGTGTTAGGCAAAGCGCTACTAAGCATACAGGCTATGTGCTGTGAGATGTACATGAAAAGCTTTGCTGATTTGTCTAAAGATATGGATACCGCTTTTTTTTATTTTATAGAAGTACAGGTAATGTAATCGTTAATATACAATATTAAATACTTTACACTAACAGACATTTCATTCGTTCTACTACTTTTGTTCTAGATGAAACAAATTGAGTACATGCGAGGCAAACTTACTGAGTTTCGGTCTGTAGTATTGGAAATAATTCTTCAGGCCTGTCATACTGCACTATATCAAAAAGGCTTTGTCTTTGATGACCGGAATGTGCCCCCTTTTCAAATAATAAGAGGTAAACCTACAGGAGGTATGTCTTACACTGAGAAAGCTGATAAAAGGAAATATTGTGAAAGACTGGCAAGGTACGAAAAGTCCTTTAATGTTTTTCATAGTGACAGTATGTAAATTATTCTCAATATTTTTCTGATAAATTCTACTTTTTTCGTCTGCAGTTTCATCAAGGTCACTGACTATATGACAAACTACATGCTGTATCGTCTTACGAAGCGATCGAACTCTATGCTGGCGTCGATGCTGCGCAAACACGCGGAGTACACGCCAGATCACGACCTTCTAACAGGTACCGAGGTTGATGAAGTGCTCGAAATTCTTCCACGAGACACAGACATATGCAAGGTAAAATGGATAGTCCATTCTAACTATTGATCCTATAGTACTTACAATAACCCTTTCCTTACTAATATTATAAATGCGAAAGTCCGTTTGTTTGTTTGTTACGCCTTCACGTCTAAACTACTTAACCGATCATCGTGAAATTTTGCATACACGTTATCAGGGTTATAGAGAAGGACATAAGGTCCCTTTTATCCCGAGAAAAAAGATGGTTCCCGAGGGATAGCAAAAAAACTTTCCACGCAGACGAAGTCGCGGGCAGCCGTTAGTTAAACATAATTTAAATTCTCGATTATTGAGTCTCCGAATAAGTACATGTATGGATTTATTTTTTTAAATTATGCTTTTGCTATTTTTATAGCAGTCAAAATGATTCCGATTCGAAATAATAAATCATCAAATTGTGTACAGTAACGAGCAATAAAATGTACACACCTTAGAACTATGTCACATTCAAACAATATATCTCAATGTGATAATGTTATACCTAGGTTCTTCAAAACGTAATGTGACAAAGTTCTATGGTGTGTACATCTTATTGCTCGTGACTGTACGTATAATCGGGATTCCTTCCTACCTAAGCCGCTCAATGGCATTGTAGTGTAGTTGTTGCCCTAGGAATACAGGGTGTTTGGTAATAGCCTTATAAAGCCGAATATGGTAGATAGGGACCATCAAACTAAACAACTTTCATCAAACCAAAGACCATCAAACTAAAAAAATCTGCTGTTTTATACAAAAATTAATTACGAAAATTTCAAAATGTATGAAACAGCTGATTATTTTTCGCGATTTCAGAGTTGGTCCCATAGTAAAAGTTGTTCAGTTTGATGGTCCCTATTCACAATATTCGGCTTTATAAGGCTATTACCAAACACCCTGTATAAAAAGTTGTTCACTTTTGGCCATTTACCAGTAAGTTGACCGAAATAATTTCGGCCAACCTACTTGTTGACTTTATTATATTCAACAAAAAAATTCTTTTGCAGTGGGCTTTATTCCAAGTTGATGCTTATGTGTTGCCTAATGGTGACGTAGATTTAAACCCAAGTGAGAAAGTGGTATCAACATATTTGGAAAAAATTACAAATTATTGGGAAGAATATGTCCGTACTTTCCATAACTTTTTGAATGAAGAAACTTTACAAATATTTGTGCAGCCTACTGTCATGGGTGCTAAAGTGGAATGGTCAGCTGGTGTGGCGCCGAATTTATATTTCCTAATGAACCAGGATAAGTCAATGCTGGATGATATTGCATATATCCCAAATTCTATGAAATTCGCGTACGAGTGCGTCTGGACGTTCTTACAAAGAATGCAGGGGTTTATGGACAACTTCAGAGAAGCTCATGAGATGGACGTGGAATTGATAAAATCAGAGAGAGATACAGCTGAATTTCGTAAACTGTGTGATAAACTTAACAAACAAATGGAGTCCATAGAAGATGTCGTCAGCTACCAACCGCTGGGCCTTCTGTTCTTATGTCTGTGTCCATTCCAAGAGTTATTCAGGCCTCAGCCTAGGAAGCTTTTCGACGTTGTTCTGAACGTGACGCCAGAGTGAGTATTTATATGGTGGTGTTATCGCTCTGATCGCTTCACGACCGCCGAGGTCGAATGGCTTATACCGCAGAGTAAATAATACTTAGTACAAGTACAAACGTTGACTCCCGAACAAAAGCGTTTTTAGTACTCTGTGGGATTTATACTAGTAGCACAGCCTAAAGATTAGTTAGTTCATATCGTCAGTCATCGGAGGCGTCTAGACAGAGCAATCGTGCGGGGTGGTGCGGTATAGGAGGGGGTTGGGGGGTCCCGAATGGCCATTTTTTAGCAATGTATGCAACTCAGGATCTATCCCTATCTATAGTATCTATAGTATATGTACTGTTCGTCGTTTTTTGATTTTGTTGCCATGACTGGGGCCTAAAGTGTATATAGCACGATTTTGATGTCAGTTTTTGAAATCAAAATGACGGCCGCACCTTGTGTGTATTTTTGACATTTGTCAAATTTAAAACAGTAATATCTCGGAAAGTACTCATCCTAGACTGATGACGACCGTGAAGAAATGAAAGGTCTTGGTGACAAAGATAAGATTTCATTTTAGGCTGCGGTTCGCATGGCGATTAAATCGATTATGGCGCGAATCCGACCAAATTAAGTAAGTCTTAAAATATACTACAAATTAATAGGGTTTTTGTACCTACTGCATTATACGGATTCGCGATAATATCGATATTATCGCCATGCGGACCGTAGCCTTAGATGACCAATTTAAATTTGACAGCTGTCATCTAAAATGAAGATCTTACCAAGACCTGAAATTTTGTTATTGAATTCTTTAGTCAACATCCCTAATTACTTTAAAATGACAGCTGTCAAAACGGGCCTATTATATCTTGACAACTATAATAGCCCGCCGCGCCGCCGCACACGACGCGCAACACCCCGCTTAGAAAAAGGTTGAATTTTCAAGTAGGTACCCAATGAGAGCTTTTCAAAATGTCATAAAACTGTAAACTCGATGAATGGCGTTGATAAAAATGTACGTGTCAATGTGATTTTTTACATAGCTTCGAAGATTAGGTACTCAGGTAGACAGGCAGATGTAACTGTAAAATGTTTCTCTTTTGGCAGATGTCACCCAGGGAGCACTTACTTACTTGCCTCTTTGGTACAGACGTGCCGGACTACAGCTGCGCCACAAAAAAAAAGTTGGAAATCTGACATTTTGACTATGCCATGATGACGTCTATAGTTTGTCGGAGTTTGTCGCCAAAAACCAGAGTTTGTCGGTCTTCCGTTTAGGAGATACATGTGGCTCAGCTGTAAAGACGTCTCTACAGCTGCGCCACACAGATCTCGAAAACGGAAGGTCGTAGCGAAAATGTGATTACTTGTATGTATAGCCGTTAGTTTGTCGGAGTTTGTCGCACAAAAACCAGAGTTTGTCGGTCTTGCGTTTAGGAGATACGTGTGGCGCAGCTGTAGAGACGTCTCTACAGCTGAGCCACACAGATCTCGAAAACGGAAGGTCGTAACAGAAATCTGATTACTCGTGTGTGTAGCCGGTAGTTTGTCGGAGTTTGTCACCAAGAACCAGAGTTTGTCGGTCTTGCGTTTAGGAGATATGTGAGGATACGCTGTGGAGACCTTTCTACCTGGATCTTGAGAACGGAAGGTCGTAGCGATAATCTGATTAGTCATATCTATAGTCGGTAGTTCGACCGAGTTTGTCGCCAAATACCAGAGTTTGTCGGTCTTGCGTTTAGGAGATATGTGAGATTTTCGCTACGACCTTCCGTTCTCGAGATCCAGGTAGAAATATCTCTACAGCATATCCCCACATATCTTCTAAACGTAAGATTGACAAACTCTGATTTTTGGTGACAAACTCCGACAAACTAATGGCTACACACTCGAGTTATCAGATTTTTGCTACGACCTTCCGTTCTCAAGATCCAGGTAGAAAGGTCTCCACAGCGTATCCTCACATATCTCCAAAACGCAAGACCGACAAACTCTGGTTCTTGGTGACAAACTCCGACAAACTACCGGCTACACACACGAGTAATCAGATTTCTGTTACGACCTTCCGTTTTCGAGATCTGTGTGGCTCAGCTGTAGAGACGGTCTCTACAGCTGCGCCACACGTATCTCCTAAACGCTAGACCGACAAACTCTGGTTTTTGTGCGACAAACTCCGACAAACTAACGGCTATACATACAAGTAATCAGATTTTCGCTACGACCTTCCGTTTTCGAGATCTGTGTGGCGCAGCTGTAGAGACGTCTCTACAGCTGAGCCACATGTATCTCCTAAACGGAAAACCGACAAACTCTGGTTTTTGGCGACAAACTCCGACAAACTATAGACTTCATCATGGCATAGTCAAAAAGTCAGATTTCCAACTTTTTTTTTGTGGCGCAGCTGTAGTCCGGCACGTTTGGTACAGGCCGTTTATTTTTAGAAGCCAATTCTGACACTTCTCTTGCCATCAACGCCATCTAGTGAGGCAAATAGTAAATAGTTACTATTTTTATTTTTTAAATGTCACTTTGAAAAGCCCCGATGGCACCCCGGCTAAGTAGACTACGCATCACGGACGACTCAGCAGTGTTCAATCATAATGGAATATGAACGTTTGTCCCACACGATAAGTTCCTATTCCGCGTGCAAATCAAACGAACGGCTATTTTTATGCCTAAACTGCGAAGTGGACGATCTTCATAGTGTCGCCATCTGTAAGATCTCTGGTTCGGTCCCTGGCCGGGATAATTTAGAAAACAAATTTTGTAAATTGTCTGAGGTCTGGGGAAAAATTAAATTTAAAAAATCTATCAAAAATTATTTATTCAAGTCAACTTAGAAATTAAGTGTTTTTAATGTGTGTGTGATACCCGTCTCGTTGTGTTTCTGATTTCCGTAACACGAGTGCTTTAGCTATTGAACGATGTATGTGATGTTGTTCAATTACTTACATTTTTATTGAGATTTGGAAGAGCTGTTTAAATTTAATTGTTAATTTTGCATCAAAATGTCCTCCTTTTGAATTGCTCCTAAAGTCGGATGCTAATCTACTTTGGAACTTGCTATTTTAGTCCCCTGCAGCCTAACCCAAATGCTATTTAGACAAACGATTTTCACCTTGCGGCAAAAATTGTGCAAGTCCCCCCTGTAAACATACGATTTATAATTTGATTGCAGCATTGGGCACGATTGTATTGAAGAAATACTAATGGGCATAACCGGTATAACGGAAGATATAACCAAAGAGCCGGAGAGCGCCGGGGAGCTGGTGGCGTTCAACTTCATGCTGGACGGGCTGGAGGCCCGCGTCGTGCAGCTGGAAGAGAGGCTGGAGTACCTGCGCGAGATGTACGATCTGATGGGCGAATTCAATATTCCCGTGCCGCCAGATGATATGACCGATTACTTGGGTATTATTTATTTCTACACTTACTATTTTTTTTTGTATTTTTTGAGTACATACAGGAATACTTTTAGGGAAGGTAAAGAAAAAGTCAACCTCCATTTGAATACGGGAGACCTCCCGTGATCGAATGGCTTGTAAGGAGTACAATATTTTTACAAAATATTTTTTATAAGGTCTAAGCGTCGCCCTTGGTACGTTGAGGACGAACGTGGATGCCATAATAGAGACGCGCAGCAAGCTGGCAGGACTCTTCGCTAGTCAGATCGGCAAAGACATAATGGATCTCATTATAGACGTCAACAGATTGAGGGATGAAGTCATGGTAAATGTTATCAAATATTAAAAATCTATCGACATTATTTTTTTACTGCTTTTATTTTTCTTCTTACACGACCGCTTGCCGCGGTGGCAGCGATCCTGCTCCAGGTTCAAGCCCAGTAGAGGCATACGCTTGTGTTGAGCATGCATTTGCTCCCGAGTCATTGCTGTTTATATTTTATTCATCTATTTGTACCCGTTATAGTTAACATACCATTGTTCAAGCTTTGCATAGTTTATGATTGGTGTGATACCTATGACCGGAATATTTACATTCAATGTTTTTTAAGGCCCCATGGTTGTATGATATGAAGTCAGACATGGAGAAAGTAATGGAAACTTTAGGTGACCTTCAAGAGAAGCTGCAGGCGTGTTCCGCCAGAGACAAACAGATTCGAGAATGGCAGAAAATATTCAAAATACCTCCGGCCAGGCTCGAACAGTTGGACGAAACAATCAACGACGTCAAACTCCGACAACTATTGTGGAAATCTTCCAAGGAATGGAACGATTTGTTTCAGTCTTGGTAAGAGAGTAGAAGTTACTTATACGTATACCAGTATACCTATATGACTACTAGATACCTACTACTTTTTCGAAGGCTCATGTTTTTTTATGGAATCTTTGTTTTTCAATCTAGATCTATGACTTACCTTAACTTACTCCTGTCCTGTTACAATCTTCAATTAGAAGATATTTTAGAATTGAAATCCACTAACTTC
Source organism: Agriphila geniculea (assembly GCA_943789525.1). Lineage (NCBI taxonomy): Eukaryota > Metazoa > Arthropoda > Insecta > Lepidoptera > Crambidae > Agriphila > Agriphila geniculea. Next base: position 15,322,688 of record OX038870.1, on the reverse strand, counting down.
AAGAATTTGAAGTATAAGTGACGAAATTTTTTATATCTGACAGGTATGAAGTGCCGTTCAACACTTTAGATATGGATGATATACAGAATACCACCATAAACTACGGAAAAATATTCAATCAACTCGATAAGGGTTTGCCCCCGAACAAAATTGTACCAGGGTGTAAAGAGACTATTGATATTATCAAAGAGAAGGTAATATTTGATTGTTTTTTCCTTGTGCATGATTCAAAGGTATCAACCGAATTAATGATACTCGAAGTCAAGAAAGACAATTAAATGCGTTTAATAAGTAAATAAATAAGCTATGCTCACACTCAGCCTATTACCTTTCCAGTAAAAGATAGTCTATCATAGATCAGTTATAAATAAGGCAACTCGTTGTTTCTCATCACTTAACAGAAGTATCTGCGCAACTAATTTGTAGTAGGCCAGTCCCCTATTGACCTTATTCACTAATAAATGAATGGATACCGCCAGATACCGGTGATGTCGTACTTGCGCAATCCGGCGTTGAAGCCGCGCCACTGGGTGAGGATCGAGGAGATCCTGCATACCCGCATCACTCCAGACGTGGTAGTGACGCTGACCATGTTAGAAGAACTGCACGCCTTCCAGCATGCTGAGGAACTGATGGAGGTGGCGGGGCAGGCCAGCTCCGAGGCCGGACTTGAAGCGTTGCTTAAGAAGGTACTCGTAGCGGCAACCGGCAACGCAACTCGTAATATACATTCCGTGTGTTGCCGCGAATTGGGATGATGACTAATGAATAAAATAACGAAATACTAATAAAAAAACAAATTAAACTTTTACTGTGTCATTCAGAGATGTTTCACAAAACTGGGGTGCAAGACTGTTCTATCAAAACCGGGTTTAATGCTTGTAAACCAATCACGATGCACCTTTTAATCCTTAAACGGTTGGACTAAACGTTAAACTGTCACTCTGAATACGATTTGCGCTAAAATGGCGTTAGTCCGCAGTCTAACGCCATGTTAACTTACTCTGAATAAGACAGTTTGAGTAGCTTGTATACCTCTTGGTTTTATATATTGCGTATTATTTGTTTTATGAGTTTATGACCCTTCAAAGACAAGTCCATTTATAAAGTATAAAAATTATTAAAATAAATTATACCTTTAATTAGTCTGTAAAATGTATAGCAAATTTGTCTATGAAACCATTTTGATAAACACAATATTTAATATAGCTGCCGAACAAATTTCCTACGCGTTGCATACAAACTACTCAAGCGTGACGTCATAATTGAGTAGTCGTTAGTATGGAGCGTTTTTGGGTGAGTCCATTTGTGTGCATTTCAAATTGTGATACCTCGGGCAGTTTTCATGCTAGCGAAATAATTCTTTTACCAATGTTTCTTTTTTTAGAGGTAATTTATGTAACATAAAATAAAAAATAGTCATCATGCCAATTGTGACTTAACTACTGTGTGGTGAGCATGTCGAACGCGCAATGAAGAGACAATTCTCGCGTTACGTAGTCTCCGGATAACGTGGCCAGGCTGTAAGGACGCATACCCCAGCATAAGCGCATTGTTTTATGTGCTATGTGGGATCCGGTTTTTAATTAATGTCGCGATAGGTACAGTCGAGTTCATAAATATATAAGCACTTTTGACAGATGTTAACTATTATTTGATGAACTGTCAAAGGTGCATACAATACAGACTTATAGCTTAACCCCCTTACTAATAAAGATTGAATAGCAGATGTATAGTTACACAATGGTAACTCTCTGTCAAACTATTTGAATTTGACATTAAAAAGAAAGTGACAAAACACTGTAACTATGCAGCTGCTATACAATATTAGTAAGGGGACTACTGTAGAGTCGTGGGGAGAAGAGACTAATTTTATTGCTATCTTGCTTTGGTGCATAGCACTGTTGCGGGCGTGGGTGTTGCTAACTAATGGAAAGCCCGTGCGACATTTTGAGTAATGGCTCCTGATTGGAATATTAACGGCGCGCGAGTGTGGCCGGGGCATTGTAAAAATTGCTGTGGAAACCTATTCAAATCATTTTGTTTGTATGACGATAAAGATGGGACTGGAAATTTCGGTTAACCCGCGCCGTTAAAGAATTTGATTGAAAATGGCATCGTACAGCAGGGGTGTCAAATAGATTTTTCAAAAGGACCAATGTTTTAGTTAAGAGCATGTTAGCGGGTCAGAGTCATCAAAATTATAAACTCAAACACATACTTAGGACACATACTTTTATACTTATACAAAGGTAATAAAAAGGAGTTACATTGAGCTTGAGGATCCAGATACTCTCATATTTCATTATCTTACAATACGTAGTGGTATCGAATGCCGTCTAAATTCTTACTAGATAGATTCTGATCGCGGGTCGTATTGAGATAGCTTGCGGGCTGGATGAGGCCCGCGGGCTGTAACTTTGACATCCCTGTCGTACAGTACATGTTCTTCTCGCTCGCACACCATATCATCAAACCTATATCACTCTCTCTCACTCATAATTATTGTGGCAAGTGCGATTAACCGAAATTTAAAAGTCCCATTCTTTATCTGCGCGGGCTGTAAGTGGCGGAAGCGGCAACCACTGCGATTTTACATCTATTTTTAGATTTTCCAGCACTGTTATATCTATTTTTAAAAGCTATTTTCAGAACTGACAGACTTATGTATACTCTCTCTACGATTAAAAACTAAATGATGCCACGGGTCTCGTACTGATGTCACATGACGTAAATATATCCTTAAAAATGATAACTGGAAGTGAAGGATTTTCTTAAACTTCCGGCCAATTTTATTTGCGATAATCTTCTAATCCTCGCTCAGCACAACTTTTCCGACCGTATGCCATGCATTTCATCGTGATGTCATATGACGTAGGCAATATTGTCGCGGGCTTACGGACTATTATAATATTTCTTAAAATGTTCCCAGGTAGAGGAAATGTGGGCGGCCCTAGAGTTCCCAGTGTTGCTACACAAAGACGCGCGCGACGTTTACATACTGGGGGGGCTAGACGAGGTGCAGGCGGCGCTCGACGAGAGCAACATCCACATCAGCACCATACTCAGTTCCCGGAGCTGTGGCCCCATCAAGAGCAGGGTCGAGGAGTGGTATAAGAACCTCGACCTTTTCGCTAAGACTTTGGTGTGTATAACTACTTAAAGTGCGGCCTCTGAGTGTATGCACATTTTAACAGATTTTATTAAGCTCCTTTCGTTAACGGAATAAGATACTCTTTTTCTGCGGTTAATAGAAAATATGATATAGGTTCAGTTGATATAAAGAACTTGACAAATCTATCAAATGGTCATTCTTGCGGTCGCACTTTAGACGGGATGACGACGCAACATCAAACCAATTTTAAATGCCACATTGTCTTCTTATTTTTAGGAAGAGTGGTACGCCTGTCAGCAAACATGGATATATTTGGAAGTGATATTCTCTGCCCCGGATATCCAGAGGCAACTGCCGAATGAGACCAGACTCTTCACTATGGTCGACAAGTCGTGGAAAGATATCATGCGTAAATTAGCCAAGGTATAGTAATTACTGGTTATTGTTCATTTTTTTTGTATATTTATTATTTACAAACACAAATGCTTCCCAATCCTAAACATAAAAAAACATCACAACCAAGCGAATTGTCCAAATCGCTAACAAGAATCGGAGTTTAGTGATCGAAATGCCTCTGTTCGGGCGGCGTTTCCATAACTTATCAAAAAAAGCTCTAATCTTTATGTCCATATGGATTGAGGAGCCACTTCAGATTTTAAAAGGAAATTTAACCGGTTATTTAGTAGGAAATCAAATAATTTTGTAGCCCAAATGCTGAAATTTATAGTCAAATATACTCAAAATTGTATAAATGTAAAAGTGGCTCCTCAATCTAAACATCTGAATTGAGGAGCCACATGAAACATGGAAAATATTGAATGAATATTTTTGAAAAATATTATATCATTTAGTAGCAATTATGTATAGCGCCTACTAAATATCTGAGTCCAGTAACGTTGATATTTAAGAATATACAATATTTTTGAAATATTATACTACAAAATCGAGGATAGATCCTACAAAATAATTTAACTTACTACTAAATAAGTATATTTCATTAATATACGAAAAGTGGCTCCTCAATCCATACGGACATTAATCTTTATGGAAAAACCCGAACAGCCCCGGTATTACAAGCTCTTAAAACTTATCACTTTTCTGAATAAATGTCCTTTTTCTTGAGAAAAGAGATGTAACTATAACAATTCATAAACCTATCAAGTTTTAAGAGTTTTCAATATTCCTCAGGGTAATGAAAAGTTGGGCTTAAAAAGCGTTTGTGGAATAAATCCGCTCGCTATGTCTCACTTGACAACCGGTCAAGGTACCTAATCTTATTGACTCTTGATCGCAGGTGCCGCTGGCCATGCCCGCCGCCACCCAGCCTAAGTTGTACGAAGAATTCGTCCGCAATAATGAGATGCTGGACCAAATCATGAAATGCCTCGAAGCTTACCTGGAGACGAAGCGAGTGGCGTTCCCGAGATTCTTCTTCTTATCTAACGATGAACTGCTTGAGATATTGGCCCAGGTAATATAATAAAACATTATTTGAGAGGGTGTAGTTGGTTTCTTACTTAAACGTAAAATTTAGGGTGATAGTTAAAAATTCTTGGTTAATTCCATAATAAACGCGCCTGAAATCATGATCGCTGACGTCACTAAACATGACTGTTTTTGTATAGAGCGTTTTCGGCGGGTGCTGCTGCGTAACTTCAAGTAACTATATCACAGAAAAAAACGCATGAGAAAAGTTTTAATATTACAATTGATTTTCTCATGCATCATATTGCATTATATGCATACTTTTTTTAATCAAAATAAAAAGGGATTTTGAAAAAAAAATTGATGCATATTCCCTGTTCATTTCACTTTTAATTAATAATAATTCATTTGGATTGAAAAAAGACACTACGGCCCGTATTTACAAACCGCTCTCAACGTTGATATCTATCTTGAGATCATATTTGAGATGATCTTCTTATAGCAACAGTGTCTCAGGTATGATCTCAAGATTGCTCTCAACGTTGAACGCGGTTTGTAAATACGGGCCTAGGAGTCAAGTCAGGCCAATACTGATAGTCGTATTTTATATATCTATTTAGACTCGTAACCCGCACGCAGTGCAACCTCACCTTCGGAAGTGTTTCGACGCGATCGCCAAGCTGGAGTTCGGCGTCAAACTGCCGGAGAGTGAGATGGAGATAACGGAAGAAGGGACGTTGGTCGAGAGGGAAATGTCGTTCCACACGAGGGACATGCTGCAAGCGAAACTTGCGAAGACGGCTAAGCCAGATGACCTGACTACTGATATTATAGCTATGTTGTCTCCGGAAGGAGAGCGTATCAACTTGGGAAAGGTGACAATAAAATAGTTCCTTTACGGTGATAATTGCATTTTACATATCTGATACCGTTAAAGTGCGTAAACCAGTTAGAGTGCATATTAACTAGTTAATGTGCAGATTGCAAGGGGGCAACTGCTACGAAAAAAGTCTTAAAGAGTTCATTAGGTTAGGTTAGAAAAAATTGCGACCAAAAACGATGTTTTTGTAAAATTTACTTTCAGTAGAGGTTTTTACTTAAATTTTACGAAGCCTTTTAGCTATTCCACTCACTGTCTTCCGCACTTTAACGGTGTAGCATCCGTTAAAATGCAGATTAACTAGGTAAAGTCAGGGCTCTGTCACTCCGCGCGCGAGTTTGAAGCGCTCGGCGTCCTCTGAGAGGAAAAATGTCATACATCGGAAAAGACCTACGCGATAGAAAAAGAGGCAACTACTAGGTGAATGTTTTGGAGCAAAGGGAGCGCTGTGTGACCTGAATTGCACTTAATTGTGTCGGAGCAAGTCACAATTCATTTAAACGATTTTGTGGAGTGCAACTTCTGTACGCTAGTACTATTATCTATTCTGTGGTAAAGTGCACATATCCGCTACTTTTAGAAAAAATCGCACTTTAATGGGTCGTACCCGGTAATTTCCAGATTACCTAGTTAATTCGCTCACTAACGTATTCCGTGCTTTAGCGGTAGCATATCATTGCTTTCAATTATAATTTCTGGTCTGCGCTACTGTCACTGGAGTTACATCTATCAATAATATTGTCATATGAGTACCTATATGTGTTTAGGGTCTGAAAGCTCGAGGGAACGTAGAAGATTGGCTGGGCAAAGTAGAAGAGGCAATGTTCGCTTCGATCAAACGCTGCATGAAACACGCGCTCAAAGACTATTTAAGTCGACCGCGGGTGGAGTGGGTCCAACTGCATGCTAATCAGGTGAGCTTTTATTAACTGAAGGCCCGTGATAATTGATAATGCCGAACTATTATTATGTTTGTAGGAAAGCTTTCGCGGGTGCAAAGTGTCCGATACGATGTCTCGTTTTAAAGAGGTGAATAGGTAACTGCATAATTAGATGTTTGTACCTGTCAATATTGATTGTTTTATGAATAGCAAAATATACTTTAGAAGAACTCAAAAAGTAGCGCAATAACTGAAGATCTTTATACAGGTCGTGCTAACAGTTTCTCAAATAATGTGGGCAAAAGGAGTCCACGAAATATTCGCCTTGGAGATACCGCTTCGTATAGACACCACGCTTTTGGAGTACGAGAAGAAGTGTATCCTCGATCTGAATGACCTAGCGGCCCTCACGCGCAAGGATCTGTCGTCTCTCTTCAGGAAAGTGCTGTGCGCGTTGATCACTGTCGATGTCCACGCCAGGGACACTATACAACATATGGTGGAGAAACATGTACAGAGGTCGTAAGTAGTCGATTTTATTGTTTCATCTTTCAACGACCAGTCGTCGCGTATCCGTCGATGGTTGAGGTATTGTTATGTAGAATCAGCGAACTAAAAGATATGGAAGTGTAATTGCAAACAAATATTGCTTAAAAAATGGCACCACGGGGCCAAAAATATTACAACCCGCACTGCTTTAGTGGAGCAAGCCGTATATTTGTTCGGTGACTGACGGTAGTGTTCTTTACAATAGGGAACATGCATAAGTCACCGATTTTGATAAATTTGACCTTGATCGCTGCGGACACGTATAAAAACATGATGGAACAGAAAAATCTATTAAAAAATGTATTATTTTAGTTATATCACACTGGGGAAAATAACGATTTTTTTTTCGGATATAATGTACTTAACAGTCGGATATAATTAAATAAGAATTAATATTTTGTATGACACATGTGTACTTAAACGCATTATTTAGGGTGATATTTGTAAATTCTTGGCTAACTCTATAATAATGCGTCTGAAACGTGGCATAAGTGACGTCACAAATCTTGACCGTTTTGTATAGAGCGTTTTCGGCGGGTGCTGCTGCGTGCCAACTTCAAGTAACTATACCACGTGAAAAAAACGCAAGAGAAAAGTTTTAATATAACAGTTGATTTTCTTACGCATTATACTTTTGATTTTGATACAAAATAAATTGATGCATGTTCCCCATAATTGCCATTTGTACTGTAAAGAAAAGAAAGAAAGAAAGAATCTATTAGAAATGAGGACGTCATTCGTCGTAAGTCGTAATAACGTATCTTATTTTTTCGTTTAAATATAGATAATATCTATGAGTATACAAATTATGGTCGCTAATAAGCAACCAGTCTTCAGACGCTTTGTGCTGCATAATTAAATGCCAGCATTTTTAACTCCATCCACTTAGTTGTAATTTTCGTGTGGTGTCATTTATTGAGCGAAATTATTGTTCCAATATATTTAGTTCGCTTTGTAAAATGGTGTATTGCCAACTGTAATTCCAAAGCGTACCGTTATTTGATAATTAAAAATTATGCAGGTTACTGAGCTTATTATCTTGCACAATCATACCACTTTTACACTAAATTCAGCAATATCTACCTTTATTAGAAATGACTTCGAGTGGCTGAAGATGATCCGTTACTACTGGGAGGAAGAGATCGACAATTGCGTGGCGCGGATGTCCAGTGCTATGTATATCTACGGACATGAATACTTGGGCGCCGGAGGTATGACAAAGTTTGGATCTTTTTTGTTTATTTCATTGATAGGAAGTAAGATTTAGAGAGACTATCATTTGTTCAGCACGTTATTCATTCTTAATTCGTATGGTAGTTGCAATGTGCATTCTCCAGTTTACTAAATGATTTTGTTAATAAAAGGGGCGGTCATAAACTTTTTACCTCTCATAATATGCATTATTTTGAAATTCATTATGTTGCTAGGTGTATTGGTAATAACGCCGTTAACGGATCGCTGCTACCTCTGCCTTATGGGGGCTCTACAGTTGGATCTAGGCGGCGCGCCCGCGGGCCCCGCTGGCACTGGCAAGACGGAGACCACTAAGGACTTGGCCAAATCTCTCGCGATACAGTGCGTCGTCTTCAACTGTTCGGAAGGTAACCGTATTATGTAGTAGGTAACTATCCCAAATCTATCTCTGTCTTATACCCATAAGGCAGATACCTATAGATTAGGCTTCGATCAAGATTAGGGGTAGTTTTAAATCCAGATATAGCGATTTAGGAGGCCCGAAAGCCACTCACTTATAAGAATACGTTCCTGAACTCTAGATTAGATACACTTTACAATAACATTATTATAGTATGTATAGTATAAAATAGACAGCAAGAATTTCGTCGTTTAGGCTCTCACTGTGAGTTAAGTCCTTATTGGAATGCTAATTTCGACACTGCAATAGTTATGCAGATGGTCATCCAAAGTGCTACCATAACAGAGCGTTTAACTTTAAGGCCTGGACTACAAGATGATGGGCCGCTTCTTCTCCGGGCTGGCGACCTCGGGCGCGTGGTGCTGCTTCGACGAGTTCAATAGAATCGACATCGAAGTGCTCTCCGTCATCGCGCAGCAGCTCATCACCATAAGGAACGCTAAAGTCGCTAAACAAGCAAGGTATGAAATCAGTAAGATTTGAATGGAAAACTTAATCATCATAAAAGCACTACTACATTACAAATGTCTAATTCCTATTTTTTTACACATTATAACAAAATTTTGAATCAATTTATGTATTATGTTTTATTATATTTTAGTAACTGTTCATGAATAAATTATGTTATATATGTACAACGTGTTAATGAATGAACCAAAAATGGGAAAACCGTTTCTTCGGACCATCAAACTGAACAACTTTTACTGTGGGACCAAATCTGAAATCGCGAAAAAATCTGCTGTTTCATACAAAGATTAATAACGAAAATATCTGTACATAAAAATGACTGTACGGTTTTACTGACCACCGCGTTAGTTATCGTTCGTCTCGCTGATCCTAAGCCCTTTACTCCGCATTTAGTTCGCGCCCTCTCAAGTCACTTTAATTAGTGAGTCGTGTGTCCAACGTCTCGGTTTACCACGTTATCATTCTCAGATGAGTGCTAACATCACAGGTATCGGTGATAAGGGTGAACAGCCGCGTGACTTGCTGATTTAAATTAATAACGAAAATATCAAAATGAAACTTAGATGTTCAGTTTGTTGATCCGAAGAAACGGTTTAGCCATTTTTGGTTTATTCATTAACATCCTGTATACAGGGTCACTGGAAATATGACGTATTCCTGTTAAGGGGTTATAGGTGAGGTCAAAACAAATATTTTTTGTCATGTAACTTTTTCTCAAAAAATTAATAGTTTTTGAGTTAATTAAAATTAAGTATTTTTTTACCAAAAGTACGTTTTCAGACACAAAAATTTAAAATAAAAGATAACTACTCATTCGATTCCGGATTTTTTATTATTTTGGGATAGAAAACAATCTAAGTGTTGATAATGAATAAAAAAAAAATTCATAAAATACAGGTGTTTATAAAAAAATCAATCCTTAAATGCATTTTTTATTTTTATTTTTTCAGATTTTTTAGAAATAGCTCCTAATATCTTTAAAAAAATCCTAGTAACTAAGCGTGCATAATATTTTAAAAACATCACCATCTATTCAGCTTTCAGTTGAGGTATGAAACTTAATAATAGCTTAAATAAAAAATGAGAAATTAAGACTTAATTAAATAGCAGTCCCATTTCATGTAGCAAAAATTTCCTACTTCAAGCGCTTCGGAGGTGGCCGTATTATCCTACTTATTCCATAAATGTGAAAGTTTTCTTGTTTGGATGATTGTAAATCAATCACGTAAAACGGCTGAACGGATTTGGATGAAATTTGGCACACAGATAGTTTATAAGCCGGATTAAAACATAGGAGGATACTATTATCTTGGTTAAAGGTTCCCTAGGGATTTTCTCGAATGTAAATGCGAATAAAGTCGCGGGCGGAAGCTAGTTTGCCATAAATGATCGTGCTTACTAAAAATACTTTCGTCCGAGTGAGTTTGAAATAGGATTATTTTCCGCCGATGAGTAAAAATTTTATACAGACAGCATCAAAAATAACCATGTATATCAGCCATTTTTAATGACCCGCTGCTGGGGAACAGGCCTTCTTTTCCTTTTGGGATAAAGCGGACGGGCCATAACCTACCACGTGGGCCCAATGTGGATTGGTCAGTGTTAATTCAATGTACCTTACATTGAGCCCTTGGTTCTGGCTGCATTTACAGTCGTTAACACTGACCAATCCACATTGGGCCCACGTGGTAGGTATGGCCCGTCCGTTTTATCTATCCACAAGCCAAAAGGAAGGCCAGTTCCCCAGCAGCGGGGCATTGAAAATGACTGATATGCATGGTTATTTTTGATGCTGTCTATATAAAATTTTGACTCATCGGCGGAAAATAATCCTGTTTCAAACTCACTCGGACGAAAGTATTTTTAGTAAGCACGATCATTTATGGCAAACTAGCTTCCGCCCGTGACTTCATTCGCATTTACATTTGAGAAAATCCCTAGGGAACCTTTAACCAAGATAATAGTATCCTCCTATGTTTTAATCCGGCTTATAAACTATCTGTGTGCCAAATTTCATCCAAATCCGTTCAGCCGTTTTACGTGATTGATTTACAATCATCCAAACAAGAAAACTTTCACATTTATAGAATAAGTAGGATAATACGGCCACCTCCGAAGCGCTTGAAGTAGGAAATTTTTGCTACATGAAATGGGACTGCTATTTAGTTAAGTCTTAATTTCTCATTTTTTATTTAAGCTATTATTAAGTTTCATACCTCAACTGAAAGCTGAATAGATGGTGATGTTTTTAAAATATTATGCACGCTTAGTTACTAGGATTTTTTTAAAGATATTAGAAGCTATTTCTAAAAAATCTGAAAAAATAAAAATAAAAAATGCATTTAAGGATTGATTTTTTTATAAACACCTGTATTTTATGAAATTTTTTTTATTCATTATCAACACTCAGATTGTTTTCTATCCCAAAATAATAAAAAATCCGGAATCGAATGAGTAGTTATCTTTTATTTTAAATTTTTGTGTCAGAAAACGTACTTTTGGTAAAAAAATACTTAATTTCAATTAACTCAAAAACTATTAATTTTTTGAGAAAAAGTTACATGACAAAAAAGATTTGTTTTGACCTCATCTATAACCCCTTAGCAGGAATACGTCATATTTCCAGTGACCCTGTATAATAATATGATAATGATAAATATGTTATTTGATTGTGTATGAGGTTAAAGGGTTCGTAACATACCTATTTGAATACTTATACTTTAAAGTCGAGGAGATAATTAGATAGAAAAAATGTAATTTACAATAACCCAAACAAACGGCTGTCAATTTTTTTTCTTAAGAGGCCTTTCGTTTTTTTCATACGTAAATCAAGAACTTGGGAGTTTTTGAAGCGATTTTGGTCACATAATTTATCGTTTTAGCTTTTTTTTACTTCAATCATCATAATTATCATACATTTTTATTGAAACTCTATTAACCAAAACTAGTTTTAATAGGATAATTGACTACGAAAACAGCGGATTTCGAAAGCGCGATTTCCAGATGATGCGCGAAGGCTCAATTTTGAAGTAGTTTTACACCAATAATTATTACTAGGCAAGAATGTAATAAGTTTTCATTCGAAGGGGCATATCCTGAAATAGAACTTCTATTAAGAAAATCTCGAATTTAAGTTCATTAACGTGTATTTTTATCACATCTAAGAAAGTAAAAAACCGAGAAATTGACTACAAGAAAACACGTTATATCTTATAATCTATTAGTTATTTGGCAACATAAATATTTTTTACGTAAGAATAAAGATTGTACTATAAATGTGTAAAACAAAATAAAAATATCCATCATCAATCTTTTGTGAAAATAATTTTTAAGTAAAGTCCATTCATTTAGATAGTGTCGGTACACCCGCAAGCACTTGTATTCAGAGACGGTAAGTTTTTGGTAACGTTATACAAATAACGTTACTGATAACGGTAAAAAATAGCGATGATTCAAGCAATAGTTTTAGCTTATTAAGTGTTTTATACTTAAATCCGTTTTAGAAATGTATTGACATCTCGCAGAGTCGTACGTTTAAGTATACGGAAAGTCCGTATTTTTGTAAATTTTTCGGAATCGTGTCTAGTGTCGGAAGTTTTTTATTAGCATAAAATCTGTATACTGTTCGGACGCTCAGACCAAATAAAAAAGTAAAGACGGAGTCTTTCGACAAAGCGGTGAGGCATATAAAACTACGCCTTGGCTGTGTACATACACAGTATACGCACACATATGTAACGAAACTACGCCTTGGCTTTCGTTCGTCATTGGGCGTTCCATATCGAACCCTTCCGCCCGGCCCCCGCCCGCCCCCTAGTACGCACACATGTACCATCAAAAACCTGCCTCACTTCATTGTTCGCAACCACTGCGCAACGCTCCATCTTCCTTTTTTATTTGATCAGGGGCCCTATTTTTGAATCACTCGGCAGGCATCGAGCGCTCTTTTCGACTGATTTTCGTTCGACATATGACTCAAAACAATGAGATGTATGACATAGTTTAGTCCCATGCGACTTAAGTCACACTCGTCTTCCAAGTCGCATGACGCCAATTTTCCGTATTTTTTGAATCGTTCGTTTCCGGTGCTGCCAATATAAACGAAATGTTGGTTTTTTATCCGTTTCACGCAGAATCTAGAACTGGTAATTACCGCAACGAAAACGGAACGTAATATCCATGTTTCTATTGGCTGTTACATAAATATCTTTGTTTTTAGTAGAAAAGAATATCGCTCGCCGTGCCATATCGCTCGACTGCAAACGAGTGCCCTCTCCCACTCGTTGCTGTCGAGCGATTCAAAAATATAGAAAGTCAAATGTCGAACGAAAATCAGTAGAAACCAATCGCTCGACGCCAGTCGAACGATTCAAAAATAGAGCCCCTGAGTTCGGACGTACTACATCACTTTCAAAGTCGTCCGTTTTCGATAGTGGGATTCTTCCGTTTTTACGTTTTTTCGGTGTTAATGGGCCTATTTTTAATATTATTCCGACGCTAGTTCTTGGTATCCCCACTATTTTTAAAGTATCTCTGATACGTGCAGACAAACTGATTTCAATGCAATGCCGATGGACACTGATCATAAGTTGTTTACATGTTTTACAAAACACCCGTATTTTTTTGTGGGTTCACTTAAAGTTTCATCTTGAGGCACTTAACTGTCCTTCCAAGGATGAAAAAATATTTTCAGTATACGTAGCAGCGTCAACAAACACAAGCTTTCACTACGGCGGCGCTTCGATGCAAACTGCCAAAATACAAATTGACTTGCGGGTGTACGCCGCACACGGTATCCTTTGTTATTGCGGCGGCATCCTTTGACAAGAAGCGGCACGTGCAAAGGCGGCGCGATCAAAGGGCGACACTATCTAAGTGAATGCGCTTTAAGTATAAAATCGGGCGCATCAAGCGTTCAAAGTCAGTCGCGCTGTGGCGCTCATCGAGGTAGGACCTGCGTCGGTTGACCACCCGCCGCCGTGGAAGTGCCACGCGTAATAATTTTGTATAAAAAAAGTTGTAGAGCGACCAAATCTGGAACACAATGTTGATCCGTTTGGTTTAGCTTTAGAGTTCTCATTCAAATTGGCCATCCTAACTTTTTGAACATGAACGGAAATCTCTTTATTATATGTATAGATTTTGTTTGATTATTATTGACATACAATATACTGCAATATAAAAATAAATGATATAGTTAGAGAAAAAATTCTCAATAAAAATAAAAATTTTGTCTCGCCACAATTTTTTCTTTTATTTGAAAAAATGTTTCCACTATTAGTAGTTGTAGTAGTTAGTAGTCCTTGAGATAAATGTACATACGGATTTTTTTTGTCATGTCCATCTTTTTATTTTATTAGAAAGAACTTGCCAAGACCACAGCCTGGAGGGGATGGCGAACCTTTTTGTATCAACTTGCCATTTTTTTAAATGTTAATGTTTAATGAGGTCATAGACGTATTTAAGTATTTTTAAGTTTTTACGTGCCATCAAATCGTCGCGTAACGAATTTTGTGACCGGTGCGGTGACGTGCCCAAAACATTGCGTCGCGTGCCGTTGGTTCGCCATCCCTGGCCTAGAGAGTCAGTCGGTCATCGCGTTTGTTGTTGGAAAAAAAGCCGCCGTTCATCTAGAGCTAGAGTCTAGACAGTTGGCGCAACGACTAAAAGTGTAAGGGCTATCATTCAATTTTTTTCTCAGCGGGGCGTTGCGCGTCGCGTGAGGCGGCTGGGCGGGCGATTATAGGTGTCTTGACAGATATGATAGATCCGTTTTGACAACTGTCATTTTAACGTAATTAGGGATGCCTAGCTAGCATGACCACAGAAACTCGATATGATATCGCGATTTATCACGTTTAACTATCAAAAGACAATGGATTTTGACAGTTGAGTGTCGATAAAACCAAAAGGAATGTAAAAAAACTGGATAAAACACTATATCACACGATTTAAATCGTGTTTCGCTGGTCATGCAGGTCAGTCAGGGGGCTGATCAAAGAATTTAATAACAAAATTCAGGACTTGGTGAGATCTTCATTTTAGATCAGCTGTCAAACTTAAATTTGACAGCTGTCATCTGTCAAACTTAAAATGGCAATATCTCGAAAAGTACTAATCCTAGATTGATGATGTCTTTGAAGAAATGAAAGTTCTTGGTGATCTTCATTTTAGATGACAAATTTATATTTGACAGCTGACATCTAAAATTAGGATCTCACCAAGAGCTTTCATTTCTTCAAAGACACTATCAATCTGAGATGAGTACTTTTCGAGATATTGCAGTTTTAAGTTTGACAACTGTCATCTGTCAAACTTAGAACAGCAATATCTCGGAAAATACTCATCCTAGATTGATGGTGTCTTCAAAGAAATGAACGGTCTTGGTAATCAGGCACATGAGACCCAAAAGTGTATAAACATAATTCTGTTATCTATAAACTCTTTATGTTACTAGAATCATAAAACAGTAGCAACATAATTTTTAACTCCTTAATTTAGCGTTAATTAATTATTGAAAAAAAACAAAAGCATATCAATAATCATCTTTGTTAGCGATTTCACAAGTCTCCCCTGAGTATATTTGTTATGTGGCACAAGTGATTGCGCATTAAAAAAAAACCGGCCAAGTGCGTGTCGGGCCACGCGCCATAGGGTTCCGTAGTTACCATATTTAATACCACCTATCATTTTTCGTATGCAAAAATAACTTTGTTTTTCACAGTGTTGGTATGAATGACAAAGTTATATTTGCGGTTTTGGAAAATGTGCTATATCTCAAAAACTAATTACTATATCTCATTCAAACCAATTTTGGTTGAAAGTGTTTATTAAGATCTACAGCATATATTTTTTTTAGATTTTTCACTCTCTTATTTCAAAAGTTAAAGGGGGGGGACACACATTTTACCACTTTGGCGATGTATATCTTTGAAACGGTTAACTTTGAGAAAAAGTTGTCTTAGGAACCTCAATGTCATTTTTAAAGACCTATCTATAGACACCCAACACGTGTTGGTTTGAAGAAAAATTTTTTTTTCAGTTTCAGTTCCATGTATGAGGAGCCCCCCTTAATCTTTTATTTTTCTTATTTTTGTATTAAATTCGGTAAGCGGTTAACAGAATACATCTACCTACCAAGTTTCAACTGTGTAGTCTTAATACTTTCGGAATAAAGTGGCTGTGACTTACGGACAGACAGACAGACAGACAGACAGACAGACAGACAGACAGACATGACGAATCTATAAGGGTTCCGTTTTTTGCCATTTAGGCTACGGAACCCTAAAAAGTCTGCCGGATGTCAGTCAACTCAACTGTCAAAAGCGTTTTGTATAGTGCGACATATGCACAGATTTTCCGTTTGATCGATTCCAACTCGTACATTGTGGTGCTAATCTGTATCACTAACGCAGCTAACGAAACGTGTTGTCGTGAAACTGGTGTTGCTATTTAGTGTAGGGGTTACCAAAAAAAACTTTCAAACGTAAATAACTCTTAAAACATAAATCTTCGTGAAAATCTGAATATTTTCTATGACTAACTAATTACATGCCTACATTTTGAAAAAAACAGAAACGTTATACATTCTTTGGTTTTTTTCTATGGGACTGATGTCCTTTGACAGCTGTCGTATAAAATTAAGATCTCACCAAGACCTTTCATTTCTTCAAAGATACCATCAATCTAGGATTAGTTATTTTCGAGATATTGCCGTTTTAAGTTTGACAGCTGTCATCTGAAATGAAGATCTCACTAAGACCTATAATTTCTTCAATTTCACCATTAGTCTCTAGGATGAGTACTTTCCGAGATATTTTAAATTAGACAACTGTCAAAAATACATACAAGGTGCGGCTGCCATTTTGAATTCCGAAACTTGCATCAAAATCGTGGTATGCACAATTTAAGCCCCTGTCATGGTAACAAAATCAAAAAATTACGGACAGTACATATATATATATATATACAGGGTCACTGGAAATATGACGTATTCCTGTGAAGGGGTTATAGATAAAGTCAAAACAAATATTTTTTGTCATATAACTTTTTCTCAAAAAATAACTAGTTTTTGAGTTAATTGAAATTAAGTATTTTTTTACCAAAAGTACGTTTTCAGACACAAAAATTTAAAATAAAAGATAACCACTCATTCCACTCCGGATTTTTTATTATTTTGGGATAGAAAGGAATCTGAGTGTTGATAATGAATAAAAAAAATTTCATAAAATACAGGTGTTTATAAAAAATTCAATCCTTAAATGCATTTTTTATTTTTATTTTTTCAGATTTTATAGAAATAGCTTCAAATATCTTTTAAAAAATCCTAGTAACTAAGCGTGCATAATATTTTAAAAACATCACCATCTATTCAGCTTTCAGATGAGGTATAAAACTTAATAATAGCTTAAATAAAAAATGAGAAATTAAGACTTAACTAAATAGCAGTCCCATTTCATGTAGCAAAAATTTCCTGCTTCAAGCGCTTCGGAGGTGGCCGTATTATCCTACTTATTCCATAAATGTGAAAGTTTTCTTGTTTGGATGATTGTTAATCAATCACGCAAAACGGCTGAACGGATTTGGATGAAATTTGGCACATAGATAGTTTATAAGCCGGATTAAAACATAGGAGGATACTATTATCTTGGTTAAAGGTTCCCTAGGGATTTTCTCAAATGTAAATGCGAATGAAGTCGCGGGCGGAAGCTAGTTTGCTATAAATGATCGTGCTTACTAAAAATACTTTCGTCCGAGTGAGTTTGAAACGGGATTATTTTCCGCCGATGAGTCAAAATTTTATAAATAACCATGCATATCAGTCATTTTCAATGCCCCGCTGCTGGGGAACTGGCCTTCCTTTTGACTTGTGGATGGATAAAGCGGACGGGCCATACCCACCACGTGGGCCTAATGTGGATTGGTCAGTGTTAACTACTGTAAATGCAGCCAGAACCAAGGGCTCAATGTAAGGTACATTGAGTTAACACCGACCAATCCACATTGGGCCCACGTGGTGGGTTATGGCCCATCCGCTTTATCCCAAAAGAAAAGGAAGGCCTGTTCCCCAGCAGCGGGTCATTAAAAATGGCTGATATGCATGGTTATTTTTGATGCTGTCTGTATAAATTTTTACTCATCGGCGGAAAATAATCCTGTTTCAAACTCACTGGGACGAAAGTATTTTTAGTAAGCACGATCATTTATGGCAAACTAGCTTCCGCCCGCGACTTTCTTCGCATTTACATTTGAGAAAATCCCTAGGGAACTTTTAACCAAGATAATGTATCCTCCTATGTTTTAATCCGGCTTATAAACTATCTGTGTGCCAAATTTCATCCAAATCCGTTCAGCCGTTTTGCGGGATTGATTAACAATCATCCAAACAAGAAAACTTTCACATTTATGGAATAAGTAGGATAATACGGCCACCTCCGAAGCGCTTGAAGCAGGAAATTTTTGCTACATGAAATGGGACTGCTATTTAGTTAAGTCTTAATTTCTCATTTTTTATTTAAGCTATTATTAAGTTTTATACCTCATCTGAAAGCTGAATAGATGGTGATGTTTTTAAAATATTATGCACGCTTAGTTACTAGGATTTTTTTAAAGATATTTGAAGCTATTTCTAAAAAATCTGAAAAAATAAAAATAAAAAACGCACTTAAGGATTGAATTTTTTTATGAACACCTGTATTTTATGAATTTTTTTTTATTCATTATGAACACTCAGATTTTTTTCTATCCCAAAATAATTAAAAATTCGGAGTGGAATGAGTAGTTATCTTTTATTTAAAATTTTTGTGTCTGAAAACGTACTTTTGGTAAAAAAATACTTAATTTCAATTAACTCGAAAACTATTTATTTTTTGAGAAAAAGTTATATGACAAAAAATATTTGTTTTGACCTCATCTATAACCCCTTAACAGGAATACGTCATATTTCCAGTGACCCTGTATATACTATTTTAAACCCAATCGAAAGCGTAAACCCTGTCGGGATAGCTCCCGAATTGCATACATTGCCTCAGTATGGCAGCTCGGGAGGTCCCATTCCCGAGGTGGATTTTTTATTGGGACTCAATAAATGGATAAAATAATTAGACTCCCTTCAACAAAACTAAAGCAAGTATTAATTGTGTGTAAACTAAATTGAAACGGTAACGATTTAGCTTTAGTTTTATCGGTGAAAATAAGCGCGACTGAGCTCCTATACGCGGCTATAAGTACAGATCAAGATCGTTCGGTCGTTGTAGCGAATGCTAGCAACTGTGTGCCGTACGTGTGGAGAAACGCACACACGCACACGCGCGCTCACTTCGCGCGGCGGTCTAGCCGTAAATACCTAAAACCCGAGCGCGTAAATTTCAGAAAGCCCTCTTAACTAGATGAAATGATATCATGTACAAACACATCCCCAAAACCAAATTTATTACTATTTGCTTTTAAAAATGAAACGTGGATGTTTAAACTCGTCATTAATTTTCGAGGAAACAAAATAATCGTAGGTCACATACCTTTTTTATTGTCATTGCATTTTGTTTGTAATATAATTTTTCCATGTAACTAAGTAAAATTTTATCATCTTCCGTTTTTTTTATTCCATTAGCACCTTACTTCACTGTGATTTTCCCTAACTTATTGGCAAAAAGCCCACTAACTTTACCAGAAATCTAAAATTATGAGACCGCAAGTTATTTTAATCGTTTAAAAAAGTTTATTTAAGTTGTAATCAACTTTTGACATTGACAGTTGTTTGTTTACATTTTTCCATCTAATTATCTCCTCGACTTTAATGCATTATTTATTTATACGGGGCCAATACTTGAGACAATACATTTAAGCCAGTCCAATATTGGCATCGTGTAAATAGATACAGTCCACTGCATTGGATTTTCCTGTCAAGCAAATAGACAATTGGCCTCATGTTAATGGGCCATTATACTTTCCGAGTCTTTGATGCCAAACGAATTAACACTTACTATATCGATTGTTCATACATATTTATCCCACTAGCGCGGGAATTTTAGAAGTGAATACGGATGTGTCATTTTTAATTTCCTGTCAGATTTATGTTCGAGGGCCGTGAGATAAAGCTGGTGCGCACTTGCGCGGCGTTCATCACCATGAACCCCGGCTACGCGGGCAGGACTGAGCTGCCGGACAACTTGAAGGCGCTCTTCCGCCCGATATCCATGATGGTGCCTGATTACGGTACGTAGATTGTTAACGATTTAGTTTGGAAGATATCTTGATGATTGGTCACTGTATAAGTGACGGGAAAATAGCTCAAACGGGACGGGGGCGTGCTGTGAACCATACATTATTCCCTGTCCCGTATACGTCCCGTCCCATTCGTGTTCTCGACATGTATATTTACTTTTTGCAATGATGATCAGAAATGGCCCTATCCCGTCCGGGACCAACCCGTAAGGTCGCTGCATAAGTGACGGGAAAAGCGTAAGTTGGGAAAAGATAAAAACAAAATAATAATAAAAGCTTTATTGCACTCTAGAAAAAGACTTTACAAAGAAGAAAACAATAAACATAGATGAGTACACAAAAGGCGGCCTTACTGCTGTGTAGCAGTCTCTTCCAGGCAACCTTGAGTAGAAAAATATTAAGGGGAAGAGCAATTTATTGAGTAGGAAATTATTGTAATTAGAATAGCAATAAATATTAACAATACAACAACAATAATAATAATAATAATGAATAAAATTGCGTAGTTGCTAGTAGTAGTATACAATGCGACAGCGCATGTTTAAATGCTAACCGTGTTTGTTATTCCGTTTTGTTTCTGATAACCAATAAGAATGATGACTATTCCACTAAAGCTCTCATCGCGGAAGTGATCCTGTACTCTGAAGGTTTCGAGTCCTCAAAAGGCCTCGCCAAGAAGATGGTACAGATGTACAAACTGTCCAGCGAGCAGCTCTCCAAGCAGGACCATTACGACTTCGGCATGAGAGCCGTCAAGAGCGTGCTGGTACCGCTACCTAAATGAGTATTGAGTTGAATTAGAGTAGCATTGGTAATTAGTTGCATTATCACAAATAATTTGGAGCACCTCATACGCTACCTTTTTTTTCAGTCCGGCTAGAAGTTCTAGAGTTCTCTTTTTTCCAACTTTATATTTTTTGTCTTGTCAGCATCGGGCTCGAGCAGGGTACGAAATTATAAAAGTGACATTGCCGCCCTGACAAACCTTTTATTTATCTGGCAATAAAGTTATTACATTGACGATAAGACTTGATCTCTCATCCTAAATACGAATATGATACATGCAGAAAAATTACCCCAACCAAATTTAACCGCCTCTGTGGTCTAGTGATTCGCCCACCCGTGTAAGACGCAGGTCACGAAGGGGTCCCGTGTTCGATTCTCAGGGGGGATAAATTTATACTTGGTTTGGTCGGTGGTAGGGCTTATTTCAAGTCTGCCTGGCTAGCTACCACCATCTTACCTAAATCTGACGCCATAAGAATAATTTAAAAATTGTTGTATTCCGGCAGTTAGAGGTAAGATAACCAGTTTCTTAGTGATGAGGATTCCGAGTGTAGTACGCTTCCATCTTCGGCCTTGTCGTCACTTAGCATCAGGTGAGGTGAAGGCCAGGCACTACCCCATTGAGCATAAAAAATGCATCTAAATTGAACTGACATATGCCTTGTATTAAGTGACGTCGACAATGACACTTATTACTATGGTCATTTTTTTAAGATTGGATTCAGACGTTTTGATTGAGTATTTTTATTTGATGCAATGCATTTCCCAACGTAGTCTGCGCTAGATGTCGTAGTCACGTCATGGCTGAAGCAGCTAACATTACAAGTCCAGCTTCAACAACTTTTTATCATTGTGAAAAAAATATTTTTGTTGTATGTCAATGTATTGTTAAGTACTTTTCACTCTTTTACTTTATTCACTATCAGAAAAAGTTTTACTTTCTTATTTTTATTCATATTACGTCGTTACCTATGACATTGACGTTTTGTGTAGATAGTTTTTAACAAATTGCATTTTCCATACTAGTATTTTCTTTTCGTCTGCAAAAATAACTTTGTTTTTCACAGTGTTGGTATGAATGACAAAGTTATATTTGCGGTTTTGGAAAATGTGCTATATCTCAAAAACTAATTACTATATCTCGTTCAAACCAATTTTGGTTGAAAGTTTTTATTAAGATCTACAGCATATTTTTTTTTAGATTTTTCACTCTCTTATTTCAAAAGTTAAAGGGGGGGGGACACACATTTTACCACTTTGGCGCTGTATATCTTTCAAACGGTTGACTTTGAGAAAAAGTTGTCTTAAAAACCTCAATGTCATTTTTAAAGACCCATCTATAGACACCCAACACGTGTTGGTTTGAAGAAAATTTTTTTTTTCAGTTCCATGTATGGAGAGCCCTCCCTTAATCTTTTATTTTTCTTATTTTTGTATTAAATTCGTTAAGCGGTTAACAGAATACATCTACCTACCAAGTTTCAACTGTGTAGTCTTAATACTTTCGGAATAAAGTGGCTGTGACATACGGACAGACAGACAGACAGACAGACGGACAGATAAGGGTTCCGTTTTTTGCCATCTAGGCTACGGAACCCTAAAAACACCAATTTCATAGGTAAGGACCCAATATCGTAGCGTCTTCATACATTTAATTAATACTTTAGTTGATGACTTTAGAGATCTCAAAAATATATAATGTTAGGTGATGGCGGGAGCCCTAAAACGAGCCAGCCCCGACCAGCCCGAAGAGATGACCCTGTTGTGCGCTCTCAACGACAGCAACTTGCCCAAGTTCCTCGCGGCTGATGCTGTACTGTTCGCGGGAATTCTGTCGGATCTCTTCCCGGGAGTTAGCTTACCGTACCGAGACTACGGTGTGATGGAAGACGTTATCAGTAAGTACTTCTACCACAGAATAGATAATAGAACTAGCGTATATATAGAAGTTGCACTCCGCAAAATCATTTAAATAAATTGCGACTCTTGTTCCGACACAATAAAGTGCAATTCAAGTAGCACAGCGCTCCCTTCACTCCAAAACATGCACTTAGTAATTGCCTCTCTTTCTATCGCGTAGGTCTTATCTTTTCTGACGTATGAAATTTGTCCTCTCAGAGGACGCCGAGCGCTTCATACTCGCGCGCGGAGTGACAGAGCCCTGCTTCTACTTGGTGCCTTTTTCATTCCTTATATTTGGACAAGAATAGGTGACAAGACAAGAGTAATGGACGCAATAAACTTTAAGCTTTATCAGATCGGCTACTCCTTTTCAAATTGCCTCCCTTCTATCCATATCAATTTATAAATTTTATTGACTACTCACGACGACTGAAGAGAAGGAGGAATTTATTAAAGCTTATTATGTATGTCACATATAACATATACAGTGGCGGTCACATAATTATTAAAGACACCAGTCGATTTTCATACAAATGAGGTAACTTTGAAGCCTTGGTTTTACGCCAAGGATTGGCCTAAACTTTCCTTATTTCTTTTAGAATGCTGATCAGATCAGTTGAGTGTGTATAGCGATCTGAGTCTCTTCCATTCACTCTCTGGATAACCATCATCAGATCACAGCTAGGTCAATCCCTGGCGGAGAGCCAAGCCATTGTTAATTATTTCAGCCCCCGTATTACAAGCTCTTAAAACTTGCCAGTTTTATATGGTTATTAATGCATCTCTTTTATTGGTATACAGATATAGCAAGATGAGATGAGAGAGTCTATTGGGAGGGTGCGAAGGTGTAATAATCGATCGCAGCGCTCATGGTGGCAAAAAGTAGAAATATAGATGGCTCTGTAATCTGCTTGAAAACGATATTTGATTTATTACTAGCGATACAGGACCAATTATATATGTTTATTATCACTTAGTAAAAATATTAAAGTAGCTTTATCCTCTTGTTTTACAAAATCTACAACTAAAAAAGAAGTAAACAAACCCTGATATAACCAAAATCAAACACTTTTTTTGAATAGATCTTACTTGCCATATTTAATTTAAATGACCAAAAATGATTTCACAACATTTTGTCCACTCAAATCATAGTAATTTTGAAATTTACATTAATAACACAATATGTATAGTATTTTTTAACATTTTGTCACAATGCCGCCATTACATATCAAAACGTCAAAACGGTCAGGTCAGAGCCAACAAAGTTGCAACACGCTAGGTGGGGCTAAAAGCGTGCACTGAGCCAATATTACTTAATGATAATATGTTTCTGACAGAGATAATGTTGCGAGAAAAGAAACTGCAAATTGAAATATGCCAAATTCGGAAAGTAATACAATTGCACGAGACGATGATCGTGCGCTGGGGAGTGATGCTGGTGGGCCCCACCGGTGGAGGGAAAACAGTGGTGTTGCACGTAAGACTTCAACTATTAAAATGGGATCTCAAGTCCGTGTTGGATTTTAAAATTGTTGTAATTAAGGGCTGATTTTTCAATGCCCAGATAAAGCTTTATTCGTTTGATAACGTATTATGTCGCCAAATTGAAAATGATTTTCATATGTTTGTTTGTCAAATTTTTTGAATGACTTTTATGTTATTCGGATTATAATTTAACTGACTGATATCTGTTATCTGAAGATTAAAAAATCAGCCCTAAGTATAACATTAATAACTGAACCATTTCTTCCAATAAGTTAGTCAAACAATTAGTGTCTAGACACATGCCGAAATTACGCGACAGAAGCTCGGCGACAACGCTTTTATTATCAAAAAAACGCAACGTAATTTCGGCATAATATGTCGTCCGTAATTCAAATAGTATTGCAGGCGTAATTATGCCGAACTTCGATCGCGTAATTTCGGCAGAGTGTGTCTAGACACTTAGACACTCTTTTCATCTTCTTTTTTTTGCTGTCTTCTAATGTGAATATCATTTTTGTGTTAGTTTCGTTGTACTCTCTGTCTCTTTTAGTCAGATCGTTTTCTATAGCTAGAATACCACCCCAATTCTCGCTATAGGGAATATTATTTCCGAGCGGGGCGGCAAGATATAAAAGGCTAACTAAAATGAGCGGCCAGCCAGGAAGCCAATACGGAGCCAGGTGATATAAAGCGTCAGACAACACATTTCTTGCAGATACTGGGCGACACGTACACGCGTCTCTGGGAGCAAGAAGTCCCCGGCCCACAATACCAGTCCGTCCACAAGTACATAATGAACCCGAAGAGTTTGACGATCGGCGAGCTTTACGGCGAGGTCAATCTGCAGACCCTTGAGTGGCACGACGGAATTTTACCGCTGTCTTTGAGAACTGCAGTACAGGTAAAGTGAACCTTAAGTTTTAATAATCTTAACCCCCAGTAAGAGATACTAAAGATTTGTTGCCAAGATCTATTTAATATATTGCGGGAAATGTTCCCTCTGCTGGGGCACAGGACTTCCTTATGAGTGAATAACGAGAGGGTTAATATATTACCCACCACGCGGGCCCAATGCTTATTAGTGGGTGTTAACGACTGTAACTGGAGCTGAGATCAACGTCTTAACGGGTGTTCCGAAGCACGGAGGATCTCGAGATAATAATTAGGTAATATTAAGATAGGTACCTAATTTTTTTATAATTTTATAGGTATTACAATGGCCAGAAGGATTTGAAACTAGTTTCTCCTTTTAATAAATAGGTATTTAGCTTTTTTATTTTTCTGTTTTCACCATTAGTTTTGTTAACCGATAACCTAGGTATTTGATTGCATAGAAACTGATTTCTCGGCGAAGGTAAAGCCTATAATATGGATTCTAAAATATTAGGTACAATCACAAAACCAGAAAAATACGAAAGTACTTAGATAAAAAATTAAAGGGCTTATTATAAGGATTTCAAAAAGGTATATCATATAAATAATAACTAAAAATAAATAAATAAAAAATAAATTAAAAAAAATTAAAAACCCGCCTGCCTAAAAAGACAAGTCAACTGAAAAGATGGTAACAAGATTAAATATTAAAGGCAACATTATAACATGCAGTCGGAGGCATATAACTCAAATCATTCATAATGTCACTTTATCTACGTTACGTTCCCTCAAATATGGTTGAGCGAAGCGATGGCTGGTTCATGCGTCATGCTCGTGAACGGGTGCTGCCAGTGGGAATGGGTCTGCTTCTGACTACCTATCTTAACGCATATAGAATTGTAAAGTTTTTTTTTTCTCTCTTGTAACAGCCTAGACTGAATAATAACTTCAAACTTTGAATTTAGCTTGAACCCTGTAAATTGATTAAGAAAATTTGTAATTCATTAAGTAATGATCTAATTATAATTTTATTTATTTGTTAATCTTTGTTAAAGTCTGGAAACGATATACATATTTGTAAATATCGTTCCATTTGATAAAGCTGGTAAGTTTTTTGCGCCCGTTTTTCTTGTCAGCTAAAAGACGTCATAATGGGTGGTAGGGCAAAAAAATTCTTTGACGATTTAAAAACGCTCATTATGTGAGCTTATTTGAATAAAGATTTTTTCATTTTCATTTTTTTTTTCATTTTCTACTCTCATATCGTAAAATTCGAATTATGAATTTCAAAACGAATTTATATTGACATACTTTATACACGCAATACCGAAAAAAAATTAAAAAGTTATTTTATAACATACCTTCGCTATACTAAGCAATGTTATAAAATAACTTTTTTTCTTATTACGATACAGGGCAAATCCAAGAAGAAGGCAGTGCCGCGCTATTAAAAAAAAAACAATGATATTCCCATATACTTTCCATGACTAAAACGTACTCTATGGTGATCGATGACTTAGCGTAACGATTAGTCTACTGGAATGCACTTATTTCATTATTTTTTTTTTCTAATAGAATACGCGCCATTTTTAGATTTTATTTTTACTTTTGCTTAAAATATCATATTAGTGAGTGTAGTGAGTGAAAATTTGACTCCACCCGATATTTTAGATGCGGCGACGGAAAAAACGTCTTACTTAACCTAGGTAAGTACTGCCGACCTACCGAACTCTTTTTTATCATTGATATTTTATTTTGTAGGTTCAATCGGTTCAATCACAAAATTGTATGAGAGTAGATAAAGTAGTGGATGAAACTGTACATAACTAGGTATTAAAACACTCGTGTGATACTATTAAAAACCTCGCCTACGGCTCGGTTTTTAAACACACACTCATGTTTTAATACCCTTCATTATGCATCAGTTTCATAAACTACTATTATGCATGCCATAAACCCTTTAATTTGACACCCATATTGCAGTATTCTAAAAAAAATATTTTTTTCCGCTACGTATAATAGCACCGTACAGCCGCCATGTTGGTTTTTTTATAACGCCACCTTCTTAAGGACACTTGGGCTGACGAGACAAATCTAACGATATGTTAATCATGGAAATCTGTTCAGCCGTTTAAAAGATATGAGGTAATAAAGAATATTACATACAAACTTACAAGATACGCGCGAAAAACATAACCCTCTTGCAGTCGGGTAAAAATACAGTAGCCGGGCGGCCCTATCACGTGATGATGTACCGCGCGGCTCTGGGTAGTTTTTCAAGGACAGGGCTGAGTTAGAATCTGATATATTTCTTTACCGTGCTTTAGGTCTGCTTGGCGGTAAAGTACGGGGGCGGTACCGTTTAAGGCGGTTGTATGACCGAAAGTGGCGCCCTCAGAGGTTTTTATTCAATAAGTCATTAATAGAAAAAGATTTTAATAATGTTTTACGTGGAATTTTTAGGGCCCATGGTCTAGTATTTTTGGACTTGGTTTACGAGTAATAAAAATAAATGTATTGGCGGCTCTAGTAGTGGGTAGTAGGGTGCCTGAAAGCATGTTATTGGTCAACTAGTCGACAACATGTGCTAACTTTCCCCATTATGTCAAAAGGTTAAGATGTTTGCCGGGATCTACAAGGTTATTTTTATAAACGTGAAAAAAGATCAGCTGTTTCATACATTTCGATGGTGTAGGATTGTATTTTTGTATGGAACAGCTAATTTTATTTTCGCGATTTCAAGGTTGGTCCCATAATGAAAGTTGTTCAGTTTAATGGTCTGATCAACCCCACGAGAGGTTTCGTATAAACTAAAAATAACCTTGTATATTGTCTTTGGTTCAAATAAATTTTGTTTGATGATCCGTACAGTGCGAGAAGGCCGACCACCAATGGCTGATATGCGACGGGCCGGTGGACGCCGTCTGGATCGAGAACATGAACACCGTGCTCGACGACAACAAGATGCTCTGTCTCTCCAACTCGGAGCGCATCAAGCTTACGCCTTATGTGCACATGGTGTTTGAGGTCAGATTGGAATATCTTTACCCATGTCGGGACTTTTAGCATGTCTGGGGCCTATTTCATAAACATTATAGTTTTGTAATTTACTACGGCGATTGGCGTACTGTGAGTAGTTTATTTTCTAGTCACAAATTGGCGACACAATGAACACCAAACGATCGTTATAATTTACTACGGTAATGTTTATGAAATAGGACCCTATTAGTTATGTTATAATGAGTGTAAGAATCTTGTGTGTCTGTGTTTGTGAACTAAACAAATATTTCTGTGCACTGCCACAAAGACTTTAAACTTAAATCAATATAACTACATTTTATGACCTGTTATTATTATATATTAAATATATTTAATTTCTGATAAATTCATATGACAGGATAATAGAAGTTATCAAGATCAAGATTAATAACATTAATGTAATTTGCATGTGCTCAAAATATTATCATTTAGGCTAACCTATAAAGATTGTATGGCAAATGTATGTTGCACAATGGTTACTCTCTGTCAAACTATGTTTGATATTAAAAAGAAAGAGTAAAAACACTGTGTAACTAACTATTCGTTCGCTGTACAACTGTTTTTGTAGCAACGTTGGAATCCAAACGACAAGAGGCGCGTTCCGAAATTCAGAGTGCTGTTGTTGTTGTCGTTGGTTATTTTTTAAGTCGTGTATTCGGAACGACTGAAGATCTTTAGATGTCATAATTTACAAAGTCTTCGTTTTCCATTTTCCGTCAAAAAGTTGAAATGCTCTGATGTTTGGCAGCACTAATGTTTGGAACGCCGCCGTAAGAGCGTAAAGTAGCACTCGGAGCGCGGGTTTTGAACGTGTCTCAGTAAAGTCCGTTCGGTTAGATAGTGTCGCCCTTTTATCGCGCCGCCTTTGCACGTGCCGCTTCTTGTCAAAGGATGCCGCCGCATAAACAAAGGATACCGCGTGCGGCGTACACCCTCAAGTGAATTTGGATTTTGGCAGTTTACATAGAAGTGCCGTAGTGAAAGGTTGTATTTGTTACCGGTGTTCCTGTCTCAGAACACGAGTGCTTGCGGGTTTGCTGCTGACGCTATCTAAGCGAATGGACTTTATTTTATGTTTATATCCCCGTGTAGGTGGCAGATCTAGCACAAGCGTCCCCGGCTACGGTGTCTCGCTGCGGGATGGTGTACATCGACCCTTACGAGCTCGGGTACCTGCCGTACGTGCGCTCGTGGCTCGAGGAGAGCGTCGAAAAGAACCTCTTCAACCAGGAGAACTCGGACTTCCTGTACGAGCTGTTCAAGATGCTGGAGACAGGGTTCGATTATGTCAACTCTAAATGCAGCGTTGGCATCAGACAGGTAGGTTTCAGTGAATTATCTTTTTTATAATGAATTTTCGAACATATTTCTGTCAAAATAGTTATCGTTTTGTAAGGCCGTTTAAGAGTTAGGCATTTTTCCGTAGCTTAAATCTTTCCGTCGTTTGAAAATATCATTAACTAGAGCGATAAAACCACTTGGCTGCGTTTCGGCATCGGCGTGCCAGCCATCGCAGAGCTATATTCTTGCTCTAGAGAATTTCTGAACGGGTACAGATCGAGCTACGAAAAATGCGGAGCCAGGTGGTCCAATATCTAACGCCTTTAGCACCACTCCACCGCGAAACAGTACCAGCGAAACGGCGGTAGTTCCGCCATAGTTCCGCCATATTTGTCTTCTATCAACGACGAAACATGACGATCTTGTGATCGTAGCGGTTTCGCGTCGTTACTTTAGCGAGTGCCAACGGTCGGGGCGGAATCGCGCGTGAACAATCTATGCATTAGAACTGGGGGTCAAGTCTGCTAATGTTTTCGTCAAAATCTTAGTTTAATGGTGTTATAATGATATTGCTTTTTGACACAGTTCTGGGGGTCAAGTCTGCTAATGTTTTCGTCAAAATCGTAGTTCAGTGGTGTTCTAATGGTAATGCTTTTTGACACTGTTCTTGTTTCTTAAACCCAAAATCCAGACACTATCTGTCTTATTCAGAGTGCGTTCGTTAAACTAGTGCTAAAGTTAACATGGCGTCAGACTGCGGACTAACGCCATTTTAGCGCAAATCGTATTCAGAGTGACAGTTTAACGTTTAGTCCCACCACCGTTTAAGGATTAAAAGGTGCATTGTGATTGGTTTACAAGCATTAAACCAGGTTTTCTTAACAGTCTTGCACCCCAGTTTTGTGAAACATCTCTGAATAACACAGTTTATGTTTTCGTTTTGGGTTTAAGAAACATCAGTTTTGAGTTTAAGAAACAAGATCTGTGTCAAAAAGTATTACCATTCAAACACCATTGATCTACGATTTTGACGACAACATTTGCAGACTTGTCCCCCAGGCTGTTCGCATTTGTTTTGCTTGTCGAACTCGGCAGAATCTACTGTAGTATTTCGCGGCGGAGGTGTGCTACAGGCATTTTAATTGTTAAATATCTCACCCAGGTGGATATAAGCAAAGTATCAGCAGTGTGTTACTTGATGAGCGCGTTACTGGCCGAGCCCGGGGAGAGGTTCCCTGACAAAGCGGCGATCAAAATATACATCGCGCACTGCTTCATATTCTGTTACGTGTGGTGCATCGGAGGCAACATCCTTGAACACAATAGGAAGGGGTTTGAGGAGGTTATCAAACGGCAGTTCGAGGAGTTTGAGGAAGCGGAGTAGTGAGTATCAGTACTAACTGTACAAGACGGCAGTCTTATGCTAAAACACAGAATAAATATAAGTACTACGTACAGAAAGAACACTCCGCCCCGCCCTAGAACCAATTACCTCACCCCACCCCGCGAGTTCATGTGCCGATTCGTGTGCTCGTTTAGTCGTAAATTTCAACAGCTGTCAACTTTCGTGCTCGGTGGCATTGAATTAAGTTCAACACAGGTGACGTTATGTACACGCGCAACTGTATGTATAAAGCGATAAATTAAATATTTATTGTTAAAATGGTGAAAAACCAATTTTTTTTTCACTCCTCCTGCTCAAAAAGTCCGTCATTGTAGCGTACAAAAGTCGAGATAAAATAGCATAATTACCCCTAGGGGATAAAGTTTTTTCTTTTTTAATGTTTGTCTATTACCAATGAGCCTACTAAAACGAAAAAGTTTTTAATCATAGATAGAATAATTACGAATAAAGACTCGCTCTACTTTTTGAAAATGGAACTAAATCTCTTCGGTGAAATCATAGACTTATTTATACTCTGTGACTTTAAGTTTAAATCGTAGAATGCGTGCATTGTGTTTCTTAGCTGCTACAGTAGACATTAAAAAAGCATGGCGCGAAATCTTTTGAATTTTTCACTAATTGCAAACTGATTGAATTGTGTGCCTGTAATAGGAAATAAATAGTTTTAATCTTTTGCCGTCAAGCACAAATCATATTGTATGAAAAGTTTATGAAGTGGAGGATAGAAAAACGAGTGGATTCGTTTACGGAAGTATAAACTAGGTATTTATTATTGTATTTTATTTTCTCGCAATCGTAGTGAAAAGTAGAGTGTAACACACGACGCTAAAAACCCATTGTAACTCGGTTTCTATTTATTCCCTCGCTAAAGCTCGGGAATAAAACTACCTCGTATGAATGGGTCATTTTAGCGCCTTGTATAACAATCTACTATTATTTGTGAGTGTGAGGCGACACGATTACCGTTAGTATAGTAGTCCTAGCTTTACACACACAGTTGCGCGTGTACAAAACGTCATCTGTGTACCGTTTGTGTAATTGGTAATCATAACGGAGCGGTTGTATGGAGTGTGGTCTGTGGCTAAAATATCCATCCATAAGCAAGGCCTGTGCCAGCAGAGGGGACATCAAAAACGGCTTTAAATAAATAAATAATAATAAGTAAGCGAGCTTCCAAAATTCAGCGAGACTCGCGAAATTAAGAAATGCCTGTCTCAGCTTAGCGCGAGGCAAATGCCTATCAGATGTAACCCTAACCACAACGAATATCTTTCAAGAAGACAATAGAAGATATGTAACAAAACACCCAAGGTCGCGGTCAGTAATGT
Source organism: Agriphila geniculea (assembly GCA_943789525.1). Lineage (NCBI taxonomy): Eukaryota > Metazoa > Arthropoda > Insecta > Lepidoptera > Crambidae > Agriphila > Agriphila geniculea. The sequence continues at coordinate 15,290,394 of OX038870.1, read as the reverse complement.
ACCGCACCGGCACCGCACTCGCCTTCTCTTGGCCTGCCTGGCCCTGGCCACTTTATATGTTTTGTTGCATTATTGGACAAAAAGTCACTTATTATTGTTGTATTAGAAAAAAGTGCTATTTTTTTAATTATATTTGCGCCTGCGCTGTCAGGCAGGTGGTCGGAATAGCTTTGGGCCCCTTAGGCTGGCTGGGTCCCTAAGCCTTGTAGGCCTAGGCGGAAATTCGGGCCTGGGTACAGAAAAGGACATATGTTACCTTACGAGGGCAGTTTGATATGTCCGTGACTTTAAGGTTGAATACAATATTTTTTCATAATTTAATAAAATAAAAATATAAAAAATTTCCTGTCTTAATTTAGAACTCTTTGCTGAGCTTATGCTGTTGCATTTTTTTTATTGGCGCGAAATTAAAAAAAAATGGAAGGATTTATGCAAGTGAGGTCGGGATATTCTTTTATAACGGAGAAAAACGAATTTTGCGTATTGATAAAATACTACTTTTTACGTGGTAAAACCATTAAGCAGACGGAGGATAAACTGAAAAAATATTATGGGGACTCTGCTGCATCTCATGGAATGGTTCATAAGTGGTTTACTGTATTTCGTTGTGGTCGTACCACCACAACTGTCGCCGACGGCCCAGGAAGGCCGATTGAGGTCACCACTGAAGATATTGTTAGCAAATCCACGACATTGTTATGGCAGACCGTCAAGTGAAGATACGCGAGATAGTTGATGCTATTCACATCTCTACCGAACGAATTTTTCATATTTTGCTCGATATTCTCGGCATGAAAATAGTTATTTGTTATACAAGAGAGCAAAGTCATTTTTTGCTGCGAGTGCTGACTTACGCTCGTGATTCTAATATAGACTACTGAGCACAGTGAGTGATTTAAAGGCACGAGACATCAAAAAATTTGCTCTCGTGTTAAACATACAAGAAAAGGTGTTAGAAATCAAAAAAGCACTTCGCCTCACGCTCGCAGCAAAAATCGATTTTGCTACGAGTTTTTGGTAAAAAGTACTTTGCCTCACGCTCGCAGCAAAAGTCGATTTTGCTGCGAGTTTTTACGCGCCAAAAGCACCCTTTTCGTGCTGGAGAGGTGAAAACCTTTTTGCAAGATGGGTGCCGCGTTTGCTGACAGTCGGCCAAAAACGAACTCGTGTAACAACTTCTAAACAATGCTAGGTTTGTATAACCGCAATCCAAGTGATTTTTTTCGTCGGTACGTAACACTTGGTCCATCATATACGCCAAAGACGAAGCAACAGTCAAAACAGTGGACTTCTACCGGTGAACGTGCCACGGAGAAGGCAAAAACTGTTTGTTCGGCTGGTAAAGAGACGGCCACTGTCTTTTAGGACAGCAAAGGTGTTATTTACATCGATTTTTGGAGAAAGGCAAGACAATTACCGGAGCTTACCATGTTGCTTTGTTGGATAGATTCAATATAGAGCTGCTGAAGAAAAGACCGCATCTAGCAAAGAAAAAAGTTTTATTTCATCACGACAATGCTCCGGCCTACTCGTCGGCAACCGCAACATCAAAACTTGTGAAATTGCGATACGACCTATTGCCACACCCCCCGTTTTCACCAGATTTGGCCCCGTGTGACTTTTTCCTCTTCCCAAACATGAAGAAATGGCTTGGTGGATAAAGATTTTCATCCAATGAGGAAGTGATAGCTAAAACAGGAGCCTATTTTTAAGGGTTTGATAAAAACTATTTTTTGGATGGGTTGAAGAAGTTGGAACATCGTTGGTCGAAGTGTATAGAGCTGAAAGGAGATTATGTAGAAAAATAAAACAAAATATTCTTTAAAAAATTTTTTCTTCTTCACAAAGTCACGGACTTATCAAACCACCCTCGTACGTTTACTGTTCCCGAGTGATGGAGAAATAACTATCCACGCAGACGAAGATCGCAGCGACTATACAACACAGTTCATATTATTTATAATCAAATAGGTAACGATCACGACGCATTCCTTTTTCTTTCTATTTCGTTTCTATACTCAATCTTATTTTAGGCAGATTTAAAAAAAAACAATAATTTCTTTATATTTCATTTCCCCCTTCAAAAACTGTAAATATCTACATAAAATTTTTGTTCAGTTTCCCCCAAGGGTTCAACTTCTTCGACATGTTCATGGATACGAAGCAGCGCCGTCTGAAGATCTGGGCGGAGATAATCCCGGAGTTCCTGTACGACTGCAACAGGCCATTCTTCGAGACTCTGGTGCCCACCATCGACACCGTGCGCTACGGATACCTGTTCGAGAAGCTTCTTAACGTCGGGAAACCTGTCATGTTCACTGGGAACACAGGTTAGTTTATATCACAATTACAATTAAGGCACTGTCCTGACCGAAAGTGGCGCCGCGGTGAATTTAATTTAATAATGCAATTCTACTTAATACACAATTTTAATAAAACTTCTCGTGGCACTTTTAGGACACATAGTCTACTATTTTTAGACGGTATCATTACATTCCCTCGTAGTCACTGCTAGAAGTAGATAGCAAAAAACTGCAGCTAAGTGGCCGTTTTGACACATTTGCTATCTAATTCTACGAATTACTATGAGGGAATGTAGTGATACCTTCTAAAAATTCTAGACCATGAGCCTCAAAAATTCCACGAGAAGATTTATTAAAATCTTTTTCTATTAACAACTTATTAAATACAAACCTCTAAGGGCGCCACTTTCGCTGGTGTGTTCTCCTTAATATTTGATTTAGTATAAAATGTATTGAAAAATACATACTTACTTCTCCCAATAATGTAGTGAATTGATATAATAATCTCAGAACCTGGCACTCAACTCACTGACAGGTTTCTTCTTCTAGGTTTTTATTATTTTAAGAATTTTACATCATGGCTTCATCAAAGTAATAAACTGTGTGTAGTCACCTATTTTATCCGAGTGGCCTTCATTCAAACCTTCATAATGGTGTCGTAAATCGCGACAAATGTAATGACGTCCTTTAACCAGAAAATTGGCTGCAGCATTGCTCGGCCAAAGAGCTCAAACACATTAGATGCGGTCATGCGATCCGATTGCAGATCGCTGCGATCTATGCGATAAAATTATGAGATCGGAACGCAACCAGTGTGGAAGTGATAAAAGAATTCTATACATCGCATAGATCGCAGCTATCTGTGGATCGGATCGGAACCCATCCTCTGTGTTTGAACTCTCTGCGATCTATACATACTATACATGAATTTTTCTAATTCGTGGATAGCGGTGTGGGTTGCACGATAGTTAATATTGTAAATGCCATAGTTTATAAATAATATTAATTGTGTTAACTGTTTGTTGTCCCAAATAAATAAAATAAAATAAAATATACATGTATACTTAAGTAATACTATATTGTGTAAACTGTTTGTTTCCCCAATAAAATAAAATAAATTAAAATAAAATCTCCAACCTAGGTAGGTTGGAGATTTTATTTTAATTTATTTTATTTTATTTGGCCCTTGGCAGGTGCCAATGGCAGGATAATTTTGCTGATTCACAAATCGTCCACTATTGCAAATGTAGACCTGTCATTATGTTATTTACTATGTGTTTGCTATAAGTTTTTGGATATCGGAAGCGATTTTTCGTAATCGTCAAATTTTCTTCCAATACAATTTGTTTTTCTTCAATCTTTAATTCGTTTACTGTCCGACTTCCATAATAATTATTTATTAGTATCAACCATTTTAGACATAGTTTAATATAAATGGAAAAGTCGGGGATAAATACCCATACAAAAGTCTCCAGCAGCAGTAGTGCCACCATGCGGGATAAATTTTGTGACATCCCGCCATTGTAGATATCATAGCAACATCTTGCCACGGCAAAAGCCATTAGCCTACGCCCAACCATGGACTAATGAGCTGTTATGATGATGTCAAAACAAAAACAGTTACAGGTTTGTTTAAATTAAATGATTTGGTGAACAATTGGCAGGTGTCGGCAAAACGTGTGTAGCAGCTGAAGTGTTGAACAAGATGGCAGCAGCAGGGTATTTTATACCGGTTATACTGAATTTTTCGGCGCAAACCAGTAGCACGAGAACTCAAGTAAGTTTCAGATAAATCGCATACTAATCATATACACGGTTAATTTTTAAGTATCTAAAAATGAAATAGGGATATATCAGACCACGTAAATGAACAACTTTTACTATGGGGCCAACCACAAAATCGCAAAAAAAAACAGCTGTTCCATAGAAAAGTACAACATCGACTCGACTATAATGTATGGAACAGCTGTTTTTTTTTTCGCGATTTCGAGGTTGGCCCCATAGTAAAAGTTGTTTATTTACGTGGTCTGGAATCCCCTTTTCATTTTTAGATATACTTAAAAATTAACGGTGTATAGTCCTCTTGGTATTGAAAAAAACTTTTTAATTAAAAGTCGAGTGCCATTTCAAAGCCATGAGAGATATAATATTCTAAAAGGAGTTTTGACACTACCACGTGAAAGATACAGTGTTGTGTCTAGTTCTATCTAGTAAGACGACGTCTAGTTTCTGACCAAAGTCAGGCCAGGCGCACTTCGCACTTCAAGAAGTCATGAATCATGTCAGAACAGTCATGAAGCTATAAGTACGTGGTGGACTTCTTTAACGAAGCTAGTTCAATACTCACTGAAACACTCGCCGCGTCGCGTTCGTCGCGCGCCAAGTACTTTGTCGCATAAGATATTTAACAAAAATGTTCCAATATTATTGCAAGCTTTCCTTTAACCATACTACGTCGCTTTCCTTCGCTTTCCTTTGATGATATGCTATGCTACGCAGTTCATTAAAAAGAAGTCAACCCTAACTCGCCAGAAAAGATATAAGAGCACGCGATTGAAAGAGAGGCAACTTCTAGGTGAATAAAACTGTAGGGCATTAGAGCTGTGCGACCTGAATTCCACTTTATTGTGTCAGAGCAAAAGTCGCTACTTATTAAAAACGGCTTTGCGGAGTGCGTCTTCTGTACTTGTACTATGACAAGGTTACATTGCTAGTTACCAAATATGTCTCAGCTGAAAAGTCGCAAACCACTGTCTCTCTAACACTAGGAAGTGATCGAGCTCCGTCTTGAGAAGAGACCTCGCAAGGCGATCGGTGCGCCCCTCGGGAAGAAAGTGGTCATTTTCATAGACGATGTCAACATGCCCAAGTTGGACGTGTATGGCGCGCAGCCTACTATTGAACTACTAAGGTACGAAAATATCAGTATTTCTGTAAAAACTATATATAAAAGTAAAAACTAATATATACTTTAAAGTATTAAATCTTCAAAAACCGAACGTCTTTTTATAGCATAATCCCGACTGATTCCTTTAGTGGTACTAGATCACTTGTGGCGAAATTTTGAATTATACAGTGTGTATTCTGGATTCCATCATCTTGGACGCATTAAGGTCTTGTACTAATTAATAATAAATAATAATTAGACAACATCACAAAATTGTTCTGATTCCAAAGTACGAGTGAGTAGCTAAAGCACTTGTGTTATGGGAATCGGAGACAACGGTGGAAGTACAAACACCCAGACCTGAGCCAATATAGAAAAGTTTAAAATTGACCCAGTCGGGGACCGAACCCGGCACTTCAGTGATTAGTCAATACAACGTTATTATGCGACCATTGCTATTGGCTCCGTGCACGCTTTTAGCGCCACCTAGCGTGTTGCAACTTTGTTGGCTCTGACCTGACCGTTTTGACGTTTTGATTTGTAATGGCGGCATTGTGACAAAATGTTAAAAAATACTTTACATATTGTGTTATTAATGTAAATTTCCAAATTACTATGATTTGGGTGGACAAAGTGTTGTGAAATCATTTTTGGTCATTTAAATTAAATATGTCAAGTAAGATCTATTCAAAAAGAGTGTTTTATTTTGGTTATATCAGGGTTTGTTTACTTCTTTTTTAGTTGTAGATTTTGTAAAACAAGAGGATAAAGCTACTTCAATAATTTTACTAAGTGATAATAAACATATATAACTATTCTTGTATCGCTAGTAATAAATTAAATATCGTTTTCAAGCAGATTACAGAGCCTTCTTTATTTCTACTTTTTGCCACCATGAGCGCTGCGATCGATTATTATACCTTCGCACCCTCCCAATAGTCGTCGGTGTCGTCTCTTTAAAGAAATGGGATATTCCATCTATCCCAATTAGTTGGGATACATGTTGTTTTTCCACTGTTTTAAAGAAATGGGATATTCCATCTATCCCAATTAGTTGGGATACATGTTGTTTTTCCACTGTTCCGAATTTTCTCCACTCACAAATTGGCAAGAGTGGAAAAAAAATTCCATGTATTACAATAGATTGGGAAAGCCAGTTGGGATAGATGGAATAACCCGAATAAGTTACCTGTTAAAAGGGGCTTCGCATTTGAAATAAAATTAGGGTGTAGATAGCGCGAATTTATTTGATAATGTTGTTTACAACAGGCAGTTCCTAGACTTCGGCGGCGTGTACGATCGCGACAAGCTGTACTGGAAGGACATCCTGGACGTGGTGCTGTCTTGCGCGTGCGCGCCGCCCGGCGGCGGCCGGAACCCGCTCACCGGCAGATTCGTCAGGCATTTCGCGATGTTCTACATATCGGCGCCAAACTCTGAAGCGATGAAAACTATATTTAAGGTAGGTATAATTTTATCGAACTTAGGATTGATTCTAGCATTATATTACATTTTTACAGACGGTAAAGCTGAGTACCTAAAGTTCTTTGAACATTCGATGTTACTGTAAATAAATACTTGTAATGTTTCAAAACTTCATCTGGTTTAGTTGTAATTATGAAAATAAGCCTTGTCTCATTCATTTAAAATTTTATTGCCTTTATAAGTGTAGGATGTTCAGCGTAGGATGGGTGAAAGACGTGAAATGGAACGGAAGGAAGAATAACAGAGAGCGGTGTTTGTGTGAGAGGGAAAGAAGATTCGATTGACGGATGAACGACCTAGAAGACGCAAGATGATTAGACGATAAATAAAGATTTGTTATTTAATTATAATTGCAAGAAATACAGCATTCCCGAACAAATATCTCTTTTATTTAGGCTTAGTCTATACAAGTTTCCTTAATAAAAAAAAATCATTTATTCACAACTTCATAATTCGTTTACATTTATAACAATGGACAGTAACAACTTTTAAACTAGGTTAGTATGCATAAACAGCTAAATGACGAATTCGTTTCTATAAGTATAATACTAAAGAATATTAGATTCTGTTTACCTACACGTAAATTAGGAGAATGATACAAATAAATTCATGTGTTTAGGCAATATTGAAAGGACACATGGAAGACTTCGTGCCCGAAGTGTCGGTGCTCGGCGAGCCGATCGTGAACGCGGCGGTGGAGCTGTACCTGAAGATCTGCGCGGAGCTGCTGCCCACGCCGGCCAAGTCGCACTACGTGTTCAACCTGCGCGACCTCTCCAAGTCGATGCAGGGCGTGCTGCAGGCCGACGCTGCTTACATGAGGCTGCCGCAGGCCATGCTCAGGTTACACTTAATATATACAAAGTTATTTGTAAAACACCAACAACCTCGCAGGACTATATTACCAACATCATAAACAACAACATTTGTTCTACGACTTTTCCGAAAACCGACAATAAAAATCGACTCTCCATACAAATGTCCCGAACAGCTGATCGAGTTTTGTTTGAAAAGTCGATATTTTTTTGTCTGTTTTCAAGAAAGTCGTAGAACAAATGTTGTTATTTATGATGTTAGTAATTTACTCCTGTGAGGTTGTTGGTGTTTTACAAATAATCCTGTATACATACTTAATAATACAAATGAGGGGCTCGGTGGCGCAGTGGTTTAGCGCCTGGCCCAGCGATTGCGGAGGTAAAGCAACTTTCGCAAGGGTCAGTCATGGGATGGGTGACCATTTTTTTATTTTGAGCTCCTCCGTGCTTCGGAAGGTACGTTAAACCGTTGGTCTCGGCTGCATTTGCAGTCGTTAACACCCACCAATCCGCATTGAGCCCGCGTGGTGGGTTATGGCCCGTACTCCTTATCCACCCATAAGGAAGGCCTGTGCCCCAGCAAGGGGGACATTAAAAATGACTGATGGACTTATAATACAAATGCATAAGTTCAATTTATAATTGTAAAATACCTTTTATTTGAGACAATATCACTACATTTCTCGCATATACCGTATGTTTTCTTGTCAGCAATAGTAGCATCTTAAATTTTAATGCTACTATGGTATAAAAATAAAAAATGGTTTAACGCCATTTAGTGACGTTAGCCCGTTAAAATAATTTCACTTCAGCATGGTATGAAAAAAATCCAGAAGGCTTTTGTACACTATAAATCTTAGCTCACACATTTCTGTAATTATATGCTATTATTGCAAGATTTCTCTAATCTAAATCAAGGGTAAGTTACGTTTTTTGCAGATTGTTCTATCACGAATGCCTCCGCGTGTTCCACGATCGTCTGATCAACATCCAAGACAAAAGCTACTTCTATCATTTGATGAGCAGCGTGTGCCAGAAGAACTTCCAGCAACCGATCTTGGATGTTCCCGATGAGCCCATCATTGAACACCCCCCTCTTCTTCTCTTTGGAGATTTCCTGAATTCATCACTTCCTAAAGAGAACAGGATTTATGCAGAAATACCTGATGTTCACAAACTAATGATAGTTTTAAAGGTACGTTATATTTAATCTCAATATTACTTCGATACTCAAATCTTTTGTTATTACAATATTTCTCTGACTGTTCCAAACGGACTTTTTGTTATGATGTATGAAATGATGTAGCAACTTCAAAAAGTAAACTCTGTTTATGTCTGTTTGTTCATGAGTATAGATTGCGCTCAGCGAACTACAATCTATGAAAGTGTAATTGCAAACAAATATTGCTTAAAAAATGGTACCACGAGCACAGAATTAATAATAGTACTAACGTACAGAAGCTCATCCGCGCGAGGACAATCAAAGAATAAGCTACCTCGCTGCACGACAATAAACTACAATTTCAAATTGCACAGCGCTGCGTGCCTAATATTATAACCACCTACGAAGCACCTCTTTTTCTGTCGCGTAGCTCTGTCTCAATCGATAGAACTCGTGAATCTGTAAGGTTTCTACTCGCTACTCACAGATATCATAGAAAACATTCGTTATGCTGAGTATACAATGAATCTACTAATATAAAATAAAATAAATCTACTTACTAAGTGAACTGAGAATATGTATTTCTAAAGTTACTTGTGTGAAAATTATATTATTTGAAAGTAATGTTAGGTGATGTATAAGTTCGGTATAATCTACTTTAAAAGTAGTAAAGAATATTAAGAACTGACTCGTTCGAGTCGTTTACGCGCCATCACGCGCGCAGACAGCGCGCGTGTAGGGGCACGGTGTTATCCCTTGACCATGGCTCGACTGAGTGAGCCGCGAGCAGTAGGCTAATATAAAAGTTTAAGCGCGGAGTGAGATAGATAAGACCTTCGTACAATACTGTTCTGTATTCATAAATTCAAAAAAATTGTTTAAAAAAACAAAAAACCGACTTCAAAAAACCTACCTCTAAAAAGCAAGAAATAATATTCGTAATAATAAAAACACGTCTATTGAAGTCGGGTGGGGCTGGAATACCTACAGATTCCTTTTTTTATTCTAAAAGCCCCGCCCGACTTCAATAGACGTGTTTTTATTATTACGAATATTATTTCTTGCTTTTTCGAGGTAGGTTTTTTGAAGTCGGTTATTTGTTTTTTTAAACAATTTTTTATTTTTTAATTTTTAGTGTAGGTACCTTTTGTATTAGGTAGTGTAGGTAAATTATTTAGGTAGAAAATTCGGCTCAGCCAAACGTGAGTTAATCGCGGACAAACATACATACATGCGGGTCAAACTGAGAACCTCCTTTTTTTAAGTCGGTTAAAGAACTACACTTAAGATATCCCGTTTCCAACAAAAAAATAATTATCTTATTCAGTTCATAAACAAAGAAGTTATACGATTGATCATCGAGGTAGTTCACACAAAATCATACTATTTTCGTACTTTTTTCAAGATTACTTGAAAAGTACCGAACCGATTTCAAAATTTCAAAAAATGGGACCAACTTGAAAGTTTACCTAATGTAATAACGTTTGAATCATTTCAATCGGTTCAGCCGTCTTCGAGTAATCGGTGTACATACAAAAAACAAAAAAAACAAAAAAACGGGTCGAATTGAGTACCTCCCTCCTTTTGAAGTCGGTAAAAAAAGAGTAAATCTGTTCGATGGAGTTTATAAATACCGGTAGCGTGGCTAAATTATTCAGTCTTTGAATTATATAAGTGTCATCTTCTTATGACAAAATTAAAATATATACCTGCATTCCCTCATCATTACCTTGCACCTTTGACTTTATTCAACGCACAAACGTCACTAAATACCTGGGAATTATGGTTGACGAAAATCTTAACTTCAAATCACACATCCAGTGTTTGGCCAAAAGAATCAGAAAGATTTCCGGTATGTTCAGAAAACTGAGAGACTCGGCTGGCATAGACCTACTGAAAGTCATATACAAAGCTCTTTGTGAATCAGTAACTAGCTACTGCATTTCGATCTGGGGTTCTGCGGGGAAAACAGCATTGCTGATAGCAGAACGTGCCAACCGGTTGCTTCTTAAGATTATGATGAAAAAGCCATATAGATATCCAACTACTGATCTTTATAAGGAAGTGGAGGTTTTGACGGTTCGCCAGCTCTTTATCCTGAAAACTTGTCTTAAAACACACAAACTCCTGCTAAATTCTGATATACATAAAACATTACTAAAAAAACGTGTTTTCAAAATCCCTCCACACACTGTTAACTCGCGATTTGCTAGAAGATTTGGTGATTCAATAAGGGCACATGTTTATAATTCTGTACTAAAATATTGTGATATTAAAAACGCCTCAGTAGCGGAGACTAGGTCGGTTTTATTCAGGTGGTTGCTTTCTATTGACTATCGCTCTACAGAAGACCTCGTTGGTTGATGTTTCAAAGTTAATGTTATCTATGAGTACTTATTGTTAATTTTTTGTAATCTACACAAGCTTACCTAATTTTGATTTGATCCTGATATTTTCCTTTCAAAATTGCTTGCATGTTTAAATATATAATTCTAAATATAAAAGTAGCTTCTCTCTATTTATAATAAACAGTTGGTTTCCCAAGATACAGGTTTGCCTAGTTTGGGGACCTCTGCTTGATGTCTGATATAACTATAATATAAATCTGAAGTGCACAATTTCTTGTATGTAATTCCTGTTGAAATTATTTTGTGATTTGGTGCAATTTGGTGCAATCTATGAGTCGGTCCTTCCACGAATTTGTCCTGGTACACTATAGCCGCCGCTGTAATTCTACTCTACGTCCTATAACTACCATTGTAACTAAGTTTAAAATAGTAGATAGCGGCTAGACCTAACGGGCGCGTCTTCGCATTACACGAGGCACGGTCCTCAGTATTCGGCACGAACAAATTCGGACGTCGTGGTCTTCCCACCTGACGTCAGATCCTCGGTCAGGCCTCAGCCACTGACGTCAGATCCCCTGGGCCTTTACGCTATCCGCGCCGCTGCCGATGTCTGACTCCGCTGGCACGTGCCACGTGCCCATCAGCGCGCCCCGCTACCACTACGCTACTACGCTACGTCGGGGCGCATCGCCGCGTGCCACCCCCTGCGCCGTCGCTGCTCGAACCACGTGCCCGTCCTCTGCTCCGCCGGGACTTCGTACCTGCCTGCCTGCTTCGTGCGGTTCGTGCCTGCTTCCTGCTACCCCTGCTAGCTGGACGTCCCTGCGCGCCTGCCAGGCTCCCGCCTGTGACCTAACCTAGCCCTACCTTTGTTAGTCTTAGTTAGTCTTAATCGCCTTAGTTAGTATACTCTAAATTTTTGTGAAACACAAGGACGTGGCATTTTAAAATAAAGTTCTGAATTTCAGTTCCATCTTTTTATTTTCTTCCAAATTTTACTCCGTTACCTTCCATAACGTGACAAAGATGCAGAAATAATGTATCTTATTTTTTCGTTTAAGTATAAAAAATATCTGTGAATATTCAAATTATAATAAGCAATTTGTCAACAAGGCACAGGGGCCCTATTTTTGAATCGCTCGACGAGCGCTCTTTTCGAATGATTTTCGTTCGACATATTACTCAAATGTATGAGATGTCCGAAAATCAGTAGTAACGAGCGTTCGACTGGAGTCGAGCGATTCAAAAATAGGGCCCCTGGTCGATAATAAGCAACCAGTGTTCAGTCGCTTTATGCTGCATTATTAAATGCCAGTATTTTTAGCTTCATACATTTAGTTTTAATTTTCGTCTGGTGCCATTTTTGAGCGGTATACTTGTTCCATCGAATTTAGTTCGCTGGTTGCGCTGCCAATTCACAGAACATACACTGAGCTAGAGTCTGCCCGGTGATTCATACACCATTGAGCCTATTAACGGTGTCCGTCAGCAGATTATCTGCCTTATATCATATTACGTAGTTTCGACAGGGGGTCTCACTCCGCTCTTAATACAGCTCACTTAGAAATACAGCTCATTTAGTAAGTAGATTTATTTTATTTTATATTTAGTAATTTCTTTGTATTTTAATCGAAATAACGGATGTTTTCTATGATATCGGTAAGTAGTGATAAGCGAGTAGCAACCTTAACGATTCAAGAGTTATATCGGTTGAGACAGGGCTACGCGACAGAAAGAGAGGCGCTTCGTAAGTGCTTATAATATTAGGCACGCACGCACCGTTGTGCAATTTCAAATTGTACTTTATTGCCGTGAAACGAGAGTAGCTTATTATTTGATTGTCGTCGCGCAGATAGGCTTCTGTGCGTTAGTACTATTATATGTTCTGAGGTTGCAACCAATACAGAATTCAACGCTATTTTCGCAGGAATATCTAGAGGAGTACAACTCGACGGCGCGCGCGGAGATGCACTTGGTGTTGTTCCAAGACGCGGTGGAGCACGTGGTGCGCGTAGCTCGAGTGCTGCGCGCGGAACGGGGCCACTGCCTCATGGTGGGGCCCGGCGGGTCCGGGCGCAGGAGTGTCGCCACGCTCGCCGGCCACGTGAACGAGTGCAAGTACGTGACGCCACGCTGTATACACCTGTACTGTAGCGCGCCACTGCCTCATGGTGGAGTCAGGCAGTCTATTTAATGTCCAGTCTAATGGACCCTTCAAATACACATGCTCGGCCTGCAGGATTATATAGAGAAGGGTGTCCTTCCGGTCAAATCTCTACGTATGTAGGAGAAGGCCTCTTCAGAATCGTTCGATCAAGCAGGCAGGGCTTGTGCATGTGAAGGGTCTATAATGCCGTTTATTGAACGCCTGCCGTCACCTCGTTGAAGAAATGATATCGATTGTTATGAGTTCAAGATGACGTGACGGGCGTGCAGTGGTCAGGCGGTCATAGTAAAGTACGTGCCACTATTTCGGCGTTGTCATCTCGTTTTCATGCGGCTGGCCCGGTGACGGCAAGCAGTGGACGAAGAGCCTAAGAGCTTATTATTTCCACTACGCGGCTAGACGCGCGCGACCGCTAGCCGCTAGCTTTGCCGTGACTGCGTGCGCGACTAGTCGCGTGCGACTCTGGTCTCTTCCCAAGCTTTTTTTCAAAATGGACGTCGAAGAAATAACATGTCTTTACTTGTTAACAAAAAGTAAACGAAAACATGGATTTTGGATACATCCATTGATAAGAGAACGTACTACAAAAAGTGCATTTTATTCGTTCTATAATAAGTTACGGGAATACGACACAAAAATTTTCAGTTACACATAACCGGCTGCATACTTACCGGCCGCTAGTCGCGAGCGGCTAGCCGCGCAGTGGATATTGCAAAATAGTTTTGCATAGATGTTGAGTCGCGCGCTATTCGAGTCGAGTGTAGTTTTGCAGTCGCGGGGGCTGTCAAGTCGCGGCTGCGTCAATGGAAATTGGTGTATGACTATCTGAATAAATATAGGAGTCGCGCGCGGCTAGCCGCTTAGTGAAAATTAGGTCTAAGTGTGCATCCTGTGACGGCGCACCGTGCCTGCGAAACCCGCATATACTCCTGGACGCGCTCTTGAAACTAAATAAATGAATGAATCCCTCCAGATGCATGGGAATGGAGTTGAAACGCAGCTACGACACGCCCGAGTTCCACGACGACCTCCGGCGCATGTACATGCGCGCCGGCGTCAACTACGAGGACACCGTGTTCCTGTTCACTGACACGCAGATCACTAAGGAGGGCTTCTTGGAAGACATCAACAATATGCTCAACTCTGGTACGATTTCATTCTTTTTGTCTTTAGAACTAGGACTATTCTTGTCTGTACATTTCCCGTCTAGAAATCGAGATTGGCTCACGTCCGTAGCATAAATGTTACTTAACATTAACTTATACGAAAGTTGTGTTTTTACTGACTGTACCATCAATGCACGTGCAAGTTATGAGTTGTTTTCTTTCTTAATTTGTGCGCCAAAAATCATAACTCCGTCCCCAGTTGAAATGGACACCCGTTCCAGACTTTTTTAACTTACAAGAAGAACGGGCGTAAGAAACTTATCAGCTTTAACAGCCCTAAGAAACGATATTTACAAACTTAAATATATCGTTACCAGATAATTATAACAGGGTGACAGGATTATTGGCAACAAAGTACTTATAGTAGTTATGTTACATAACTTCCACGCATTTTGGTCTTTAAGATAATCGTCTACTTTATCCACATTCATGTCATGATCTAAAATTGATTGTAGGTGAAGTGCCGAATCTGTTCGAAGGCGACACATACGAGCAGGTCCAAACAGGGTGCCGCAACGACGCGAGCAAGTCCGGCATCAACCCGGCGGACAGAGACTCCGTCTACTACTTCTTCATCAACCGCGTCAGATCTAAACTACACCTCTGCATCTGTATGAGCCCTGTTGGCGAAGCTTTCAGGTAATATTCGTCAGACACTACAGTATAGCCAGCGAACTAAATTCTATGGAAGTGTAATTGCAAATGAAATGTCGATGAGCCCCTTCTTCCCGTGTAACCTACAAGGGAAGAGGGGTTTATCGATATTTAGCAAATTTTGAGAAAATGGCTGTTTAAAGTTGAATTGTTTATTTTTACTAAGGCGATTTAACGAAAAATGGGAATTAAATATGTAATGGGCCCTAACTTGTTTTGAGTATGTCAATGCCATCGAATCCAGTTGTTAGTTTGAAATTAACAATTAGCAAAATATATGAAAATTGCTAACTAAAGATTTTATTACTTACCTACTTTATTTTTACTGAGACGATTTAATGAGAAATGGGCCCCGTTTTGAATATGTCATTTGAAAGACCCATTCAAAGGCTATCGAATGCAATTGTTAGTTCAAATTGATCAAAAATGTCGATGAGCTCCTTTTTTCCGTGTGCCCTTCAAATATTGTTTAAAAAATAGCACCAGCCACGGGTTAAAAAATGACAACCCGCTCAGCATTTAGTCGGGTCGGACCAGCTACACGCTCGGTGACAGACGTTACCCTTCTTTACAGCAATTATTTTTGCGGTTACGTATAGAAAATATCTATGAGTATACAGATTATGGTAGCTATTATGCAACCAGGTTTCACGCTTGTACTGCATAACTAGATGCCAGCAATTGTAGCCCCGCCCACTTGGTTGTAATTTTTGTATGGAATGCTATTTATTAAGCGGAATGCTTGTTCCATAGATTTTAGTTCGCTGAGTATAGCGAACTAAGGCAATTTCGCTATTTGCTCATTACTTTAGTAAACCGAAGACTTACTAGATTACTGAGGAACTGTCGGTCGGTAAAGGTTTATTTAGATAACTGATATTGATAGGCTATATGGAAAAAAACTGATATTGATGGCGATATGGTGGATGCGGGCAGCGCAGGACCGATCGTCGTGGAGATCCTTGGGGGAGACCTATAGGCCTGGCTGGGTATACCCAGTAGCGGGTGTCGTGTGGCTGATATGATGCTGATATTGATATATTTCCTATTAATACAGACGAAGATGCCGAATGTTCCCGTCACTGGTGAACTGCTGCACCATAGACTGGTTCACTAAATGGCCGCCCGAGGCGCTGCTATCGGTCGCCGAACAATGCTTGAGGCCGATGGGCAATAAGGAAATCGTTGAAAAGATATCAGCGATCTGTGTTACGATGCATGAGGTAAGTTAATTGATGCACAGTGTACATTCGGAGCCAAAATGATCCAAGCATTTAAACCTACCATATTAGTTAATCATTTGATAAAAATCAACCTTATCTTTAGACATTAAGGTGCAATTTCATTTGTTGTCTGAGAACAAACGTGCACGTAACGTGCAAAAGTGCACGTTACTGTCTTGAGATAACGTCAATTTTTGTCAAATGATTAGCTATTTTGGTAGGTTTTAATGCTCAGATCTCAGACTATCCATGAAGATCTCATCCCCTTTTTGGGTTATTAGCAGCATTATGACTACATTAATATTCCTCTGTCGTATCTTCTATAAATAAACAATGATTTTTTGACATTGAAATAAGTAACTTTTGCTGAGAAAATCAAAACCCTAAAATACCTACTGCGCGTACCAACATCTACACTTCTTGTATACAGGGTAATTGTGCGACCTCTTTATAAAATCAAATATAAGTTCAAGGTAATAATAATGCAAAATTATATAGGTGGGATAATTAGGATTGATTTCTTTTTAAATTCACAATTTTAAGCTACTTTTTATATCCTAAAAATCAAGGCGCGCACGCTCACGCGCGGTTCGCGCGGGTCGACCTGTGACTGTGAGATGCGCAAACGGTGACAACAATTTCAATTTATGTAAGGAAAAGTTTAGGGTAAAAAAAGAAAAAATACTTCATAAATTGATTGTACTGCCACTGAATAACTAATAGCACAGAATAACTAATAGTACAAGTACAGAAGCAGCACCCCGCAAAGTCGTTTAAATAAATAGCAACTTTTGCTCCGACACAATAAAGTGCAATTCAGGTCGCGCAGTTCACTTACTAGTTGCCTCTCTTTCTATCGCGTGCTCTTACCTTTTCTGAAGACGCAACGTTAGGGCTGTCTTCTTTTAAAAGAACTGCGTAGCATATATCATAATGTGAAAAACGACAATTGTTTATTGGTTTTTTGATTTTGACATCCGTACACGGCACAGTAATGTCGATTTGACATTGTTACTATTATCAAGAGGCAATATCTACGCAGGCAGTAAGATGCCGCGCGACTACACAGGCGGGCGTGTAGCGACCCTCTGCTCACTTGTTCGTTCGAACGAACGGCTAGCGGTAGGTGCTTATCGCGCGACCTTAAGCGAGTGATAGAGGCCTGCTGTGACCTGACAAAATTTGAAAAGAGGTTCAAAAATTACCCTGTATAAAAAAGGCAGTATTCTATTTACCATTTCCATGTCACTGTTAACACGATTGGGAATGCTATTAAATAATTGTACAGGATGTGGATCTAATGACGGACCGTCTGTACCAAGAAATGCGGCGGTACTTCTACACGACGCCGAGCAGCTACTTGGATCTGCTGAAGCTGTACTTGAACCTGCTGGACAAGAAGCAACAGGAGATCATACGCGGCAGGGACAGGATATCTTGCGGGCTGCAGGTCCATATAATTTTATATCTTAAAAAAGTTATCAGTCAATTTAATTATGAACCAAGCAAAAATGTCACTTACAGTAGCCGTATTAAGGTTACGCTATATTCGATAGTGACTGTAGTTAACATTTGTATGACAACTATAGTTACCGCCAGAGGCGCTATAGCAAACTGCATACAAAATTTCTTACTGTAGTCGCTACCGAGTAACATAAACATAACTGTGCAAACCATAGAAATAGAATGTCAAAGAACAACAAAGTCAATAAACAGGTGATCCGAAAACGAATGCATACATTTTATATGGAATACATAAAATATGACTTAGATTCATAAAATATGGCAAAGGAAATTAATAAACTATGTTCCATACTGTTTTCTTCGTCGATAAACGAATAAATGTAGCGAAATTTGGTTTTAAAGAAATGTGTGGCAATATCTTATTACCTGTGAAAAGTGTGATTACTTGGATTGTTTCTTTTTGTCACATCACAATTACTTAGTGCACAAGACACCATGGCTCCACAATACCTTTATTTTAAATTCTAATTAAGATTAACAAGTATTTTAAACAAACTGTGATTGCTCACTTGCTAGGCGGGACGCTAGGGGCTCTTACTGTAAAAAACGTTGGCACATGTCACTTGCTCCTTTGTCTCTTTTTTACATAGACCGTGTCCGTATGATGTTAACTTCTCTTTTCCACGCTTTTTTGGTCTTCTTGAACGCAGCAAAAATTTTTCTATGTCTATGGTGCAAACTGATGTGCCAACACTGCAACCAATAATACAGGCACAGGACGAAAAAGACGAATGACAATATATTTTCAATTTGACGCTATAATACGAATAAATTTTGTCGACAGGCATTGATAGTCTGCTCTTAGTAGATAGTTATCCGCTTAAAACTTGGCACAGTGCTGATTTATTCGTATTTCGTAGCTTTTATTTATTCAAAAAAGCGAAAGTTCTTAATTTTCTGTATTTTTTTGCCCGATTACGGCGAAGCCAAAACGGAGGGTATATGATTTTGACTTGTATGAATGTATGTATGTAAACTCATTTGTTCCCTCAGAACTTCTAAACTAATTATAATTTGATAAATGAGGTATCGTTAGAAGCGTCTTAATTGTCCAATGAACATAGGCTATATGACGTCACATTAAATTGAATATGGCGCCCTCTAGAGGAGGTAAAGACATGAACTAAAAAAATATTTTATAATGATGCCGTGTTGGGCGTGTTGTAGCTTTTGCCCGTGGCTTTGCTTGCATTCACCCATTTACAACCCCAAAATGTATGTTCATCTGTTCCTTCAGAACTTCTAAACTACTTATTATAATTTGACAAATGAGGTATCGTTAGAAGCGTCTTAATTGTTCAATGAACATAGGCTATGTGACGTTACATTAAGTCGAAAAGGGCGCCCTCTAGACTAGAGGACTTAAAGTCATGAATTATAAAAAATATTTTCTATTGATGCCGTGTTGGGTGCCAAATGAAAGGGCTTATTGACCACTTTTCAAATACATATATAGCTTTTGCCCGTGGGTTTGCTTGCTTTCACCCGATATACAACCCCATAATATTTCAAATAAAAAAGAAGTTTAAAAAACTAATACCCGACTACGGAAAAAACGTGCTCTAAAAAGTACGAAACAAAAAAATATTCGAGTCCAAAATTCAACAATTACATATATATATATTATGTGTTCCGTTTTACGTCCGAAGTCCCTTATGAGAGAGTGCGTTGCTTTCTTCCGCCGGATGTCGCTAGTTTCTACCGCTTCCCGCCATTTTGCCGCCTCTGGTGTACAAGCCTGTCAACAAACTTAACCCAAGCACGAGCCGCCATTTTCTGTTCATTGTTGCGTCAGTTTCTTCAAACGATGGACGTGTGCTAGTTTGCCTTAGTTACATTTGAGCTTTTGAGATTAAAGTAAAAAGTTCATAGTTTAAAATTTTCCGCTTTTATTTTCAAATATCGTTCGTTTAAAATGGACAACGATAACGAAAATTCTCCCGCCGCCGCCGCCGTATCGGCCGGTTTGAAGAGAAAATCGCGTGATTCGGGTACATCTAGTGAAAGTGAAAGTGATCGTAGTGATGTGAGTGGGAGTGATAGTTCGGCGTGCCCTTCGCCGCCTAGAAAAAAGGCGCGTACCGGCCGCCATCACGACCGCTTCGACGACCGCCATGACAGGCACTCTGTTACACTCGAAGCGGACATGGATCAAAGGTTTGCCATACTGTCACATCAGCTGGTGAGTCACATTAATAATATCTTAGCTCCCAATTACAACATGCATACGGGAACTACATGCTCTTCTTCGATTAACGCATCGAACTGTGCCGTTCCATTAAACGTTCCGAATTCTATAAATAGTGATTTTTTGCGCCCACCGGAAACTCGTAACAAGTTTGAGGATATATCGAATCTTTCTGTAACGGTAAAAGAACCTACGGTAGCCCTGGCTATTCCGGAACGTGTGTCTAAGCTCGCGGCTTTGCAGCGATTTGACTCTCCGGATTGGAACGCGGTTCGCTACACAGATACCCAAAAGAAATATGTAGCGTCACCAGGCTTTGTGGAATTAAAAGTTAACGAAGAATTGAAGCGTTTTGATGATCCGATGGCCTCGTCTAGCTGGTCTAAGATGGAACGTAGCTTCGCAGCCCTATCTAATGCTGTCATGGCACAGAATGAGCTAGTTAATTCGGCTTTACAAAACCTTCTAGATTGGTCGGCTAAGCCGGATAGCCAACTTTCTCCCACTACTCTTTACGATAAACTGAAAGAACTATTCGGTAACGATTCAGGTTATAAATCGGCTACTCATGACATCCTGCAAATAATATGTGGTAAGCGCGCTGAAGTGTTAGAACAACGTCGCCGCTCAGTTTTAAAGAATTTAAAAGTTAAATACATGCGGGACGACATTGAGAAAATACCGCCTTCATCCGAGTACATGTTCGCTCCTCAGTCTTTAGCAAGTTACGTTCAAAAAATTGGAGGTATCGATAAATTAGATAAACAGAATGTCCCTATACCAAGACCAGCTCGTGCTCGTTCTCCACAAGAGAGATTATTTCCACAACCCCGCGCAGCAAATAAAGCTCGGCGAAACGAGAGAAAGGAATCGGCTGGTAGAAACCGCAATGACGATACTACCTCGAAGAAGAAAAGGGGGGGCAGAACTAAGGATACCAGAAAACCATATAGAAATAACAAACCATGACTCGGTGATCTTCTCGGGGGGTTGTTTAAAACATTATCAGGACGATTGGCTTTCTTTTTGTCCTCCCAAACCAATTTTAAAAATTATCCAGGGTGCTCGACTTCCTTTCAATCAACCTCCACCTTTGATTGTACCCACTCAAGAGGTTTTAGCGAAATATCAAACACCCCAGAGTTTGGCGATGACGAAAGAAATTTCAACTATGTTGAGAGATCACATACTAGAGCCAGCTCCGTTAACTCCAAGTTTTATCTCCCCCCTTTTTATTACAACCAAGAGCAACGGAAAAAATCGTGTCATTTTCAACCTGAAAGCTTTAAATATGTTCATCAAGACACAGAAATTCCATCTCTTCAATCATTACCGCATGCCAACTTTGTTACAAACAATGGATTGGATGGTGAAATTAGACCTTTCCCAGGCTTACTATCACGTGCCCATAAGCGAACAGCACAGATGCTATCTACGGGTCAGCTATGGAGGTCATCTTTACCAAATGACGTGCCTGCCCTTTGGTCTCGCAGCAGCACCGAAAATGTTCGCGTCGCTAACCAATTGGATAGCCGAGAAGCTTCGGGATCAAGGACTGCGTTTGGTGGTCTATCTGGACGACTTTTTAATAGTTCACCAGTCTCGAGCCGTACTCTGTTCACAAGTAAGGACCGCCATCCAGTTACTGAACAAACTGGGTTGGTGCATCAACTTCGAGAAATCGATCACCACGCCGACGAGGAAGATCGAGTTTTTAGGTGTCACGTGGGATACTCTAAGGAACATGAAGAGCTTACCACCAGACAAGATTTCCAGAGCCTTCCAGTACATCTCCACTCGCTTGGCAGCCGGCAGTTGGTCCCTCAAGCAGGCGCAATGCCTCTTAGGGTTTCTCAACTTTGCAACCTTCATCACCCACCGGGGAAGGTTGCATTGCCGGGCTCTGCAGCGCCACAGCAACCAGCTTCGTCGGAACCCTCGCTCTGCGCTTCCTTTGCCAGACGAGGTGAGACTAGAACTGCAGTGGTGGTTGAAGAACATCAATCAGGAGTCACTCATACATCGACCTACGCGACAAACCAACTACATAATCACGGATGCGTCAGATGTCCAATGGGGAGCTGTGATAAACAACGACTTCGAATCAGGTACGTGGACACCCCAGCAGAATCGATGGCACTGCAACGCCAAAGAAATGTACGCAGTAATAGCAGCCATATCGGCTCGGGCGAACGACATCAAGAACTCAGAAGTGATCCTGCAGAGCGACAACAAGACGGTGATCTCGTACATAAAGAACGAAGGAGGTACCAAATCCAAACTTCTACTAGAGTTGACAGGGCAGCTCTTCACTCTAATAGACAGCCTCAATATTGTACTTCTCCCTCACCACCTTCCGGGAAGGTACAATACGGAAGCCGATCGCCTATCTCGCAGTCGCGCCGGCTCCGAATGGCACCTAAGCGAGCGAGCGACAAGTCTAATCTTCAGTCAGTAGGGCGTCCCAGAAATAGACTTGTTCGCCTCCCAGACCGCCCATGTCGTTCAAAATTATGTTACTCGCGACTTATCCGACTCGAACGCTTGCTTTCACGACGCGTTCAGCAAATATTGGCACTACGACCTAGCTTGGGTGTTTCCTCCACCGTGCTTAATGCCGCAAGTGCTTCATCACTTAAACTCCGCAACAGGGAAATTTGTGATAGTGGTACCCAAGTGGAAGAAACCATTTTGGCGACCAGACCTGAAAGCCAGGGCCATAGCACGACCCAAGAAAATTCCAGATCTAGAAGACTGCCTAGTCGACACGGCGACGGGTCTGCCTCCTGCCTACATCAACCATCTACACCTGGAAGCCTGGCTCATTTCGGGTGGGACACGCTAACATCAGATTGGTCTGTCGAAGAGAAAACTCTACTCTCAAACTGTTGGCGAGCTTCAACTCTTAAAACTTACAGCCCTATCTGGACTAAGTGGGTAATTTGGTGCCGTCAAAATAACTTGAACCCTAGTTCACCATCCCCAGCAGATGTAGCTAGGTATATAGCGAAATTATCTTGTTATGATAAATTAGCCTATCGTAGTATACTAGTGCATAAATCTGTAATTTCTTCGATATGTGAAACTACATCAGACGTTAAAATATCCTCTAGTCCTATCGTAAAACACATGCTTAAAGCCGTGTCAGTTTCTAGACCAATGCCACCCAAAGCGCCAATTTGGGATGCTAGAGTACTTATAGAGTATCTGAAAGCTAACAGCCCTAAGTCTAACAGTTTTTACGATATCTCTAGACGAACTGCTGTACTTCTTTTATTGACATCTGGACGAAGGGTCCATGATTTAACTTTATTGCACTTTGACGCTGACCACTATATCGATAGTAACGATTCTATAACCCTACACCCTACTTTCGGCTCAAAAACTGATTCTGTGTCGTATCAATAGTCAAGTTGGAGACTGCTGACCTGCCCTGATCAAAATATCGATCCAGTTTATTGGCTGCGAACTTTAAAAACCATATCCGCTGACCGCAGAGGTTCAGTAACTAATATGTTTATTTCTACTAGAGATCCTGTTAAACCTGCCACTCCTACTATCATTGGCGGATGGATAAAAAAGCTTTTACAGGAAGCAGGGATCCATGCTTCTCCCGGTAGTCTAAGGTCAGCAGTATCGTCCTTGAACTGGTTGGAAAACTATCCAATTAACGAAATCTTAGATAAAGCTAATTGGCGCCATGCACATACTTTTAAAAAATTCTATCAGAAAAATGTACAAATGAATGATTCGCAATTGTCAGAAAAATCTTTATCACAATATTTTAACACTTCTTAAGTGATGCTTATGTTTATGTTCATCATTATGTATCATAATTGCATAATCTTATAATGTCATTGATTGAAATGATTTACATAATTATATTTGTTAGGTACAAGTCAAATAAATTCTTAAGAATAAGTTTAAACGTAATGTTGTACGCTGTCTATCTTGTAACATTATTTACAATACAAACTCAATCATTGTTGCGTCTCTAATTCCTTAGGCAACACAAGCCACCAGGAGATAACAAACACATCTCTCATAAGGGACTTCGGACGTAAAACGGAACACATAATATACAAATTTTACCTTCCAATAAAATTTTTATTATGTTTCCTAAGACGTCCGAAGTCCCAATAACGGCTTCCTGGTGGAACATCCTCCGTTATCATATGAGTCTCACAATGAACAGAAAATGGCGGCTCGTGCTTGGGTTAAGTTTGTTGACAGGCTTGTACACCAGAGGCGGCAAAATGGCGGGAAGCGGTAGAAACTAGCGACATCCGGCGGAAGAAAGCAACGCACTCTCTCATAAGGGACTTCGGACGTCTTAGGAAACATAATAAAAATTTTATTGGAAGGTAAAATTTGTATAATATATACAATTAGATAAAAAGAAGTGATACTATAAAAAGAATAACCGTAGTCGCATGCTACCTCCAGCCCGTGTCGTGCGTGTCTAGGACAAAGTGGCATGCGGTTATCCTTTTTATTGAATTTTGGACTCGAATATTTTCTTGTTTCGTACTTTTTAGAGTACGATTTTTCCGTAGTCGGATTTTATATTTGTTGCGGCTCACGAATGGGGTTGGCAACGCAAAGCTAATTGTAGATGTCGCTGCGTACGCTTGTTCCTAAGACAGTAGACGTTCAGAACAAAATGTATGGGAAAATAGGTATTTATTTTGTAGTATTTTATCACCGTAAAAGACCCATTGACCCAAAATGGATATAAAAGACTATTCTACAATGCAAATGCCGGAATTTAAAACAAAATTAAGACATTTTCATTCTTACAGAATTTATCAATTTTTTCTATACCCAGATTTTTCGGAAATTTGTAAGTGCCAACATTTTTAAAGCCTATTACACAGAATTTAATCATTTTAAAGCTAAAAATACGATATTTTTAAGTAAAAGTCCTTTATTTTCATAGCTCTCGTGGAACAAGCGTACGCAGCGCCATTTTGACAGTTGCCTTCCCCATTGAATTGTAATTTTTGTTACAGAAACTATACGAGACGTACGAAGTGGTAGGCGTGATGGAACAGCAAGTGCGGGACATGGAGCCGGTGCTGGCGCGCAAGGCGGCCGAGGGCGTGGCGCTCGTCAGCCGGCTCAAGGTCGAGCAGAGTGCGGCCGACGAGGTGAAGCAGGCCGTCATGAAGGACGAGGCCGCTGCCAAGGTACAAGCACACTTACGTCAGGCCTCCTTCGCTCGCTCGTCGGTCGCGCGATAAGCACCTACCGCTAGCCTACGGAGGCACAAGCCAGCAGAGGGCCGCCACACGCCCGCCGCCGTACAAGCGCGGCATCTTAAATTCTTCTATTATCGTATTGTCTCTTTATATTAGTAACAATGTCGAATTGACATTACTGTGCCGTGTACGGATGTCTTAATCAAAAAACCAATAGAGAATTGTCGTTTTTTACATTATGATATATGCTACGCAGTTCATTTAAAAGAAGACGACCCTAACGTTGCGTCGTCAGAAAAGGTAAGAGCACGCGATAAAAAGAGAGGCAATTACTAGGTGAATGTAACTATAGGCCATTAATTGCACTTTATTGTTTCGGAGCAAGTGTCGCTATTTATTTAAATGACTTTGCGGCGTGCTGCTTCTGTACTTGTACTATTAGTTATTCTGTGCTAAGGCTGCCTCCGCACTGACGGGCGGCATGTTTACACGGTGGTCACACTGGAAAAAGGGTCGCTAGGATACTTTGTCGAAGAATTTTTCCATATAATAGCCAC
Organism: Agriphila geniculea; assembly: GCA_943789525.1. NCBI lineage: Eukaryota > Metazoa > Arthropoda > Insecta > Lepidoptera > Crambidae > Agriphila > Agriphila geniculea. Next base: position 15,264,714 of record OX038870.1, on the reverse strand, counting down.
ATAAGATAGCTACTTATAATGTTAAACCTGTTTCTCATTTTATGTAAACTTCATGTTTTTTATGAGAAATAAATTCTTTAAATCTAATATCCCAAATTTCTTGCGCATACAGACAAAATAAAACCGGTCAAGTGCGAGTCGGACTCGCGCACGAAGGGTTCCGTACCAAAAAACGGCAAAAAAATTACGTTTGCTGTATTGGAGACCCCCTTAAATAATAATTTTATTCTGTTTTTATTGTTACAGCGGCAACAAAAATACATCATCTGTGAAAATTTCAACTGTCTACCTGTTGTAGTTATTAATATCGAGCAAAAAACGACAAAAAAATTCACGTTTGTTGTATGGGAGCCCCGCTTAAATATTAATTTTAATCTGTTTTTAGTATTTGTTGTTATAGCGGCAACAGAAATACATCATCTGTGAAAATTTCAACTTTCTAGCTATCACGGTTCATGAGATACAGCCTGGTGACAGACAGACAGACAGACAGACAGACGGACAGCGAAGTCTTAGTAATAGGGTCCCGTTTTTACCCTTTGGGTACGGAACCCTAAAAACCAACACATTTGATTTCTTTGATACATGCTAGGCTAGCGAAGACGCCAAGCCGCAGTGCGGCCGGTTGCGAACATACGTAAACGTTTCTTTTACTTCGCTACATGCTAGGTGACTCGTAATACGACTTTTATCTATTTTATGTCCCAAGGGCCTTGGGACACATCACAGAGACACTTCGATATTATAGCCTGTAATTATAGCGTGTATCAAAGTTAACACACGTGTTGGTTTTTTGTCTGTAGGCGCCAGGCATTTCAAAAATTCTTCGACTAAGAATACCGTGCGGCCCAACACGAGACTCACCTTCCAATGTGGCCTCCGTGTATTCTATAGATAGACTAGGCGCTAAGCAAGTCGCCTGTCAGTGCGAACGCAGCTCTAAATATAATAATAATAATAATAATTTATTTCAGACTAAGTCCATATGGTGTTAGTAACAATTTTCTTACGAACTAGGGTTAGTAACAACAATACGACATCTTAAAATTAACCTAACTGGGAACAGTGGCGGTACCTCCATAGAAGCCCAAAAGCCGGGCTTGCCCTAACAATTTTTTTTTTTTTTTTTATACACAACGGGATAGTACTTAGCCTTCATCTCACCTAATGTTAAATGACGATAAGGCCGAAGGTGGAAGCGCACTACACCCGGAATACTGGCTATCTTACCTCTAACTGCCGGAACACAACAATTTTTAAATTGTTGTTATGGCGCCAGACTTAGGTAAGATGGTGGTAGCTAGCCAGGCGGACTTGAAATAAGCCCTACCACCAACCAAACCGAGTACAAATTGTACCCCCCCTGGGAATCGAACCCGGGACCTCTGCGTCTTACACGGGTGGGCGAACCACTAGACCACAGAGGCGGTTGAAACACTACTACACTACTAATGAATCTCAATTAATGACAACAGCAAAATATTATTCACGAACGTAAATTTTCAATCAAAATCAACCAAAGATTCAATTTTTCAAACAACCGATCGATAGTCAAGTCGTTAAACTGCATAATATAGCGTATTAATCGAACAATACACTGCATCTCTCTCGCACTCGTTGGCTTGCAACCGGGCTTCGCAAATCCATACGTACGCACTCTTCTAACGTTAGCGAAACTGGTACCCCACTACATACATACTACTGTAGGTATGTATAGATTCTATGAAAAATGCCCAATCCGAGCCAAAGCATGCTTGCTATTGAAGTTAGCCACAATACGAGGCCGCCGCGTAGAGTGCGTTTTATCGGTTATTTATTACCAATGGCGTTATGTTGGTATCCCGGAAATTTATTCAATTTTGAACCTTATTCCATCGCAATAAGAATAGATTTATGGGGTACCAACATAACGCAAACGCCAATAATCTGTGACGACCTGACGACATCGACAGCTACAGCTGTTTTGAACACCGATATGTACTATACTATAGATGCGACATAGCGGGCCCGATTTTTGCGCCACGCGTTGAGGCCAACTGGCCTCAACTCATTTAGTCACTCGCCGACGCTCACCGCGATCACACGGTGTAATTGTGGCTACAAAAATGCCGTTCTGCGAGTTAAATTCGCACAAAAACCGATCCACTGCAAAGGAAAAAAATAATGGAGCGACTTATCATCGGTAAATAAACAAAACATTAACATAAACTAACCAAAACGATTTTTTATACATTATTTCTACTGACCCGACATTTTGTATGAAAATCATAGATTATGAAAAGTGAACCATACAGATTGTATACGTAGGTACTTAACTAGGATAGCTGAACTAATAGCACAGTTTTACATTATAAGTATATGATTTGATTCTATAAAGCTAAGAACCGCCCTTGATGTAGGACGACACTACCGCCCCGCCGCCCGTGTAGGTAATTACGGTCAGTCAAAAATGTATAGGGCTTGTCAAGAAAGAAAAATAAATTGAATGTGATTATTTATCTTATCCCTGCTGTATTTTGCTGTCGAGGCACATCCGTGCAAAGAACAACTGTGCTCCATTGCCGCAGTAATTATACTCGCTCGAGTGGCGAGGCAGGCGAGGCAAATAGCGAGTTCGAATGTATACATTACCCCTAGCACGAATATTTATCTAGAAAAAAAAAGTGCTCGATAGAGTAATTATCTATGAGAAAGGAGATTGGGAAAATTTGTATGGGAAGTCGTCTATGATCCAATAGCAACACTGGTGTTGTATTTATGTAGGAATTACCTCAACTACACCCTTGTGCAAAGTGGCATCAAAGTCTGACTCGGCAGTTTAGAGAAATAAAAATCAATACATACAGGGTGAATTTTTGAGATGGTACTATGGGCAACAGCGTCGCTTAACCAGTTTGCAACAAAATTCGTGTGCGCGCGTATCGGCTCTGCACGAACTAAACGTATGTGACAGCGGGCGCGGCGTGCAAGCGATTTTAACCTTAGCAGTGGTTAAGCGACGCTGTTGCCCATGGTACATTATGGGCAGGTATATTATACGTATAGTTACAGGAAAACGTTTCCAGGAGACCATCCATAACTTTTTAAGGTATTCTGAGCTGCATTCACAGATTTTGGAAAAAACTTGCCGTTAGCAAAAAAAAATGCTAAAATACCAAAAACATTTTTTTATGCCAATCGATCCTATTTCGTGTAGGCTCAAAAGATTCTATGGGACCATTTAAGGTATGAGTACTAGAAACGACAGAATCGCCAGAAAGTTTTCCCATACATTTTGTACTGAAAAACGATAAATCAACTCGAAATATTTTTTATTGCCAAACGATCCTATTTCTTACTGTGATCAAAATACTCTTTAAGGCTTACTGAAATTTGAGTACAGAAACTGTTTTTTTAGATCTAATGTTTTAGAAGATTGTGCCTGCTTGTGAAGCCGGTGTTGTGGCTTACTGTAGTTTCTGTACTCAAATTTCAGTTGGCCTTAAAGAGCATTTTGATCACAGTAAGAAATAGGATCATTTGGCAATAAGTGCAATCGCTTTCCAAGAAGTGCAGAGCCGACTACGGTATTTAGGGTCATTATCATCTTGCAGAATTCAGAAATCAAGCAAAAACTTATGTTTTTTTTACAAACCATTTTAGGAAAATGATTGTTCTATTCAGCCTAATATTTATTTTTGTAAGCTGCATACTAAAATTGAAAAAAAATGCCGGTCACGTTATTGTCGAACACACTGTAAGTATGTTCGACCTAATCGTGTATCCTAATCATTATTATTATTACTATGGAAACATGGAAAAATGTTTGCTAACCCAGATCCTTATCTAGGCAAGTAAATATATTTCCATGTTTCCATAGTAATATTTTTCCTAATAAAAAAATCTTTTCGACGATACCTAATGATTGTTATTAGTGCGGGTACTGAATGCCCATCCTCTTTTTTTATTTTTTGGGTAAGTATTAACATTACCTAATTGAATTGCGTTTTTACTATAATTTTATGCAATATTATTAAACAAGTAGGTATATCATAATCATTATGAAGAATGTGTCGCATCTGTGTGCATGCTACTTTTTCTTTGACAACTCACGCTTGCTGTGCATGCGTGGCCGCCATCTTTGCGATCGCTGCGAGAATTTTGACCGTAGATTTGTCGCATCTATAGTATAGTACATATCGGTGGTTTTGAAACAACAAGTGTGTTGCCTTTATTAGTGTTTTTGTGTTAAAAATGTGTCTAAATTTCAGTCTAATGATTGATAATGTTTTTTCGTGATGGATTAAAATGTTTATTCACTGTGTGATCTGTGAAAGTGTCCACGAGTTGAATCAATCCAAGAGAAATACAAAAAATGACCCTTGCCTTGCACTTGCAGTCCGGTAATAATACCTCTTCATTTCAGTATTTTCAAAGAAATACAATTCTTCAATGTATCGTACGTACCTAATTTCGTCGTGGACTCGTTTACATTGTTGGTTCTTCTTATAAAAATAAATAAGTAAGGTTAGTTTTGCGTATTTCATTTGAACGACAAGCTGATAGGATTGGAATTGTCTAGTAAAAGCTCAGGAACGCTATTATTTTGTGAAATGATTTAAATATTTTTTATGAGTTACACATTTTAAACGAGAAATTTAGTTTTGATTACACAATAATTAAATTCGATAAAGTCACGCCATCTAACATTTTGTGTCGAACTAATTTATGAATAATTATGTATGCTAAGGGTGCTTTTGGTGCTTTTTTGCGACTTATCTATTAATTAGTCTAGATGGCGCTGGGCGGTGTCGCATCGATATTTTGGTATGAAAAAAATCTTAAATTAGTAAAGAGAGACTGTGAGATGCATTGTTTTTCTTGCTTATATTGAGCTGGTAAAAAAAAATTGCTTTATTTTAGGGTTCGGGCTTGCTATACTCTGTAGGCCTAGGCACGCCACTGACTGGGAAACATAAGCGACCCTCCACTACCCAGATGTTCTAGCAGGGCGCGACGTGCAGGCGCATCCAGTGCTGTAGCAGTGGAGAGTCCCACATGTTGGCCAGTGTGCTTACAATGCTGTTGGCGCTTTCCCGCAAACGATTCAACAGTGATGCAACACGCTTCCTGATAATAGCATGGAACCCATCAGTACGTGCCTCTGTGAACATTCCGGATGCATTGCAGAAACTGGCAGCCCCATCAACATTTTAAACCCATTATTAAATTGGAGACGCAGCGCGCCGCACACCCTCTGCGTGTAGTTGACCCAAAGGCTGTTTGTATAAAAAGATTGACAATATGCCTTGAAAAGTGTTACCTTTACTGGTCTAGAGCAGGGGTCTCCAAACTACGGCCCGCGGGCCAGATCCGGCCCGCGAGCACAAACAATCCGGCCCGCGAAAGCAGGCCGGATCGTACCAACAGTACTGTAATTTACAGTATGTTGGTACGGAGCTAGCTAGATCCTGGCCCTTGGAACTTGGTGGAGAAGTAAGTCTGGCCCTTTTGCTAAAAAGTTTGGAGACCCGTGGTCTAGAGCATCGAGCAAACCTACGAGCCAGTATGTTGCATCTGCTGGATAGCGCCCTGAGTTCCCGCTCGATATCTACATTATCACGCAAATCATCAGTGACCCAGTGGCCCAGATACTTAGAGAGGAGTATTATTGAGAGTTAGTGGCGGCAAACTCGGACAACATTTAGGTCCCGCCCTAAACTCACTTTTTTTCACATTGTATCTGAGCCCATGGGCCCCCGCATATTTCTCACATATTTGTAGTAATTTACGCAAAGCACCAATGGAGGGGCTCAGCAACACCATATCGCCGCGTAGCTGATGTTATTGACACATACGCCACCTATGTGACACCGACATTAGTGTTGCCAAGCTCCCTAATGAAACTATCAATATAAAAATTAAATAGCCTGGGAGATGTAAGCCCTCCCTGCCTTACGCCACACTCAAGCCCGTATACATCTGAGTATGAGCCTGCCCACCTTACACAATTGGTTTGCTGACCTTACCAGGACCGTAGCAATGACACTATCTCATGCGGCACCTCAGTCTCGCGCTCAAGTTTTCCCCACATAATTTCATAGGAAACCAGGTCGAAAGCCAAGAAAAACAAGTCAAGAAAACAGGCGTAAATTGGGGTTTTTCTGACGGTGTAGTATTGGACAGTTTGCTTGAGTCTCAATACAGCGTTCTCGGTGGATAGCCCTGGTCTAAAACCAAATTGCGCGACACTTAAACTTTATGTGCTCACCCAAACAACGATCAAGCAAACAATATACAGCAGCGTGTCACATAGAGCCGATGCTCGCACGCAAAGCGGCTGAAGGCGCAGCACCACAGAATAGATGTACTAGCATACAGAAGTTGCAATCCACAAAATAGTTTTAATAAATAGCGACTCAGAATAAAGTGCAATTGAGGTCCCAGAGAACTCCCTTCGCTCTAAAACATTCACTAAGGCGATTCTCACACTTCCTCTGTAGGCCGTCTGTTCTTTTCCATTTTATGGTCGAGTATTCGTTTCTTCCGCCTCAGATTCTGTACTGCTCCCGTCACCCAGGATGCACACTTAAATCTCCCAATATGTTTTGAAACCTTGAAAACCGCTTTATGATCGAAATTATGTCTTATAAATCTACTTTAAATCTGGGATGACACAAAGAAGTAACGATCGACTTATAGATAATATTCTGATTACCTACTTCAGATATGAAGTTTTTAGGTCCCAGATATTCGGCAGCTAATATGTTCACCCGTTTCCTCGTGGTCTTACTAATCTGTCCTACTAGTGGTAGTTGTTCTACTAGTAGAACAAATTATATATAGAAAAAAGTACAACGAAAGTAAAAATGGAATCCAAGAATTACTATTATATTTAACCGTAAGTATAGGTTTTATAGAATAATTTCACGCGTAAGAATATAAAAAAAAATAGTAAAAAAAATCCGAATTGTCCTGATTATCCTGATTTATCAATGACATGTCACAATCATAAGAATAAATAAATTGACCAAAAAGTTTTATGTTCAAAAATAATCTAGGAAAATCTTGTGTGATTGTACCACATTAGGACTACGAGGAACTAGACATTTATCATTTAATATTTTTACTCCACAGTAGGACTACGAGGAAACAGCTAGATATACGTTCAGAAAACATTTACAACGAATAATTGTCTAACGTAGATAAAAGCTGAGGAAGTAAAGGCGATTGCGGATGAGGCCAAGGCTGACCTGGCCTTAGCGATGCCGGCGATGGAGGCCGCGCAGAATGCACTCAAGGCACTCAACAAGGCCGACATCAACGAGCTGAAGGCCTTCCAGAAACCCCCGGCACTTGTGCGCTTCGTCATGGAGCCTGTCTGCATACTGCTCGGAGCTAAGTAAGTAACTGGTATAATAATACTTAAAAGGAGATCTCAGTAAGCATATATATTTTTTTGTAAAAATCCGATGTTACTGAATAAATATTTTTCGATTTTTATTTTGAACTGGATTTTGCTCAAGCCAGAGATCGAGCAAGGCCTTGAGCCTCGAATAAAAATATTTCTTTATTAAATTACTGTTTGAATTAAAACTTAAGGCTGAAAATTGAAGGTTGCTGTCCAAATTTGTTCATCACCTTGTCAATAAATACAGTATTTTTCTCTATTAGGTAAGTTTAGTAGGTATAATGTGTGAACGCAGGACGCACCTTCCTGGAAAAAATCCTCGCGGCGCCCATGATAGGAACCATCAAACTGAACAACTTTTATTAAGGGACCAATTCTGAAATCGCCAAAATAAAATCAGTTGTTTCATACAAAAATTAATAACGAAAAAATCAAAATGTATGAAACAGCTGTTTTATTTTTCGTGGTCTACCATATTCGGCATTGCGGGTTGTTTTTTAACACCCTGTATTGTTCCATATTTTTAGACCCGACTGGGACTCGACCAAGAAGCTGTTGGCCGACGTTAATTTCATCGGCAAATTGGCAGATTACGACAAAGACCACATTCCCGATGCGACCCTCAAGAAGATCAAGGTGTACCTTACACACAAAGACTTCAACCCGGACACTGTTGTTAAAGTCTCAAAGGTTGTTATTAAGTATATTTATTTTATTTTAAATTGTCTATAGATAGTTTAATACAGGGTGTAAGGGACTGCCCACGCAAACTAACAAGAGATATGGCGCGTGAACTGAGCTGGAGTATTCTCACAAGACCTAAATTTCAAACTGTCACTAGCGCTAGGCCAACACAGCGAATGTATTGCAGTAAAAAAACGCCGCTACCACAGCCCTGTTTAGAGGTATGAAAAAACTAAACATCCGTATACTGACCGACAGTATGGCCGTTCTAACAGCACTGGAGGCCAACACGATCAACTCCAGTATCATCTTTGAATGCCACCGAGTTTTGGATGGTTTAGCATCCAACAACAGAGTAATCCTAGACTATGGATTAAAGGGCATAGTGGATCACACGGGACGACGCCGCCGATGAGCTGGCTAGAAGGGGATCTTCCACAGTTAGTGGCAGGACCCATACCCATTCTGCAACTCCCGTTCAGCCAACTGCGCTCATGGTTAAGACAACGTACTCGTATGCACATTATACTCGTTGGGTAGATCTAACAAGCTGTAGGTAGACAGTCTAATATAAGACGGCGATGTCTGCAGTCTCGCCGCGTTTGACTTGCAGGCTGCTCAGCCTTCATCCAGACCTCCGGATAGTTGTAGTACACTTACATGTCACCTAGCTTTAAACCGACAACTATTCATGAATGCGACAGACAGTCCTCTATGTAGAGGATTCCTGGACGCAGAGGAAACAGCCGCCTACGTGATCCTGGAGTGCGTGGGTCTGACCGCACAACGGGCAGAAATCCTCAAAGACGTAAGTTCGCTTCTAGAAGCCTGTGAACGCCCCAGGAGGCTTCTGCGCTTCTGGAAGGAGCTAGGATGGCTTGACTAGTCATACCGATGCTATGTTCACGCATAACGGACCAAATTGGAGTCTGAATGCGGGGAAAAAAGCCCATCACCAATACGAATACCCAATAATAATGGCGCGTGAACGTGGCGCGAGCGCATTGGCCTCATTGCGGTGGAGGCCGAAGGCTTGCTCGCTGTGCGACGGGCCCCCAATATTAGCGATACATTGCAATTTAACAAATCGGGATTCTTGAATTTCCATAATGTTCCTGAAATAATTTCATCTACGCGTGACAGCACGTCATGTTAAACTGCGAAAATAGCTTTTATTATGCAGGGAATAAAGGCGGTCTCAAGGTCAACAGGTATAGTCTGAGGTGCCGTCGTGTGTACCTGTCATCTTACAATATACAAGGTGTCCCAAAACTTTCCCACATGGAGGGAAAGTACCTTAAATATTGAAGATAGGAAATTTTACTCTTTAAGTCTTCTTTCTGTAAAATTTCCCATCTTCAATATTTAAGGTACTTTCTTTCCATGTGGCAAAGTTTTGGGACACCCTGTATATGTAGCAGCCAACTAGCTTAATCAGCCGTTCAATTAGTGGCCTAGCCTTATACTGAATTCGTCCCATCAGTCTGCGGAGGGCTGTCCCTTACGTCCTGTATGTAAAAGGACAGTGATAAGAAAAAAGGAAGTAAGAATCGTCACCAAGTGGGAAAAAGAGATAGCTGGCTTCTCCTATGTGAAATAAGCGTAACCACAAGGTAACCACACTAAAAAAAAATGTATTTAAGAATAATTACGTCTTTTGTTTTGTTGCTATGGTTCGACATTTTGACATTTTTTGACGACTAACTGAAGCTAATACGAATATTATTTCGATTTCAGAAGTCATTCTTGGCTACGCGCGGCAGATGACCCGCAATACCCGCATTTGACATTTTGTTGAGCATAGACAAAAAACGCGATTTCTTTTAAGCGGGCCTTCTGTCGAAAAGACTTAGAATAACTATTTGGTACCATAAGTCACACCTTTATTATGCAATCATACATGTTCTTACCTTAGCTGATACAATTTACCACATACAAATAACGTTGATGTTTAAAAAAATATATACTTTATATTTTATTCACTTTATACAAACGAATAGGGCCTACAATACAACGACGATACTAATAGCTTACACAGTTTCTGGATCTGGATCTAAAAAAATATCAATTTAACATATTTATTCCACATTTTAGGTGTGCAAATCCATGGTCCTCTGGGTACAAGCTATTGATATGTACGCCAAGGTGTTCAGAGTGGTCGAGCCTAAAATCCTCGCGTAAGTACATCCTCATGAGTGCACCGAGCCTAAACTAGTGCCGCCAATCAATAAAAAATCATTACAACGAAATAACTATGTTTAATAAAATTCTGAAAAATATTAAAACTTGTATTCGTTGTAAACTATTGCTGTATGCATTTTTTTCTTGGTTCAAATGTGTTTGTGTAGTTACAATCTGGATTAAAACCTAAAGTGACCACTTGAGGAGTTAACCTATCCAGATTGTAACTACACGAACAGTACATTTAAACTAAAAATTAACGCATACAAAAATTGTAACTAATTCTAGTTATTATATTTTTCAGAATTTTACTAAATATAGTTATTTCGTTGTAATGTTTTTTCTTCATTGGCGGCGCTAGTGGACGCACGATGCACTCTTAGCTGATATCCTATAACTGGTATTTTTTAAACTTCTACAACGAGACAGTTTTCGAGACATGGAAAATCCCAAAACGTTACCCCAGCAAAAAAATACCATGTAAGTACTTAGTTCCAGGCGAAACGCCCTTTTTAAAATCATTTTGCCGGGGGGTTACGTAACGTTACTCCAGCAATATTTTCTCGAATAACATCGAAAATACAACTTGAACAAATTTTGCTATACTTGAACAAATTGCAACTAGGTAAATATTAACTAATTATCCGTAATCCATTAATATTCTAAGGCGCGACACTTTGCTGAGGTTACGCATACATGAAGCAATGCTTTTGCTTTCACATTCAGTTGTTTATGCGCCTATATAATAATTTAGGTAAGTAATTTCAATTTTATTAATATTTGTTTGTTATTCAGACACAAAGAAGCTGCAGGCATATTGAAAAGTGTAATGGCGGTGCTGCGAGCGAAACAAAAGGAAGTTGAAGCCATAGAAGCGCAACTAGCTAAGATGCTGGATGAGCTGAAGGTATCTGACTGTATTCAGTAGTTGTGTGATATTCTGAGTAAACTGACTTTGAAAAAGAGAGTAGGCCGTTCATTTTTCCAATGTTACAAGCGTAAAAAAAATTAGCTCGGTCGTTAGTGGGTTATTATTTGTTGATATAGGGAAATAGATAGAACGTCGAATATTTTAAATTAGATATCTCTATCATTCTAACTAAGTAAATGACTGCATTTGTCACAATTGACATGTTTTCATTTATTACAAGGCAGGTACAGAATGGACAAGGTTAAATCGAAAACTATTTCGAGGTTTCACAATTTCTGACACCGTATATATTTTTTCGAGGTTTTTGATCAATTTTTTAACGAAATATATGGAAAAATCCCTGTATTATCAAGAGGAAAGAATAATAAATGTCATTCATTTGCGTAAAAAAAATTGTGTGACTTTATCTTAAAAAAAACAATCAAACTAAAACGTAGTGATATTACATTCTCTTTGAAAAAACTGTCGCTGTTAAGACTAAGTGTCATAATATATTTCGCTTTTGCTCGTTTTGTTTTGAATGTTTTAACTTGAATAACATTTGAACCGTCGGCCAACCAGGGTCATTTTCGATCTATCGCATATTGGGATCAGACCATATTGGCGCGGATCCGTCGCTACTGGATGTGATGTTCGCATCGCATTTACAGGACCGTTTTATCGGATTCGTTGCTTTAGATACAGTACACATACGGATCCGATATTATACTGGATTGTGTGTGAACACGTTCATACATCTACAAACGCCATCGCCGAAAAATATCGGATCCGATAAAACGGACCTGTAAAACGGATCACTGTGTGAACGCACACTTATTGGTAAGATTTGTTGCAGGTGGTGGAAGATGAGCGCATCAAGCTCCAAGCAGACGTGGACCTGGCGGCGGCGCGGCTGACCCGCGCCGGCAAGCTCACGCAGGCGCTGGCCGACGAGCAGACGCGCTGGGAGGAGAGCGTCAAGGTCTGTTACACCATAACGTTACGTATTGGGAGGGTGCGAAGGTATAATAATCGATGTCAGCGCTCATGGTGGCAAAAAGTAGAAATAATGGAGGCTCTGTAATCTGTTTGAAAACGATATTTAATTTATTATTAGCGATACAGGAATAATTATATATGTTTATTATCACTTAGTAAAAGTAGCTTTATCCTCTTGTTTTACAAAATCTACAACTAAAAAAGAAGTAAACAAACCCTGATATAACCAAAATAAAACTCTCATTTTGAATAGATCTTTCTTGCCATATTTAATTTAAATGACCAAAAATGATTTCACAACACTTTGTCCACCCAAATCATAGTAATTTTGAAATTTACATTAATAACACAATATGTATAGTATTTTTTAACATTTTGTCACAATGCCGCCATTACATATCAAAACGTCAAAATGGTCAGGTCAGAGCCAACAAAGTTGCAACACGCTAGGTGGCGCTAAAAGCGTGCACGGAGCCAATAACGTACTCTCGACGGAACGACGGTTATTCGGCCAGGGGCCCTACCGGCGTTTCGAACTTCGGCGGGTTTGACGAGCTTCAACTTAAAACAGATAAATCGAAGTAAGGAATTTCATATTGTACTATTTGCCGAAGTTATTGTTTTTGAATTGGAGTTCACCATTTTGGCCTGTTTGGGGCTTGATTTATCTGTTTTAATTTTGAAGCCGGGCAGACTTGCGAATAAGGTTGCGAGTACGGCCCCAGCGTATGATCGCGAGTCGCTACGGATTGCCGATTTCTATTAGAATCTTTGGAAAACTTTTGTCTCTTACATTTTATACTCGTATATGTGGTCCTGTCTGGAGACGGGAACTATTATACGAATAAAATATGGTTTTTTTCGGATACTGCGTATCAAACTTGAAATTTGCTGATCATATACACCCTAAAATTTTTATAATTTGGTTCCCGCAGTGGGATGGTTCCACTCATGGCTACAAACAACTTTTACTATGGGGCCAACTCTAATACCGCGAAAAAAAATTAGCTGTTCCATACATTGAGTCGAGTAAAGTCGCATTACTAATTTCCCAGCAAAAATGTAAACAAAGAAACGTCATTGTCATATTGACAACTGACCCTGATAGTGACATTTTCAGATATTGAAAACCTTTGGTCACATTTATAACTTTTTAATTTGTTTATTATATTTTGAGTCATAATAAAAATAATGTCATCCAGGGTAATTTTAAAGTAGGATGATAATTAGAAATTTTATCTTTATAACCTATCATAATTTTTGATGTTAAAAGTTCTTGAAACGAACTGATAACAAAACTTTACTTAGATATTGACTGTATGTAAACTATCAAAAATACGTAGCATCTTCGCCTGTTACCCCCAAATACCAAAAGACAAATGTTACTACTACAACTACTACTAGTAATACTAATTATTATGAAATTTTATAAAATGACCAAAGGTTGATGTGTACGATTTGCAGTTGATGTGTGCACAGCATCATAAAATGTTTTCTACTATAAAACTGTTATTATGTAATATTAAATTATATTACTGTTTTTGCCGCAAAACTCATGATTCAGAATATTTATCTAATCTAATTTTATTAGGTTTGTGATGAAAAAACATGTAAGTGTGTTTATTTCTCGACTTACCACCGATATACTATTTCTTTTTGTGTTGTTTTGTTCTGGCAACACCTTTGTTTACATTTTTGCTGGGAAATTAGTAATGCGACTTTAGGTAGGTAGTTGTCGTGCTTTTGTATGGAATGGCTGGTTTTTTTCGCGAAATCAGAGTAGGTCCCATAGTAAAAGTAACCAAATGAATAAAATTTCAGCCTGTAGATCTCTTGTTATACTACTTATATGAATAGTGAAAAAACTTATATGAATACTTATAGAAATATATAATAGTGAAAATGAATCAGCTTTATTTTGATGTTGGAAATATTGTTTTTCAGAGAAATTACTAGGTATTAGTCCGCTGAGCTTATTAATGAACTTTTTAGTTTAACAATATTGAACAGAGTTTATATGCGCAGGCGGCGACGCACAAACTGTATTGCACCACCGGCGACGTGATCGTAGCTTCAGGTTGCATCGCATACTTCGGCGCGTTCCCCTCGCACTACCGCCGCGAGCTGGAGGTCAAGTGGATCCAAGAGTGCAGCGCGCTCGCGATACCCTCCTCAGACTCATTCGAGTGAGACTAATTACATTATGACGGGTGTAACAAGACCCTCAACCAAGCCGAAGTCCACGCATTCCGCCCATAATCAGGATCATTTTTGTCTTTCAGACTATACCTGGGAAACCAATAGTCACGAAGTTATTGAAGGTCAAAGTCAATAATTTTTTTTTAATTTTTTTATGGAATATTATTTTATTTCCTAATTTTTGTCCCAAGAAACATCAAAATTTTAAGTATTTCGCAACAAACAATGGCTTCAAAACGTCACCACTTGATGTATCTCATGAGCACGCACATAAACGCTGCTTTTCAACTCGGCCGCACGCAGCTGTTCCTCGCAGGCGCGGACTGTTGTACGCGTTACATTGCGTGGTAATGTATGCAATGCTTTTTTTAACACCAAAAATTAAAATCGTTTCCCAGTAATAATTTTGTACAGAAATGGTCCTGATGATGGGCAGAATACGTAGACTTTCTTGGCTTCGTTGAGGGTCTTGTTACACCCGGTAATATACTTCCTCCAAACATCTAACTGTGCGTTATTAGACCATCAGCATATTTGACCATCAGCCATTGTCCCTACTGCTGGGACATAGGCCTTCCTTATGGGTATAACTATAACTCTCCACGCGGGCCCAATACGGATTGGTGGGAGTTAACGACTACAAATGCAGCTGATACCAACGGCTTAACGTGCCTTCCGAAGCATGGAAGAGCTCGAGATGATACATTTTTGGTTACCCATCCCATGACTGACAATTGCGATAGTTGCTTAACCTCCGCAAACGCTGGGCCAGGCGCAATATTCATCCGTATCCGTATTTACAGTATTGTTTTTTACGGATCCGTCGCCACTGGATGTGATGTTCACATCGCATTTACAGGACCGTTTTATTGGATCCGTTGTTATGGATACAGTACACATATGGAACCGATATGTCGGTTCACACACAACAAAATAATAACAAAATAAAAATACTTTATTGATTAGTTTCTAAGCTAAAAACAATTTACAACACATTATAATGTGTACAACAATGTTCGTACAACTACATACGCCATCGCCGAATAATAACGGATCCGATAAAACGGACATGTAAAACGGATCGCTGTGTGACTTAGCTTGACAAGCAGCCTTGCGATGTCGATGAAAAGCTTCCTTAGTTTTATCATATCTTGTTCATATAAATTTGACACACGAGTTGGAGTTAGGATGGCACCTCAAAAATGCGTCTCAAAACATAGTTGTGGGACACTTATTGTGTCTAAAGATGAAATAACCAGATAATTTTAGTAGTTCATGGGCACTTATTGTTTGACATGAATAAACTCTAAAGTAAGATTATAAACGAAGACCCTGTCAATGAAGTAAAAGCGTAAGTAAACCTTATTTAGTTTGTTTTACTACTCTTTGGCTCTGACTGAACGTATTGTTCCAGCCTGATAGCCATAATGGCGGACTCGTACACAGTGCGCATGTGGAACTCGCAAGGGTTGCCGCGCGACTCTATCTCCACGGAGAACGGGATCCTGGTGACCCGCGCCGGCCGCTGGCCGCTCACCATCGACCCTCAGGAACAGGTGGGTGATGGGACCATTCAGTTATACCACAGAATAGATGTACTAGCGTACAGAAGCTGCACTCCGCAAAATCGTTTAAATAAATTGCGACTGTTGCTCAAAGTGCAATTCAGGTCGCACAGCGCTCCCTTCGCTCCAAAACATTCACTTAGTAGTTGCCTCTATTTCTATCGCTTATCTTTTCTGACGTATGAAATTTGTTCTCTCAGAGGACGTCGAACGCTTCATACTCGCGCGCGAAGTGACAGAGCCCTGGTTACACGGTTAATTTTTAAGTATATCTAAAAAGAAATGCACTTATCTCTTCCCTATTCTAATCGAGTATGTACAGTTAAAAGTATATAATTGGTCAAGATATTGAGGTTTGTTATGTCCCAAAAAATTACTGATTTCTGGATTTAGAGCGCATTCATACAATTACACGCGCGTAATCAAAAGAGACTAATCTTGTTTACCTACGTAAATAATGAAAAGCATAAATCTACGCACGTGTCTTGCTATTTTTGTGAGTTTGCCGATTAATCAAGATTTTTTCCGATATTTACAAACTATAAATTTTTACTTTTAACTGCACGTTCATATTCAGAAACGTGGTCTGATATCCCCATTCAATTTTGATATATACCTAAAAATTAACGGTGTATATTTGTCATTATGTTATTTTAATTTTTCATCGCTGGGGTGTGCCCCTATTGGATGGGCCATAATCCATCGCGTGTGTAATGCATTGGATTATGGCCCACAACGGTGCATTTTTTTTTTATCTCAAAGTTAAGACAAAGCAAGCATAAGATTAAGGCGCGATTCTATTGTGCACTCTCCGAGGCGGAGGCACCTACAGCATTGGCGATCAAAATTTTCAAAAAATTGCATGCTATAAATTGCTTAGTGTGAAGGGAGTTTAACTTTGTAAAGATAAACTCCCTTTTAGTTAAACTTAGTTTTATGAAAGTCGTGCTATAGCTCGACTTTCATAAAACACTACCTATCGAAATTGGTGGAACTGTTTTTTATTTGAGCTGTCATAAAATCGCTCTGTAACCAAGTATTGAACTACGCGCTCTACACCAAGTCCTTACAAGGAATACTTGAAATTTATTTCCTTTAAGGAAAAGGTGGTTTAATACTATGATTTACACAAGCTATAATATCAGGCAAATCGCTGGATAAAGAACATGGAGCGCGACCACGGGTTGGTGATCACGAAGCTGAACGAAGCGTCGTTCTTGCGCATACTGGAGAACTGCATCCGGCTCGGCTGGCCCATGCTGATAGAGGACCTGGGCGAGACTCTCGAGGCCACGCTCGCGCCCGTGCTGCTCAAGCAGACCTTCTTACAGGCGAGTATAACTACCGGCACGTAACTTGGCAAGAAAAGAGTGACCTATACCCTATACCTATACCCTTATTATATATAGCGGGATTTTCAAAGTGGGGGGCGGGGGCGCGGGCCACCTGTGTAGTAAAGGACCTTATTTTTAGAGGTAACCAAGAAACACGTCCGTAGGTAGGTATGGTGTAAGAAGAAAATTAATTGACTTACTGAACAAAGCTATATATTTAAGGATATAAAAACATATTAAAAATAATAATCAGCAGATATTTTTATCAAGAAAAGATATATTGAAAAATATTAAAATTTAAATTTGGAGTATCTCCGAAATCGAAAAAATATTGGATTCTTTTACATACTTATTCTAACTAATACACAAGTACGTATACAGAAAGTATTTTAGCCCGAGGAAATATTCACAGAGAGATATAAGCGATTTTCATGTTTAGGTAAAAATACCTAACTTCTCGTAACAAAA
Source organism: Agriphila geniculea (assembly GCA_943789525.1). Taxonomy (NCBI): domain Eukaryota; kingdom Metazoa; phylum Arthropoda; class Insecta; order Lepidoptera; family Crambidae; genus Agriphila; species Agriphila geniculea. The sequence continues at coordinate 15,246,984 of OX038870.1, read as the reverse complement.
TTTATTGGATTATTGTTCATCTGTAATCTGTATTACCTAACTTCATCACATGCCAAATTTCATAGACGGAAGAATTATTCGGGTTGCATAAGCCCCGTTGATTGGACTAGCCTGCCCGGAAGGCCTTACATTTGAGAACAACTGCGTGCATCGTACGGCGTACCACAAAACTCAGTGAACGTGCCGATAAGCCGGATCCGTCATACCGCTTGCGATAATTAAGAGCCTGTCGCTATTTCGAGACATTTTAATAATTTATCAATTCTCGACGAACAAAAATCATCATCAGCCGTGTTCATTTCCCCACTGCTTAGCGCAGGCCTTTCTTATGGACAGATTAAGAACATAAGCCTCACCCCAACACGCGGGGCCAATGCAGATGGGTGTTGACTGTAATGCAGATAGCAACCGGGCCTATGGCTTAAATTGCCTTGAGGCTGGGTTACCCCAGCTGATGACCGATATTAGCTAGCGGTGGCTTATTCCCTCAAACGAAAGTCGAACACGCAAAGCCACTGCGCGATCGAGTTCCTTCATCTACATAAAAATGAATTATTATTGGAAAAGTAATGGGGAAGGCAATTGTCAAAATGGTGCTACGTACGCTTGTTCCACGAGAACTATCTTAATAAAGGACTTTTACTTTAAAAATCGTTGTATAACTTTAAAATGATTAAAGTCTGTGTAGGCTGTAAAAATGTTGGCACTTACATACAAGGTGTATTTATATCCACTCTTCAAATTTAAAGGATGTGTTCAGTCCATGAAACTGAACAACTTTCTCTGAAAAACATAGGGTCAAATATGTAAAAAAAAACTTTTCATACAAATCAACTATTTTCTCATCTATTTTAATTTTGCGGACAATGTTGTTGGTTACATAATTAGTACAATTTTCTAACATTTGTCACATTAGTAAGCATAATTATGTAATTGTTTTTTGTTCCAAATAAATAAAATAAAATAAAATCAAAGAGATCACGTGATCAGTTTAGTATGGGATGATAAAAATTTTTTGGCGTATTTCGACACATGTTTCATGGAGAAAGTTGTTCAGTTTCATGGACTGAACACATCCTTAAAATTTGGAGAGTGGTTACAAATACACCTTGTATTTCCGTAAAAATCTGGATATTAAGAAAACAAAAATTCTGTAACAATAAAAACGTCTTAATTTGGCTTTCAATTCCGGCACTTGCATTGTGGAATAGTCTTTTATATCTATTTTAAGTCAATGGGTCTTTTTCGTTAAAAAAATACTACAAAATAAATACCTATTCCTATAGATCCTATAGATTTGTTCTGAACGTCTACTGTCTTACAAAGTTACAAACGTATGCAGCGCCATCTACAATTAGCTTTTTCCCATCTTGCAACCTACCTTAGCTATCCACCCCATGTTGGATGTTAAGATATGTAATGTATTTCCATATACAACCTGAAGTTGGTTGGAAGATGACACAATAAATTTCAACTTGGGGTGATTCAACTTGAAATTAAGTCATTTGTTCGACCTTTCTAAGTTCCTTGACTTTACATTAGCCGTATAACATACCGCTTCTTATATAAGTTGTCTTCTTTCTCAGGCTGGCCGCTTGTTAATTCATCTGGGCGACAGCGACATCGAGTACGACACCAACTTCCGCCTGTACCTGACCACCAAGCTCGCCAACCCCCACTACCTGCCTGAAATCTGCATCCAGGTCACCCTCGTCAACTTCACCGTCACTTTATCCGGCTTGGAAGACCAGCTGCTAGCGTTAGTCTTTACCTTGTTTATGACCTGTAGAAGTAGTAGTAGAATGTAGATATTATCTTGTTGTATTTTAATCAATTTAAGACTGAGCCCATAAGCCTAATAAAAGACTGACAGTTACTTCACGTGTATTTTTTCTTACTTTGGTTTATACATTTTACCAAACCTTTAGTTGCATGAACGTAGCACCTCTTAGCACTTACTAATAAAATGCAAACGTTATTTGTAGATGTGTGTCAATTATATAATTAATATAACAAACAGCTACAAACTTTGTGGTGTGGCTTAAACCGTCACCGTCAAACTGAACAACTTTGTATGTAACCAACTTAAACAAAGCAAAAAAGTAATCAGTTGTTCCAATTGTTCCATACATTTTGGTCGAGTTTATTATTTTTTGCTCTGATTAAGTTGGTCTTAGCCACACCACAAAAGTCGACTATTCCAAAAATCACCCTGTATGTACAAATAACGTTTGCATAAAAGTGAGTAGTAGTAGTGAGTAGATGACGCGACGACGTGCAACTTTTTAAAAGGAAGGAAGGTGTCATGTTACGTCCCATCTATTATGCCCGGGATACATGAGGCTAGTTTTTCAAGCTAGGATAGCAAGCTAGTTTTTTTAGCTTGGACATGCTAGTTCTGTTTACATGAGGCCAAGATTATTTTAAGCTAGTATATTGCAGTTAATAAGGTGACCAAACGTCCAAAATGATAGAATACGTTTCTCTAATTTTTTTTTTACATTTTATCTTTGGTAGTTATATCGATACCCACTATCTTTAATTCGCTACACATTTTTTTTAGTGCTGAATCAAGTTTAGACTTAACTTGGAAGGTGGCGATCCACAGACATTCATAGTCATGGTACAGTTGTACAAACTTTAAATAAATCTCCGTACTAAAATTTAAGCTTCTTAAAATCTCAAAAACAAACGAAACGCGTGGTCGCTGCTTACTAGCCATCTGAAAACTAGCTTCGCCGGCCACATGAAGCTAGTACATAACATATGATAGATAGATAGATAAAAAGTTTTATTCACTACGACACACACATACATTCATCAATACAAATACAAAAATGTCTAAAAAAGAACGATAAAAAATACATTTGCGATAAGTATGAGAGAAAGAAAAAACAAAAAAAAAGATGACAAAAAACAGTGAGAAGAGGGAATGCACGTGTGCAAGCAAGTAAGGTCTAGGCTCGGTGTATCACATTTGCCTGACAGCAAAAACACCGATTTTCAGCCGTCACCTATAGATGAAACGCGGAAACCAGTAACTGCGCTGTTAGTTGCGCATATGTGTGTGTGTGTGTGTGTGCGCGTTTGTGTGTATGTGCGCGTGCGTGTGTCTGTCTGCGTGTGTCTGTCTGCGCGTGTGTTTCTGGGTTGTGTGCATGTTGAGCGTGTGAACAAATATTTTATAAAAATAAAAATAAAAAAGAAATAAAATAAAAGATTAAAACAATATGTGTCATTAATTTATTTATACGGTACCGTAATATTGATAAATTTCAAATAATCTAGTAATAGGAAATGGGCCTAAATTAGAATTAGGGTGCATGTTTGACACGGGCTCAGAACTCCGCGGTGACAGCATCGATCATACTACCACCCAGTCGGAATGCCTAACTTCTGTATTGTAAGTAAATATGAGTTAAGTTTGTGTTTGGAAGTGTACTTAGAAGTTAGATTCCGAATAGGCGGCGGCAGATCATTCCAGCACTTGGTGGCTAGGAATCGAAAGCTGCCCCGGAATGCTACCGTACGGTGACAGTAGTTCATGAGTGGCTTCCGCAACAATCTAACTCCATATCTGTCGCCAAGTGGCGTAAACTTGAGCTTCTCAAACAGGTATTCGGGTTTTTTATTCTTTTTCACATCAAACACGAGACACAACAGATGCAATCGCCTACGCATATCCATATTAAAAATTGACGCGGTGTGTAGATAAGGTGAGACATGAGTTCTAGGAGGTATGCTGAAACAAAACCTGCAGCAGGCGTTTTGAACGCGCTGAATAAGTTTTTGCGCCCGGGATAATAAACGAGGTCCTATCACAATATCCCCGTAATTGAGTCTCGACAAAATTAAGGACTCGCATAGTATTAGTCGCGACTTTTCACTGAGGTATTTACGTATCCTATACAGAACCTTCAATCGATACATACAACTCCTCACTAAACTCAACACATGAGTTTCAAAGCGCAGCTGTTCATCAAAGAGTATTCCTAGGTTTCGAGCTTCCGGTACTCTCTCCAAGTTATGACTTGCCAGAAACTCTCACTCTCACAAAGCCAGAAGAACTAGCTTGCTAGCTTACAGACACTTGCTTGCTTAGATTAAAAAACTAGCCTTATGTATCCCGGGCATTAAGGCGTGTTGGGCATCAAATGTTGCCTAGTAGTGTGTATACACGTTTCAGTTTCAGTTCATGTTACAGTTTCGCCCTAATGCTTCATACAAGGCATTAGGTCGAATGTTTATCGCCATTGACAAATTGTTTATTACATATCTGTAATGTCTATGAAATTAACACATAAAATAAGTAAGTACATAGTATTTTATAAAAGTTATTATTTTGATCGCTAGCGTGAGAAAAGGTACAAAAGGTCTATAACATCTCGAATTTAAATTGCTTGTGGCACGCTTGCTAGATCTAATCTCTAATCACATCAGTACGTTATAAGAGACTCTGAGATTATTCTATGACGTATGAACACAATAATACCCATACACAGCGCACATTGTCTTCCGCACCCATTTTCGCCTACCGAGTGTTCACTATTCCTAGGATTGATAAAATTTCTTGAGTATTACCTAAACTTTACAATTACTGAAACTAATTCATTAGTCTTCATTAGTTGACATACAATCACAACACAATTCCGGTTTTTACAATAATCATACGTCACCCATAGATCTAGATCGTTAGATCTGCCCTGGTACTGAAAATCTGTAGGATTATTTCAAATCTGTCAAAATGGCGCACGCATGCGTGATGCGTTGTTTACGTCCATCGGAATTGACAACGGAAGGAAAATAAATTTCGGTAATAATTGAAATCTAAATACTTACACGTGATATTATGTTACACGATTTTGCTATAATTGTATTCCTAGAATTATTGGTGCACAGATGAAAGGCTCAAGACAGTTATCTCGTGGTTTTTTCTTAAAAAATATAGAAGTGATTGACACCGTGTTCAAACCAACACTAAGAGCAAAGAAGTGAGGCTCACTCATTTGAATGTTGACACATTTTGGTGAGCTCATACTATGTTAGGGGCACATCTAACGATCTAGATCTATGACGTCACCTCAAAAAAAGAAATAAATTGACTTTAATTTCTAAAAAATCAAGAGCGACGAGTGTATAAAGCACACGGTCACATAATAGATATAAGTACTACCATACGGAAAGGAAACTCCGCCCCGCCCCACAATCAATTACCTCACCCCACCGGCGCCCACCGCGCGAGTTCATGCGTGTGCTCATTCAATAGCTCGCACACAGTTGCGCGTGTGCAAAAACGTCACTGTGTAGCGTCTGTGTAAGGGTCCCCCCAGACCTACCAGTTTCCGTTCTTTGCTTTGCTGTTCGGCAATGGACCGCCGGCCAATCTATCGCATATTTTCAATCTAAGTACATTTCACATATAAGAATGTTCTTGTGAGCTTTGTTCCTTAAACGATCGTTATGAAAACACAAAAAAATAGTTCAGATAGGTAATGATGACACCTACAACCCTGTTCACAATTTATATAAATATGCGATCGATTTATTTTTAGCAATCGGAGACCATGTTCAGGGTGGCATATCTCCCAGAAGCTTCCTACTTCGCAACCCAGACGATGATATTTGATAACACCAAGCTAATGCCTATCTTGCCAATTTGGTCTGGTCCAAATATGCGATAGATTGAAAATAACCCTGGTTGGCCGGCGGTCTAAACAGCAAGTAGAACAGCAAAGCAAAGAAACGAAACCGGTAGGTCTGGGGGGACCCTAATAGGTAGTTGAAACGCGACGCTTGTATGGAGTGCCCGGGGTGTGACAAGGTATTCATTAAAATGTCCAACGGCAGCGACGTGGTGCGCCTGGAGCGGCCGGACCTGGAGGCGGTACGCACGGAGCTGATCATGCGCATCAACGCCGACAAGGCCACGCTGCTCGAGATCGAGGATAAGATCCTGCGGCTGCTGTACGCTTCCTCCGGGAACATACTCGACGACGAGGAGCTTATTGAGACGCTCAATGAGAGTAAGGTGGGTTTACTTTATTAACGTTTAAGGGTCCATGATAGGAAAACATGCTTTGCGGGGGACATATTTTTATATGGAAAACTTAAAGTTGTAGCCACAAAAAAAAACATACGACAAGCTAAAGAGATTTTCTTTGCTACAAATATTAAATTGCGTATAAACCTCACAGATGGTTGTAAAAAATCAGAATATCATCAAAAGCGCTTGCGTAGGGGCATATTTTTGGCGTAATTAATTGCGGGAAAGTATTGAATTTTAGCTCCAATAACTTTTTTTCAAGAAAGATAATTGTGCTAAAGATAATGATGAAAAAACAACGAAAAACATCGAAAAAGTGCAGAAGTGAAGTTATTTTTCATACTCTTTACACGTAAAGATTTTTCTTTACGTGTATATACTCTGTCTTTTGACAGAGACAAATGTTTCCGCATAACCGAGCCTTAAATACATACTTCGAATCGTAGCGTAGAAAACGCTCTGCTGGTAATCGAGGACAAGATTCTGCGCCTACTGTACGCTCAATTAATTTGTAGTGTTTCGAACGAATAAAATTTCTGTTTCTATTTCAATGAGAATAATGCTTTCTTAACGTTTAAATAAGCAAATTATTTGTTGACCGATTTGATCAGTCAAATACCATTTGAAACGGTTTTCTTTTTATTGGGTACCTCCCAAATTATGTCCAGTCAGGAAGTGCACACTAGTTGACTTTCTGTCTATCCATTTGGTTTGGACAATAAAGGTCTATCTACACATATCCGGGCCGTGGCCGAGCCGGGTAGGTCAGGAGCCCAAGTTACGTTGAAAGTGCTAAGATTCTGTATCTGAAACAAACATACGTTGAAATCTGTCATTGGCGGTTTCTTTCAGGATCTGGAGCTCAAAATACGTTGGTGCTTTATGTCGAACACAGAGACGCCCAACATAACTTGGTCCCCTGACACATCACGACCCGGCCACGGCCCTGATACGTGTAGACTCCTTTATTGTCTAATTTCAAAATCTATCGCAATCGCTTTCGGAATGTGACACATTGATACTTCTTTTTGGCACAAATAAAAATTTACCAATGATGTACCCGCCTTCCGTAGTGGACTGTATAAGTGATGCAAAGCGGTAATGCGACGGGTACAGTATACGTAGATAGTTGCTGGGTTGGTGAAGAAATAAATGCCTGTTCGTTCACTGAAGTCTTCCTTTATTGGCCTCCTTTTCCTTTTACATGTAAGCTACTGACTGATTTAACTAAAACTGCACTGAACTGAAACTGAACTCTGACTAAGTAAAACTGAACTAACTAACTCTGACTGCACTAAGTAAACTTGAACTCTGACTGTAACAAAGTAGACTGATGCTCGCTTCAACTTTCGCGCTTTATATAGTCAGTAAAAACTACTGGAATAGTTGAGAATAATCTCAGCCAATTTACAAATGCCGAATTCCTTTCGATTGTTTATCCAGAATATTTCAGTCTTTGTTAGAACTCGGACCTTTCTTTCATACAATGTATCTGTTACATACTAGTGCAATTATCCCTTTGTATTGTTCACACAAAAAATGATCCCGTTTCTATTGTTGAAGTAAGCGCCGGTCTTTACAAAATAAAGACTTATTTTCTATAGATAATTAACCTATTTACAATGAAATTTCGAGAACTTACTATAATACAAAGCCCAGTAATAAAACAATCGAACATCGCTAACTTACAGAATACAAAATCGAGAACTTACTAATAGATCATTAAAAACATAGCGAAATATTAAAAACTACGACACTAATCACATTCATATGCACTGGTCAATCAATCACATGGTCAATATCTATACACTTACAAATCATATTATTTACACAAAATCGTCAGTTTGGCGGCCGTCCCGAACATTCCTCCCGCCGTGCATCGTCGTCTCCGGCGGCGTTGCAGTCAATATTCGGTGATGGGTCGGTCGCCTTCGGTAGGATGATGACCAGTTTCTTTGTAGGTCGTCGCAGCGTCCCTCCTTTTGTCTTGATGTCCGCCGCTCGCACCACGCCGTCTGGTCCCGGGAAGGTCGCAGTTACCACTCCGCGGGGCCATGTGTTGCGCGGTAACGTGTTGTCGACAATAAGCACCACGTCACCAGTCTTTAGCGCGGGGCCCTTGCTGTGTGGCTCCCGCCGGTTTTGGAGCTCCGGCAGATATTCACGGAGCCATCTTGCCCAGAACATGTCAGCGAGTCGTTGAGACGCGCGCCAGGTGGCACGCCCGATCAGGTCGCCGTCGGTGAACGTGCCGGGTGCGAGTGTTAGAGCGGACCCGCCCAGCAGGAAATGGTTCGGTGTAAGGGCTTCTTCATCTTTATGGTGTACGGAGACATGTGTGAGTGGCCGGCTGTTTACTGTATACTCGGCCTCGGCGAGCAGCGTGATCAGCACCTCTTCGGTCGGATGGCGGCTCTGTTGCGTCGCAGCCAAGGCGGTCTTCACAGATCGTACAAGCCGCTCCCAAGCGCCGCCCATGAATGGCGCGCCCGGAGGTATGTATCGCCAGCTGATCATCCTCTTTTCGGCTCCTTCATGTGTGGCTTCATCCATGACACGGCGCAGTTTAAGGGACGGTATTGATGTAAACTTCAGCGGTGTCACCTTTGCTTTTGATATGACTAAGGTGAGCGTAACGCGGCCGTCGGGTGCGATGGCACGCCAATACACTGAGGCGGCGTAGGCTGTTTCGCTTGCGTCTACGAACGTATGTAGCTGTAGTAACACGGCGTCACTGTAGTGTAGATAGCAGCGGGGCACGGAGATGTTGCGTAAATTTTCTATGTGCACCATCCAGTCACGCCACTGAGCGGCGAGGTCGTCGTCGAGTTTGTTGTCCCAGTCGGGCCCACGGTGCCATACTTCTTGTAACAGCTGTTTCGCCTTTATGACGACCGGCGCGGCGAGGCCCATCGGATCGTAAAGTGACATGACGATCTTCAATGCTTCTCTCTTCGTAGGCGCTTTTCGTTCTAGCGTCTCCTTCGGTATGCGAGCGAGGTCCAAGTTGAATGTGAGCTCGTCGGTGTTATGTTTCCAAACGAGGCCCAAAACTCGTTCGCTACTAGCGCCATCTGCGAGTTTCTTATCTTCGAGCGTTGACCCTTCTTCGTTGATCAGCTGTTTAAGTACTTGTGGTGAGTTCGACACCCATTTTCGCAGTTGTAGTCGCGCGCTTCGGTGAATGTTGCGTACTTCAGTTGCTATGCGCGCGGCGTCCTCTTCGTTTTCGTAACTGTCGAGATAATCGTCGACGTAGTGGTTACGAACTATTGCTGCGGCAGCTTCAGGATGAGTTTTTTCGTACGACGATGTTTTTTCGCGAGGTCCCATTTGTTATCGGTATCAGCTTCCAAAAACTTCTTACAATCTTGAATAACGTGTTTCTCTTCACAAATGGGACATCTTCTCTCTCGATCGTTAATTTGCGGCTCTCTTCTATCCCTACAGCGCGGTGTTGTTATCTCGCTTCTATTGCTGTCTCTTTCTTGCGCGGCGTACGATCGTTGGTTTCGACGTTGCGGCGGTGGCGGCGGCGGCGCATTTCTAAAGTAGTTTTCTTGTTTCCTCATATTATTTTCGTTGTTGATGACCGCGGCGCATTCGGTGTACTGTTCGAAGAAGTTGGCGAGTGTAACCAGTGATGCTTCATCTTCAGGCGCGTCTTTCTTGAATAAGAACCACGAAAGTTGCAGTGCTTCAGGCATCTTCTTGCGTACCGATTCCATAACTTCATAGTTTTGTAAGAAGTGTAATTTATTCAGTGCGTGTAGGGCGGTTACGGCGTTCTTCACTTGGGTTGCCATAAAACAAACATCTCTTGGATCCGCGGTACACTTCGGTAGGTTTCGTAGGCGGTTCAGCTCAGCGACTGCTAGATTTTCTGTTCTGCCAAAGTTCGTTTCTAGCGTCTTAATAATATCTTCCGGCGTGCTCGTTTCATTAATCAACAGGTTCGCGACGGCTTCTTTGGCGCGACCGTGTAGACATCTTCTTAATCTTGCTTTATTCTCGAGAGCGCTGAGTAGGTGTGCCGTCTCCTTGTAGGCGGTGTGGAACGCGAGCCAATCGTGACAGGTGCCGCTATAGCTCGGTAGCTCTGCAGCGTGCGGACGTAACGTTGATCTTGCCATGGCGGTGATAGCTTCGGTAAGCATGACAAGTTCCGACTTCGGTTGTACTTGTGGCGGCGGCGACAGAAGCAGCGGCGGCGTGGTATACGGCGACGCATGTTGCGCTTCTCTCTTCATCTCCAACAGTGGCGGCGCGGCGGGCACAGCGGTAGGTGTGGCGAAAACGGCGGCAGGTATGGCAGGTGCCGCGGCCGGTGTGACGGCGGACACGTTGGACACGACGGCGGGCACGGCATACACGGCGGCGTCGGCGGCGGCGGCGGGCGCCGCGGCGGGTACGGCGGCGGACACGTTGGACACGGCGGCGTTGGCGGCAGGCATGGCGGGTGCCGCAGCAGGTACGGCTGCGGACACGGCGGGTACGGCGTCGGATACGACGGCGGGCACGCCGGACACGGCGTTGTTGGCGGCGGGGTACGGCGTGTCGCTGATGGCTAATTGCGGCACGGACTCGTCCAGCCACGACCTCACTCGGTTGTGGACATCTGCTTCACTGATGCGGGATTTCTCCTCCTCATCATCTTCATCCTCTTCGAGGTATAACCTCTCTTCGCGCAGCTTGTTCAGCATCAATTGGAGCTTCAAGTTCTCTTCCTGGATTGCGATGCGCTCCAGCCTGGTTTGCTTCTTGCTTCTGTTGCTACGGCGAGACTGCGCGGCGGGGGCGGCGGCGTTCGGCAGTGGCCCAACCGCGGCGATAGCAGCAGCGACCGGCATCGGCGACACGATTGCGTCGGCGGTAGGAACGGTAGTTGTCGCTGCGCTTGTCTCGGTGACGGACTCCATAGTGGTCCCCATAGTTGCTGATGACGATTCTTCACTTTCTTGAGTTCGCTGCTTACTTCCACCGGAGGTCGATCTCGTAACCACGGGCATCTTCTTTCTTCACAATATCCGGCTCTGCAAGGACCAAAATGTACCCGCCTTCCGTAGTAGACTGTATAAGTGATGCAAAGCGGTAATGCGACGGGTACAGTATACGTAGATAGTTGCTGGGTTGGTGAAGAAATAAATGCCTGTTCGTTCACTGAAGTCTTCCTTTATTGGCCTCCTTTTCCTTTTACAAGTAAGCTACTGACTGATTTAACTAAAACTGCACTGAACTGAAACTGAACTCTGACTAAGTAAAACTGAACTAACTAACTCTGACTGCACTAAGTAAACTTGAACTCTGACTGTAACAAAGTAGACTGATGCTCGCTTCAACTTTCGCGCTTTATATAGTCAGTAAAAACTACTGGAATAGTTGAGAATAATCTCAGCCAATTTACAAATGCCGAATTCCTTTCGATTGTTTATCCAGAATATTTCAGTCTTTGTTAGAACTCGGACCTTTCTTTCATACAATGTATCTGTTACATACTAGTGCAATTATCCCTTTGTATTGTTCACACAAAAAATGATCCCGTTTCTATTGTTGAAGTAAGCGCCGGTCTTTACAAAATAAAGACTTATTTTCTATAGATAATTAACCTATTTACAATGAAATTTCGAGAACTTACTATAATACAAAGCCCAGTAATAAAACAATCGAACATCGCTAACTTACAGAATACAAAATCGAGAACTTACTAATAGATCATTAAAAACATAGCGAAATATTAAAAACTACAACACTAATCACATTCATATGCACTGGTCAATCAATCACATGGTCAATATCTATACACTTACAAATCATATTATTTACACAAAATCGTCAGTTTGGCGGCCGTCCCGAACAAATGAAATGAAGCAATGTTTCACATCCATCTGTCAAATGAAAGCTATTGCGTTGCGATAGATTTTGAAATTAGACAATAAGTACCAGGTTGTTTTAAATTAGGAAACGTCTGAAATCATCAACGCTCGATTGGAGGAGACCGAAGCTACTGAAATCAACATATCTGCGGCTCGCGAGAAGTACAGGACTGTGGCGACCAGAGGAGCCGTGCTTTACTTCGCGGTGGCACAACTGGCAGACATTGACCCTATGTACCAATTCTCCTTGAAGTACTTTAATCAGGTGAGAATGATGGAAATTATTAGAGGAAATGAAAAGGCAGTTAATAGGATCTGGTACCCAAAAGCAATTAAGGTCATGTCCTAATAAGACTAGGAATCAAGCCCCGACTCTTTACTCCAAAACGAGGTGAAATACTTTTTCCATACAAGAAAAGTAGCAGGCAATCAAGCATACGGCTCACGTTACGCAATGCCATGTCTAAAATAATCACTCGAGCGAGACTATAGGTAGATATGGTAGATATAATAAAAAAAAGTTTGAAAGATTTAGTATAATGGTTCCAGCAGAATGGAGAAGTTTTGTGATGTTGAAAACATTATATTTAACTGAATGGGATTAAAATATAGGCCAAAACTAATACGACAGTGAATTTTTTTCTCACAGTTCACACAGTTCTCTAATTAATATGATAACGAAAGGAATGACCTTGTCCAAGGAAATGATATAGGCTGCTTTGTATAACAAAGGTCTTGGAAAATTTTCGTGGACTTTCATAAAACAACTTTACTTAATCTAATTATAACTTTTTCAAAATGTGTAAAACATCCGCAGGTCTTTAATAATGTTATAGAAAAAAGCGAAAAATGCGATGTTCTTGAAACTCGTCTGGAGATACTTCATCGTGAGATTACGCTCTCCGTGTACCGAAATGTATCGCGAGGGCTGTTCGAAAGGCACAAGCTAGTGTTCAGCTTCCTTCTGAATATGGCCATCTACCTAAACGCCCATCTGGTCACTCCTGACCAGTGGAACTTCATACTGCGCGGACCCGCTGGCACTAAAGTGGTTAGTATAACAATAGGTAGATAAATATCCTATCCTACTTCTAAATTATAAAAGTGAAAGTTTGGAGGTTTGTTACAATCACGCAAAAACTACTGAACTGATTTGGATGAAATTTGTCTCTTAAATAGTTTATAGCCTATAGTTTATAGGTCGTTTTGTAGATAATATCCCTGAGTATCAGAATAATGTAACAAAAAATGCCAATAATTAATGTCCTAGTTTTTGAAATGTGTGGGAAAAACTAAAAAAATGCACACAAACTTCTGATTAAAATTTACTTTAGTATTTTTTATGACGTTTTAAAGTTGAAAGTTAAAAAAGTATTTTTATAACTGTATTTTTTCTAGATCCGAAGAAATTAATATTTTTGGGCAGGGCTATCTTAAATAAAAAGTCAAATTTAAAATGGGGCGGTCATCCAACAGGAGAGGGATTTTTGAGCAGGGGAGGGGGTTTTTGTATATGGGTGATTTGGCAATTAAGTTAGTGTATTTTATGCCTTCAAATTATCGCTAGTACAAGACAAGACATTATTATATACCTACCTAAAAAAAATTACATAAATGATGATCAGGTGCCGCCCAAGAAACCGCTAGTGGAGACGCTGTCTGACCATATGTGGCTGTCGGTGCACCACCTGCAAGAGACCGACGAGAACTTTGCTGGGCTGGCCGACGACTGCCTCAAGCGTATACCGATCACAGTGGGCTCCTTCAGTGTGGTGCGTTGTTTGACTGCTTTTCTTCCTTATAAGTCGCGCCCTTAAGGGCTATGTCAAAAATAAAACGTCAAGCGAGATAGCAATGAGAAAACGAGGCGCGCAGAAGCGAGACCGATTCGGTAGATTTGGCGCAAAGATCACTAAATCAATTCGTAGTTAATTAAAGATAAATACTTCTAGATTGTGAATATTGATGACAAATTATTTAAAGCAATAAAATAATTTCGAACTTAAGAATATTTAAGAGATTTTTTCGAAATTAAAATGTATCGAGCCAAATTCACTGAATCATGTTTCTGGTTCTATACTTCTCTGGAGTATGATAGAAAGAAATATATATATATCTTAATTTCAGATCTCTAGGATCGTTCCGCGACCTATGGCATTACATCAAAGTGTAAATTTTTGACGTATCCCCTTAAGGCAATATTCTAATAAGAACTTTTCCAACAACTAAACCGGTAACGGAATCAAAACCAGTGTTGATGTGTCTCCGACTGAGTCCGACTACTACAGCTAAGCCACAAAAAAAATTGGAAAACAGACTTTGACTATGCCACGGTGAAGTTGATAATTTGACCGAGTTAGCCCGCCAAATACCAGATTTTGATCGTGTTGCATATAAGACATGCGTTTGGACGACTGCACGACAGCGGTTCCACACGTAGTCAAAACGCAAGACGGACAAACTCTTCGAGATCCAGGTAACTCGGCTGTCGTCGTCTACAGTTGAGCCATGCAAACCTTCTGAACGCAAGTCGAACAAAATCTGGTTTCTGGTGGACAAACTTGGTCACTGTCGACTTCATCATGACAGTCAAAAAATCAGATTTCTAAATATTTTTAGTGGTGTTTCAGATGCATGTCGATTGATTCCTTTACTCTGTTCACGGAAGCGAGTTAGTATAGCGCCTTCTCTATCACACATTTTCATACAAATAACAAAGACAAAAAAAACTTTTTAGGGTCAGTGGGCGTTAACAATAACTTAGAGAAGTAAATGCGCGCTCACACTGCGCTTCTTAAAAAATCGCTTAGCTTATACCCGCGGCTTCATCTGTCTTATTTGAGGGCCATTTATGACAGATTTAATAACATGCATACATAAAATGGAACTAGCACACCTGGGCTAGTTTATTGTACAAAAATTTGGAAAAAAGTATTTTCTTAAGTTATTTATTACAAAAGAACAAAAAACGGGCCATTAGCACACCTGCGCCGCGCCACCTTGGTCTTCAAAATTCAATACACAAGCCAGGTAACGAATTGAGCATACAGTCACAAGTAAGAGCACGTCTGCACAGTACGGGGAGTATGAGTAGACTAAAAAGTACTCATACTGTGTACTCATACCGCCTTAGCGTTTATCACTGACCAATCACAGTAAAAAAATTGTGTGAGTGAGATAGCGCTCTACTAACTCGTTTCCGTGAACAGACTTATAGTTGTTAATTCTTTTTTTTTTGTTAGATTTGGGCCCCTTTTGTCGTGTCTTTATGGTACCTATTCAATATGCTATACTTATGTTATTAAACAGTATTACCATGTCCTGGTACTTATATTCTTGGGGAAAAAATACTTCATGATTCCAATTCTTACTAGGTATGTAAATTGTTCTAGGAGATACACGTGGACAAAACAGAAAAGGCCCCGCCGAAAGTTGACTGGAACTCGAGATTAACTTTGTTTGAAAAGTTAATGATTATAAAGTGTATAAAAGAAGAGAAGTTGGTATTCGCCATCGCTCAATACGTAAGCGTCAGCCTCGGTTCAGTATTTATAGAGAGCCCTACGGTCCAGCTTAACACTCTGTGAGTACATATTTCTAGCTCAGACAGTGCCTAAAAGTAGAGATATAGGTTACTCCTGCATAGGTGTTCTTTCAGCGCTATTCCAATGGCATATGGCCGATTATGTCATTAAGGAAAGCATTGACATTGACATTGACAGATGGTAGTGACACATTGCTATTTCTTTTTGGCAGAAATAAAAATTTACCAAAAAAAGAGTAGCAATGTGTCACATCACATCCATCTGTCAAATGAAGCCAATAACGATGCCGTCGACTCTTGCGAGGTAGACCCACAGACCCACAGCACTATTATGGGCCCTCCACATGCGCAGGCCCGGCCGGAAGGATAGTACGGAGAGTCACGGCCTCTGGTGGCCCGGATGGGCCAGCGCATGTGAAGGGCCCATTATAATTCTGTGCCCTCAGGACGTTCGACGCATCACCTAAAAACATCAGTAACTATTAGTTACAAAAGTTGTAGTACACCAATTGTTAAATTGGCCGAAAATTTTTAATAAATTTAAAGTGGTATTCTTTTTTTTATGCACAACGGGGTAGTACTTGGCCTTCATCTCACCTGATGTAGTGACGATAAGGGCGAAGATAGAAGCGCACTACACCCGGAATCCTCATCACTGATCATTCGGGAGTTAATAAAAAACTAAATTGAAGATAGGCACATTTAATGTGTAAAAATATAAATAGAACTATTATGCAAGAAACGCAATAGTTCCATTGTTAGAGTAAGACACAATCTCCTTAAAAAACATGTGATAGCTTATTGTCAGAATAATTAATAAAAAATTATAAGACTAATGTCTTTTTTAAATTTTAATAGTGACTATGCCTGGAACAAGTCACTAACGCGTCTAAAATAATAAAAGTTATTAAAAAACTGTGGTATACAACTTATTGCAGTAAGTTGTAGGTATTGTATACCATTATTTACCTACCTATAATTTTAATAATTAATTTTTTATCATGCTTTAAGGCTGATTCACACACTCATTCACGTTTTAACCATATATTTGACACTAAAAATAAAGGTTCCAGTATTAACAAAATTAGGGGTTGTTTTTGCATGATAATTAATGTTAGCAATAGGTACTTAAATATTTTTATCATGAGTAGATTAGTTACAGTCAGTAGCATGCTAGGTTATATAAAACTTTAAAAAATTCTCATAACAAATCAGTTTACAATGGAGAAGTTTCAAGATGTTAAAATTGCTTTATTTAACTTCATAAAATTAAAATATAGCCTAAAGTGAATATATGTACTAGTGAAAAAAAATTAAATCCGTCAGTAAATGGCAGAGTAATAAATAATTTAAGTTGACGATTTTTTGCGCGACGCGATTGTAAGGGCGTGACCTCATCCCACCTGTTGCTTGTATGGCGGTGGCGCGGCCGGCCGCTGGAGATGTTCCGCCGTAGATGACGTCAGGCCACCTAGTAGCCCAGGACTTTTAGCAAAAAACCTAGGACTAATTCCGGCGGAAGGTTTTTTGTTTTTAAAGTGTTCCTTAGGTCCCCCTGAATATATCTGGAAAGTTCCCCGTGAATCCCATGTACGCTCCCCCCTCCCCCCCCCCCTCAAACGTCTCCCTGATTTTAGTTTTTTCTATTTATCTCAGAAACGGTTGAAGATAGAAGAAAGTTGTCAACGTATGATATAATTGTTATAAAATATCCGAATTGTCGACACTTCAATTGTTTCGATGTGAGCTGTAGTCTCTGAAATATACCTAAAGACATTTCACCAAAAAATTGTTTTGCCCAAAAATTATCATTTGTACTAGTTTTAAGAAAAATTAGTGGAGTTGTGGCGAAATTATGTAAGGTCATATGAATTTTGAAACATTGTGGAATAAAACAAGGTATAATACATTGTCTTAGCAGCATTGCTTCCCGATTTATAGCGAGTGGTGTCAAACGCCAAATAAATTTATTGTAGTATTAGCTTTAGTAATTTCTGAGTTAATTCGTTCAAACATACATACATACAAATCTTTCATATGTACTACGCGGGTGTGTGAGGGAGCATGATCATTAATGATTAAACGAACTAACCTGTAAGTAAAGTTACACGAAGGATTCGTCCAAAGATATTGTACTATTAATTACATGTAGTATCGCTTGATACCTACCGTTTGACCCTTGATAATTTGATAATTCTTTCAGTTGTGTATAATTAGGCTTTAATTTTAATAATAGCGAATGAAAAAACATGGAAACTTCTCCATTGATTGAAACTGAGTACCCTGACTGAAGTGGTAGCCCAGCATGCCGTAGGTACTTCCTATCAATACAATGAGTATTTCATAGTTCTAAGAGTGGAGCATTGATCGAAAATATTTTGTTCACCAATCCTAGAAGTTATCACTTAACTTTATGAGTTGACAAAAATTATAGGCTAGTTTTATAATGACATTTGTAATTTTAAAAATCTTTTTTTGTTACTTATATTCGTATTTGCTACATTTAAAATGTAAAAAATGTTTTATCATTCGCTTTGCAAAATATTATAAGTAGTAAAAAATGTTTCGCCATACAAATAAAATGTGACGTAAAATAATGAATGTTAAAATATATTAATCATTAAAAATAAGATTGTAAGACACTAAAATGCATAACAAATTAAGTAATAATACAAAATCTTTGTACCTTAACATAATAAGCTCTTAGGCCTTGGTGAGCACATCAGGAATGGTTAGGCCTTAATAACTATATTATACTTACGGCCGTTTGCACTAAACTTAAGAAGCGCCTATGTCTTTTCCTAACTACAACTCGACCAAATTAAAATTAAAGTGTCATGTACTTGGCTGACATGCAGCTGTGTTGCGCCCTAATGTTCACCACATTAGGCTACTGTATTAGGATCCCAGGCATATTTTACTTTACGCTCTCCTAATAAATTCAATGCCTTAATTTCTTCATCTGTTAATTTGAAATTAAGTGTTATATTTTCCTTAAGGCGGCTTTGATTAGTTGATTTCGGTATTATTGCCACATCCTGCTGCAGCGCCCAAACTAGAAGTACCTGAGCACAGGTAGCATCATGTTTCTGGGCAATTTTCTCAACAAGTGGCTCTTGTATTAAATCAGTGTTTGATGCAGAATTGCCACCCAAAGAACAATAAGCTTGTAAGAGGATGGCATTCTCTTTGCAAAACCTTTGTAGATCACTTTGATGGTAATATGGATGCCATTCCACCTAAAAATGGTAAAAAGAATTAAAAAAATAGTAAATATAATAATTTTCTATAAACTTAGGATTGGCCAACATTCCACATGTTGGCCACAATATTGGCCAATTTATCATTCATTGATGTTTTTGAAAGAACCTCGATGAAGCATTTGTTACAAAACTGGCAATGTATGATGAATATTGTGGCCAACGTGTGGAGCCATCTACACAAACCTGGTTCACAGCAGGGACCACACCATGATTGGATGTCATTAATTCTCTAAGGTGACGGACAGTAAAGTTGCAGACACCTATCGCCTTTACCAACCCGCTGTCATAGAGTTTGGTCATGCCTGCCCAAGTGGCTTCACGGAGTTTTATATTACGTGAATCTTCAGCAGGTAATCTAGCAGATCCCGGAAAATGAACTAGATACAAATCAATATAGTCTAATCCAAGATTATTCAAGGATTTCCTATAAGCATTCGCAACAACATCTGCATTTCCGTGGTCGGCTGGTGCTGAAATATTACATATGGTTATAATCTCCCAAAGGTAAATTGTAAAGTTCAAGTTGATATAATTTTAATAAGATACTTACAAAGTTTAGTAGTTACAAAAATATCTTCCCTCATCAGGCCATATTTTGGTAATAAAATGTTGAATGCATGTTTTAAATGAGCTTCATTTCCATAAACTGCAGCAGTATCTAAAAAAATATCTACAAATATATCAGCTGTATCTACAAATTAAGAAATATTAGCCTCACATCTCTAATTTTTTCACACATTTTTAATTGGGCCATGGACTTACCAAACATTCTGTATCCAGCCTCGAGAGCATAATCCACTGTTCTCATAATCAGGTCAGCATTTCTTATTCGATAAGTACCCACTAAAATATAAAAATAGAATTGTATAACAAATAAGCTTACCTAAAAAAATACCTATTAGTAAATCACAAAATATTGATCCCATACCTATCAAAAATGCAAAAAAACAAACAAATTGTATGAGAAAAGATCGTACATTTAAAATATCTTTGGGTAACTAATTAAATTTTAAAAATGTCTTACATCCAACTGATGGCATTTGAATTCCATTATTTAAGGTAAACTTAGTGGGAAATATAGGGTCATCTGACGTCATGTTTTTTGTCCCCGTTGTGTTTTCTCTTTATTTGCACGAGTGACGAGCCAATCTGTAAAAATTAAATAGTAATTTTTTTAGCGATTGTCTTATTATAAAAACATGTTACTAGGTTAGGTACCTTCTAAAATGGTACCTATTCTACAGGACTTACCTACTAACTGTTGCAGGCTGCCTGCACCTGTCTGCAGGTATTCGTAGGTACTACTGTACTGTATGAGTTGTTGTAATTTGCTTGCTGCTATTGCTCGACTTGCTTGATGTTTGCTTGCACTGATGCCGTATGCACATCACATATGATGTGATGTGATGCAAATAATAAAATAATTACTTAAACCAAACAAAAATATGATGTGTGTGTGTGCTAATAAATACTCTCTCTCACTTTTATAATATTTTAAAGTGTCAATGTCAATTGTCAAACGTATTAAGTCAAAAGTACTCTGTGGTATTGGAACTAGAGTTGTTCAAAACGGCTTTATAGCAATAGTACGCAACAGACTATAAGCTATTAATTTTTAGCACGCTATTAAATACGCTATGGCTTATGCTGTAGCGTGCTATTTATCAGAAAGAGTGCGCGGCTAGATAAGCTAGAAATATACTGTTGTGTTGTGTCGCGACTCGGTACGTATCGGCTTCATACATTTAGTTTGGTTAGAAACACATTATAACAGTGTGTCGTCGACACATCACAACACAATAATGTATTTCTAACCATACTAAATGTATGAAACCGATACGTACCGTGTTGCGACACGACACAACACAACACAATAGTATATTTCTAGCGTAAGTGTAAAATTGCAGTACACTAGATCTCTTAACACGTTACCACCCAATTGCACTAAACTTAAGAATCGCCTAAGTCTTTTCTTAACTACAACTCGACCAAGTTAAGTAGGCGAATGACAGCTACATGACCGCTAAGTTTGACACCGTTTTAATTTGGTCGTGTTGTAGTTAGGAACAGACTTAGGCGATCCTTAAGTTTAGTGCAATCGGGTGTACGTCTAATTGCATTGCATTCGTTAACGTCAGGGGCCCTATTTTTGGATCGCTCTTTTCTACTGATTTTCGTTCGACATATGACTCAAAACAATGAGATGTCGAACGAAAATCAGTAGAAAAAAGCGCTCGACGCCAGTCGAGCGATTCAAAAATAGGGCCCCAGGTTATACAAAACTGTCAAAAATCTGAAGTGTATTTTGAACCTTATAATATTTGTATTTTAGATTTAAAATTGATTTAATTTGATTACCCTCGTGTTTTGGTAGCCCCGCGTGCTGATAACTGCGTGCTGTCAGCGCTAACGGTGAGCGCTGAACGTCAAGTGTTTAGTGTTACGTTCGCCCGGCGTATGTCGGTCGGCTGACGCGCTAAGGTGGTATATGCATGCGTTCAGTGCCACGTCGACGGAGCAACCGAGCGCACCCACGTGCGTAGTATTGCGAAGAGAATTATTTGCAACAAGTTCTTCGCTAGGGAAAAAGTTAAGTTTCTTGTCAGCGTAACACTAAACACAAAATTTGACCGGCGCTCAACGCTCAACGTCAGCGCTGACGGTACGCGCTCACCGACGGTCGTGCACTCAATCCAGCCCTTGACTTATGTCCTCTCTCTATGTGTGTCGAGATATGGTACAGTCCGCAGCACGTCAGGTTATACAAACTGACAAAAATCTGCTATTTATTTTTGAGTTAGTTAGTAGCCCAGCGTGCCGTTGCAAAAATGGTACTTTGTCACAACTAGTGATGGACCTGTCTTGTAATAATGACATTAAATGATTCACTTGTAGTTTGTTTACCTAAAGCCTTTTTTCATTTGTCAGCGCAGCATCGGTACGACAACTGCATGCACGGTATAACGCGGTACCAAAAGCATACCGAAAGGTTACTGGACACCTATATATTTCAATAAAGTTTTTCTGAATTGTCGGTACAGCAGCGGCGCGACATTAGCATGGGCGTAGTACAGATTTGGTACAGATTCGGTACAGAATCTGTACCGCGCCGAAATGAGAAAAGGGCCTTACCTACATGGTTCATTCATTTTGGTTGCTAAATCCGATTTGAAACACAGACAGGAATGGGTGAACCTTGTATGGCGCAATTACGCCCGAGTGTAACGTTACGTATCTGCTTTATTCCAGATATGCTGATACTGCGTCAAATATTCCTCTGGTCTTTGTTTTAAGTACTGGCTCAGACCCATTTGGAGCTTTTCAGAAATTTGCTACAGAAATGGGTTTTCGAGAACGTCTCAATTCAATCTCTTTGGGACAAGGACAGGGGCCAGTTGCTGAAAAAATGATTAATAATGCAAAACCAAAAGGAGACTGGATTTTCTTACAGGTATTAAGAGGTTCCCAAAACAAGGAATCTTTGGCCCTAAGCATAAGCGATTGCCTTTTGCTTTTGTTTAAATACAGTTTTTTTTTAAACTAAAATAAAAGTCTTGTCCTGAATTGTGAGTTGGATTCACTGAAACCCTTATGATATGTTTTGGTATACTGTTTGATTAAAAATATTTTTCTTTTTCAGAATTGTCATTTGGCTGCATCATGGATGCTGAGCTTAGAGTTAATAGTGGCAAACCTGTCAAGTGAACATGGGGCACCTCATCCCGATTTTAGACTCTATTTAAGTTCCATGCCAACACCCAAGTTTCCGGTATCAGTGTTGCAGAATTCAGTGAAAGTAACAAATGAGCCACCGAAAGGATTAAAAGCAAATGTAAAACGAGCTCTTATCGAAATGGAAGAAGATTTCTTCGAAAATCATGGTGATGAGGATATTTTAAAATGAATGATTATACTTAGCCACATAAGAACCTTAAATAAATTTAATTATTTATTTCGCCTTATTACAGTACTTGGGCAAGATTGGCGGACAATGCTTTTTGGTATTTGTATGTTTCATGCAATTATTCAAGAACGCAAAAAGTTTGGCCCGTTGGGATGGAATATTACATACGAATTCAATACCAGTGACAGAGAATGTGCTATGATGAATTTGCAAATGTTCTGCGAAGATGGCCATATACCGTGGGATGCTTTAGAATACATTACAAGTGAGGATTTTCTATAATTTATAAAATTCATATAACCTGGTAAACCAAAAGTCAGTACACCATTTATACGTTTTACTTACAGGCTCTATAACTTATGGTGGACGAGTGACAGACATGTGGGATCAACGGTGCTTAACTACTATATTGAAACGGTTTTTCTCACCACCCACTCTAGAAGAAGGCTACACTTATTCTCAGTCTGGGAAATATTATTGCCCAAGGGCTGAGAAATTAGAAGTAGTCAGAGAGTATATTGAAACTTTACCGGTCATTGAAAGTCCTGAAGTATTTGGAATGCACGATAATGCTAATATAGCTTTTGAAGTAAATTGTTCTTAATTTTCTTAACTTTTTTAAATTTAAACAGCCCTATTTTTTTAATATCGCAATTTTTTTGACACAGAATAAGGAGACAAATGCGCTTATTCAAACAATAGTCGACGTCCAACCACGGTCTGGTGGAGGCGGTGGCGGCGATACACCGGACCAGATAGTATGGCGCATTTGCGACCAGACACGGGGCGTGGTTGCTACTAAAATTGACAGGTCACAAATAAATCCCGATCTCATGATACTTGACGATATGGGACAGTTAAATTCATTAACAACTGTATTGTTGCATGAAACTGATCGATTTAACACTTTACTTGGACTTATTCATTCATCACTGAATGAACTTCAAAAAGCTATAAAGGTTTGTATTATACTTATAGTCCGCCGGCTCAGAGGCTCATTTTCAATTCAATCTATCGCATATTAAGACGAGACCACATTGGCAAGATAGCCATTAGTTTGGTGTTATCGAATATCGTCGTCTAAGTTGCGAAGTAGGAAGCTTCTGGGAGATATGCCACCCTGAACATATGGCCTCCCATACAATGATCTCCGATCGCAAAAAATAATCGATCGCATCAATATTTATATCAATAACGGGTGTAACAAGACACTCAACGAAGCCGAAGTTCACGTATTCCGCCCATCGTCAGGATCATTTTTGTTTTTTAGACTATACCTGGGAAACCAATAGCTACGAAGTTATTGAAGGTCAAAGTAATATTTTTTTTCAATTTTTTTTATAAAATCTTATTTTATTCGTTATTTCCTAATTTTTGTCTACAGAAACATTATCAAAATTTTATGTATTTCGTAACAAACAATGACTTCAAAACGTCATCACTCAATGTATTTCAAGAGCACGCACCTATAGTCATTCCCGGAAACGAGTTAGTAGAGCGCTATCTCACTCACAATTTTTTAACTGTGATTGGTCAGTGAAAAACGCTAAGGCGGTGTACATAGTACGAGTACTTTTTATTAGTCTACTCATATTCCCCGTACGGTGCAGACGTGCTATTACTTGTGACTAGAGATGGGAAAGTGTTTCTGCCCGGGCGGGAAAATTGGGAAAAAACCCAGGCACATTGGGCATAAATCTTTTATGCCCAATCTGTGGGCAGAAAAAAACGATTGTTCAACAACGAATAAATGAAAAAGTTTTAAGGAAATAAAACGAAATATTAGTTATTTAACAAATATTTGTTATAATTTGACTTTTGGGTATATATATTTTACTGATAAGTCTAAGCAAACAAAGGTAAATAGAATCAACATTTTTAAAAACTCGCTAATATTCGCCTTCTATCCATTCCGTGTGCCTGTCGGTATATCAAAGGGTTCTCGGGTAGTTTCAACAAGTTTTATGTATAGTAGGCGAACTATCTCTCCAGATTCCCGCTGTTCCTCGCGCCAGTTGGCCGACATTCACCGTAATGAGCCTAATAAAAGCTTTTAAAAATGTCGGTAAATTGGATACTCGAACTATTATTGTATTTATTAGGAACTATTATTATTTTATTTCGAACCATTATTATGAAATTATTATTATTTTGAACCATTATTATATTCATTAGCTTATCTATATATTTGGGTCGAATTAACGTTATAAAAAATTAATGCAATGTAAAATTTTATGCCTAGGTACTAGGTACGGCATAAATAATTTTATTGCGATTATACCCTACCTTTTTTCTACCTACCTAATAAGAATAGTAGTAAGGTAGTATCTTGCATTACGGATGTCAGCAAAATGTTAGATAAATAATCTATGCTTCTATAGGTATACCTAGTATCCCCGTAAATTACATAAAAACCAGGCGGCCATTTTTTAAATCCAAAAACGAAAAACAATTGTATTTCTTATATATTTTGTTTCCTAGACCCTATCTTATTGAAAATAATAATTAAATTATTAAGCGGATGACGTTAACGTGGATGTTAATGTAACAATGTTCTTCGTATTTCTAATTTGGGGGATAGTTCCCACAATGAGAGTAAATGATTAATTTACTTCTTTGATTAATAAAGCATTTATACCGACTCGTTTACTGGTAGACTTAGGATAAGATAATACAGATTTATAAACAAAGCTTATGCCGTCATTTCGAACAAACTCGCCGCTCTCGCTATTCGCTAAAAGTTTTGCCCATCGGCGAACACCGGGAATGTAGGGAGCCGCTCTCGTGTGCTCTCGCCAATGCCGTTGTTTGACAAAAGTTTTGATTCTCGGCAAAAACGATGAATGGCAACCTACTAGTATTAACCTCACCGAGTGGTACGGGGTGGCCAAGCGAGTTTAAATCGGGAATGTCCTTCTCTACTTGTATTTTCATATGATTATTTTCCTTTAAAATATTTTTTACCAATTTCGAAGATTTTGTGACAAATATATACTTACGTCTACGATTCACATACAAAATTTTGATTAGGATATCCAAATTTATGTAAATATAAACTTATGAACGATAATCTTAACTAATTTAATTAAAATTAACTATATTTTAATGTTTAAATAAATTTTGTAGATCAATTTTGTAACAAAAAATAAATGCCCAGTGGGCGGGAATTTATGGGCATTTATTGGGAATATTCCCAATCTGCCAAAAATGCCCGGCATTTTCCCCATCAGTACTTGTGACTGTATGCTCAATTCGTTACCTGGCTTGTGTATTGAATTTTGAAGCTCAAGGTGGCGCAGGTGTGCTAATCACCCGTTTATTGTTCTTTTGTCATAAATGAGATTTATCTTAAAAAAACACTTTTTTCCAATTTTTGTACAATAAACTAGGCTCAGGTGTGCTTGTTCCACAGACATGCTAGTTCCATTGTTATTCTCTGTAATAGATGGCCCTCAAATAGGACAGATGAAGCCGCGGGTATAAGCTAAGCGAACTTTTAAGAAGCGCAGTGTGAGTGCGCATTTACTTTTCTAAGGTATTGTTAACGCCCACTGACCCTGAAAAATTTTTTTGTCTTTGTCATTTGTATGAAAATGTGTGATAGAGAAGGCGCTTTACTAACTCTAACTCGTTTCCGTGAACAGAGAATAAACGATGCCTTTCAACTCGGCCGCACGCAGCTATGTAGCATTCACTCGCAGGCGCGGTTTTTTTGTACGCATTACATTGCGTGGTAATGTATGCAATGCTTTTTTAACACCAAAATTTAAAATCGTATCCCAGCAATAATTTTGAACAGAAATGGTCCTGATGACGGGCAGAATACGTAGACCTCGGCTTCGTTGAGTGTCTTGTTACACCTGGTATATAAATGGTGAACAGGATCGTAGGTGGCATCATTACAAACGTGTTAGACATCGGCTTGGTTAGTTTTCAGGAAGCATGCGTGCAGCCAGGGTATATGTTACCGGCAATGTATGAAATGCAGGCATTGTATACAATGCCTAGGCATTGCAATTTCGAGGTTATTTTTTTATAGCAGACAACAGAAATATACTTATTTTACACATTGCCGGTGGACCAGCAGGCATTGTATATAATGCCTAGGCAAAGTATAAAATGAATATCATTTCATACATTACCTGATCGTTTCAGGCATTGTATACAATGCCGGATTATACACATTGCCTTGCCGGTAACATATACATGGAGTCTTTTTTTCCAAAAAATTATCGACTACATATTGGCATATCATTACATTCAGGGAGTGGGGTCCCAGGCGTATATATAACCAACCAGTTTTGCATCGCTTTCAGGAAGCGTCTAAAAAGTCAGGGCAGGTAAGTATATTTCACATTTATGCTCTTGTGAGCTTTGTTCCTTATTCGATCGATATGAAAACACAAACAAATTGTTTAGGTAATGAACCTACGACCCTATTCACCATTTATAATCAATATGCGATCGATTATTTTTTCCGATCGGAGGCCATGTTCAGGGTGGCATATCCCTCAGAAGCTTCCTACTTCGCAACCCAGACGACGATATTTGGTACCTAACACCAAGCTAATGTCTATCTTGCCCATGTGGTCCCAATATGCGTTAGATTGCAAATGAGCCTCTGGGCCGGGGTGGTCTAATATAACTTTCATAAATAACATTAAATTGACAATGATTAACTATGACACTTATTATTTTATTCCGATATGATGAAGGTGTTTAAAGCTGTAGGTGACAAGTCGAACATTAATATTGGGGCAGTGTATTTATTTGTAGACTCAAGCTTTCAAATTTTAACCCTATAAACCAAGCTTGCATTGCACTTGGCTCAAACTCTTGCACTTAATTAATAATACCTACTTTAAGAAAGGTGCGTGCGTAGGGTTGGGTAAATTTCACGAAAAATTTCAGTCTGTGAAATATTTAGAATTAGTTTCATTTTGGTTTGAAAAACTTCACTTTAGAGTGAAATTTATTTTTGAATTTCAACTGGCCTAAGGTCAATATAATAAACATAATTATAGAATAAAACAATAAATAAGTAAGTTGACTTAAATTATGAATAACTTTGGCTTTGACAACTTTAAATACCAAAATATTCAGTGAAGTTCGAGAGACAAACAATCAACATTATTATGTTTAACAATAAAACTGTACTTTGACTCAAATTTGAACAATAGCGGACCATCACCTTTAAAATTATAATAAAAATATAAAGAAAAGTAAGTACAGCCTCTTGTACAAGGGTGCTTTTGAGGAATCCCGACCGCAAAACAACAATAGTAAAGTGTATTTTTATCTCATTCATAACATACGTCTCATGACATTACAAAATAGCTACGTGTAAAACATAATTCTTGTGATATTACTAAATAGCTAAGTTAAAATATCTAAAGATTTAGCTCGATAAATAGTTTGATGAATTTGCTCAACAGTAAAATCTAAATTACGTCTTTAATTTTCATTTAATTCATTAAAATAGTAAACTTATTCAGAAAATAAGGGATTTCTAGTACTAAATAAATTTCACTCAAAACTGAAATATTTCAACCTGTTTTGAAAGATTTCATAAATTTCATATAAATTTAATTTTCATATCATTGAAATTTTCACTGGACCCATCCCTATGCGTGCGTGACGTTCTCTACCAAGTCCCTAAACATAGGTGTTTAAGGCGACGGCTACACGCGTGGTAAATACTGTGATCCATCGCCAAAGAGTAAATTTTAACCATAGCAAGTAATTTGTATGAAATGTTCAATATTTTACTTTCAATGGTTAAAATGTACTCTATGGCGATGGATCACGGTATTTACCACGCGTGTAGCCGTCGCCTAACATCCATCATTAGCACAATAGTGTGGCCCAGACTTACTATTGTAAAAATAACCAGGGGCCCTATTTTTGAATCGCTCGGCTGGCGTCGAGCGCTCTTTTCTACTGATTTTCGTTCGACATCCCATTGTTTTGAGTCATGTCGAACGAAAATCAGTCGAAAAGAGCGCTCGACTGGAGTCGAGCGATTCAAAAATAGGGCCCCTGCACCACGTTGCGGAAAACTAAAGAACTGAACACACATTTGATTTGATTCTTTTAGGGCATTGTCGTCATGTCTGAAGCTTTTGAAGAAGTTTTTACTGCCTTTCTGAATAACAAAGTTCCGGCAATGTGGCATAAGAAAGGCTACAACTCTTTGAAGTCGTTAGGTAGCTGGATACATGACCTCACATTAAGAGTTGATTTCATGGAGGTAATTATTATTTTAATGTAAAATGTAGACGATTTATAATTATGTTTAGGAATTTTGGGTATTGACTATAAATTTGATATGTTGTTTTAATAAATATTCTGTAAATTTGTTCTCACTTTTGTAAATAAAGAAGAAGGACATGGTTGAAAAATACTCCAAATCCAAACATAACGTTCTGTTTTTTCGCATTGCAGAAATGGCTAGTAGAGGGCAAACAGCCAAGCAGTTGGGTGTCTGGCTTATTTTTTCCCCAGGGGCTGTTGACGGGATCTCTACAATCCTACGCACGACGCTATCGTGTACCAATTGATGCGCTTATGTTCGATTTTCATCCTTTTCGTACCTACTTATCTCAAGATGACATTTACAAAGCAAACAAAAAAAAGAAGGCGAGTAAAATTTTTTTCAAATAAAAGACTGATGTAGATAACTATTCTGATTTCTCGTTAATATTTTCTCATCCCTATTTACTGGCGCAAATTTTTTTTTCATGACAAAAAACACTGGATGCATTCCAGCAGACCAATCGCTAAGACAAGACATCGATCACCACAGTACCTATAGGTTTTAACTATGCAAAGTAATCTAATTACTAATTTGTTTTAAAGTTCAATTTTATTAAGTACTTTCTATGGTTCAAATATACTGTATGGTGATCGGACCTCGGCTGGCAACTGACACAGCTTGTTTAGAAATTAGGTTGTGACGTGATTGGCAACCGTGTAGCAGGCACTTTAAATTACCTTTTGACCTGCCCACCGATTACGTATCTCTGTTGCTAACAATTCTCGATTGAAATCGCAGTTGCATTGCTGCTTTAAGTAAGATAGTTGTCACATTGGTTCTTACTAAAGCTTGCTGCTTTAGTAAGATCCAATGTGACAACTATCTTACTTAAAGTGTCACTGCGATTTCTGTCAAAGTTGATTGCAACAGAGTTAGACAATCAGCCTACAGGTACCGTTTACGGCCAGCCACACAGACGGAATCTCGTTACGGAATTCGTACGTACGTGATTCCGAACGCAGCAGCTGCATACAAAACCTATGGGCTGCCACACACACGCGTGATTTTTCCGTACGGAATCTTCATACATTGTCGAAATTACGTTCGGAATTCCGTTACGTGATTACGTCTGTGTGTGGCCGGCCTAAACAGTTGAACGGTTACGTTGTTTGTTACGTAGGGCATAAAGACAGTCTCAAGGTCAACATGGACTTATAATAATAATAATAATAATAACGCATTTATTTCAAGTAACAAAGACCCATTACATAGAATACAATCAAAATTAATTATTAATAGTAGTCACATTAGGTATAAGTATCAAATTAAAAATCATTTATTGAATAACAAATCATTAATTTATTACTAATAAAATTATATTGATTTCGGACGGCTCTGTTACTGTGTACATATGCAATGTGTAGGTTACAGCAGTGGTTAATATGAGAGCAGTCGAGCCTTGCCGCGAGCACGGCCAGCATGCCGTCTGTGCTCCCCCGCACTCGGCGCACTAGCGAGCCAGCGCGCTTTCGCATTACGGTGTGGAAACAATCCACCCTCGCTTCCGCGAACATTCTAGAAGCACTGCAAGAGCGGGGGAGCCCCGACAACATCCTGAACGAGTCATTAAACTGGACCCGAACCCGACTGCAGGTGTAGAAAGAGGTACAATAAGCTCTAAAAAGAGTTATTTTTACCTCTCTCGAACACCGAGCAAACCTGCGGATCGACATGTTTGCTCTTACCGACAGCGCCCTTCGTTCCCTTTCAATGTCCGCATCGTCCTTCAGTGTTGGCGTAACTAGGTGACGAGATATTTAAACTTCTCTACTCTTTCCGGAGATCCATTTAGAAAGAGCGGAGGCATATTTGTTACTTTTCTTGGGCCAACCCTTTTTTTTTTTATGCCGAAGAAAAACGCATTTACGCGCTTCCCTTCCCGCAGGTGATCGGGAAGGGGGCATGTGGGACTCGCCAGGAGGGGACCGCAACATTCAACGTTGCGGCTCCCTCCACGACTGCCTCCCGTAATTCCACCAGGTCAAAGCCCGGTGGAATCCCGGGAGGAGGGAATACCCACTAAAAAACTCCGGCACCTACCCTCTCGCCGCTACGCCGACAGCCAGGAGGCTGTATGTGGGACCGTGGGTGGCACTCACCACAGCGGCATAACGCGGCCTGCCCGCATCCGGGCCTCCTCCGATGGGGAATGGCCGGGCAAGTTTGGCCATTCCCCCCCTCTCATCAGGGCCGTGCAAGGCGAGCGGTGGTTCACCTCCCACCGCCCGCTTGGCCCCGACCGGGGGAACAGATGGTATGTCCCCCCCCCACCAACGGCTTCCGTACGCCTCTCCTCGCTGAGAGGTGTGGGGAGCGTCCCGGGGCGTACCCCCTCGCACCGGGGATGTCTCTCACTCCGACATCCCTTCACTCCACCTACTACAACCCAGAATCGGGGAACCGTCACGTGTCTGTGCTTCCTTCCGGCACTCGGGGCGTTTGCCCCTAATCGCTGGTGGGTTGCACAGTCTACTTCCCATAATGTGGTTAGCCGCCACCTTGTGGGCGGCGCATACCCCGCACTTCGGCTCCGCAAAGCAAGTCTTCGCCAAATGGCCCAGCCTCCCGCACCGGAAGCACAAGCCACTCCTGTCTACTTCTGAGGGGCACATAGGTTTTGTGTGCCCTAGTCCCAGACACTTAAAGCATCAAAGGGGGAGGGGGGCAGTAGCCCGAATAGCCGCCACGAGCCACCCTATCCTGACGCGTCCGTCTCCAATCATCGTCTTCGCAACATCGACCGGGCACCTAAGCCGTATCCGCCCAGTGCCGTCCGGCCCAAACACTATCTCCGTCATCTTGATTTTAGAGTCATCGCAACCCGCCCTGGCTGCAACGATTCTTCGAACCTCCTCCTTCCGTGTCGAATCATCTAAACCGGTAACTATGAGGTCTACCGTCCTCACCGGGCGACCCACAAGAACATCAGCGCCCAGAACACGGCGCAGCTCCTCTGCCAGCATGTCTGCTTTTTTGGGGTCCGGACACTCAAACACCTTTCCCCCCGTCTGGGATTCCCTAATCTTCATGCCCCCCTCAAGACCGAGGGCAGGGAGGGATATCGCTTCTTTCGCTTTTTGCATCAATCCAACAAATGTGACTCCCCTTTCTTTGGCTTCGTCTGATATTGTCAGCACTACTGCCGACGTGCCAGGGGGATTCAAATTAGGACGTCTGGTGCGGGGCCTTCTTGGCGATGGTTCCGCAACTACTGGTGGTTCAGCCGTTTTCAGGGGAGTATCTTGCGTCACCCCTTTCCGTCTTCTCTTACGTTTTCCTCTCACGACTTCGCTCCACTCACCCTCTGCGGGAGGTTGGGGTGGATCCGGCTGTTGGCGTAGCTGCTGGGAGGACTTTTGAAATCCTCTTCTCGTGACTGCCGAGTAAGTGTTGGCTTCTGACGGCGGTTTCTGTGTAGTCTTCTCAGGCTGGCAGACTAAGGATAACCGCTCCTCAAAGCCCGCCAACCGCTGGTCAATCTGTTTGCCTAAGTCTGACATGATGGAGCACCTTAGCTGTTCCATGGACTTCTTCTGCTCTTCCTGAGCCTCCCTCAGCAGAGCGATTTCGGCGTCTTTCTTTTCCACTACATCTTGGAGGTGTTGGTTTCTCGCATTCAGCTGTTGGACTTCTTCTTTGGTGTCCTCCAACTCCGACTTCATTATGTATGAGGTCGTTACCAGCTGTTCCATGCGGTCATTGGTCTTCTCTTCCAGAGCCCTTAAATTGTCCGAAAACTTCTTGAGTAGCCGATTCAGTCTTACGCCGCCATCCGGCAGATCTGCATTCATCGCGTATTCGTTCATGACGCGCAAGTCGCCTACAATGTTAGCTCTGACCGAAGCTAAAACACGAACAGTAGCGAGATATTCGTCTCGTAAGTTGTCGTCAACATCGCTCTGCTCTCCCGCTTCTTCCGCCTTCTCCGAACTGCCAGAGGAGACCTCCAGCCTCGGCTTTTTGGCACTGTTTTTTGATGGACCCTGTGCGCTGTCCGAACACTCCTCACTTACGTCTGGTTTTATATTTTTATAAACATTCATAGTGGACCCACGAGTCTGGGAGAAATGAAAGTCCGCCCGGGCAGAGATCCCATGCCCGGGTAGCCCTATTACACCATGGAGGGCGGGAGGTATCCATGGGTGGCGATCATAGGTCGGCCACCTTCGTCGACCACCTGCAGCAGGCTTCCTGCACCTCGTCCTCAAGTACAGGAACAATTGAGGGTTTTTTATAGAGGTTTACTCCTCGCGGTCCCCGTGAAGACGACCCCCGTTCCTACACTGCGTGCAGGGCTACGGTATTGAGTTTTTTATTGGGATTGTCTCCCCTCGGCCCCCCGAAGCGGGCCCCTGGTCCTGCACTACGTACAGGGTAACAGGAGGGTCGGACTATTAGCTATCACGGTAAATGGGACCAAAATGTTCGCCATTTACAGTGACGCCCAGGGTGCACCGTCCCTCCCACTGCCTTTCCCAATCCACATACATGGACGGGGACAAGCAGTAGAGGGAACACGGGGAGGTTATCCGACCACGCACCCCTTCTTGGGCCACCCTGAAAGACCATACATTGACTCTTTTTACAATGATATGCAAGCCCATGATCGACTGAATTGCATAGTCCTCACATATCAGCAGCTTTCTAAGTCCACACACCGAAGTACTCAGCACCACCATGTCGTCCGCGTAGCTAATGTCATTGAAACAAACGCCGTCTATGTAACAATGTATATAGTCTGATGTGCCGTCGTGTTTACTATCGACAACACTTCCGCTTTATCACTCCTATTTTCGCCGCGCCCGTCACTAACATATTTTCAGTTTGTGTAGATGCAAGGGCAATAAAACGCACACACGTTTTTTTCTGCAAAGTGGTAAGGCACGTGACTTGCCGATCGTTCATGGAAGTTAACTTTAATTTAGATCGTTATTTATTCGTTTTCTATTATTAATTATACTTATTTGTGGCACAGGAGGAAAGCGTGAACGTTTACGGAGAGCTGACGGTTCCAGAGGACGGAGTGAACATCCACGGTCTCTTCATAGATGCCGGGCGGTGGGACACGCGGGCTAATTGTCTTGTGGACGCTCTGCCAGGTAGATTTGCAATTGGAAAAGGTTTTTCCACCACCAATACCTATTTCCTTATAGCCTCAAACCGTACCGTGTTTAGGATACATTATCAACTAAAGACTTACGTGTCGGTATCGGCTCGGCCTTAGCAAGATATGGTTAATGATAAAATGCCATAAAGCCCGATTCATACGTTTCAGTGAAGTCAGTTCCGGCACAATACCGTGACAATTATTCTTGGATGAATTATTCTTTCTTCTAAGCAATTATTTCTTCATATATTTTAATGAACGCGTCCACGCCTGTCAGAATCAGTGACAAGACAGTACTCTCAGTCTCAGTTTCAATGAACGCGTGTCCATAGAGAATGTATGAAAGAAAATCATAAGCATGGCGGTACTGTGCAGGAACTGTGGCTTCACTGATATATGCGAATCGGGCCCGTGTCGGTAACGATTCGGCCTTATCAAGATACGGTTGTTAAAATGCCATTAAAACTTTTATTCGGTAAGTACCTATCCTGACCCTTTCTGACGAACAGGGCAAATGAACCCGCCTCTGCCAGTGATATGGTTCGAGCCCGTGCTGGAGCTCCCGAAGCCGGACCCCAGGTACGAGGCGCCCCTGTACAAGACCGCGGAGCGCGCCGGCACGCTCTCCACCACAGGCCACAGCACCAACTTCGTGCTCCCAGTACTGCTGCCCTCCAACCAGACTCCAGACTACTGGATCATACGCGGCACAGCTCTACTCACGCAGATCACGGATTAAAGCCGGCCGCGTACAGACGGAATCCTGAGCCTGTAGCCAATGTCACATTACAAATTTTCACTATCACTTCGCTCCGAAAAATGTATGGGGTTTGACATTTCAAAATTCTATAGTTAACGAAACCTTATTTTCAATCCCTTACATGTTTCGAAAGCGAAGCGATAACGAAGATTTGCAAATGTTACTCTGGCTAGGGGGTCTGATTCGGAAATACGAAACGGAATATCGATAATGTATGATGCCGAACGGAAAATAACGTATGTGTGTGGTAGCAGCCTAGAAGGTCATAGATTTGTATTGATTCATACCGGAATCATTCCGATTCGGAATCCCGTTTTGTAGTGTGTGGCAGGGCTAAGCCTCTTCACTGTTGTTGAAGATCGTCAGTTTTAACTGACTCGGAAACTATTGGGGAGTTCATGAAATAGCTACTACTAATATAATAGTTACTACTTGTGTTCATAATAATTGTATGTTGGATTATAATATTGTTTTTCATTTGTATTTAACAAATGTATCGAAGGTCAGTGAGGATTGGCGACTGATACTGTAATGTAGATAGTTTTGAGAATCATGTGATTATATTAGTTGGAAATAGTAATTACTTGTGCTTGAATATATTTTCTAATTATATAGGTACTCCAAATAATTTAATTGCTTTAAAGTTGATTCGTAATAATATACAACAGTGACAGTGATCTACTGCAACTTCACTCGAGAATGTATGGCAAATAGTAGGATTTTACAGATCGTCAATTTGTACCGCAGGCACTCTCAAGTTGGTCACTTCTGTTGTACATTGTTAAATTAATTGCATTGTACGTGTTTCTTTGGGGTGGGGACTGTTCTCTTTCTTAGAGCCTGTTAAAAACTTGTACAGGGTGGTTGGTAATAGCCTTATAAAGCCGAATATGGTGGATAGGGACCATCAAACTGAACAACTTTTACTATGGGACCAACGCTGAAATCGCGAAAAAAAATCTGCTGTTTTATACAATTTGATATTTTCGTTATTAATGCTTGTATAAAACAGCTGATTATTTTTTTTGCGATTTCAGAGTTGGTCCTATAGTAAAACTTGTCCAGTTTGATGGTCCCTATCTACCATATTCGGCTTTATAAGGCTATTTACCAAACACCCTGTATGGTAGCTAGTCGTATTACCATTTCACATTTACGAAACATTGTAGATTCAAAACTTTTCGCCACTTTTGCAAACAATATTCTAATAAGTGCCCGTTCACGTAGCGCGGTCCGTTTTATCGGATACGTTTTTATTCGGCAATGGCGTATTTAGTTGTATTACCGTGTTCACACAACACAGTAAACCGGATCCAGTAAAAATACCGATCCGTTTACAGGTCCGTTTTATCCCTTCCTGATCACACTGCCTAAAATCTGATACGTTTGGGCTGGCCCCAGACCTACCGTACCGGTTTCATTTCTTTGCTTTGCTGAGGCACGTTCCGAACCTACGCTCCGAGTGCAACTTTACGCTCTAACGGCGGCGTTCCAAACATTAGTGCGTGACGTTTGGGTGACAACTAGAGCGTTGCAACTTTTTAATCATCAAAATTGGTTGCTGAAAAACGCTCTGACGTTTATCTATACAAAAAGTGTCAATGTCATTTAACATTATTTTGTATTTTTATGTTTTTGTGTCTAAGTTTCAAAAAGTTTATGGTTGCTCCTCAAGAAAACAGATTTTATTTTGTGTATAAGAAAGTTTGAATTATCCCTATTTTAAATGGAAAACGATGATTTTGTATTGCTAATGATATTAGATGTCATAAAAAAGTTAAAACGACAAAAACAACCAAAGCAAAGAAATGAAACCCGTAGGTCTGGGGCCAGCCTCACGTTCGGCGGCGATGGCGTATGTAGTAGTATTATCGTGTTCACACACGAAGTATTCCGGATCCAGTAAACAAGATTTTGCTACTTTAAAGGTTTTGCTACTTTAAAGGTAGCGACGAATTTGTTATTAAAACGAAGCGGGCGTGTCCGGATAAAAAGTACCAACTAAGAAAAGACCAACTACATTGCGGACTGAATCCGCACCCGCATCCGCGTAACATAGAACCGCGCTAACTCGGTATAAATTTATTACTTATTCTTTATTTATTAGCAAGACAGTGGGTATTATCATTACCACTTATCACAACCTATCATTATGTTTTAATATTGTGTAATGTTTTTTATTTGAGAAACGATTTTAGTTTAATAGTTTAGACACTTATACTTTTGAAAGGAGTTGTATTTTGTATGAGATATATTATTCAATAAACTTTTGATTCCGTAAATTTTTATTTTGTTATTTGATCGACGATCGCCACCGCCGCCATGGTAGAGTAGCTTGTACAGTAAATTTGTTTTATCTCACGAGTGCAGGTCGGCTATGAATGTTGTCAGGCGTGCACATACACATTATTTTAGTGTGCATACGAGAGCATACAGACGTGAAACAATGTGCATGTGCACGCCTGACAACATTCACAGCCGACTCGCACTCGGGAGATAAAACAACCTGTACACCATCTTGTTCTTGTTCGATCCCAGGAAAACAATTTAAAAAAACGAACTTTACTAAGTATATGTTTGTGATACCACCGTTGCCTCTATCCTCTAATTTGCATAACACAAGTACTTCATTCCAATTATTAGCACTTGGTCGGATTTCTTATGAGTAGGTATGGTATGGTAATTAGAGATGGGCAAAGGACCGGGTTTAAACCCGACCACTGACTTTAAACCCAATAAAATCCCACATTGAATGTTATAGAAACTTTTTACAGTTTTTTTTTTAATTTCTATTGATATTTCAAATGTGACGTTGCTATGGAAACAATTTCTTATTAAATCAATACACAAATACTATATTAAAAGGCCGAAACATCTTTTATTTCTAAAGATTTTATTTAGTTCAACAATATGGTCTATGGGCGTTGACTGGGTTTAAACTCAGCAGTCAGGTCAAAATCGGGTCCTTTGCCAATCTCTAGTGGCAATAATTGGTTTGATTCGGGTACTATTACCCGCAGGCTGATTATCTAAAATGAGCAACCGAACTCGATTCCTGAATTATTCCGAAATCGTCGCGCGACCGAGTCACTGGTTTGGTATTATGTATGCGATCGCTGACTAGTTTATGCTCGTTAAGATCTCCATAGAAACTAGCGCCACTGGTAACCGGTGGGAGCGACTGAAAAGTCTTTTTACCGAAAGTAGTCTGTGACTGTGTATGTCTCTGACCCATGGAAATAGTACTATAAACCGGAATGAGCGCTTCGCCCCAAAACGAGCCGACAGAGAGGTCAAGTAGATGTATGTGTCCTTTTCTTCATTAGGGTGACCAAACCGTATGGTTGGCCGGAGACATACATAATACTTTAAACTGTTTAATATAAACTTAAATACCTAGGTAGTTCTTTATTTATAATTAACACTTTTTACCGCGTTTTTATTAGGTTGCTTGCTCTTTTGTTTGTTTGAGCACAAATTTTGCAAACTATTTTATACCAAATTCCCGATGAGCTAGAGACTTGAAACTTTGAACACAGGTCAGAAATGGAAGGAAATGCAATATTACAGTGTCATTGAGGTGATCTGATAATGGAGCCGGAAGAACGCCACAGGAACTCTATGATGAATGAAACTATACAACCCCATCGTGTTTGAGCTTATTAAAATTGTCTTGACAAGTACTCTGACGGGAGACGAGGTTCAGGGTCGGATGATGAAGTCTGGATTCCATGCCATAGGAACTCAATATAGAAATCATGCAACCCCATCGAGTTTGGGCTCGTTTGAATCGTCTTGACGAGTGCTCTGTTGGGTAATAGTATCCAAGAG
Organism: Agriphila geniculea; assembly: GCA_943789525.1. Taxonomy (NCBI): domain Eukaryota; kingdom Metazoa; phylum Arthropoda; class Insecta; order Lepidoptera; family Crambidae; genus Agriphila; species Agriphila geniculea. The sequence continues at coordinate 15,208,343 of OX038870.1, read as the reverse complement.
TCTGATGACGGAGCCGGAAGAAGGCCACAGGAACTCTGCAATAAAACCTTTTAACCCCATCGAGTTTGGACTCGTTTGAATGGTCTTGACGAGTACTCTGATAGGCGGTGGTATATTTTTAGTTTAGCTCGTTAGCTAAAAAAAGAAAATTAATATTTATTTAAAACAAATATTTTTTAAGAACAAATTATTTATCACGTTTTTATTAAGTTGCTTTTTTGTTTTTATTTTTTAAATATGGTAATTACAATAACAATTACAATACAACCAATTAAAATCTAGTTTATTCAATTCAATTTAATTTCAAGTGTAAATAATTACGCAACTTTAAAGTTTATTCCAATTTTTAATAAAAATGCAATGTGCGTGAACTTCGGAAAAACAAATAAATGTTGGAAAAACAAGTAAAAGTAGGAAAACATTGTCTAGTGATCTGTAGTTAAAAAAAGATGGAAACGATTTTCGACTTTATTGACGTTTGAAATTCGGTTGCTTTTTCCCATAATTATACTTGTACATTTACTTTGCTGTTTCATTAAAAACTGTTATTTTGGTAAAGATGTTAATAAGGTCTAAAATACTTGCACCAATTTCTTTACTTGTGAAATTAATAAAATGGGTGCAAGAGATTTACGACGACACAAACACAATGTTAAAAATATAAAAAAAAAACAAAATGGCGGCCAACTATATTGTTCGTGGGCCGATTTTATGAAACTCGATTTTGTTACTATTTTGATCAAAATATAACAAAGAAATGTTAAAAATATAAAAAAATATGGCAGCCAACTCTTTAATTTGTGGGCTGATTTGAATGAAACTCGGTTTTTAGTACTAATTTGACAAGAAAATAATAACACAATATGTATTGAAAAAATTAAAAAATCTAAGATGGCAGCCAACTTGTTTGTTTTTGGGCCGATTTCGATGAAACTCGGTTTTTGGTAGTATTTTGACAAGAAAATAACAACGCAATTTTTAAAATACTAAAAATCTAAGATGGCAGCCAACTTTTTTGTTTTTTTGGGCCGATTTCGACGAAACTCGGTTTTTGGTTACTAATTAGACAAGAAAATAACAACTCAATGTAAACTGAAGGAAAAATCAAAAAAGATCAAAATGGCTGCTAATTTGTTTTTGAAATCGGCCCAAGAACAAAAAAGTTGGCCACCATCTTGAATTTTGTAAGTTTTCAACATTGCGTTGTTATACAAAAAAGATGGCCGCCATCTTGGATTTTTAGTTTTTTAAAAATTGCGTTGTTATTTTCTTGTCAAAATAGTTCCAAAAACCGAGTTTCATCGAAATCGGCCCAAAAACAAAAAAGTTGGCCGCCATCTTGGATTTTTTAAATTTCCAACATTGCGTTGTTATTTTCTTGTCAAAATTGTACCAAAAACCAAGTTTCATCGAAATCGGCCCAAAAACAAAAAAGTCGACCGCCATCTTGGATTTTTTAAATTTTCAACATTGCGTTGTTATTTTCTTGTCAAAATCGTACCAAAAACCGAGTTTCATCAAAATCGGCCCAAAAACAAAAAAGTTGGCCGCCATCTTGGATTTTTTAAATTTCCAACATTGCGTTGTTATTTTCTTGTCAAAATTGTACCAAAAACCAAGTTTCATCGAAATCGGCCCAAAAACAAAAAAGTCGACCGCCATCTTGGATTTTTTAAATTTTCAACATTGCGTTGTTATTTTCTTGTCAAAATCGTACCAAAAACCGAGTTTCATCAAAATCGGCCCAAAAACAAAAAAGTTGGCCGCCATCTTGAATTTTTTAAATTTCGAACATTGCGTTGTTATTTTCTTGTCAAAATTGTACCAAAAACCAAGTTTCATCGAAATCGGCCCAAAAACAAAAAAGTTGGCCGCCATCTTGGATTTTTAGTTTTTTAAAAATTGCGTTGTTATTTTCTTGTCAAAATAGTTCCAAAAACCGAGTTTCATCTAAATCGGCCCAAAAACAAAAAAGTTGGCCGCCATCTTGGATTTTTTAAATTTTCAACATTGCGTTGTTATTTTCATGTTGAAATAGTACCAAAAACCGAGTTTCATCGAAATAGGCGCACAAACATGAATTTGATTATTATTATTAATTTTACCGTCTCGTCTGCGACCTCTAGCCATTTCAATAGAACAATTTCGTTTTTTTGGAAATCTGAAATGGTGCAGTATTTATGGTCACACTAGTTTTGTAAAGTAACATTTCCTATAGATTGAAATTCTTAAATTGAAATTCGGCGCCAAGGTCAAAATCGGAGTTGCCAAGATTGACACTTCTATTTATTACCACCTCACCGATGATAGCTGATTAGCATTATTTTAGATATTTAATTAAATCAAAAGAGTAAGTTCTGTTTTATATTACAATTATTATGTGTCATTCTAAATTAATATTTAAATAGTATATATTCGACTTCCCATTCCGAATCCTTAATTTTGATACACTACTTGATTGGTAACGTACATATTTTTAGTCCTACTAACGTGGTATTATTGTTTAGTAATGGCAATTGTGCGAACGAGACACCGACCTCCACCTGGTGTTGTCTCATTCACACAGTAGTGCCTTCAGTCAATGTCGTCGATAGAATTTCAACTCTATGATCAATGCAATAAAGTTGAATTTCTTTTAAGCGATAGGTGAAAATTTTTGTAGAGTACTCACTCCCTATTATAAACCTCCTTGCTCTGACCATATGTGCTCTGTGAACATAACCTTTTTGATTTCGCTTCGAAATTAGTTTAAATTTTTTCGTATAAAAAATTGCAAATTCCGCGTAGGTATTGAAGGACAGGCCTTTTGTTTTACAATTATAGCAATTTTATTTAATTTTGGTTAAAGGTGAGGCTAAGAATTTATCGAAAACTAATCAGAAATTACGTTTTTTCTGGTTTCTGTTTGACAGAAGAAATCGCGAAATCGTCGCGGTCGCGTCGCAGTTTCCGAGTTAGATAATACGAATTTCGGAGCATTTGCTTACAAATGCTCGTATATTTTAGTTCTTTAGTTGTCCGTTGGAGGCAGCACTCTTCGAAACTCGATCGGTGGTACGAAACGAAATCGAGTTTGACAGCGACGATTTCGTAATTATCACTGGTCGCTAGGTGGTTTTTAATTAGATAATCAGCCTGCCGATCGAACGGACGCGATGCCGCTCGATTTTTTTTATATCATGAGTGACCATAGACATAGAAAAATTTTCGCTGCGCTCAAGAAGACCATCAGAGCGTGGAAAAGAGAAGTTAACATCATACACGCACACGGTCTATGTAAAAAAGAGACAAATAGGATCAAGTGACATGTGCCAATATTTTTTACAGTAAGAGGCCCTAGCGGCCCGCCTTGCAAAGGAGCAATCACGATTTGCTTAAAATATTTGATAAACTTAATTAGAATTTAAAATAAAAGTATCGTGGAGCCATGGTGTCTTGTGCTCTAAGTAATTGTTATGTGACAAAAAGAAACGATCCAAGTAATCACACTTTTCACAGGTAAATAAGATATTGCCACACAATTGTCTAAAACCAAATTTTGCTACATTTATTCGTTTATCGACGAAGAAAACAGTATGGAACATAGTTAATTAATTTCCTTTGCCATATAATAGTCATATTTTATGTATTTAAGTCATATTTTACGTATCTCATATAAAATGTATGCATTCGTTTTGCGGATCACCTGTTTATTGACATTGTTGTTCTTTGACATTCTATTTCTATGTGCCTGACAATGGCACAAATTTACACTGTCCATTTTTCATGCATTATGAATATTATGATTTATGATATTGATAAAATGGTAAGTAATATTTTTTTGAAGCATTAATAGCGTCAACAAACAAAATAATTGAATATATTAAAAGTTAATGCCCATTAGCCACAAAAATAGAGATTTGTAATCTAAGGTATTTGGTAATAGACCGTGTTCGCCGAATGAAGCTACGGAAAAGATGCGCTTACACACGTCACGATTGGACGCAGATAAGAGGTTAAGACCGCGTTCACAATGCGAGCGAGTCACAATTAGTCTGTCGTTGTTCTCCGTACCGTTCAGACGTCTCCCGACTAACCCTAACGAAAGGGAAACCCTATCATTTGGTAAGCTTTTTAATAGGGTTTCCCTATCAATTGGGTTAACCAAAAAAAGGGATTTTCCGGTCCCTGAACATATCCATTACAAATAACCGAATTTCTAAAGATGCATGTGCAAGATGTGACACAAAACGCAAAAATAAACTTTTAAAATGCAAATGTATGAACAGGCAAGAACTTAAAAATAATTCTGCGCTACCGGACCATTCTGACGCTCACACGAGATCGCATCGCTCGCTACACCTCGTATCTCTTCAAATTATATCCATAGACTAAGGTAAATTCGGAAGGTTAGTTATTGATACCAAGGATTTTTATTTTAAACTGATTTATTTATTTATTTAAATGGTTAAACTTCGTATTTCGAACAATGTTAGAAAACAAAATTACGAATTTATCGGGGAACATGAAAAGAAAATTTCATAGAGTGCGAGTTCTGTGTGGAGGCGACGAGCGCGGTCGCAACGATTATAATAATATTGACTACACTAAGTAACGGCGGGCGGTACAGGGCCCACGCCACGAACACCACTACTGCTTACTGCCGCGTGATGACGCCCCGCGCTGACTCGCCCGGGCCGACATTCACACACATTAATGACTTCCGAGACCTGCTTCGACGGGCCCTAAATTATATAAATAAAGTGTAATTATAAACAGCATGCATCTAAATAATAATTACATTGGAGTCTCCACACAGACCTACATAATACATACACTATTTATTATTACATGTCAAAGTGAATGAATATCACAGTACTTAATTCTGTCAATTTACACAGGTAATCCAATTTCAGCATTTAAATTGTTAGCCTTAATATAAAAAAAAGAAACAATACCTAGACCGGAGCTGGTTTAACTAACTACTCATTCGCTAATATTACTTCCTTGGCTTCTTTCGTGTTGCACTCTTAAAATCAGCAAGCCTGAAAAATATTGTGATTCATAATAATTAAGCTTATATGATTTTTTTATAAAATCAACTAATGTAACTACATGAATTTGTGGTTACTATAATAATAATAATATTAAAAATACCTGTTCTTTACAAAGTTTACACAATGATTGGTCAAAATGAAAGTGCTATGTATGACCTATGTGAGAGGTCATTCAAGAGGTGCGCGACCGATATATGCAGTCACCACCGATACACCTCGCGCGGAGAGTTCAGAGCGCTCGGCAAATGTGGAGGTGGTATGCGCAGTAGCAATTTGTTACTAAAAATAATACTACGCATACCTCCTCCACGCTGCCGAGCGCTCTCAATCGCGCCGCGCGAGGTGTACGATGAATCTCCTTTAGTGTCTGTCGGTTGGTGCTGCCAGTCGGCTGTTCCGAATAGAACTGAGCTTGCAACGAAAAACAATCTACTAATGCCTGCTACTATATCCAAATACATTCAGAATTACTGGGCGTGCACAAGCTAAATATTTGTAAAATATAGCCTCCATTCTTATCACACGATTTAAACAAATTTGAAATTCCAATAAATTAAAATTGTTATCAATTAACACGTTCTTTGCTGACGCGGTCAGTGCTGACCGATAGTGAAAATTCCCTTTAGGCCTAGCAAAAATCACAGTTCCGTTTAAAATTTATCAAAATATTTTTTTGCTCGTATGCTTTTTTTTAAAGTTCAAATGTTTGTTGTTGATAACAAAAGTCAATTTGAGCCATTATTTATTGAAATAATTAACGTCGGGCAGCGGTGACCGACGCGGCCTATAGAGAGAAAAAATCGGCTTTCCGTTACAGAAGGCCGCGCGGGTCACGGTGTCGGGTAGCCCCCGCGCTCTCCCGCGCTCCCGCGTTCATTCGCGCTTACGCAGCAGTTGACGCCCGTATCTTGAGTTGAGACGCCGCGTTATTCTGTTTTACATCGAACATATATTATACTACTACAGTGTATAGGTACATTTGTTTCCAGTGGTAATTATTATCACTATGGACGAGTTCGAAGATTTTGTGATTACGCAAGACATCTTGACGCAGATCGAAAACATAGAAATTGATCTTCTCGACAAAACTTTAAGTGTTAGTGATGATGACGAAAATATTCCACAACCCCGATTGAGCAACAGGCGTATGCCGAAATTGGTGCCGTTATCCAGGATTTACAAAGTAGTTCATCATCTAGGTGGGCAGAGCCCAAAGGTAATCAGCGGAATGTAATTCCTTTTACTGAATGTTCTGGCATGCCGGTTTCTATTCGAACATCGATGACTAATAATTCTCCAGCCGATTTTTACGCACTTTTGGTGACAGATAGTCTTTTACAAGAAATTGTTGAATGTACCAATGCTTTTGCAATAACTAAAATAACTAACACTGCTGAAGCTTCGAAAAATGCAAGAATTCGCTTATGGTCTGAAACGAATCTTTCTGAGATGAAACATTTTTTCTGCTTGATTTTGTACATGGGTTTGGTAAAGCTTCCGAAACTTGCTGATTATTGGTCCACGGATGAAATTATGGGCCAAAATTTTCCTCGAACTGTAATGTCTAGAAATAGGTTTGAACTGCTTTTACAAATGATCCACTTTTCCAAAGATGACGATAATAATAAATTGGACCGACTTCACCGCGTTCAACACTTGCTGGATATGCTGAATAACAATTTCCAAAGAAATTTTATTCCTGGTCAAGACATATGCGTTGATGAAAGTATGGTTCCGTTTCGAGGACGCTTAGTATTCCGCCAATATAATAAACAAAAACGTCACAAATACGGAATCAAACTTTTCAAACTGTGTACATTACCTGGTTATACGTTCAAAATTAACATATACGCTGGTAAACAAAATGAACAAATCAATGTCACCCCTCAAAGAGTTGTAATGAACCTTTGCCAGGACTTACTTAATAAAGGGTATTCGTTGTACACAGATAACTGGTACACAAGTGTACCCTTAGCCAGGGAACTCCTGCAAAATGAAACACATCTGATTGGAACTTTAAGAAAAAACAGAAAGTATTTTCCTAAAGTTGTCGTTTCTACTAAGCTGAAAAAAGGGCAGTTCATAGCGAAAGAAAGTGACGATGGGATAACTGTTTTACGATGGAAAGATAAACGAGATGTGTTGGTGCTTTCCACAAAACATTCAACACGATTTGTTTCCGTTACCAAAAATAATAAAACCACGATGAAACCGGCTATTGTCGTAGATTATAACAAGGCAAAAGGAGCAGTAGATTTAGCTGATCAGATGGCAGCATACCAGACTCCATTAAGAAAATCCCTGAAATGGTACAAAAAACTTGCATTTGATCTCATTTTGAATGTCGCCATGGTAAACGCTTTAGTTTTGTATAAAAGCGTCACAAATAAATCTATACCCATTGTAGACTTTAGAAAAGAAATACTAAAGAGTTTTTTGGCAAAACCTTCAACACCCAGAGCACCTTCAGGACGGACGACAAGAAGAAAGCACGTGCTTCAGAAAAAAGAAGGCCCTTCTTTGAAGGTGCGTCGGAATTGTGTAGAATGTTACAAAAAAAATGTGGCCACATTTGGGCGTGCAATGGCCAGAAACAAGACTAAAAAAGTACCTACTTTCTGTAACACTTGTCTAGATAAACCTTTTCTATGTGTTGAGTGCTTTGCCAACGTTCATACATAATTTTTGTTTTTTTTTATTACTTTTTATATGGCTAATTGGTCGTTGCTACCTACCAAAATAGTAAAGAAAATATTATTGTTAAGTTTTGCTTTTGATTGGATTTAATTTTTAGAAATTGATTTAATTTTTATGTGTTTCTTCAATAAACTTTTTTCCACCTAGTAATTGTTGATTTTTTTTCTAAGTTCTTATTTTTTTCAAAAACCAACTTGATATGGAGTAACTAGAGGGCCATGCGGGTCAATGAATATGGGATTTAGTTTGATAGCGCTGCCCAACGGCCTGTAAGAACGAAACGAAAACCCTCGTAAAACGTGGTCATCACTGACCGACGCGGCCTGAACGAAAAGTCTAGATGTCAACCAGCACTGACCGCCGCGGCCTGAATAAGAAAATTCATTTTTTTCTTGGCAGAGAACGTGTTAATAATTAAAAAAAAAACATGATAGAGTCAACTAACAACCGAACAATTACTGACACTGAAAGAAATAGCTTTATGATAGAACTATATGAAAACGAAATGTCAATGAAATTATTATTTAATAATTTAAATTTTAAATACATTACAAAACACTGTACCCTTACAACTGACCAATGAAAAGATCACTATAAACCATCTTGTCATCGCTGAATATAAACACGATAGGAAACATCAAAGTCGATGCGCGGTGGGCGCGTGGCGCAGGCCACACGCGGGCGGGCCTAGTTACACATCTGATGCTGCGATCACACATTCGTGCTCGCCTCGCCACTCGCGCAACTCACTCAACGAAAAGATTTTAGATCGTACGCGACCATAGAGTACATTTTTGCCGTAAGGGCCGCTCGTGCCCTTTGACTCGCGTCGGAAATACCGCTTTCGCAACGCAAGCGCGCGAGTGACGAGGCGAATAGCGATTTTACTGTACACATGCGATCTCGCTATTTGGCTCGCCACTCGCGCGAATGTGTGATACTGGCATGATGATACCTTGCTGTGTAGTTGGCGATGCGGCAGACACATACGCTCGCCCGCCCACTAGCGGTGTGGTCTGCGCAAAGGTTACGCCAAAACGCGCGACCGCGCTTCGCTACTATCAACTTATTTATCTACAACGATCAAATTATTAACCATAATTTCGTCAGAAAATACTCGGAATTAAATTGACCTCGGATTCGAATCAAGGCGAATTGCACGAGGGTGAAAGCTTAAAGTTTAACATCAAATCACACAACACAATAGTAATCATTCGATCTAAATTACACAGAAAAAGAACGGAATGAACAATGTTTAGCATTGATGTATGTAGTGCCAGCGCGGCGGAGGGCGGCACGCAGCGCGGCTAGTCGTCCGACATGAACGAGTTCTGCGACTTGAGCTCCTCCAGCCGCGAGATCTGCTGCCGCAGGTACATGATCCTGTGGAACACGCCGCAATGTTCACAACTGGCTCAGACATTCCATGCACCTTGTACCAACTAATTTCAAAGCCCTTATGTTTGCTCTTTATACTACGCATATATATATAGTACGCGTACATATATAGTATAGCTTACGGCCAAATACTGAACATGAATTTAAGTATAAGTAACCATTTTAACCAGAATAGAAATCTATTTCTGCGAGTGTTCGTAGCGTTTCAGTATTCGTCCGATAGAGCTTGACCTCATGACGCGATTCGCACGAGTTGACGGAGTTTTCCTCATAGTCAAACCATAGTCATAGTTTACCATCCGCTGTATGGATGCAAAACTTTTTTGACACTATACGTACCTACGAGTTTACATACATCTATTACTTATTTATTAATGCATTGCTATCACAGCTTATTCCGTTTATCCACCCTAAAACAGCCACCCTAAGGTGGATACTCGGAAAACGCGTGTTCATCTATCCACCCTATCATACTTGATAGTTTGATGGGCCCGTGCTATGACTACTGTTTGGCTACGAAGAAATAAGTTTCGAGTTCCTTGACAATGACCATTGCTCATACATATATGTCAGTTCTATGAGTAAATGTCAATTTGATGACTCGAATAAAAAATCCTAAGTCTGGGTGGTCACAGTCTAAATTACTACAGAACGGAATGTATTAATGATATGATAATATTGCAACTCGAGGTTATAATTACCGAAACAGCAAGTAAATGATAAAATACATTTTTGAAATTTACTGTGCATTCGCGTAAATAAGCAGCTTTGCGGTTAGCAAAAACTCAAAAAATAGTAAGTATAAATGGTGTATTGAGGGATAGCTTACTTTTGTTCCTGAAGGGTGGCCTGTATCTCGGTGTGGCGCACCAGCGAGCGCGAGCACTTGAGCTCGGCCGACACCCGCGTGCACTGGAGGCAGCCCAGCTGGTACGCTTCTTCGGTGAACTTGTTGGCCTGTCAACCAAATACCTTTATAAGAATCTTTTACTTTTCGGCAATAATGAAAACTTTTTGATGCCACCTGTATATATTTTAAGTTGTTATTATGAGAAGATGGCATTGTCATTTTGAGAAATTGTCATTCTGTGATGTGACTGGCTCATTGGAGGCGTTTAGTTGGTGGTGAGGTTTGTTTACGTTATATGTGACAGTATATGTCGTGTAAACCCCCAGAGTTCTCAGGTATGTCGACGGGACTACCATCGGTGACGTGCGCCGCCATCGTGTCGGTTTGTATACAGTTGACCAGCTGTTGGCTCATTGAAGGTATTCAGTTGGTGGTGAGGTTTGTGTATGTTAGTGAAGCACTCATGGCGAAATTTAAGAGTGATCGTACTCGATCACATTTGTTATGCAACGCTCGGTCCGGTCAGGTGTCGGATGAGTGACCGTTAAGTGGCATTACAACTGAGCGCTTCCGTGCTTCAGAGGGCACGTTAAACCGTCGGTTCTGGCTGTTGTCGTCTGATAACAGTCGTTAAGTCAAGTTAGAGGCCTTACAGGTGGCTTGATAAACTCTAACACCAGAGGTGGCCACTAATCCTCATACGATAAGAAGAAGTGGTGCGTTGGTGATAGAGTGACGTGCCTGTTTCTCAAGTATGTCGGCGGGCCAGCCGGTGACGTGCGCCGTGAGGTCGGCGCGCATGTAGTTGACCAGCGAGGGCGTCAGCATGGGCGGCGCGTGGTGCAGGGCGCCGCCCACCACCGACGAATAGCTGCCCAAGCATTCCACTGCAACAATACACGTTTGTTACATTGAATCTTCAAACTCTTACAAACTAGTACAAATTATATTAATATCACGCGATGAGAAACCTCGGTTATTTCGGCACACCGGCCGTAATAGCCCTTTGTTCGGCTAAACGTCGAACTTTTCGCCCTTTTCGTTTTGAAGCATTAGTATTAATCCTTCCTATTTTTGACTCTATTTACTCAGTTTATTACTTAGTTACTTGTGTGACCTTTACACATATTTTAATAGTTCCAAAAGCGTAAACACTTCGAATACAAAACTACACCGATCAAAACAAATTTGCGAATGATTAAGATAAGTCGAAGACGAGAGAATAATATGGCACTAAAGTAGATAGCCCGTTTATACTTCTTGTCCTATTTAGTAACAGCTTTTAACAGTTGTCTTACGTCTTTTAAATCATTAGTTAGAAATGTACCTACAGTCTCATTAAATCAAACTTATCACTTATAATTAGTAATTTCTTTCGTATTCTATGTGTGGAAAACCATTTGTTGTATTTTATATTTTTTCAATAAAGATTGTTTACCAAATAAGACAAGTAAGGATTAACAAACTATATGCAAGGTGTATTTGTAACCACTCTCCAAATTTTAAGGATTTATTCAGTCCATGAAACTGAACAACTTTCTCTAAGAAACATAGGGTCAAATAAGTAAAAAAATTGACTTTTCATACATTGACATTTCATGGAGAAAGTTGTTCAGTTTCGTAGACTGAACACATTCTTAAAATTTGGAGAGGGGTTACAAATGCACTTTGTATACATACCGGGTGTAAGAAGACCTTCAACGAAACCGAGGTCTAAGTATTCTGCCCATAATCAAGATCATTTCTGTTCAAAATTTTTGCTGGGAAACGATTTTGATTTCTGGTGTTTAAAAAGCATTGCATACATTACCACGCAATGTAACGCGTACAACAGGTGTATGCTACACAGCTGCGTGCGGCCGAGTTAAAAGGCAGCGTTTATATGCGTGCTCATAAGATACATCGAGTGAAGACGTTTTGAAGCCATTGTTTGTTAAAAAAAAATTAAAATTTTTAATAATGATTCTTGGACAAAAAGTAGGAAATAAGAAAAAAAATTTTTCTTTGACCTTCAATAACTTCGTAGCTATTGGTTTCCCAGGTATAGTCTCAAAGACAAAAATGATCCTGACGATGGGCGGAATACGCGTGGACTTCGGTTTTGTTCAAGGTCTTGTTACACCCGTTATAGTATCGGACTCACTTTTCCTGGGCAGCGCGGTGTCGAGGTGCAGCGGCGGGGCGTGCGGGTCGATGTTCTCCGAGTGCGTGGGCGTGGGCGGGCCGGCGTCGCGGTGCGGCGTGGCGTCGCCGCCCGCCCCCGCGCCGCCCGCGCCCGGCGACGCGCCCGCGCCGCCGCCCGCCCCGTTGTTCGCCGCCATCACCGCGGGCGCCGCCACGATGCGGGGCAGCGCCGCCGCCAGGAGCGACCCGCTCTGACATAACATTTCAAGCGTTTGGATGTTATGCTCACACATACATGCAATGGCAGGATAATTTTGCTGATTCACAAATCGTTCACCTTGGCGCTAGTGTAGATGTAGACCTATCATTTTGTTGTTTTCTACGCATTTGCTATCAATTTTTGGGTGTTGGAAGCTATTTTTCATAAATATACATTTTTCTTCCAACACATTTTCATTTGTCTTCAATTCGTTTACTGTCTGACTTCCATAATAATTATTTATTAGTATTAACCATTTTTAGATATCATTTAAAATAAATGGGAAATTCGAAGATAAATGCCCGTACAAAGGTCTACAGCAGCAGTAGCACTACCAAGCGGAATACATTTTGTGACGTCTCGCCATTAAATTGACAATAAACAGTAATCCGCTGCAATTTCATCCGAAAATCGGCAAACAGTAAATTTTACAGATTAAAATACGTCGTTTTGTAAATAACGTGTCGCAAGCACTCTGAAGTTAGCCACTTCAGTTGTGTATTGTTAAATTAAGCGTGCATCGTCAAAGATTTTTATGCTGCGGCGACCGACACGTCGCGTGTGTTTGACGGCCCTTACTAGTTGCCAATTTAAAGACAATTAATGACGACTACTACCGCACCGAAATAGCACTGCAGGCCAAAAATCATACCTCGCACGAACGATTATATACTTTTATAAAAAATAACTCGCGTGAGTGAAACTGCTAAATATCTCCTTCTGTACAATTTACGACCTATCATGCGACAGCAGTCCGTCTCCGTCTAAATTAACAAAATCTTAAGAGACAAATGCTAGTGCCATGGGCGTACCGAGGGGGGGACAGAGTATCAATAAAAGTTTTTATTTGCCATTAGCAAAACAATATATATTTAACTGATAAAAATCGTGCTGTGCTGTTTTATTTATTAAAGACAGGCAAGAAAAATTGGCTAACAATAGGCAGGCAGGATTACAAGATAAGTGGATTAAAGTGACTCACTCACTGCGCGGCCATTTTTTTTTACTGTACACACTTTTTTTTTTTATATATATTTATTTTTCCCAAAAACTCCAACCCCAAAATCCCGACATTTTCAAATTCTCTCCAGATATTTGAACTTCTGGAACCATACTCGAGAATGTATAGGAAAAAAAGCTCTTTTAAAAAAATACCTATTTTAATTTATGTTTATTTGACTAGATGCTTATGAAAAATCTCATTTGCCCCCCCCCCCTAGCCCAGAACCTGGGTACGCACATGGCTAGTGCCTTATCACACTGACAGGTTGCGAGCGGAACAGCGCAGCGGAGACGCCGAGCTGCTGACGCTCCTGTTATATTATAATAAAATGGATTCTCTTTGTGTCGATGTTTTAGTGGCGAAAACGCTGAGCGCCCGCGACGTATCCGCTGCGCAACTGCGATAACCGCCTTGCCATAGGAAGCGGCGAAAGGCGGCGCGGCAAGCGAACTCCGAATACATTGCGTGTGATTCCGCCAATTGTGAATTAACCGCTATGCGGTGAGCGTGTTGACCGCGCAATGAATAAAGAATCCGCTCGTCACATTCGTTAAAAGCCACATACCGGTTGATTAGAATTGTCGAGGACCACAACAGGGGGTACAGCATTATTTTCAGAATTATTCCGGTTGGTGGCATTCGTCTCTCTCGCACCATAGGAATTTTCTGAAAGCGGCGTACTCCGGTCCGGAGATATGTCCATGTCTTGTAATGACTGGCCATCTGAAAATAATTATAAATGTTACCAATAATAGTTTTTTTATACAACTGTACTATTATGAGGTGTATTAAAACACGAATGTGATCATAGTGTAGTATTTATATAATGTTATAATTATGTAGGGTTGCATACAATACTTTATCTACACCCATGATATTATGTATCCTCTATAAAGGGTTTTGACTTCGACTTCCACTTTCCTCTTCCTCCTCGTTATTATATTATCCGAACGAGTGATATAATGTTGTGCTGAATTTCATAATGTAACTCGTCGCGCGGGCGCGGGGTGGAGCGCGATATCCTCTCGCTCGGATATTGTAATGTTGGCAGTAAGCTAACCGTTTCTGAACCCTTTACAGAGGATTTAAAGCACGGGTGTAGATAAACGATTAAAAAGAGCTGGAAATGAGGCGAAATAAGCGTATTACAATAAGTTACCCAGTTATTGTGGCTGTCTGTTATTCTTATTATTACTTCATCAAAATTTACTAGAATTTTACCGTGAATCACATCTTTTGAGCAGAACACCACAATATTATTTTATCTACACCCATGATTTAAATCCTCTGTAAGGGGTTCTGAAACAGTTACCTTACTGCCATCATTACAATATCCCGAGCGAGAGCTGGTCCTGCTGCGCCGCGCGCCCACGCGCGAGCGTTGCATTATGAAATTCAGTACAACATTATAACACTCTTGCGGAAGACATAATGACGAGGAGGGAGAGGAAAGTCAAAGTCAAAACCTTTATAGAGAATACATATCATAGGTTTAGATAAATATCATGTTTTTAATCCATATGTATTAAAATATTGTTTTCACCTCTCCAGCACGAAAAGGGTGCTTTTGGCGCGTAAAAACTCGCAGCAAAATCGATTTTTGCTGCGAGCGTGAGGCAAAGTGCTTTTTACCAAAAACTCGCAGCAAAATCGACTTTTGCTGCGAGCGTGAGGCAAAGTGCTGTATT
Source organism: Agriphila geniculea (assembly GCA_943789525.1). Classification (NCBI taxonomy): domain Eukaryota; kingdom Metazoa; phylum Arthropoda; class Insecta; order Lepidoptera; family Crambidae; genus Agriphila; species Agriphila geniculea. Next base: position 15,193,288 of record OX038870.1, on the reverse strand, counting down.
AATTTCTAACACCTTTTCTCGCTGGTAGAGGTGAAAAGTTGTATGTTTAACACGAGAGCAAATTTTTTGATGTCTCGTGCCTTTAAATCACTCACTGTGCTCAGTAGTCTATATTAGAATCACTCGCTACGCTCGTGATTCAATTCTAGACTACTTCGCTAGTTCGTGATTTAAAAGTCAGCACTCGCAGCAAAAAATGACTTTGCTCTCTTGTATAACAAATAACTATTGTTTCCCTAATAAAAATAAGAAAAAATAAAAAAATGGGTGTAGATAAAGTCTTATATATGCAACTGTACATAATTAGGTATAGTACAGTTGCATAAATAACTATTAATGCTAATTATATGGATACCTACATAAGTTTTGGTTCTACTTTAATGATGGATGGGTTTGAAAAAAGAAGAACAAGGTTGGGTGTAAAAAAAGTTTTGTTTTATAAGTTTTGTCTGGCTGAGGATAAAGTGTACCTTTGCCGTCGTGCGCCGAGGCCGAATGCTTTGGTCTAGTTCGGTCGAGCGGCTCCTCCTCCCTGCCGTGGTTCCAGTACCTCTCCGAAGCACTGTTTGTTCTTTTACTAGATTTTTCCGTTTCTCTTCTTCCCGATCGGGAACTTGACCTTTTATCACGATCTGAAAATATACCGTTTTCTACAAATGTAATCCTATGGCAGTGGGGTTAGCAACGCAGTGCTAATTGTAGATGTCGCTGCGTACGCTTGTTCCTAAGACAGTAGACGTTCAGAACAAATGTATGGGAAAATAGGTATTTATTTTGTAGTATTTTTTTACCGAATAAGATCCATTGACCCAAAATGGATATAAAAGACTATTCTACAATGCAAATGCTGGAATTGAAGGCAAATTAAGACGTTTTTATTCTTACAGATTTTATAATTTTTTTCATGTCCATCAGGTTTGAGGAGCCACGCCAGCTTTTAAAGAGCAGCTCACACCATTATTTAGCACATGAGTTGATTATTTTGCACCACAAATCCTGGACTTTGCACATAAGTACTTATATCACGAGATATATCAATGCAAAGGTGGCGCCTCAGACGAAACATCAGGATTGAGGAGCCACCCTGGAACTCGCTAAGTACCAGTTGTATATTTTTGAAAATTAGTGCATCATTTAGCACATATTGTGTATAGTACTCGCTAGAAATTTGAGCTCAGTAGTGCTGCAGTTCAAGAAAATACGATACTTTTAGTATGGCTCCTCAATCCTGATGTCCATAATAATAAGATTGTGAATTTCCAAGAATGTGATCGGTCAATTAATATATTCGACATAATGATCATTTAGCACGTCGTTTGTTTGAGTTTGCACTATAGGAATAAAATGATAATAGACAGTGGATTGTAAACGAATGCATTTTGTGTGGCTCCTCAATCCTGACGTTTTGCATATAAACAACTAACTGTACCTATCTGAGATAACAACGGAATCAAAAATCAGAGACACTAACATTTAGCACAAAATGTGTACTAAATACATCCGTACAATTCAGCACTGTATCTCTTTCGGTGACTGAAATACAATACTTTTCGATATTCCTTAAGAATTCTCTGTGAAGGGTAACCATATTATATGAATAAAACCAGGACAAATATTTTTTTTTTCATCATATATTAAGGGTGCAACGTGCGTCAGTGCGTCCACTAGCGTCGCCAATCATAAAAAAATCATTACAACTAAATAACTAGGTATGTGAAGTAAGTAAAATTCTGAAAAATATAAAAACTAGCTTCATATAAAAAATATGAAAATTATAAACTATTTTTGTATCAGTAATTCTTTGCTTAAATCTGTTCGTGTAGGTACAATCTGGATGAACGCCTAAAGTGGCCACTTAATCTAACGTATGATGACATAATAAAATAAAAACTACTTGTCCTGTTTTATTCGTATAATATGGTTACCCTTCACAGATAATTCTTAGGGAATATCGAAAAGTATTGTATTTCAGTCACCGAAAGAGATACATTGCTGAATTGTACGGATGTATTTAGTAGGTACACATTTTGTGCTAAATGTTAGTGTCTCTGGTTTTTGATTCCGTTGTTATCTCAGATAAGTACAGTTTAGACCGATCGGGATAAGTTTTTAGGTTTCAAAAATATTAAAGTTTTTTTTTCGTATATAGTTTCTGCACCATTCACTTAGCCTAATACATGAAATTGTGTCATTTTGGTTGGATGCATAAGTAACAATTTAGGTTTTCGTCTTTTTTAACGCTATCGGACGAAAAGGAAATTAAAGTTAAAAATTTTACTTTCATGATGATTACGAAGTTGTAACCGATGTACATGAGCACATCTGTCCATGGGAAAACTGTTATTTGACTATTACCTAAAACGTTGCCTTAGTACCTCCAAAAGAATATTACAATTGGTTAAATATAAGTGTTAAATGTTTTAGATCAATAGTATCTGTTGTACAAAACGTTTTGTGCCAAATTCATCAATGGCAATTGCAGCTATTTTATTTTTTATTTACATCACCCTGTAAATTCTAATAATTCTAATATTTTTTATAAGCATTAATAGCTTGAACAAACAAAAAATTTGAAAATGTTAAAAGTCCATGCCTTAATTTGGCACAAATTTATTTCAAAGGGATTTTTAAGTGAGTGATGAAGTGTGAGTATATGGTACTTGTTTTTTAAATTGTAATATTTTTTTGACAATGTTATTAATGTACGGGTCCCACGTCTGTTTCCATGGACGAAAATGACACAAATTAGGTTTGTACACTACGCAGGCTATCTTAAATACAATACTATTGAATTTTTTAACTTTAAATCAATTTCGACAGTTTTGAGTTCAATTATTTATAACCACCACAAATAATCGAATTTCTCAAGATGCATCGGCTAGATGTGACACAAAACGCAAAAATATACTTAATATATGCCAATGTATCGACAGGCAAGAATTCATAAACTTTAGAATTCTTGAAGGTTATACCCTCAAAATAACTTATCCCGATCGGTCTAGTTAGTTGTTTATATGCAAAACGTCAGGATTGAGGAGCCACACAAAATGCGTTCGTTTACAAATCTACTGTGTCTTATCATTGTATTCCTATAGTGTAAAATCAAACAAACGACGTGCTAAATGATCATTATGTCGAATATATTAATTGACCGATCACATTTTGGAAATTCACAATCTTATTATTATGGACATCAGGATTGAGGATTTAATCATTTTAAAGCTAAAAAACGATTTTTTAAGTAAAAGTACTTTGTTTTCATAGTTCTCGTGGAACAAGCGTACGCAGCGCCATTTTGACAGTAGTCTCCCATTGCCCTACAATTAATTTACGAAACCTGAATTTAAAAATGAGAATACTCCTAAAAGTAGGGAGATGACGTTGTAAAACGACTGGCCGACATGGGAATTTTATAGTCTGCTTTTTTAGTAAACTACAAGCAACAACGTGAGCTAGATCGAAATAATCGCGGACGATGCGGACTCGTGCAGCACTGAGACTAAACTTACAGATTTGCGCGGACGCTGTGCCTCGAGGCGTCGCTCATCTACGCCTAACCTCATACCCGACTACCCGAGCGACTGCTATGTCGATCTATCGCGAACAATGGTATAATAATAATATTTGATGTTGACTGCCAGTCAACGAGAAAAGGACATTATTCTTTCCAAAGATCCTTTTTTTGATACTCTTATTGCTTTAAGGTTAAACATGAGAACTATGTTATCAAAGCAAAATTATCTCATTAAAATGCAATATGTTTGTAGTATTTGCCGAACACAACTTTGGTGTGTACAAATAAGTGAATAAGTACAGACTAAAGTTGTATTCGGCAAACACTACAAACATATTGCATTTAATGAGATAATTTTGCTTTGATAAGCATAGTTCATAGTAAACAATGCCGTTGTCGGAACACGCTAAAATATATTGTGTAAAAGCCGAAATCCTGGGAAACCATGTTATGTGCCTACAATAGCGAGTCACGTGCTAAGTTAGCACGTGACTCGCTATTGTAACGTTAGCACTGCTAACGTTTCCCCTTAATATAATATTCCATTCTGTTATTAAAAAAACTCGCTTAGAATATACATACATTACATTATATACATATATTATACATATGTATATATATATACAGGGTCACTGGAAATATGACGTATTCCTGCTAAGAGGTTATAGATGAGGTCAAAACAAATATTTTTTGTTAGATAACTTTTTCTCAAAAAGTTAATAGTTTTTGAGTTAATTGAAATTAAGTATTTTTTTACCAAAAGTACGTTTTCAGACACAAAAATTTAAAATAAAAGATAACTACTCATTCGATTCCGGATTTTTTATTATTTTGGGATAGAAATGAATCTGAGTGTTGTTAATGAATAAAAAAAAATTCATAAAATACAGGTGTTTATAAAAAAATCAATCCTTAAATGCATTTTTTATTTTTATTTTTTTAGATTTTTTAGAAATAGCTTCTAATATCTTTAAAAAAATCCTAGTAACTAAGCGTGCATAATATTTTAAAAACATCACCATCTATTCAGCTTTCAGTTGAGGTATAAAACTTAATAATAGCTTAAATAAAAAATGAGAAATTAAAACTTAACTAAATAGCAGTCCCATTTCATGTAGCAAAAATTTCCTACTTCAAGCGCTTCGGAGGTGGCCGTATTATCCTACTTATTCCATAAATGTGAAAGTTTTCTTGTTTGGATGATTGTTAATCAATCACGCAAAACGGCTGAACGGATTTGGATGAAATTTGGCACACAGATAGTTTATAAGCCGGATTATAACATAGGGGGATACTATTATCTTGGTTAAAGGTTCCCTAGGGATTTTCTCGAATGTAAATGCGAATAAAGTCGCGGGCGGAAGCTAGATTGCTATAAATGATCGTGCTTACTAAAAATACTTTCGTCCGAGTGAGTTTGAAATAGGATTATTTTCCGCCGATGAGTAAAAATTTTATACAGACAGCATCAAAAATAACCATGCATATCAGCCATTTTTAATGACCCGCTGCTGGGGAACTGGCCTTCCTTTTGGCTTGTGGATAGATAAAGCGGACGAGCCATACCTACCACGTGGGCTCAATGTGGATTGGTCAGTGTTAACGACTGTAAATGCAGCCAAAACCAAGGGCTCAATGTAAGGTACATTGAGTTAACACCGACCAATCCACATTGGGCCCACGTGGTGGGTTATGGCCCGTCCGCTTTATCCCAAAAGGAAAGGAAGGCCTGTTCCCCAGCAGCGGGTCATTAAAAATGGCTGATATGCATGGTTATTTTTGATGCTGTCTGTATAAAATTTTTACTCATCGGCGGAAAATAATCCTATTTCAAACTCACTCGGACGAAAGTATTTTTAGTAAGCACGATCATTTATAGCAAACTAGCTTCCGCCCTCGTTTTCATTCGCATTTACATTTGAGAAAATCCCTAGGGAACCTTTAACCAAGATAATAGTATCCTCCTATGTTTTAATCAGGCTTATAAACTATCTGTGTGCCAAATTTCACCCAAATTCGTTCAGCCGTTTGACGTGATTGATTAACAATCATCCAAACAAGAAAACTTTCACATTTATGGAATAAGTAGGATAATACGGCCACCTCCGAAGCGCTTGAAGTAGGAAATTTTTGCTACATGAAATGGGACTGCTATTTAGTTAAGTCTTAATTTCTCATTTTTTATTTAAGCTATTATTAAGTTTTATACCTCAACTGAAAGCTGAATAGATGGTGATGTTTTTAAAATATTATGCACGCTTAGTTACTAGGATTTTTTTAAAGATATTAGAAGCTATTTCTAAAAAATCTGAAAAAATAAAAATAAAAAATGCATTTAAGGATTGATTTTTTTATAAACACCTGTATTTTATGAAAAATTTTTTATTTATTATCAACACTCAGATTCTTTTCTATCCCAAAATAATAAAAAATCCGTAATCGAATGAGTAGTTATCTTTTATTTTAAATTTTTGTGTCTGAAAACGTACTTTTGGTAAAAAAATACTTAATTTCAATTAACTCAAAAACTATTAATTTTTTGAGAAAAAGTTACTTGACAAAAAATATTTGTTTTGACCTCATCTATAACCCTTTACCAGGAATACGTCATATTTCCAGTGACCCTGTATATATATACATAGACATAAATTAATATGAATTCCAAAACAAAAAAGAATTGGGCAGAATGTCAACTGTAAAAAACCATGTGTTGCTAGTAAAAGTAGTTTAGTCCGTTTCAGGCCAGCTTGGCAAAACAATAATTTCATAGTATGTTAGTGCTTTTGATTAAATGAATGATTGATTTCTGGGATGACCAGCACAATACGGTTACAACAAACTCTTTGAAATTCATAACAGTTTATTGTAAACGACGCGCTACATTCATGATTGATTCATTATGTTTATTTTATTTTTCGTTGATTTATATAAAAGTACAGGATTTTTTTAAGACATGGAGTTTTACTATTTTCGTAGAATTAATAATAGTACTGACGTATTATTTTCTTTTAATAAAGGATTTTTTCCATTCATTAAAAAGACATGTCCCATGCTTCACAATTCTCATAAATAAAAGTCTATGCATCACAATTAATATTGTATTTCTGAGTAGGTTTTTTTATTTTACTCTACAATCCAATGATTTAGTAATTTATGAGTTAATGATTTCTACTGTATTTTTATAATAATAAAAATAAACAAATTATGATTAAAATTCCATACAAACAAATTATGATATCGTAGCGTGCGCGCTGGTGTAGTTTTCTCATAACCACAGTACAAGGGGAGGTCAAAAAGTTCGCGGAATGGAGGGTATAAAGTAAGAATCAAAAATCATAAATATTTTTCCTTTGCAATGTATTCTTCCTCAACTCTAATACATTATAGATCTATTAATTTATTTATTGATACCGCCGAAAAAAAATGTTTTGCATCTCAGGTCGAATTATTAATAACTGCGGTCTTCACCCATCACCACTGGAAAATTACTTCTCTCGAAGCTCTTTTTTTTTTTTACCAAGTCAAGAGTCCCCATAAACGAAAGACATATGTTCCAATAAAGTCCGAGAAGATTTCCTCGGTTGGTAAGGCATTAATGACAACGCGAAACTCGAATTGCAAACTTCCCTCCGGCACCCTGATTATCTAAAAAGAAACTATTTTGCGACCGGTTTCATTCCACATACATTGCTACTTTTCTTTGGTATGTTTTTTTTTATCCAAAAAGAAGTAGCAATGGATCACTATCATCTATGAACTGCAACCGGTCGCTAGGTGGTTCTAATTAGATAATCAGCCCGCGGATTGGTTTGTTTATTGATTTTGATCTCAGTAAATAATGACCTAATTTTTATTGAACTTTGTTATTATACTCCTAATAAGTGTCAAAAATTAGTTTACGTTAAAAAAAAGTGACCCTTTCTCCACCATACCCTTCGTTCCGCGAACTTTCTTCCCTAGGCAGAGGTTGCCCTCTTTGACTCTTCATCACTGGAAAATTTCTTTTGTTTAAACTCTTTTTTTAATTTTTTTGTCAGGACAAGAGTCTCCATAAACAGAAAATATCTCTTCCAAAATAATCGGATTAGATTTCCTCGATTGGTAAGACATGTAATAACGGCGATAAACTCGATTTTTTCCCATGAGAAAATTTGTTGTTCCAGATTCGCTTGTATATTGATCTGTATCTCAATGAATAATGACCCGATCTTTATAACATTTTGTATATATACTTTCAATGAGGGTCACAACTAGTGCAAGTAAAAAAAACATCCTTTCGCTCCCCCAACCCCTCCATTCCGCGAACTTTTTGACCTCCCCTCGTATATGTAATACCTAGTCGTTATTTTTGCAGCAATTTGAAATATTCTAATTTAGTATTTTTTGAGGTACCTACACTTCAAAAATGTAGTTAATTATTAACTGCCCAAATATTGATCTAATTCAAATATTATTCCGATATAAGTTACTACAGAAATGTTGTGTTAGAAATATAATTAATTACCTGTCATTTGATTCCCAGTTTGCCTAAATCGGATAAATGGCACCGAGAGATAATCAACCAAAATTTAAATATAACCGGCGCCATCTTTGTGACGTCATTGATACTGGTACCACCACTTTAGTTGGAGTGACAAAAAGCAATTCGATAATCAGTAAACCACGCTGAATCCAACGGTATCATTTGTCAGCATAAAGAAACCTTCTCAGTCCTACGCGTTTTTTTTTCAACTTGGCCTCTCTACTATATTGTGACCGTGTATACCAATAACACAGAATAAAATAATACACTTGACGTCAGAAAAATCGCACCTCTTTGAAAATAAGCTTAGACTTGGCTTAGTAGCAAAAGGACCTATTCGCAAAATGCCCTGCAGTTGCATATTGCCCTATTCGCGATATGCCTCATTCTCAAAATGCCCTATTCGTGGAATGCCCTATTCTCCTTTGGACTCATTCGCAGAAAGACTTATTCTCAGAATGATCTATTCTCAAAATGCCTCATTTTTCTCTAAGTGTTTGTTAGTGAAACTATGCCTGTATACAATGTGTCCCTGGATAAAGTGCAATCCTGAAAGGGGGGTTAAAGTAGATTGGACACACTGTATTGTTTATAAAACCAGAAATTGAGTATTTCAGAAAGGTAAAATAATTCATATACATATAAATATGAAAAAAATACTAACTTATAAATCGTCATTTCTTATCATTTTATTAAAAATCAACAAGAGTATGCCAGATTACTATACTTAAAGGAAAGGTATGAATTTATCAATTTTTTTTTAAATATAATTTTTTATTATTTTTCTTTTTTTAATCATTATTATTTGTAATATCAATCATTATAAGGTAAGAAGTAGATGTATTATAAAAAAATTTATTGCAATTTTACATTAAAAGTTGCAAAAATAATTTGTTTGAAGAATTGTTCCACAGTAATTTCCTGTGTCTCTAATTTAGTCAAATTTATTTTAAATTTCTTTTCAAATTTATATCTATAGCGGAGCTGACGGATTAAAATGTAATAAAAATGTATTTTACTTATTAATACATGATAATTACCAATAATTTGCTGTTAACGTTAAAGCTGGCAGGTATTTAAAATAATGTGTCCTTTTGAGAATAGGTCCTTTCGAGAACAAGTCATTCTGAGAACGTGGCCTTTTTTTGGCCGTGTGGCATTTTGCGAATAGGTCCTTTTGCTACTAAGCCTTAGACTTGGCCACCTGCTATTGCTAGCTAACGTTTTATTGTGTAAACGTTGATATCTTTTGAAAGTACATTTAATGAGCTTTCAATTTATAATTTATTGTTTTAATTAACGTAACAGTTACTACAATGAAACGCTTAGAGCGTTATTGCTTGCGCCGCCATAAAAGGGAAATAAAAGGGGTCAATTCAGGAATTGCGGGTAAATTCGCTATCGACATGATGGAGAAAGCACACTCCAACATTTCAATTAAAAAAAGGAATACCCAAGAAGAATACTATTGCCCATGCAGTTGCTCAAATATTGCAAAAAAATGAGGCAATATTATAATATTGCTCGGAAACTGAATCTCAGTAATTGAGTCCGTTTGTCGAGTATTCCAACAGTTTCAAGAGACTGTTGGCTATGTCCGAAGGGGAAGAAGTATATAACAACACTTAACACTAAATAAATTAGGAATAAATTAACTTTGAAGACATTTTTGAAAAAGTGCGATTTTTCTGACGCCGAGTGTAGTACTAGCGTCCAATAGTTCGAGTTTTTAACATTTTCTGTTTTGGTCGATTTCTACGTTGCCAGCAACCAAAATGGTGACTGCTCGGTGACGGCGGCAGTGGATAAACCTACAGCTGGGGCAGCTTCGTCAGATGAGCCATGAACGCTTCCTACACACTTAAGGTTAAGGCGCTTACCTGACCGAAAGTGGCGCCGCCGCCGCGTTAAATTTTATTTAATATTGTTTTCTAATACACAATTCTAATAAAACTTCTCGTGGAATTTTTTGGGCCCATAGTCTCATAGACATTCACTCGTAGTCACTGCTAGAAGAAGATAGCAAAACTGCTAAAAATGACCGTTTTTGACACATTTGCTATCTACTTCTACGAATGACTACGAGGGAATGTAGTGATAAATTCTAAAAATACTAGACCATGGGCCCTAAAAATTCCACGAAAAGTTTTATTAAAATCTTTTTCTTTCACAGCGTTGCACAAAGTGTTATTTTACTGTTTTTGTGATATGTCTCTTTTATGTACTTTCATGTTGTGTATTCGTTGTGTATGTCAAAATAAAGATATTCTATTCTATTCTATTCTTTCTAATAACAACTTATTAAATAAAAACCTCTGAGGGCAACACTTTCGGTTTCGGTTTGTGGTATTCACCTTAAAAATTTAGCACGTAACTCGCTATTGAAGTCACATAACTTTCCAGGATTTCCAGGTTTTCCAGGATTTAGGCTTTTACACTATATATTTTAGCGTGTCCCGACAACTAACGACAATTGTTTACTATGAACTACGTTATCAAAGCAAAATTGTCTCATTAAATGCAATATGTTTGTAGTATTTAGCGAATACAACTTCAGTGTGTACAAATTAGTGTATGTACATTGTACACACTAAAGTTTTAATCGCTAGTCACGCACTTATGTTTATATTTAAATAGCTTATCAGCAATCTGCATCATTTGTGATGCGCTAAATCCAGAAAATGATTGATTTTGTTTTCATCTTCAAACTCAAATAACTCGGTAAGTATAATCACTTAAGGTGATTCCCTGACCGAAAGTTTTTATTTTATAATTAGTTAATAGAAAAGAATTTTAATAAATCTTTTCGTGAAATTTTGGGGCCTATGGTTTAGTATTTTTTTTTCACAATACACTTTTGGTTTGTAATGATTAACTCTGTTACTCACATAATAGATAATACACTTATATAATTCAAAATTACTATACTAGTTATGCCAAAAAGGTCTACTGTACTGATGTTCTACATATATTATTAGACTTTCATAATGATAATAGCAACTAATGTCAAAAAACCCTAGTTTATGAATTAAACTACAAAAACTAAAATAAGTCCGAAAATTTTGCAGTTTTTAACACATTACGCAAGAAGCAAAACTTTTTTTGGGCTGTTCCCACTATTCCTGTCACAAGTTCTTAATTCTTATTAGTAGGAATATTATGCATTTCTTAACATTATTCTTACTAATAGGAATTTTTATTATGAGAATCTGTCAATATCCCTACCATTAGGTACTGAACTGAATTACTCACACACGGCCCGTATTATAATCGTTGAGAGCTATCTTGATGAGATCATACTTGAGATGCTGATTCTTATAAGAACGATTCTCAAAATCTCAAGTATGATCTCAAGATAGCTCTCAACGTTGAGAGCGGATTATACTGCTCAAAAAAACCGACTTCAAAACCCCACTCTACCTCTAAAAAGCAATAAATAAAATGGAAATCACTAGATACGCATTATCGTTGTAATAAAACACGTCTATTGAAGTCGGGTGGGGCTGGAGGACAACTTTTTTTTTATTCTAACAGCCCCACCCGACTTCAATAGACGTGTTTTATTACAATGATAATGCGTATCTAGTGATTTCCATATTATTTATTGCTTTTTAGAGGTAGAGTGGGGTTTTGAAGTCGGTTTATTGTTTAAAAAAAAAAAAAATTTTTTTTTCTTTTTAGTGTAAGTACTTTCTGTATTAGATATATTATCTAGGTAGATAGAAAAATTGGTTTGGCCAAACGTGAGATAATCGTGGACAACCATGCATACGGATCAAACTGAGAAGAGAACCACTTTTTTTGAAGTCGGTTAAAATACCAAAACCTTGTCCTAAGTGTAACAAATACTTTTCTGAAAACCGCATCAAAATTAGTTTAGCTAAACGCGAGATAATCGCGGACAAACATACATACATACGAGTCAAACTCAGAACCCTCTTTTTTGAAGTCGGTTAAAATACTAAAACCTTTTCTTAAGTGTAACAAATGCTTTTCTGAAAACCGCATCAAAATCGGTTCAGCCAAACGCGAGATAATCGCGGACAAACATACATACATACAGGTCAAACTGAAAACCTCCTTTTTTTTGTTTTTTGAAGTCGGTTAAAAAGAAAATAAGGGGCCTCCATATGATTTTTCATATAAGAGCTAAGTTCTGAAAGGTATTTTTCTGATAAATTCAATCAGATTTTACTTGAATTTGATATTGTTCGAAATCTGTAGTAGTCAACTTGCCGACTTTACTGACGAATTTACTGTATAATTTCTCCTATTCGTCGTGTGTCGCATTAAAAAATTATAAGTTTCGCGTATTTTTGTTTACTTAAAACGCAACTTCTTTTTATTCTAACACACACGGCGAAAGACAAATTATACAGCATATTCCACAGTCAAATCGGCAAGTTGACTATTACAGCTTTAGAACAATATCAAATTCAAATAAAATCAGATCGAATTTATCAGAAAAACACCTTGCAGAACGTAAGTTCTGAAAATCTTTTGTAAGGAAAATCATATGGTAGCCCCTATTTTCTTTTGAACAGTATAAATACGACTAGAGGCCTCGGCACGGATCTTGAGCGGTGACATTCAATGCATAGAAGTAATTTTTAGGTCTCATTGGCGAGGGACGTGGTGCGGAGACTGCGGTGCGACTGCAAACATGCGCACTAATCCCCCACAATTTCCCTCACCACTCACGATTCGTACCGACCGACACGACACCTATACTTAAATAAGATTTTACTTAATTACAATGATAGTCGGGCGGTAAAACAAGGTTTGAGGTTAGTTTTCGCACAAGTCATCACGGAAATACGAAAATGTGGTATCGATGCATTTCAGTACGATCCCTTGATCACAAATATATAAGAAGACAAGCGCGAAAATGGTAGGGCTAGAAACTGTGACGTCATAAAGTTTTCAGTACAAAGAAATGTTTTTTTTCATACCACGTATATCAAATGAATGGGATTTGTGAGTAGATTGCGAATATACAACACACTTTAACATTTTCACTACTTGGTCTAACAAATTATTAGAAAAAGTAGAAATAATTGAACCAGGGTTGCATGATTCAAATCAAGTTGATTTAATCATAATTTAAATCACGATTTTTATTGCATGACTTTTTTAATAAAAAAATCAAACAAGGAATGAATTAAACGCTGGGAGTGCATATTCATCAACTATTATGTTCGAAAACAATTTAAATATAAAATTTGATACATGCAATCTAAGTTATTTATCACAATAAATTATAACAATAAAATTTATATATTTTTTTGTGTCAATAAAAATATAATATTGAATTGATTACTTTCATTTATTACATGTAATGCAAGTAATTACTTAATGAAAATAATAATCACAGTTATGTTTTCAGAAATAAAAATGTTGTCCACAAGAAAAACTAAGTTATTGATCGCAAAACCTAATAAAAATCAAATAAATACAAAAACACGATTATTTAAAAAAACTGAATTTTTTGATTAAAATAAATGAATAGGTCTAGATTGAAAACGACTGAATAGATTTTTACAAAATACATAACAAATGACTCTGCACATACTATTTTCGAATGTCTAAAGGTAATTGACCAAAGATATTCAAAAATAAGAAAAGTTCATCAGTTTTAGTAACAGCATATATTTTTGTTTTTTCTAAGTTATCAGATTTCTTTAATTATTAACAAAAAAAAACTTTTGTCTGTTTATCCTTACTAGAACAAGTAAACATAAATAGACGAAGGTTTTAGCAACCTAATTTCGACACTTTAGATACTTCTTTTAAAGTTAATTACTATTTTAAAATATGTCGTCTTATTAAATCAAATTATTATTAAAAATTACAATATTTTGGAATTCTATGTGTGGTAAAACATTTGTTGTATTTTATGAATGATTATTTACACCCGTTAACACCCTTTACAAAAATTAAAAAGACTGATTTTTGTGTATTATTTTGATTTTATGTAAATAATTTTTGCCTATTGACTTTCGTCAGGTTATTTAATTTAGGCCTCCGAGCAACTGTGTGTGTGTTTTCCATGTGTATTTGTCATTACTTTTAGTTAATCCTTACTTGTCCTATTTGGAAAACAATCTTTACTCAACTCTTTTTAGGGTTCCGCACCCAAAGGGTAAAAACGGGACCCTATTACTAAGACTCCGCTGTCCGTCTGTCTGTCTATCACCAGGCTGTATCTCATGAACCATGATAGCTAGAAAGTTGAAATTTTCACAGATGATGTATTTCTGTTGCCGCTCTAACAACAAATACTAATAACAGAATAAAATTCATATTTAAGGGGGGCTCCCATTTTGTAATATACCAAATTATTAGGTTAAAACATTTTTATCCTCTATCACAAAATTGAGAAGATTTTCACAGTTTACAGCAGTTCCGTAAGAAGAACAAACTTATTATTGAGTGAATTAATTTCACTTTGTGCAAAGAAAATAACTTCCATGCAACATTTGCCATGAAAAATTATACAAGCACTAATACAAAATGAAAATCGCGAATATCTCAAATTAGACGTGAGATCCCGAGCTGTTTTTTTTTAGTAGGTAGATAATATATAAAGCTTAAGTATTACTTGCAATAAAAATTTCGTGCGCAAACTGAATACTTTTTTTAAAAATAAATATAATTTAAAAACAGCTTTTTTCCAAAAATCTTCAAAGTTATTAATGATTGCCATTTTATAAATAGTCCAAAATAACCATAATGTTGTAGTACAAAATACAGTAAATAAATAATTCTAAAAGAACCAATGACAAAAGACATATTTCAGTTTTTCTGTTTTTTGACCCTTTCCAAACAGCCAACTTTTAAGATTTTTTTTCTCGACAACTATCCATATTTGATCTGGGGTTACTTCTAGTCAATTGATCAGCATAACTAACTACGTCAATCTGCGGGGTCAGTAAAAAAGTCTGATCCCGAGGTCTCTGGGAACACTGTGTCCTCAGTTGTTTCACAATAGCTGTACAATGTCATATAGACCGGTAGAAAATTCTAAAAATCGGCTTCCTTTACCGTTTTTACGGCATTTTGTGAGCCATTTGGGCAACATGACTTTTCCGATGTAAAAAAGCCTGCTGGATTCGATTCTGAATGTTGCCAAGCGGAATTTCGATTTTTTTTTCAAGCGTGTTTTGCTCTAATAATGACTAGATTCAAGAAAATATCTCTATATTCCTCTACAAAAAATCCTCTACAGAATTAAAACTATGAAGATTTGCCTCAGAAAAAAACACTGGTAAATAGCCCAGTTATTTCACTATATTATAGAGCTTAATAAACTTTTTGAACATTTTTGTCTAGTAACTGTGTTAAAGTTATTGAAGTCCTATTAGACAGTAGAATCTTCTATGTGAAAATCAATAACACTACATCCGATTTTTACGACATAAAGGCAGGAGTTCCTCAGGGATCCGTGCTGGGCCCCTCGCTTTATCTCATCTACACAGCTGATGTTCCAGAGTCGGATAATGTCATTACAGCCACTTTTGCAGATGACACAGCCATACTGTCACATGACACAGATCCTGAAGTTGCATCAAAGAATCTTCAAGAACACCTGAATGACGTCCATTCCTGGATGCAGTCTTGGAGAATTAAGGCTAGTGGCACCAAGTCGAATCACATTACATTCACTTTGAGAAAAGAAGATTGTCCTCCTGTTAAGCTCGGTCAAGCGGTCCTGCCGCACAACGCATGCGTCAAATACCTTGGTTTCTACCTCGACAGAAAGCAAACCTGGAAAGCACACATTCAGAAGAAGCGTGATGAGCTAAACCACAGACTAAGATCCCTGGATTGGCTTATGGGTAGAGGCTCTCGACTGTCGGTTGACAACAAGGTCCTGATATATAAAGCCATACTAAAACCTATATGGACTTACGGCATACAGCTGTGGGGTTCTGCAAAAACGTCGAGTATAGAAATTCTGCAATGATTTCAGAACAGTGTGCTCAAAACAATAGTTAATGGTTCACGAGAATGGAAGAAGTCCATGAGTATCTAAATATTCCAGCAGTAAAACAGCAAATAGCCAATAGCATTCGTTCATATAAAGATCGAATCAGTAATCATAGGAACAAACTGGCCCAGAGTCTTATTGAACCATTGCAAACAAGACGTCTGAAGAGACTGCATACTTGGGATAACATACAATATCTTTACCAGTTAGCAAAACATAAAGGCAGCCTGACAGTGGGAAGGCATGCCTCCACGCCTGCATTAAAAACAAAACAACTGCTTATGGTCCACAAACACCGATCCCATGTTAGCAAACAAACGTGAAAAAAAACCGTGTTAAAAAAATGATTTGCGTCGCGCGGCGAAATTTTCTCAGCTATTTTTTTTTCAAAAATCCTCTACAGAATTAAAACTATTAAAATTTATCCCAGGAAAAAAGGACTGGTGAATAGCCTAGTTATTTTACTGTAATATACTTGTTAAATATTTTTGTTTAGTAACTGTGTTAAAAAAATATTTTGATTCACGCGGCCGAATTTTCTTAGTTTCTTTTTTTTCAACAATCTTCTACCGTTTCAAAACTATGAAGATTTGCCCCAGGAGAAAAAATACCGGTAAATAGCGCAGTTATCCCACTATATAGAATAATAAAGTTAAACATTTTTGATAGTAACTGTGTTAAAAAAAAATATTTTGTGTCGCACGGCGGGATTTTCCTAATATTTTTTACTTCCGGTTATCAAAATTGAGTTCAGCTACCCCCAAAATTTATGCCAGGACACCTCACACGACCAGAATCGAGTTCTAATAAGATAAGGCTCCATTTTGGCCGCCATCTTGAATTTTTTTTAAATTTTTAATTTTGAGCAAAGCCTAAATTGGGCTTGGCAACATTCAGAACCGAATTCAGGAGGCTTTTTTACTTCGGAAAAGTCATGTTGCCAAAATGGCTCACAAAATGCTGTTGAATTTGAAAATTTTAATATGAACTACCAATCTAATTTAAAAAGCTAGTAGGAATAACGAGACAGTAAATGTCATTATTCCTACCAACATTCAAAAGCGATAAAATATTATTGATAGGTAAACTGTGAAGAAAATTCACACCATGGTTGGAATAGTGGGTTCGACCCTTTTTGTCTTACAAAACGTAGTTTCACTCTTCCATAATGGGCGCTACACACGCACAGGCTCGGCCTGCAGGCTTGGACTTAGGGTTGGGTAAATTTCACGAAAAATTTCAGTCTGTGAAATATTTAGAATAAGTTTCATTTTGGTTTGAAACATTTCACTTTAGAGTGAAATTTATTTTTTAATTTTAACTGGCCTAAGGTCAATATAATCAACATAATTATAGAATAAAACAATAAACATGTAAGTTGACTTAAATTAAGAATAACTTTGGCTATTTTACAACTTTAAATACCAAAATATTCAGTGAAGTTCGAGAGACAAACAATCAACATTATTATGTTCAACAATAAAACTGTACTTTGACTCAAATTTGAACAATAACGGACCATCACCTTTAAAATTATATTAAAAACATAAAGAAAAGTAAATAAAGCCTCGTGTACAAGAGTGCTTTTGAGGAATCCCGACCGCAAAACAACAATAGTAAAGTGAATTTTTATCTCATTCATAACATACGTCTCATGACATTACAAAATAGCTACGTGTAAAACATAATTCTTGTGATATTACTAAATAGCTACGTTAAAATATCTAAAGATTTAGCTCGATAAATAGTTTGATGAATTTGCTCAACAGTAAAATCTAAATTATGTCTTTAATTTTCATTTAATACATTAAAATAGTAAACTTATTCAGAAAATAAGGGATTTCTAGTACTAAATAAATTTCACTCAAAACTGAAATATTTCAACCTGTTTTGAAAGATTTCATAAATTTCAAATAAATTTAATTTTCATTTCATTGAAATTTTCACTGGACCCATCCCTACTTGGACTGCAGGCCAAATCTCACGTGTGTAGCATAACTATCGGACTGAAGGCCGCCTACGGTTGCGCCTGGAAATAAAATTTACAATGCAGTAAATTGTAGATTTTATTTCCATTCCAGTTACCAATATTCCGATTGTTTTATACACAGGATTTATATAAAGGCGGTAATCCTTTTATAATATCCCATGATGTCAGTATTACCATTGAATAGTACAAAGTAGATAAGATACTATTTTCCTGGGTTGTAGGCACAACCCAGGAAAATTATTGTAAACACTGAAAACCACCACACGGCTGAGAAATTTTGTTCTATTCTTTGTATGGAATTAATGGAAAACTAAGTAAGAACCCTAGACGCAAAAAGATCATTCAATAATCTATTAAAATAATAAATCATTATTGTATTCGATAATAAACAGTTTGCTTTTTACCTACATAATTACTAACTCGTAAGTATGAACTCGTCTTGTGTAGTCGAATGGGGTTTAAGAATTATTCAAAATAATATTGATTAGGAAAACTTAACTATAATAATAATAATAATAATAGCCTCTTGCATCAGACATTTCTTGTTAGTTGACTATTAGGGCTTTGTTTATATGCTGTAGGTCTGATTGCCAATCGGCAAAGGCCTCCTACCTTTTCCACTCCCACCGGTTCTCTCAACTATAATCATATTATCCCCGTCAATTGGTAATGCGCTGGAACCTTGTCACATTAACATCCATGTTGACGTGATCCGCAACTAAAAAGGTCATGAAACAAGAAAATTCTAAAAGGTAATCTAATATTTATTAATTATTGAACTATTCTTTTCAATAAGATAGGATCGAGGTATATAAAAATTTTACAATTGTTTTTCGTTTTTGAGGTTAAAATGATGGCCGCCAGGCGCAAGTGACCAATTGACGGGGCTAATAGTTTAAATAAAAAACCGGTCAAGTGCGAGTCGGACTCGCGCACGAAGGGTTCCGTACCAAAAACGGCAAAAAAAATATGTTTGTTGTATGGGAGCCCCCTTAAATATTAATTTTATTCTGGTTTTAGTATTTGTTGTTATAGCGGCAACAAAAATACACCATCTGTGTAAATTTCAACTGTCTACCTGTTGTCGTTATTAATATCGAGCAAAAAACGGCAAAAAATAACTTTTGTTGTATGGGAGCCCCCCTTTTATATTAATTTAATTCTGTTTTCAGTATTTGTTGTTATAGCGGCAACAAAAATACATAATCTGTGAAAATTTCAACTTTCTAGCTATCACGGTTCATGAGATACAGCCTTGTGACAGACAGACAGACAGACGGACAGACAGACAGACGGACAGACAGACAGACAGACAGACAGACAGACAGACGGACAGCGGAGCCTTAGTAATAGGGTCCCGTTTTTACCCTTTGGGTACGGAACCCTAAAAACGGAAAATAACCTTCTTGTGACCTGACTTCGAAAGGCGTTTTTACGGTTCCGTACCCGATGGGGCGAAACGGACTCCTATTGCCGTCACTCATGTGTCTGTCTGTCCGTCCGTCATCTGTCACAAAGGTCAAGCAGCTAAACTATTGAAGCTACAATCTTCATATTGCCCTAAAGGTGTGCCTTGCCCATTCAAGGCCCTAGCCTTTGATACGAGGGAGGATTGAAAAGTTTGAGGGTGCATCGTGCGTCCACTAGCGCAATTCGTATCCATTCCACTAGCGTAATGATTTTTTTCTTGATTGGCGAATCAAGGAAAAATCATAACAACGAAATAACTATGTTTTATAAAATTCTAAAAAATACATTCTACTCATTTTTCTATATAAAAAGTTGCTAGCATGACCACCGAAAAGATGTGTCTTAAAACAGTCGCTTTTCCGTTCCTCTTGCACTTTCAATAGAGGCATGAAGAATTACAACTAAATAGGTACACATTATGACTCTCATCCCCTCTCACAAGAGAAATGTGCTGAATTTCCCTTTAGTTGCAGTAGTTCAGTTGTTAGTCCGGTTAATCAAACTAATTTTTAGTCGCAACTAAAACAACTTTTTAGTCACATCAGTTCGGTTGATTAAATCACCGAACTGTTGCTACTATTAAGTGCTTTCAAATTGGACTTATACATAGTACGAGTACATCACCAATGTACCAGGTTCACATAAATATGGCGAAGGTTTACTTGTATGATTTTCAATCACTTTGGTATTACAAAGAAAAAATATAAAACGATAGAAAGACGAACAAACAGACAAAAATGAAAAAAAAATGTTTTGGCTTATAGGGTGCCATATCTTCAATGTACAGAATTGGACCTGTTACAATTTTATTATAAGTATAGTAAAGATAATGCCTGAAGATTACTCAATCCTTAATGCATTTTATCAGTACTACACAATGCGAGACGCAAGCAATGTATTGTTAGGCCCGATCACAATTATTATGAGAAGTATAGAGAAGGAAACCAAGGCAAAGTAGCTAGCGAGGCATATAACTGTAACAAGATATTCTGCTTTAGATTTTTTCGAATTTAATCAAGCCATTATTGGATTTGGATATCCCTTTATCCTACACACAGAGGTAATGAAATGAAAGTTGAGTGCATCACAATGACAGTTTGAGTGCTCACCATGACCATAGTACCACCAGCGCCAGTATCACGTTGATTTAGTATCAGAATATAACACATTCACCGATTACTCTTATCAAAGATGATTCTGTGTTGTTTCTAAAGCTTCAGTCATACACAGCAAATACCTGCTGCAAATAGGCACTTGCAGCGAATACTCTGTGTGGCAGAGAGTTGTGTGTGGCAGGCTATTTGCTTTTTTATTGAAATAAGTGAGCATTTGTCTGTGTTAAGTGATGATGTGGCCTGCTCACTCAATCACACCTGGTGTTAAGTGATGAAGTAGTGATGGAGCATGCTCACCTAGATAAAATCTTTTCACAATGATTGCGATCTGTGAGTATATATTTGCAGTGAATTCTGTGATGTCTGTGATAAATATGTTGAATGTTCTAATACTTATTGCAAGGGTAGCCTCTCTAAACAAAGTAATATAATTTCGCATTCGAAAGAAGAATAGATTTGCTGTTTTAAAAAGGTAGTCTTGTGATTATGACGGCAGTCAAGCAACTTTTGCAAGAGTTAGTCATGGGATTGCTAATATCTATGTTTGTAATTGTACAAACATAAATATTTTATTGTACAATTACAAACATAGACATTATCAATCCCATGACCAACCAAGCAAGAGTGACAACTTAATAAAAATTAATAGGTAATTGTACCTACTAATGTTTATTATGTTGTCACTTTTTAATTATTCATTAAAGCATGATCCTATGATCATGCATTGATTGAGTAATAGAGACTGGTTTCTAAAATTAATTTGAATCAAATTATTTAATTTTATTTGACGTAACATAGCAGTAGCTGTATTATTTAAATTGTCAATATGTATTGCATCTGATTAGATCTTAAAAGAAAATAATTGTTTACTTACTACTTCTTGAAGAATATGTTGAATCTTTGGATGACATTCTTCTGGAGTCCCATTCCCGAGGCTTCTCCCATTGTGACACTTCACTGACACAGTTATAGTAGTACCTTTTCCCGGAGGAACTAATGTGCTCCGACCACTCGCTACCGGAGTGATCTGAACACATTGCAGCCGAAGGCGTTTTGTCATATTTACTACTTCTACTAACACTATTCATGCCACTAGTCCTACTCTTTTTTTCTGATTCACTTCGTTCATGATTACTTCTCTCTTTTTCACTATCTTTGCTACGTTTCTCCTTCGGTGATCTGACACTATCTGGAAGTATAAATGTTCATTTAAGTCACTAACCAAATAAGTTAAATTATTATTTGGTAGTCATTCGCCACTCATCTTTTAATTCACATTTGTTGTGCAAAATTCAAATCAATTCGCATCAGCTTGAATTTAATACAAATATTTTAAAGTAAAGCTATTTTGCATATACGTTTATTTCTACAAATTTTATGATTATTATCTAGAGCCTGATAGTAAATTTCTTGAGCTTGAGCCTAGCCTGATACAAAACACTAATACAATACATTGATCAAAACATTATATCACCAAGACTTATTCATTTTAAATTAAAACCAACAACAAATACCAGGGTCCTATAGCCAGACAAACATGATTAGGAGAATTGTTTCAAACTTATCCAAAATAAAAAAAATATATAGAATGTGGCAAAAATAAAATAATATGAAATAGGAAAGTACAGTTTTTACCTGTACAGCTACAATAAAAACAAACATGAGTTTTCTTACCTGTGTACTTATTTCTAGAGGATTTGTAGTCTCTATCTCTCTCCTTTTCAGAACCTCTTTGCATGTAAGCATTCCGTGATGTCGTGTATCCTCGGTCATCAACCACGTGGTAGTGGTGGTGGCCGTGGCTGGAGTGGGTGCCGTGTCCATGAGCTGACAGGTTGCCGTTGGGGGATCGGAGAGGTGTGTACTGGCTGTCAGAAGAAACGTACTCACTAGCAGCTCTTCTTTCGCTTTTTGAATGGTACTTCTGCACATAAAAAAGGATTTCAAACTGTTTTCCGTTTTCAAGTGATTAAACGCAATAAAAATCAAATTTTGGAAGAAAATACCTTATTCATTGATATAACTTAAGCTCACAGAACCAAAATATTTACTAATTATTGTGAGTCCTTGCACTCACAATAATTTTATTTAATAATGATTTTAATTAATTTTGTCATATCTTCAGAAACAAAGCCTTAGAGTTAATATTCTCGATTTTAGAATACATAATACAAAAAAAACGTAAAGAAACACTGGAAAGTGGATAGTAGTCTTTGTAATTAGATTATAAACGAGAATTAATTTTAGTTCGACTTAAGAATACCCAAATACTGAATAATTTGCCGGATTACCAACAGGAAAAAGGCTGCAGCGTTCAGTTATTACGTAGAGAAGTACCTACCTACCTATTTGAAGACCTAGCATCGAAAAATAAAACACTTCTAGGTAACTTGGTAGAATATCGCAGAATATGTTTACCTGATATGGATGGGCCTGATGCTTCTCAAAGTACCTGAAAACAAACAAAAACGTGAAAAACTACAACTAATTTACAGCAAAACTCAATCGGTGACCGCCATCTACAGATTGCTAAGCCGAAGCATTCGAAATCATATCATACCCATCGCTTATTCGCTGAGGTTTCCTTGCATGCATTACCATCAATGCAAATATACGATTTATTACGGCTCAGTAATAAAATGCAAACTAAAATCACTGTCATTAAAACAGTTTTAGTGGAGGCCGTGATATATCTTGATGGACGCCATGTCACATTTCAAGACACTCGACAAAGAGTCAATAGAGAAATGTGAAAGAGACAAAATATACGCCTATCGATGAAGGAAGAACGAACGATCATCAACAAAAGTTAACAAGTTGGTCTATGGTTCAAAAACCAACACCAGCCACCACCACCACCACTGACTGACCAAGGAATATTGTAAAGCGATGGCTACACGCTAAGTAAATACTGGGGGTCGTTCCGCACCCTGCGGGCTGATTAGTGAGCATGCGAATCTCCGTGCCACTGAATAATTCCATTCTAAAACTACCTAGAAGTAATGTACCGATGATATACGTTCTTATTTCAGATATCAAATCGATTGTACCGGCTTCCCGGCAGAATGATTGACAAAAGCATGTGGCACGGAGATTCGCATGGTTTGAGGTTATGTTTTTTGTTAAATCGTCGAATTCCAGATCAATCGGAGCCTGTACCGCTGGGTTGATGTATTTGTAGCCGTTACATATTCATTGTAACAGCTACAAACACATTTGTTGCTCATGTAACGCAACAGGGACAAAGATATGGCGATCTAAAGTTTTAAAAGCATGCGACTCTCCGGCCCACACGCTTAAGTCTAAAATACTGGTGAAAATTGTATTAAGATTAAAAATAAGCAAGTTTACGTAACCGTTTGATCACGATAAACGGCCCGAAAACATATTTTCACTATATCTTCATTCGTTTTAGAGAAATAAGTAAATTTATTTACTATGATTTATTATGAATAATCAGTGTGTAGGGTGACCATATCGTCGGTCCGTAGGAATCATTAGGCTGTTTCTAATAAAATTCAAGTTGAACTACATAATGTTGAGGGTTGATTTGCCTACATACTCGTACGTATCGTACCTACTATCATACTGTTACTGACTATGCAATATTGCAATATTTTTTAGGGGACGTAAAAAGGTGACTTTTATCCTAATCGAGATGACAAAATACAAACAAACAAATGAGAAAGTAGGTAACCTTATAAAAACGTGTTAAAAATGTGAACGTCATAATTGGTATAATAATTGCCCACTCAGTACCAGTCACCCATCATCATCAGTATCAGTCACCCATTAATTTAGGTCTCGGTTGAATGCAACCGAACTGAGAACTTCCTTCGTTTTTTGAAGTATTAGTCTTTCAAAATAGGTATCTAAAAACACTTCAACTTGCATTTTAGACCGATCGGGATAAGTTTTTAGCTTTTAAAAATATTAAAGTTTGTTTTTTTCGTATATAGTTTCTGCACCATTCACTTAGCCTAATACATGAAATTGTGTCATTTTGGTTTGATGCATAAGTAACAATTTAGGTTTTTGTCTTTTTTAACGCTATCGGACGAAAAGAAAATTAAAGTTGAAAATTTTACTTTCATGATGATTATGAAGTTGTAACCGATGTACTTACTTGAGCTTTTTGTGTCATCTTTGTCCACGGGAATACTGTTATTTGACTATTACCTAAAGCGTTACCTTAGTAACTCCAAAAGAATATTACAATTGGTTAAATAAGTGTTAAATGTTTTAGATCAATAGTATCTGTTGTACATAATGTTTTGTGCTAAATTCATCAATGGAATTTTCAGCTTTTTATTTTTTTCTTTTCAACACCCTGTAAAAGTCACAAAAGAAAATGGGGGGGGGGGGAAGCCGGGGCACCGCTGTTTGCTGCGTACTTCGAGCACCGCTGCTACGTACTTTGCCGTTCGAGCGACTTTGGGTAAAAGAATTTGTAAAAAGTAGCCTCTATTTCGTATTGAGCCAGCACAATATCCCACTTCAAATTAATTCGCCTAATTTAAAGTAAGTAAGTGACTTAAGTGACGCCTAAGCATAGGTACTGAAGTTCGGTGACACATTTGAAGTAACGAGTAGGTAGGTAGGTAAGAAGTATACGAACGAATATAAATACATTTGATGATACTGTGGCCGCGTTCCGAATCACGCTCACAGCGCTGTTAGCGCGTATCCGACCAAATTAAATAGTCACAAAATATTACACAGATAGGGTATTTGTGTACCTACTTCATTTAATGGATTATAGGCTAACAGTGCTGTTGGCGTGATTTGGAAGTAGGCATGTGTTATTATTGTCAATTACAGTCTCATTGATGAGATGACATCATTAACATTCTTGTACTCTACCTCTTGCAAAGTTTAAAAAGAAAGGATTACCTACCTACTGTAACAAAATATTTTTTGAGGGTAAGGAAATAAAAACCGGTCAAGTGCGAGTCGGATTCGCACACAAAGGGTTCCGTACCAAAAAACGGCTAAAAAATCACGTTTGTTGTATGGGAGCCCCCTCAAATATTTATTTTACTAGCTGACCCGACAGACGTTGTCCTGTCTTAGTTATAAATATTAAATTCGAATTGGTATAAATTATTGAAAAGTTTAGTTCAGAGATTAGTAGGTAAGTACCGTTCCCGTTTCCGTTTTCGTTCTCGTTCCCGTTCCCATTTACTTTAAAACCCAACAGCTTTATAAATAACCAAGTACCTATACATCACTTGTTATGTTAGTAACGTGTATGTTAGTCTATTCAAACTTACTAATAAGGCGTGATGGCTCTGAACTAACCGTGATGAGCACTAAGAAATTCAGTTTTCTTATAACCTCTTTGTAAGAAAAAAAAAAATTATTTTACATGTATTTTATTAATAAAATAACTCCGAACGAAGCATCTGTTTTATTACATCCTTAATTGTATGTTTTTTTTTTATCGTTGTTCGCGCGTATCTTCCACATTTATGGACCGATTTTGATGATTCTTTTTTTGTTCGATTCAATTTTTTTGCGAAATGGTCCCATTTATTTTTTTTCAAATCGGTTCAGTAGTTTTCAAGGTATCCTGAAAACACTATGATTTTGCATCAACTAACTTGACTATTTTGTTATTTATGAACCGAATAAGATGATTCTTTTTGTTGGGTAAGAGGTACTTTTAGTCTTTTTAACCGACTTCAAAAAAAAGAAGGTTCTCTTTCAGTTTGACCTGTATGAATGTATGTTTCTCCGCGAATATCTCACGTTTGACTGAGCCGATTTTTCTACCAAATAATATACTAACACTACACTACCTAATAGAGAAGGTACTTACACTAAAAACAAAAAAATAAAAATTGTTTTAAAAATAAAAAAAAATGTTTTAAAAAACAAAAAACCAACTTCAAATAACCTGCCTCTAAAAAGCAAGAAATAATATTCAAATCATTAGATATGCATTATCATTGTTATATAATAACAACACGTATATTGAAGTCGGGTAGGGCTTTTAGAATAAAAAAACGAAGTTGTACTCCAGCCCCACCCGACTTCAATAGACGTGTTGTTATTATATAACAATGATAATGCATATCTAATGATTTGAATATTATTTCTTGCTTTTTAGAGGCAGGTTTTTTGAAGTCGGTTTTTAGTTTTTTTTAAAAGGTAAGTAAATACTAAAGTTTAATTTTTCAAGTTTTGACTTATGTAGTAAGCATAAATTACTTTACAACCATTGAAACTTGTCCCAAGTAACAATACAAAAACTCACATACATACAAACGTAGAGCAGTGTGGAACAATGCAACACCAAAAGCTCTGAGTCTCATATTTCTCTCATTTTTAAAGATATGAATTCCGTTTTTAGAGGAACGGAATCTACTTAATTAGGTATAAAATGGCAGTTATAGTTTCATTAATAAATAGATACATAAACCAATAAGAAGACTTTTAAAAGAAAATGGGAATTGTTTCATTGTGTCCACCTAGGTGTACACAATGAAACATCCTCTGTCCAACAATGAAACACTGTAAATGAATGTAAATGAAACATTAATTTTGACATTTTCATATTTAGCGGAACAAGTAAGTGACAAAATCTGTTGAATTCCAACCGATAAAGGTTTTCTCAAGGTATTGCATAATTATTCAGACTTTAAAAGTACCTATAGGTTTATCTCAGGTACAATGATTTGTGTGTGACTTAAAGATAAATGAGTCTAATTTTTTTTAAATCGTAGTTATGTACCTTTTATAGGCAATAACGATTTAAAATCAACAATTACTTATAATAGGCATTAATCTCTCAGGTAAAATTCTACATACTAAAAGATTAATGAGTCTGAAAATCACAAATATTAGGTAGTAGTAGTGGAAACACTGTTACATTGTGTCCACCCTTGAGCTGTGACATTCTTGGACACCTGGGGTATTTTAGAATAACATCAAAAAATAATCTACCAAAATCGAACAATTTATTAGGTAGTATCAAAGTTATTCTGTGGTAATGTAGTCCACGTGAATCTACGATACATGTACAAATATATTGATTAAAAAACACATTCGATGAGAAAGGCAACTGTCAAAAAAGCATTTTTTTTAAAAGCCCACGACTTAGGACAATTATTCTTAATGAAGGCTTTACAAAGTGACATTTTAAAAAAATAGTAACTATTTGCCTCTAGATGGCGTTGATGGAAAGAGAAGTGTAAAAATTGGCTTTTAAAAATAAACGGCCTGTACCAAAGAGGCAAATAAGCGTTCGCTGGCTGACATCTGGCCAAAGAGAAACATTTTAGGGTAACATCAGATTTGCCTGCCTACCTGAGTACTCTTCGAAGCTGAGTAAAAAAATCACATTGACACATACATTTTTATCAACGCCATCTTATCTATCGAGCATACAGTTTTTTGTCATTTTGAAAAACCCTAATTGAAAAACAGTTTAGTTAATATTTTTACAAAAATCCTCCGACTAAAAGTAATGAACATACTCTGTCTGTCAGCTTCATCATCAGACCCTGGACTTCGTCTCCCATTAGAGTACTCGTCAAAACAATAGGGATGACGACTACTGAATAAAATAACAAAATACTAATAAAAACCGTAAACATATTGAACTTTTAGAGTAGCTTGTATACCTCTTGGTTTTATATATTGCGTATTATTTGTTTTATTACCCTTCAAAGTTGGGCGGACAAGTCCATTTAAAAAGTTTAAAATATATTAAAATAAATAATACATTTAATTAATCCATAAAATTTATAGCAAATTTGTATAAGAAACAATTTTGATAAACACAATATTTAATATAGCTGCCAAACTTTCCTACGCGTTGCATACAAACACCTAGGCGTGACGTCATAACTAGGGTAGCCGTTAGTATGGAGCGTTTTCGGGTGAGTCCAATTTTGTGTGCATTTTAAACTGTGATATCTCGGGCAGTTTTCACGCTAGCGAAATAATTATTTTACCAATGTTTCCTTTTTTTGAGAGGTAATTTATGTAACATAAAATAAAAAAAAATTTCGTCATGCCTATTCTAACGAGCCCAAACACGATGGGGTTGTAGGTTTTATCATAGAATTCCTGTGGGCTTCTTCCGGTTTCATCATCAGATCAGCTCAATGACACCATAATATTGCATTGCCTTCCAGTTCTGACCTATTTTCAAAGTTTCAAGTCTCTAGGTCATCGGAAAGCTAGGATAAAATCGTTCGCAATATATATCTATAAATATTAGGTCTTTACTTATGAACTTGCCGATATTTTGTCACATACAGAGAAAATAATAACTTCTATGTTTTAAAACATTTAACAATATCTTGATTTACGTATGTCGAATTATGACCATGATAGTCAACTATCAGTAAAAATAAAGTCCTTTTTTTAAGCTTTCATAGCATTAAAAAAAGATCTTGAAAGTTACTCTTTTTTTGTGAGCCAAAAAAGGGTGACCGGAGGGGTTGTAACTTAGCCAAAACTTATTTTTTTCGCTTATCGTAAATGGAATAGGTTAGCATAGTGTTCAAACATTAGTACATAAAAGTTTTGTTACAAGAGTGTTAACGGTTGTTAAACTTGGATGAATTAACCACTGGATACGTAACGTAAGAAAAATGTATGAAATCACGATCAACCAATTTTTGCGGGGTGAGGGGGGATTACACTTGTCAAATAATGTCAATGTTATAGGGTGATGTAGCCGGTTTTCGGCCATAATTGCCGGCCAAATATTATGGATTGTGAAACTCATACATTAGTTGCAAATGACCTCCCAAAAACGCATTTAGTTACCAGGCCATCAAAGGTGAATGCGCAGGCTATATACAAAATTACCC
Source organism: Agriphila geniculea (assembly GCA_943789525.1). Classification (NCBI taxonomy): domain Eukaryota; kingdom Metazoa; phylum Arthropoda; class Insecta; order Lepidoptera; family Crambidae; genus Agriphila; species Agriphila geniculea. Next base: position 15,163,859 of record OX038870.1, on the reverse strand, counting down.
GAACCCCGGTGCAAATTGAATCTATCTCAAGTTTAAGTACCTTTTATGTGTATAACAAAAAAAAATATGGGACCTCTGTGATCGGTGAAAAACATAAAAAAAAACTGCAATATTTTTTTTCAGGCGTTAATATTTTACGTGGCTAAAGGTATATTTTCAAAAAATATTAGGTAATAATCACGCCCTACTAATCCGCATTGGGGCCTCTAATTTATTTATTATTATTATTAGTTAACGGGAGGCGCCCAATTACATAACTAACATAGTTAACTTACTTTAAGATAAACAGAAATGGGTAATAGCCGAACACCCTCTTGTATAGGTAACTCAAGACCTTTTGTACTTTTTGACCATTACCTTATATTTCGCTTCGTGTGGATTCCGCACATATGAACTCGTTTCTAATTTTTTATCTTAGTTATGGTCAGTCCTGTTTATTCACCCATAAGAAAAGCCTGTGCCCCAGCAGCGGGAACATTATAAAATTATAAAAATAGCTGATGTGCAATCACGTCTGATAGCTGGATGCGCAAATTCTTCTAGGTTATGTCAAGCTCAACCAAGAAAGTACAAAATGCTCATAACATGAGCGCAACATCCAAGCGTTCGGCGGCCATGAATGCACGAGCAATAATATTCATTTATGGCACTGCGACCCTGTGCTTCAGAATTATACAAAATGTAGGTATAATATGTTTTGCTCCGCACATGCCTCGATTGAATTTTACATCTTATTAGAACATTTTGTTCATTATTGATATTAATTCTTTCTGGATGTCGATAGTATTCAATTTCATATACTCCCATCCTTTGCATATGCCCACTGCAATAAGAACGCGCGCGCCAACTTTAGGTGGTACGTTCCTATTGCGATTAAAATTAATTGTTTGTGTGTGAGCTGTGTGTGTGGGGGAAAATCTATAATATGTTGGTCATTAGCATTTAATCTTTGAAATGTGACTCTTGGGCGATTAATATTATTTTCTTCAATATAATCCGCCAGAAGATTTGGTTTATTTAAATTCAACCGGATTGATTCTATGAATTCAGCTGTGTATTGGCTATCCTCATAAGGCTATTGGAAGCAGTTGATTAGAGCTCCCGCTATTTTAAAATCATTGAAGCTGCTTGGCGAGGCGCGGTTGAAAATTCTGTGCCTGAAGATTTTAAAATCTCTTTTGGACTTACCGTTTACGGCCTCAATGACCCATCTGCAGATTGTAACTAGTCTTGACTTGTTAGCTTCTATAGTCGTCAGTTGACTTTCGTTTCGCCGTTTCGTCAGCGGCATATGTGCAGCATATCCATAGGATTCTATGACAGTTTGATAATTTCGGCTCTATTACCAGTGTTAACAGCAGTTCCTCGCGCGAAATGACTTTCAAGACGAAATTTTACGGAAGTCAAACATGATTTTGAAAACGTTTTGTAAGAAAAATGTTGCTTTTTGTTGATTATTATTGGCTTTTGTGTAGGTATAAGTATCTCTTAATAATATTAACTACTAAAAAAAATGAGATATATTTTGTTTAAAATTATATTATGAAAATATTAATATTTAGAAAGTTTTTCGAAAATGTCAGCTCCTGGGGGCAGTAATAACTTTTATTATGCATAAATAATTATATTTTGTATACGTAATAAATAAGTGTATTGGCAACTTTTAATAACACCGCGAAAAAGAAATTTCACGAAAAATTTCTTTCATACATTCTTACATTTTCAGTAATGGCCGAAAACCAAAGGGGGCCGGCAAACCGGCTAAGTCACCCTACTTTGTTTACATACCAAATTTTATTTATTTTGCGAAAAATAGCTACTATAATAGGTTGAAATTGTGCTTACGCGTGAAAAGAAACATTTCTTGATTGCCCGCTATTTTTTTTGCTGAACAATACGAAGCATTTTGTCCATTTTTGTACCAATGTTTCGCCACGAGCTCTAGCATCACACTGACAACGCGATATCGTTTACTGAGGCTATCGGTCACAGTAAGTGGCAGAGGGGTAAAGGCGAATATGGCTGTCATTTCGCATCCAGTGGTTAATTCATCCAAGTTGTTAAATGAACAAAGAAAATGCTAGTATGAAAAATGCAACTTCTTGAAAATTCTCTATACAAATCGGCAATTTCATAGGTAAAGACCTATTATATACGGTTACGAAAACCTGCTTATTTTTAATCATAATACAATTTTCACCAATATTTTAGACTTAAACGTGTGGGCCAGAGAGTCGCATGCTTTTAAAACTTTAGGTCGCTATTGCGTTACATGAGCAACGAATGTGTTTGTAGTTTGTAGCTGTTACAATAAAGCACGTTCCAGACGGATTTAATCACGCCTCCCAACCAAGGTCACCTTGGTGGAAGCTTGATGGGGGCGTGGTTTCCATCCGTGGATTGTGTTGCGGCTACACGAGTTTACATCCAAGCGCCGCCAACTAGGGCTGCCAACCATACTATAATAATATGTCGTATTATACTATGTTTCGGGTCTGCGTGCTATATACTATTGAAGAAATATATAGTACGCAAAAATACTATATTTTCAACATCGATCGCTAAGAAACAAATGTTTCTTTTTTTTTAATTTGTGATCGTGAATTTTGACTGATTCTATAGCGTGTAGTGTATAGTCACACCATATAACAAATACTATGTGTATAGTGTATTGTATCTGAATTCTGAACGTATCTATCTGTCTTATTGCGTTCCAAACTTGTCAATATAAAATTGACAACTTAATTAAATCTTAATCCATGGACGAAATATATCTTAATCTTAACCATGGACGAATTTCTTTCATGTCTTAACTTAATCAGTAATACTGATACAATCGTAAGTAAGTTAAAAACGAGTTTTTAATTTACTTATATTTAATTAATATTGATGGTAGAAAATAATATGAGACTTTTATTTTGATTCATGATTGTTTTATTTATGGTTTATGATTTTGACCAAAACATTGTTCAAAAATGCAAAAAGTTCAAAAAATATAGTTTTTATAAAAAGTAAAATATAATAATATATTTGCCTAATTTTTGCCTTTTCCATAAACTACTATATTATTTTAAAGTGTACTAATTTTTTTAGCCTTATTTGAAAAATACTGTATTTCGCCTTAGACATGTTGGCAACCCTAGCGCCGACACTCTTTCCCATTCCACGGTAAAGATATCTATCAGTACTGTAACTCGGCCCTGTCCTTGAAATAATTACCTAAATAAACCCGCGCTGGTTCAATCAATTAATTTTAAGGCAATAATATAACTAGATTAACAAAACTAATGGTAAAATAAAAATAAAAAAAAAATACATTATTGATGGGAGAAACAAATTATTTAATAATCCTTAGTACAATACCTACGTATTATATAATATTTTAAGTATACTTAATCTTAGCTTTCGGACTTTCCAGGTATTTAAAAATGTAAGGTATCTCTGGATTATTGGTTAATTATATTTATAATAAAAACAGCACAATCTGCACTTTGCAATAGTAAGAACTTATATTTCAATCAATAGTACCTATTGAATTTTTAGACTTTTGGCATTCAGAATGTTATTTCTATATTAAGGTAATAAATATAATAGAAAAAAAACCCGGCCAAGTGCGTTTTGGGCAACACGCCGTACGGTTCCGTAGATACCTTATACCACACCATATTTAATACCATTATAATTTTTCGTCTGCAAAAATAACTTTGTTTTTCAGTGTTGTTATGAATGACAAAGTTATATTTGCGGTTATGGAAAATGTGCTATATCTGAAAAACTAATTACTATATCTCATTTAAACCAATTTTTATTGAAAGTAATTATTAAGACCTACATGCAGCATATATGTTTTTTAGATTTTTCACTTTCTTATTTCAAAAGTTAAAGGGGGGGGGAGGATAAACATTTTACCACTTTGGAGGAGTATATCTTTCAAACCTTAGACTTTGAGAAAAAAATGTCTTAAAAACTTCAATGTCAATTTTAAAGACCTATCTATTGACACCTCACACGTTCGCAGTTTCAGTTCCATGTATGGAGAGCCCCCCCTTAATCTTTATTTTTGTTATTTTTGTGTTAAAATCGTTAAGCGGTTAACAGAATACATCTACCAACCAAGGTTCAATTGTGTAATATTAATACTTTTGGAATAAAATGGCTGTGACAGAAGGACAGATAGACAGACAGACATGACGAATCTATAAGGGTTCCGTTTTTTGCCATTTAGGCTACGGAACCCTAAAAATACTAGAAAAAATTGACTCACCCGTAACCCGTAGCAGCCGAGCCATTTGAGCCCGTCTGAACTGCGAGGGCTGAGTCGATATTTTATAGTATTTTTTCTATTATATTTATTACCTCAATAGTACCTGACCTACGTACATCTTTCGTTCATCACTGCGGCGCATTCGCGACTGTTTGTGTACCGAGTGCAGACTGCAGACTGAACTCGAGGGCCGAGGCGCGTAGGTACGACTCGCTTTTCGACTATTTGTACAGATGACACTTGCATATAAATTGGCAAGAGAAAGATGAGACAAAAGATGCGCAATAGCCACAAACACTAAAATTTGTGGCGCTGCACATCTTTTGTCTCGTTTTTATCTTGCCAATAAAATGCCGGGCAGTATATGAAGTTGGAGTACTGATAAATATCATTACCGTGCCTGTGTTGGAACTCGCGCCCTTCCACCAAGGACGTTGAAGGTCATTTGGATTGGTTGGAGAAATTTGGATTAAATCTGCCGTCTAGATGGATTAAATCAAGCAAGGTCACCTCTGTTGGGAGGCGTGATTTAATCCGTCTGGAACATGCTTAAATATGTAACGGCTACAAATACATCAACCCACCGCTACAGGCTCCGATTGATCTGGAATTCGACGATTTAACAAAAAACATAACCTCAAAGCATGCGACTCTCCGGCCCACATGTTTTTGTCAATCATTCTGCCGGGAAGCCGGTACAATCGATTTGATATCTGAAATAAGAATGTATATCGTCGGTACATTACTTCTAGGTTGTTTTAGAATGGAAACAGAACAGATATGTATGTACTATGGGCAACAGCTTCGCTTAAAAAGTTAGCAAAAAAATTGTGTGCGCATGTATCCCCCTGCACGAACTAAATATATTATGTTATGACGGCGGCGGCGCGGCGTGCAACCGATTTTAACCTTAAGAGTTGTGGTTAAGTGACGTTGTTGTCCATAGTACATCTGTATGAATTTCTAAAACAGGAGATGTAATTCTATAGAGTACCTACTTAACCAAACGAAAGGTGCGTGTTCGTTCGTATCGTGACGTGAGACTTATAGGTATGTACGTACTTAGTATCCAACCGAAACGGACGAGCTTCGTCGTCCCTCGCCACGCGCCCGCGCCTACTCGCTTCGACCGCAAACTTTTTGAATACCTACCTACCTAGGTATTATCCATGCATGAAAATGACACAAATTCATTCTGTCCATCACTCATGTATTTAAGATATTAAATATGTAAACTCTAATAATACTAATATTTTTTATAAGCATCAATGGCTCGGACAAACAAAAAAATTGAAAATATTAAAAGTCCATGCCTTAATTTGGCACAAATTTATTTCATAGGGATTTTTAAGTGATCTGAGGTATATGGTACTTGTTTTTCAAATTGTAATATTTTTTTGACGGTGTTATTAATGTACGGGTCCCACGTCTGTTTCCATGGACGAAAATGACACAAATTAGGTTTGTACACTACGCAGGCTATCTTAAATACAATACTATTGTTTCTTTTTACTTTAAAACAATTTTGACAGTTTAGACGGTTCTCACACTGGCGACGCGCGCGGTCGCGGCGCACCCACGCGCGTCTTTTACGTTGTATGCAAGTACATTAATTTGTACAGAAAACCGCCTCGTCCAACACACCAAGGCGCGCCACGGCGCGTGAGCGCGCACCGCCGCGTGCCGCCGGCGATCCGCGAGCAGTTTGCGCCAGCAGGCGCGTTACCGCGGGGTACAACACACTGCGACGCGCCCCGCGGCTGGTTTTCGATGATCGTTTCGTTACGATGGCGGGATTTCCTCTGGTTTTCAAATGTTTCGTGGCTTGGATATACGCCCATTTTAGTGCCATTTGGTAGGTACATTATGCAGCACATGAGGTTATACAAAACTGTAAAAAATCTGTTATTTATTTGATTGAATATCATTACGCTGTCGTGGAAGCCCAGCGTGCCGTTGACCGTACCTACCTACTCGTATGTTATTAAAATTCCGTCATTAATATCGAGATGGCAAATCTAAATTATTTGTCTGGACGTTTTAATCTCATGAGTGATTTTATATGTGTTCAGTTTTTTTTCCTTTTGAGGTACGGAACCCTAAAAACCTGGAAATTAAAACAAAACAACTTCAAAATTTAATGCCTCTAAAAAACAAGCGGCGGGGACGCGTCAGACGCCGAATGGCGCGGGGGCGCGGAGAAAACCGCCCGAACAGGCGTTGCGCTGCGCCGTCACCGCGCGCGTGAAACGCCAAACCGCGCCCCGCGACGACGGCGCGCGTTGGCAGTGGGAGAATCGCCTTAGAGTCCAATTATTTATAACCACCACAAATAATCGAATTTCTCAAGATGCATCGGCTAGATGTGACACAAAACGCAAAAATAAACTAATTATATGCCAATGTATCGACAGGCAAGAATTCATAAACTTTAGAATTCTTGAAGGTTATACCCTCAAAATAACGTATTCCGATCGGTCTATTTTCTAGAAACAGCCTAATGATTCTGACCGACCGACGATATGGTAACCCTACACTGTGATTGTTCATAGTAAATAAATTTGCAAATTTCTCTAAAACGAGTAAAGATATTCTGAAAATATGTTTTCGGGTCGTTTATCGTGATCAAACGATTACAAAAACCTGCTTATTTTTAATCTTAATGCAATTTTCATCAATATTTTAGACTTAAGTGTGTGGGCCGGAGAGTCGCATGCTTTTAAAACTTTAGATCGCGATATCTTTGACCCTGTTGCGTTACATGAGCAACGAAAGTGTTTGTAGCTGTTACAATGAATATGTAACGGCTACAAATACATCAAACCACCGGTACAGACTCAGATTGATCTGGAATTCGACGATTTAACAAAAAACATAACCTCAAAGCATGCGGATCTCCGTGCCACATGCTTTTGTCAATCATTCTGCCGGGAAGCCGGTACAATCGATTTGATATCTGAAATAAGAACGTATATCATCGGTACATTACTTCTAGGTAGTTTTAGAATGGAATTATTCAGTGGCACGGAGAACCGCATGCTCACGCTGATTATCTAATTAGAAACCACTTAGCGACCGGTTGCAGTTCATAGATTATAGTGATCCATTGCTACTTCTTTTTGGATTAAAAAAAACATACCAAAGAAAAGTAGCAATGTATGAGGAATGAAACCGGTCGCTAAATAGTTTCTTTTTAGATAATCTGGGGGCGGATTATCTAAAAATAAACTATTTAGCGACCGGTTTCATTCCACATACATTGCTACTTTTCATTGGTATGTTTTTTTTTAATCCAAAAAGAAGTAGCAATGGATCGCTATCATCTATGAACTGCAACCGGTCGCTAGGTGGTTTCTAATTAGATAATCAGCCCGCCGAACCTACGCTCCGAGTGCAACCGAACGCTCTAACGCCGTTCCAAACATTAGAGCGTGACGTTCGGTTGTAACAACTTTCCCGTTCCAAACGTCAGAGCGTTGCAATCAAACAACAATCAAAATTGATGGTTGTAAAACGCTCTGACGTTTGTCTATAGAAAAACTGTCAATGTCATTTGACATTATTTTGTATTTTGATGTTTTTATGTCTAATTTTCAAATAAATCATGGTAGCTTCGCAAAAAAAACATTTTTATTTGATTTTGTATTAAGGAAAGTTTAAATTATTTCTATTCCAAGTGGAAAATGAAGATTTTGTATTGACATTGACATTTAAAGTTTTTGGTCGTTCCTAACCTTAGAGTGAGTTAAAAAACAACCAACAACCGGCACTCTAAGCCTCTGAACGAAACCCTGGGGGTCGTTCCGAACCTACGCTCCGAGTGCAACCGAACGCTCTAACGCCGTTCCAAACATTAGTGCGTGACGTTCGGTTGTAACAACTTTCCCGTTCCAAACGTCAGAGCGTTGCAACCAAACAACCATCAAAATTGATGGTTGCAAAACGCTCTGACGTTTGTCTATGAAAACATGTCAATGTCATTTGACATTATTTTGTATTTTGATGTTTTTGTGTCTAATTTTCAAATAAATCATGGTAGCTTCGCAAAAAAACAGTTTCTATTTGATTTTGAATAAAGGAAACTTTAAATTATTCCTATTCCAAGTGGAAAATGAAGACTTTGTTTTGACATTGACATTTAAAGTTCTTGGTCGTTCCTAACCTTAGAGTGAGTTAAAAAACAACCAACAACCGGCACTCTAAGCCTCTGAACGAAACCCTGTGGTCTAGCGCCATAGAGTAAATTTTAACCATGGAAAGTATTTTTTACATTAGCGTATAGTTGGCAGCCTCACCATTGAATTAGAAGGTTTTGACTAGGTCAAAAAATTGTTAGTAAATAGTGATAAATAGTGAACTATAGCATATAAATAGTGTACGAGCTACCTCGTACATTGCCGACGCATCATTTCTTTAATGACCCAATTACTTTATATTAGCAATTAATTTCATACAATTCAGTTCGCAATTAGCAGTGTATCAAGTCACGCGTACTCATTCCATTTACCATTATTATATCATAATTTTATAGTTTTTGTTCTAAATATACAACAGTTTAATTCTATCAGTTTTATCATTTATTAGTTAGTTGTCCTATCAACTAACATTGGTCCTTCGAGCCGGATTGGTACTTACTCTCATAAGATGAAAATGTTTTTTCATACTCCTCGTTGGGTTCGTTGGAAAGGCTGTCCATCTCCCAATGCAGCGAGTCGATTGCGGTCCAGCGGGATTGGATGGTTTGAAGTAGATCTACAAACTCCCATTTCTCGTTCACTGATTCCAGGTCGATTCCCGTGATAGTTCGGTGAAACGCCTTAAAGTTGCTTTGCTGTTTCTTAAGCATCCCGTCTAATGTGCCTACTGTTGCATTATGCGTACTCACCCTGCTGCTGCTCGGTTGTAATGTGCTCTGGATGGGCTCATTCGGTTTTGGCACGAACGCAGGAGGCTTAATAAGAGGTGACTGGGCTCTCTCCTCCGCCATCGCCTGATAACTTTGAATATGAGCTCTAATGTTACCGTACCTTTCTTGCACTCTCTCTAAATCACTGTTTAAACGGTCTTTCATTGCTGGATCCAAGTCGACCGAAGACAATTTGGAATAATTAGACTCGTACTCAACCCAATAACTATCGAGTATATCCAACCTTTTTTTAATGTAGTCAGCGGTTTTCCTGCTAGCCCCATCTTTTTTGTAACTGGTGTATACATTTTCGATGGCCGAAGCTAGCTGCTGAAGATTTGCTAAGATGTCGTTGACTGAAGACATTGCTGTTAATGTATAATGGACTGATCTTACTTGAGATACTGCTTACTGCTGCTGTATGGCAACGAATCTGGGTAGATGAGTCGCCTCCTTTGATGATGACACTGAACGTCCGTAAACTTGCTGTAGAACGTCACTTAATTGTCCTGATCCACTTGATATTTATCAATTCGATATGATAGTCACTGATTAATGTACTGTACAAATGCACTGTTTCAATAGTTCGGTAGCCGAAACTAATAAGACACGTTGCGGTTAAAGTTCATTCACTCGCGCGACACGTGTAAATAGTCCCGCTTTCCCGAAAAGCTCGAAGGACCAATGTTAGTTGATAGGACAACTAACTAATAAATGATAAAACTGATAGAATTAAACTGTTGTATATTTAGAACAAAAACTATAAAATTATGATATAATAATGGTAAATGGAATGAGTACGCGTGACTTGATACACTGCTAATTGCGAACTGAATTGTATGAAATTAATGTTCCTGTTTGGAGAGATAATCAGAATTCAAAATTGAAAGAATTTAAGCTGGCCACGGTGAGTTTCGGAACAAAGGCTGCGCCGTTTCTCGCCATGATGACGCTGAAACGATTGGCTAGTGACGAGAAAAATAACTATCAAGAGAGTACAGCACCCTTTGTCCTGGAAAATTCATTTTATATGGATGACCTCATCCACGGCTCCGACTCCATTACTACCGCTAAACAGTTACAAAATGACCTTATTAACCTATTAAAATCAGGAGGATTTAATCTCAGGAAATGGAAATCGAACTCACCGGAATTATTAAAAAATGTTGATTCAGACCAAAACCAGCAGGATAGTTTTCATTTCAAGCAAGCTGAAACAACAAAAGCTTTGGGGTTAAGGTGGTGTCCACAAGATGACTATTTCACCTTTCATCCAAGTATAACATGTACTTCAGCCCCCGGAAAACTAACCAAAAGAACACTTTTATCAGAACTGTCAAAATTATACGATCCGCTGGGATGGCTGGCTCCTTTCACTATCAAATTAAAAATATTATTTCAAGACGTATGGAAAGCAAATATTTCATGGGATGAAACCGTACCAAAAGGCATCTATGATGAGTGGCAACGAATTCAAGAGCATATCAAGGTCATTGGTGAATGTCAAGTACCAAGGTGGCTTCAAACGCAGGAGAGAGACTCGATAGAACTGCATGGATTTTGTGATGCGAGCACAAAAGCTTATGCCGCTGTCGTTTACATCAAGGTACAGAGAGAAAATCAATCGAAAGTAACGTTAGTTGCTGCCAAAACAAAAGTTGTTCCACTCAATAAAAATACGTCCGTGCCACGTTTGGAATTATGTGGGTCAGTTTTATTAGCTAAACTGATAGTAAAAATCAAGAATTGCCTTATGAATCATGACGTCACAATTTTCGCCTGGGTCGACTCGATGGCGGTGCTAGGCTGGCTTAACGGGGACTCTAGTCGATTGAAAGCATTTGTTTCAAACCGCGTAAAACAAGTCACAGAGGCGGTACCATCAGCAAGTTGGAGGTATGTTCAATCGAAGGAGAACCCTGCCGACTGCGCCAGCCGAGGACTTACGGCTCCTCAGTTAAAGGAACACAGCCTTTGGTGGAACGGCCCCAGCTGGCTATCAACTTATCAGTCAGGAGAAGAGGAAAGTAAAAATATTTTTTCTACAGATCAAGAATTATGCCAAATCAAATCAGTATTATCTACACAAAAACGCAATCAAAACGATTTAGTAAACGAACTTCTGACTAAGTACAGTTCACTACCAAAAGCTATCAGAATACTTGCATGGATTCGAAGATTTTTATACAGAAACAGTAAGTCACCATATTTATTAATCAATGAAATAAGGGATGCAAAATTAATTATCATTAACCAAGTACAAACCGACGAATTTAGTGAAGAAATTGATATTTTAAAACAAGGTAAAAATATTAGCAGCAACAGTAAATTACACAATTTAAACCCTATGATTGACGAAAGAGGGATACTAAGATTAACAGGAAGATTAAGACACGCTAACATCGATCCAGAAATGAAACACCCTATCATTATCCCAAGCAAGACTCGTTTAGCTGACCTCATGATCGATGAAGCGCATAAACTTACATTCCATGGTGGGCCCCGCCTGACCACGGCGTTTATGCGACAAAGGTATTGGATGATTGGCGGCATCAGGGCTGTCAAACAACGATTACGCCTGTGCGTCCCATGTAGGAAGGAAAGCCCATCATTACAGCATCAACTAATGGGTGACTTGCCTTCAGCACGAACAGAACCTTCTAGAATATTCTATCACTGCGGCGTAGATTATACGGGTCATGTCTACATCAAAGCCAATCAGGGTCGTGGTATCAAGACCACGAAGGGCTACATCGCGGTGTTCGTGTGTATGGCCACCAAGGCGGTGCACCTCGAACTTGTTTCCAGTCTCACAACATCAGCTTTTCTCGCAGCATTGCGTAGGATGGCAGCTAGAAGAGGCCTCCCACGTCATATGTACAGTGATCAAGGAAAGAATTTTATAGGAGCTGACAGAATATTAAGAGAAGAATTATCAGAAATATTAGAAACAATAAATCCAGAATGTAGAGCAGAAGTAGAAAGTATGGGGATTGAGTGGCACTTTAATGCACCCTCCTGGCCATCAGCGGGGGGTTTGTGGGAAGCAGCCGTAAGAAGTCTAAAGCACCATCTAAAACGAGTAATTAACGATCAAAAATTAACCTATGAGGAATTTACAACTCTTCTGTCACAAATCGAAGGCTGTCTGAACTCGCGCCCCTTATGCCCACTCACGGAGGACCCCGATGATTTAGATTTTCTAACGCCGGCACATTTTCTCTCCAGTGGCCCCTTATTAACGTTATATGATACAGAAAAGGATTTAAGAACAAGGTGGAATCATGTCCAAAAAATATTTAGTGACCTATGGAGCCGCTGGCGTAAAGAATATCTAACTCAGCTGACGGTAAGAAGTAAATGGAGAAAGCCACAAACCAATATTAAATTAAATGAAGTTGTCATCATCAAGGATGAGAATCTGCCGCCGGGGAAATGGAGTTTAGGCCGAGTAGTCGAGTTACACCCCGGAAGCGACGGCTATGTCAGGGTAGTGACATTAAAAACGAAAAATGGCTTAATGAAGCGGCCTGTTGTAAAATTGGCCATACTACCCGTCCATCAAGAAGAACAACGACAAGAAGTTAAGCAGAAAGAAAATAAATCAGAAAAACCAAAATCAAAAACAAAAAATACAAGAAAGTATAGCTTTGCCACGATTGTGACATCCCTATTATTTTTCTTTATGACGTTGCAGCCCGCACACTGTTTTTATAATGTAACTCCTATTCAAGGAAATAACAGTATTTATTTCGATCGTATAAAAGATATGCAATTAATAAGAGATGATTGGCGATTAGTTGTATATTACGATACTCAACCTTATCAAGATGGTTATACGGCCCTTAACAAATACATACAATACTTAGACGGTTTATGTATTATATTAAACAAGCAATCACACTGCGAAGGAGTCTTGTTACAGATACGTCATGAGGCCAGTGAACTGCAATATTACAACGATCTTTTAATTAATCATAATGTAAACAAACGCCGCCGTCGCCGTGGATTACTTAATGGTGTGGGAAATATAGCTAATACCCTTTTCGGTGTTTTGGACAATCGCTTCGCCGAAAAGTATGAGTTAGACATTCAATTAATCAGAGAAAATGAAGATCATTTGGCTTCCTTGTGGAAAAACCAGACATCGATCGTCGAAGCAGAGTTTAACATACTGAAACGCACAGAAGTTGTTATGGACCAACAACACAAACTAATTCACAGAAAGATCAGTTCTTTGGAAAATGCCGTTATTCAAGCAAAAACCGAACTTGAGAGCGCCTCTGTTCTCAATGATTTCCTTTCAACGGCTATGATAACTAATAATAATCCTATTCAGCTTACGAAATATCCAGCAAACATTACTTGACGCAGTCACTAATGTTTATAACGGGCGATTTAATTTTCATCTAATACCGCCTGAACAGTTGCGACATGAGCTGGCTGTTATATCAGATCAAGTACCTAAAGATTTGACGTTGCCTATCACGAAATTGGACCGTGTAATAGATATTTATAATTTACTGCAAGTCCGAGCAAGAGTGACACCCAGTTTCGTTATATTTGAAATCAAGATCCCCCTTATTGGCATAGAAGTGTACGAAGTTTTGAAACTTATCCCGATACCTCGCCTCGCTGATAACAATAAGGAGATATCAGTTGTACCAGTATCAGAGTACGTCGCTGTTAACCTGAAACATGACGCCTTTATGAAAATAACAAAAACAGATTTAAACTCATGTATACAGGGTACTAATTCTCAAATGACACTCTGTCACCTACAAACGCCTATTTATATAATCAAGGATGATCAAGATTTTTGTGACACATTTCCTACTTCTCGGAAATGCAAAACTATATCAGAAACCTGTAGTAACAGATGGGTCGAACTAAATAAAATAAACAAATATTTCTTTTTCTGTTGCGATAAATGTTCACTTAAACTGGTATGCGCCGATCAAATTACACCGCTGCAAATAAACAATGCAGGCTTTTTCAATATAGACCAAGGTTGTACGATCAAAACTGCTCATGCCCTAGTTTATTCACATAGACAAAGTGGAAATCAGATCAAGTTGAGCTCAAACATACAGACACCAGAGATCTCACAGATAAATCATATTATTAATATCTCATTGCCTCGACCGGACATAGAACAAAAAGATAACTTTGATACCTATAACCGTACCGTACAGCTCCAAGAGATAGAAAAGAATATCGAAATCATGAAAAAGGAGGAACCCTTAGCAAGCAGAATTTCGAGTCACGACGTGCATCATTACGTGGCGATCTATATTTTGTTCGCTGTCCTGGGTGTCGGCGCAGTGCTGTGGGCCGCGCGGCGCTGCAGCCAGAGCGTGCGGGGGCCGGCGCCGGCGGCGCCAGCGCCACCGCGGGAGGAGCCAGCCGTCGGGTTCACCACGACGACGCCTGCCCCTTCGACGAGCAGTGTTCAGTGCAGTGAAGTGAATGAGTCCGTAAATAAAAGTGATAAAAGTGTACGTATGTCGCTTAAAGGCAAAAGTGTTTTCGCTAAAAAGCCTACCGCGAGTGTATCAGTGCAGGACACGGGGTCGTCCCCAATAGTGTTTAGACCGGAATTCCGCGCTCCGAATGAGTTTGTGGACCCGAATTAGATTTAAACATAGTCTAAAATTAAAAATGCCTATCATCTTGTTATTCATTATCATAATTTAACTATTGGGGCTATCATTATTATTTAAGTTATGCCTACTTAAAATGATATCACCTTGTAATTCACGGGTTTTTTCATCCCCTCACACTAATCTCATTCTTTCTCGCCCGGGAATATGTACGAGCTACCTCGTACATTGCCGACGCATCATTTCTTTAATGACCCAATTACTTTATATTAGCAATTAATTTCATACAATTCAGTTCGCAATTAGCAGTGTATCAAGTCACGCGTACTCATTCCATTTACCATTATTATATCATAATTTTATAGTTTTTGTTCTAAATATACAACAGTTTAATTCTATCAGTTTTATCATTTATTAGTTAGTTGTCCTATCAACTAACAAATAGTGATACTATGGTTCAAAAGATATTTGAGTATCTTGGTGAGGCTGCTATCTTGACGTCAAGCTGGCAGACACCTTAAGAATTACAGTTTGTATCAATGTGATTTATATGCCAAAAAATTGTTAGGAAATAGTGAATCGTATACGCAAAATTTCAATAATATTGCTTCAGTACAAGCCGAGATATTACGATCTCAAAGTGGGCTGCTAACTTGACGTTTCTGGCAATGGCGATTCCAGAGAAACGGGTACAAGTTATATACAAATAAATATATCAAAAAATTGTTAGTGAAATTGTGATTCTTACGATGTAAATAAAAAAAGAATTCTTCATTGCTATTTTCTAAAAATCGAATGTTAACTTCTACATAGTACTCTGAATATAGGCTGTCGATCAATATTGAACATTGCTCCACAGTAATAAGGTTTAAACTTGATTGCAATCATGAGGTGAGTACTATCAAGCAAAGACACCTTAAGAAATACAGTTCGTATCAATGTGATTTATATGCCAAAAAAATGTTAGGAAATAGTGAATCGTATACGCAAAATTTCAATAATATTGCTTCAGTACAAGCCGAGATATTACGATCTCAAAGTGGGCTGCTAACTTGACGTTTCTGGCAATGGCGATTCCAGAGAAACGGGTACAAGTTATAAACAAATAAATATATCAAAAAATTATTAGTGAAATTGTGATTCTTACGATATAAATAAAAAAAGAATTCTTCATTGCTATTTTCTAAAAATCGAATGTTAACTTCTACATAGTACTCTGAATATAGGCTGTCGATCAATATTGAACTTTGCTCCACATTAATAAAGTTTAAACTTGATTGCAATCATGAGGTGAGTACTATCAAGCAAAAAAGTGAAATTTATATCTTTTGACTGTGTCAATAGTCATATCCTCGGTGCAAGGCTATTGATTTGGTATAAGTAAACAAATATTTTTCTACTTACTTTTTTAATTTATTTTTTATTAAATCTCATCAAAAAAAATTTGATTGTGTAATACTACTCTAATAATAATTAATACTACTACTCTAATAATCATCGGAATACCACAGCCTAGAGAGTATTCTTCTTACAGTCGGACATCGCCCTTTGTGTTGGCGCAAAAGCCGCCGTTCGTCTAGAGTCTAGACAGTTGACGCAACGACTAAAAGTGTAAGGGTTGGCACGATGTAATTTGCCTTTTCGAATTTTAAAAATATTTAGGAAAAATAAGATAGACACTTCAAAATTCTTGTTTTATTCTTTGAATTATTAATTGTCATTTTTTCTAGAAGGTAAGAATATTTTTTCAAATTTGTCTCTTTTCCTTCTTTTAATGCTCTTAAAATAAGGAAAAGAAAAAGTTTTTCTTAGTATTTTCTCTTTTTTTTCTTCTTCTTGCATCATAAGTGCAAGGAATTATAGGAATTATGAAAAGGATATGGAAAGGATGTATGATAATCATAATTTTAATTGTAAATCATTACTAATTTAGGGCTAAATAAGTATAAAATAAATCTTAAATTAGTACTCAATTAGGAAATAATAATGAAAAAATAAGTTCCAAGATGGCGGCTGACAACTTTTTTGTTTGCGAACCGATTTCGATGAAACTCGGTTTTTGGTAGTATTTTGGCAAAAAAACAGCAACGCAATGTTAAAAAAAATAAAAATTCAAGATGGCGGCCAACTTGTTTGTTTGCGGACCGATTTCGATGAAACTCGGTTTTTGGTAGTATTTTGACAAGAAAACAGCAACGCAATGTTGAAATGTAAAAAAAAATCAAAGTGGCGGCCAACTTTTTTGTTTGCGGGCCGATTTCGATGAAACTCGGTATTTGGTAGTATTTTGACAAGAAACAACAACGCAATGATAAAAAAAATAAAAATAAAGATGGCGGCCAACTTTTTTGTTTGCGGACCGATTTCGATGAAACTCGGTTTTTCGTAGTATTTTGGTAAGAAAACGGCAACGCAATGTTAAAAATTTTAAAAAATTCAAGATGGCGGCCAACTTTTTGTTTGCGGGCCGATTTCGATGAAACTCGGTTTTTCGTAGTATTTTGGCAAGAAAACAGCAACGCAATGTTAAAAATAAAAAAATACAAGATGGCGGCCAACTTTTTTGTTAGCGGGCCGATTTCGATGAAACTCGGTTTTTCGTAGTATTTTAGCAAGAAAACAGCAACGCAATGTTAAAAATGTAAAAAATTCAAGACGGCGGCCAACTTTTTTGTTTGCGGACCGATTTTGATGAAACTCGGTTTTTTGTAGTATTTTGGCAAGAAAACAGCAACGCTATGTTAAAAAAAAAAAATTCAAGATGGCGGCCAACTTTTTTGTTTGCGGGCCGATTTCGATGAAACTCAGTTTTTGGTAGTATTTTGACAAGAAAACAGCAACACAATGTTAAAATGTAAAAAAAATTCAAGATGGCGGCCAACTTTTTTGTTTTTGGGCTGATTTCGATGAAACTCTGTTTTTGGTAGTATTTTGGCAAGAAAACAGCAACGCAATCTTAAAAATAAAAAAAATTAAAGGTGGCGGCCAACTTTTTTGTTTGCGGGCCGATTTCGATGAAACTCGGTTTTTCGTAGTATTTTGGCAAGAAAACAGCAACGCAATGTTAAAAATGAAAAAAATTCAAGATGGCGGCTAACTTTTTTGTTTGCGGGCCGATTTCGATGAAACTCGGTTTTTCGTAGTATTTTGGCAAGAAAACAGCAACGCAATGTTAAAAATGTAAAAAATTCAAGATGGCGGCCAACTTTTTTGTTTGCGGACCGATTTCGATGAAACTCGGTTTTTGGTAGTATTTTGGCAAGAAAACAGCAACGCAATGTTAAAAATGTAAAAAAAGCAAGATAACATTTTTAACATTGAGTTGCTGTTTTTTTGTCAAAATACTACCAAAAACCGAGTTTCATCGAAATCGGCCCGCAAACAAAAAAGTTGGCCGCCATCTGAATATTTTTCATTTTTAACATTGCGTTGCTGTTTTTGTGCCAAAATACTACGAAAAACCGAGTTTCATCGAAATCGCCCCGCAACCCAAAAAGTTGGCCGCCATCTTGAATTTTTTACATTTTTAACATTGAATTGCTGTTTTCTTGCCAAAATATTACCAAAAACCGAGTTTCATCGAAATCGGCCCGCAAACAAAAAAGTTGGCCACCATCTTGAATTTTTATTTTTTTAAGATTGCGTTGCTGTTTTCTTGCCAAAATACTACCAAAAACCGAGTTTCATCGAAATCGGTCCGCAAACAAAAATGTTGGCCGCCATCTTGAATTTTTTACATTTTTAACATTGAGTTGCTGTTTTCTTGTCAAAATACTACCAAAAACCGAGTTTCATCGAAATCGGCCCAATTAGCAAACAAAAATACACAAATATCAACAAATACATCAATGTGCGGCCGCCATTTTGAATTCCAAATCTAATGTCAAAATCGTGCCAAAAACACTTTTTCATGACACCAACATCAAAAAATTGCAAACACTACTTTCAATATAATATAACCCAATCAGAAGCGTAAGCCCTGACGGGATAGGGCCCGAGATGCATACATTGCCAAAATATGGGCTCTCGGGCCCTCCCACCCCCCTTCTATAGCGCACCACCCCGCACGATTGCTCTGTCTAGACTAGACGCCTCCGATGGCCGACTGTATGAAGACTATCTCTCGGCTGTGGTAATACTACTCTCAGTTCATTTATTTAGTTATTTATTCGGTAAAAACTAGAAATATATTCTACTTATATCATCTACTTTCTACCTACTTACCTACTTACTAATTACTAATTTCATTATAAATCTCACCAAATAGGTACCTAACGTTAAAGTTTCAGTTACTAAAAAAAAATACAAAATATTCATTTTCAAAAAATTACAGGTTAGGGTATTTTCATTAGACTCCTCCCTTTAAGTTATAGTTTTAACGTTAGGTACCTAATTGGTAGTAAAATATTAGTAGTTTTTCCTAAACTAAATAAATGAACTGAGAGTAGAGTATTAAACGACCAAATTTTTTTTAATGAGATTTAATAAAAAATAAATTAAAAAAGTAAGTAGAAAAATATTTGTTTACTTATACCAAATCAATAGCCTTGCACCGAGGATATGACTATTGACACAGTCAAAAGATATAAATTTCACTTTTTTGCTTGATAGTACTCACCTCATGATTGATGATGATTGCAATCAAGTTTAAACCTTATTACTGTGGAGCAAAGTTTAATATTGATCGACAGCCTATATTCAGAGTACTATGTAGAAGTTAACATTCGATTTTTAGAAAATAGCAATGAAGAATTCTAATTTTATTTATATCGTAAGAATCACAATTTCACTAACAATTTTTTGATATATTTATTTGTTTATAACTTGTACCCGTTTCTCTGGAATCGCCATTTCCAGAAACGTCAAGTTAGCAGCCCACTTTGAGATCGTAATATCCCGGCTTGTACTGAAGCAATATTATTGAAATTTTGCGTATACAATTCACTATTTCCTAACAATTTTTTGGCATATAAATCACATTGATACGAACTGTATTTCTTAAAGTGTCTGCTAGCTTGACGTCAAGATAGCAGCCTCACCAAGATACTCAAATATCTTTTGAACCATAGTATCACTATTTATATGCTATAGTTCACTATTTATCACTATTTACTAACAATTTTTTGACCTAGTCAAAACCTTCTAATTCCATGGTGAGGCTGCCAACTATACGCTAATTTTTTTACGGAATGGGCGGTTTTCCATACACCGGCACAGCGACGGTGACGGCAACGGCGACGGCGACGGCACGGCTGCCGTGGTAGCATAAATGTATATGAGTTTATATGGCACGTTTTTCCACTTGCCGGCGACGGCGACCGACGGTGACGGCACGTCCCGTTGACCCCCGATGATGCCGTCGCCGGCCGGCGAATCTGTGTGTGTTTTGTATACGTACGTAGATTAGCGTATAGTTGGCAGCCTCACCATGGAATTAGAAGGTTTTGACTAGGTCAAAAAATTGTTAGTAAATAGTTATAAATAGTGAACTATAGCATATAAATAGTGATACTATGGTTCAAAAGATATTTGAGTATCTTGGTGAGGCTGCTATCTTGACGTCAAGCTAGCAGACACCTTAAGAAATACAGTTCGTATCAATGTGATTTATATGCCAAAAAATTGTTAGGAAATAGTGAATCGTATACGCAAAATTTCAATAATATTGCTTCAGTACAAGCCGAGATATTACGATCTCAAAGTGGGCTGCTAACTTGACGTTTCTGGCAATGGCGATTCCAGAGAAACGGGTACAAGTTATAAACAAATAAATATATCAAAAAATTGTTAGTGAAATTGTGATTCTTACGATATAAATAAAAAAAGGATTCTTCATTGCTATTTTCTAAAAATCGAATGTTAACTTCTACATAGTACTCTGAATATAGGCTGTCGATCAATATTGAACTTTGCTCCACAGAAATAAGGTTTAAACTTGATTGCAATCATGAGGTGAGTACTATCAAGCAAAGACACCTTAAGAAATACAGTTCGTATCAATGTGATTTATATGCCAAAAAATTGTTAGGAAATAGTGAATCGTATACGCAAAATTTCAATAATATTGCTTCAGTACAAGCCGAGATATTACGATCTCAAAGTGGGCTGCTAACTTGACGTTTCTGGCAATGGCGATTCCAGAGAAACGGGTACAAGTTATAAAAAAATAAATATATCAAAAAATTGTTAGTGAAATTGTGATTCTTACGATATAAATAAAAAAAGAATTCTTCATTGCTATTTTCTAAAATTCGAATGTTAACTTCTACATAGTACTCTGAATATAGGCTGTCGATCAATATTGAACTTTGCTCCAAGGCAATAAGGTTTAAACTTGATTGCAATCATAAGGTGAGTACTATCAAGCAAAAAAGTGACATTTATATTTTTTGACTGTGTCAATAGTCATATCCTCGGTTCAAGGCTATTGATTTGGTATAAGTAAACAAATATTTTTCTACTTACTTTTTTAATTTATTTTTTATTAAATCTCATCAAAAAAAATTTGATTGTGTAATACTACTCTAATAATAATTAATACTACTACTCTAATCATCGGTAATACCACAGCCTAGAGAGTATTCTTCTTACAGTCGGACATCGCCCTTTGTGTTGGCGCAAAAGCCGCCGTTCGTCTAGACAGTTGACGCAACGACTAAAAGTGTAAGGGTTGGCACGATGTAATTTGCCTTTTCGAATTTTAAAAATATATAGGAAAAATAAGATAGACACTTCAAAATTCTTGTTTTATTCTTTGAATTATTTATTGTCATTTTTTTCTAGAAGGTAAGAATATTTTTTTCAAATTTGTCTCTTTTCCTTCTTTTAATGCTCTTAAAATAAGGAAAAGAAAAAGTTTTTCTTAGTATTATCTCTTTTTTTCTTCTTCTTGCATCATAAGTGCGAGGAATTATAGGAATTATGGAAAGGATATGGAAAGGATGTATGATAATCATAATTTTAATTGTAAATCATTACTAATTTAGGGCTAAATAAGTATAAAATCTTAAATTAGTACTCAATTAGGAAATAATAATGAAAAAATAAGTTCCAAGATGGCGGCTGACAACTTTTTTGTTTATTTGCCGATATCGATGAAACTCGGTTTTTGGTACCATTTTGACACAAAAATAACAACGCAAGGTAACGCAATGTGAAAATATTAAAAAATTCAAGATGGCGGCCAACTTTTTTGTTTGCGGGCCGATTTCGATGAAACTGGGTTTTTGGTAGTATTTTGACAAGAAAACAGCAACGCAATGTTAAAAATGTAAAAAATTCAAGATGGCGGCCAACTTTTTTGTTTGCGGACCGATTTCGATTAAACTCGGTTTTTGGTAGTATTTTGGCAAGAAAACAGCAACGCAATGTTAAAAAAAATAAAAATTTAAGATGGCGGCCAACTTTTTTGTTTGCGGACCAATTTCGATGAAACTCGGTTTTTGGTAGTATTTTGACAAGAAAACAGCAACGCAATGTTAAAATGTAAAAAAAATTCAAGATGGCGGCCAACTTTTTTGTTTGCGGGCCGATTTCGATAAAACTCGGTTTTTGGTCGTATTTTGGCAAGAAAACATCAACGCAATGTTAAAAAAAAAAAATTCAAGATGGCGGCCAACTTTTTTGTTTGCGGACCAATTTCAATGAAACTCGGTTTTTGGTAGTAATTTGACAAGAAAACAGCAACGCAATGTTAAAATGTAAAAAAATTCAAGATGGCGGCCAACTTTTTTGTTTGCGGACCGATTTCGATGAAACTCGGTTTTCAGTAGTATTTTGACAAGAAAACAGCAACGCAATGTTAAAATGTAAAAAAATTCAAGATGGCGGCCAACTTTTTTGTTTGCGGGCCGATTTCGATGAAACTCGGTTTTTGGTAGTATTTTGGCAAGAAAACAGCAACGCAATGTTAAATACCGGGCAGGTGCGAGTCGGACTCGCGCACGAAGGGTTACGTACCAAAAAACGGCAAAAAAATACGTTTGTTGTATGAGAGCCCCCCTTAAATATTAATTTTATTCTGTTTTTAGTATTTGTTGTTATAGCGGCAACAAAAATACATCATCTGTGAAAATTTCAACTGTCTACCTGTTGTTGTTATAAATATCGAGCAAAAAAACAGTAAAAAAATTACGTTTGTTGTATGGGAGCCCCCCTTAAATGTTAATTTTATTCTGTTTATAGTATTTGTTGTTATAGCGGCAACAGAAATACATCATCTGTGAAAATTTCAACTTTCTAGCTATCACGGTTCATGAGATACAGCCTGGTGACAGACAGATAGACAAACAGACAGACGGACAGAATAGGGTCCCATATTTACCCTTTGGGTACGGAACCCTAAAAATGAATAAAATTCAAGGTGGCGGCGGCTTTTCGTAGTATTTTGGCAAGAAAACAGCAACGCAATGTTAAAAATAAAAAAATACAAGATGGCGGCCAACTTTTTTGTTTGCGGGCTTTTGATGAAACTCGGTTTTTCGTAGTATTTTGGCAAGAAAACAGCAACGCAATGTTAAAAATGTAAAAAATTCAAGATGGCAGCCAACTTTTTTGTTTGCGGACCGATTTCGATGAAACTCGGTTTTTTGGTAGTATTTTGGCAAGAAAACAGCAACGCAATGTTAAAAAAATCAAAATTCAAGATGGCGGCCAACTTTTTTGTTTGCGGGCCGATTTCGATAAAACTCAGTTTTTGGTAGTATTTTGACAAGAAAACAGCACCGCAATGTTAAAATGTAAAAAAAATTTAAGGTGGCGGCCAACTTTTTTGTTTGCGGGACGATTTCGATGAAACTCGGTTTTTCGTAGTATTTTGGTAAGAAAACAGCAACGCAATGTTAAAAATGAAAAAAATTCAAGATGGCGGCCAACTTTTTTGTTTGCGGGCCGATTTCGATGAAACTCGGTTTTTCGTAGTATTTTGGCAAGAAAACAGCAACGCAATGTTAAAAATGTAAAAAATTCAAGATGGCGGCCAACTTTTTTGTTTGCGGACCGATTCCGATGAAACTCGGTTTTTGGTACCTAGTATTTTGGCAAGAAAACAGCAACGCAATGTTAAAAAAAAAAAATTCAAGATGGCGGTAATTTTTTTGTTTGCGGGCCGATTTCGATGAAACTCAGTTTTTGGTAGTATTTTGACAAGAAAACAGCAACCCAATGTCAAAAATGTAAAAAATTCAAGATGGCGGCCAACTTTTTTGTTTGCGGACCGATTTCGATGAAACTCGGTTATTGTTAGTATTTTGGCAAGAAAACAGCAACGCAATGTTAAAAATGTAAAAAAAGCAAGATCACATTTTTGCCAAAGTATGGGCTCTCGGGCCCTCCCACCCCCCTTCTATACCGCACCACCCCGCACGATTGCTCTGTCTAGACGCCTCCGATGGCCGACTGTATGAAGACTATCTCTCGGCTGTGGTAATACTACTCTCAGTTCATTTATTTAGTTATATATTCGGGAAAAACTAGAAATATTTTCTACTTATATCATCTTCTTCCTACCTACTTACCTACCTACTGATTACTAATTTCATTATAAATCTCACCAAATAGGTACCTAAGTGTGTGTCCCCACTTAGGTTTGCGAACCTCGCGCTCCGCGAACCTCTGTTGCAGTTTCGCGGGGCGCAATGTGGACGCGCGGAGCGCGGAGCGGACGTCCGCACTCCGCACTCCGCGAACCACGCTCCGCGCTCCGTTCCCATGATCAAATCAGCTTTATTCATATAAATTTAATTATTAAGTACCTTTGTCTCCACAGTACTATTATTGTGAAATTAATAATGAGTGGCTAAGAAGGAGTAAAACTTTGAATAGACAATCATGCCTATGTACAGTCAGTAGCACATCAGGTTATACAAAGTATCAAAAAATTTCAATTTATTTTGAACCTTGTCTTCGCAATGAGGGCTTTTCAAAATGACAAAAAACTGTAGGCTCGATAGATGGCGTTGATAAAAATGTGTGTCCGTCTGTCTGTCTGTCTGTCACCAGGCTGTATCTCATGAATCATGATAGCTAGACAGTTGAAATTTTCACAGATGAAATATTTCTGTTGCCGCCATAACAACAAATACAAAAACAGAATAAATTTAATATTTAAGGGGGGCTCCCATACAACAAACATGTTTTTTTGCCGTTTTTTGGTAAGGAACACTTCGTGCGCGAGTCCGACTCGCACTTGGCCGGTTTTTTAACTCACTCTAATGTTCGAAACGACCAAGAACTTTAAATGTCATTAACAGTACAAAGTCTTCGTTTTCCATTTGGAATAGGAATAATTGAAACTTTCCTTTATTTTGAATCAAATAAAATCCGTTTTTTGAGGATCTACTATGATAATTTTAAAAATTAAAATTACGCTCTAATGTTTGGAACGCCGCCGCCGTTAGAGCGTTTGGTTGCACCCGGAGCGTAGGTTCGGAACGCAACCCTGCGGCGCTCCGCGCTCCGCGCTCCGCAGTGTGGCCAGATTGAATTTTACGAAAATAACGAAGCACCTCAAAAAAATACTGAAACATACCAAGTTGCACATGGAAAATATACCGATAAAAATACTGATTTTCAAAACAGGTTTTATTCATTTATCATCACAATTAATGTTTAAATTATATTTTAACATTCTATTCGAAGGCTTCTTATCTGTAACTTAGATTCTGTTCGGAACTTTTTTGTTTGTGGGCCGATTTAGATGAAACTCGGTTTTGGGTACTATTTCGACAACAAAACAACAACGCAATGTTAAAAATATAAAAAAATCCAAGATGGCGGCCAACTTTTTTGTTTGTGGGCCGATTTAGATGAAACTCAGTTTTGGGAACTATTTCGACAAAAAAACAGCAACGCAATATTAAAAATACAAAAATCCAAGATGGCGGCCAACTTTTTGTTTGTGGGCCAATTTAGATAAAACTCGATTTTGGATACTATTTCAACAACAAAACAGCAACGCAATGTTAAAAATATGAAAAATCCAAGATGGCGGCCAACTTTTTTGTTTGTGGGCTGATTTAGAAGAAATTCGGTTTTGGGTTCTATTTCGACAACAAAACAGCAACGCAATGTTGAAAATATGAACAATCCAAGATGGCGGCCAACTTTTTTGTTTGTGGGCCGATTTAGAAGAAACTCGGTTTTGGGTACTATTTCGACAACAAAACAGCAACGCAATGTTAAAAATATAAAAAATCCAAGATGGCGGCCAACTTTTTTGTTTGTGGGCCGATTTAGATAAAACTCGGTTTTGGGTACTATTTCGACAACAAAACAGCAACGCAATGCTAAAAATATAAAAATCAAAGATGGCGGCCAACTTTTTTGTTTGTGGGCCGATTAAGATGAAACTCGGTTTTGGGTACTATTTTGACAACAAAACAGCAACGCAATGTTAAAATATTAAAAAATCCAAGATGGCGGCCATCTTTTTTGTTTGTGGGCCGATTTAGATGAAACTCGGTTTTGGGTACTATTTCGACAACAAAACAGCAATGCAATGTTAAAAATATGAAAAAATCCAAGATGGCGGCCAACTTTTTTGTTTGTGGGCCGATTTAGATAAAACTCGGTTTTGGGTACTATTTCGACAACAAAACAGCAACGCAATGTTAAAAATATAAAAAATCCAAGATGGCGGCCAACTTTTTTGTTTGTGGGCCGATTTAGATGAAACTTGGTTTTGGGTACTATTTCGACAACAAAACAGCAAGTCAATGTTAAAAATATAAAAAAATCCAAGAATGCGGCCAACTTTTTTGTTTGTGGGCCGATTTTGATGAAACTCGGTTTTGGGTACCTCTTCGACAACAAAACAACAACGCAATGTTAAAAATATAAATAAATCCAAGATGGCGGCCAACTTTTTTGTTTGGTGGCCGATTTAGACGAAACTCGGTTTTGGGAACTATTTCGACAACACAACAGCAACGCAATGTAAAAAATATAAAAAATCCAAGATGGCGGCCAACTTTTTGTTTGTGGGCCGATTTAGAAGAAACTCGGTTTTGGGTACTATTTCGACAACAAAACAGCAACGCAATATTAAAAATATAAAAATCCAAGATGGCGGCCAACTTTTTTGTTTGTGGGCCAATTTAGATGAAACTCGGTTTTGGGTACTATTTCGACAACAAAACAGCAACGCAATGTTAAAAATATAAAAAAATCCAAGATGGCGGCCAACTTTTTGTTTATGGGCCGATTTAGATAAAACTCGGTTATGGGTACTATTTCGACAACAAAACAGCAACGCAATGTTAAAAATAGGAAAAATCCAAGATGGATTTAGATGAAACTCGGTTTTGGGTAGTGTGTAGTGTGGTACAATGAAACACCAAAAGTTCTGAGTCTCATATTTCTCTCATTTTTGTAGATATGATTTCCATTTTTTACAGGAACGGAGTCTACTCAATTAGGTATAGTATGGCATTTATAGTTTCATTAATAAATAGATACATAACCAATAACAAGACTTTTAAAAGAAAATGGGAATTGTTTCATTGTGTACACCTAGGTGGAAGAAACACTCCGTGTCCAACAATGAAACACTGTTATTAATTTTGCCTTTTTATATAAAGTGGAACAAGTAAATTACAAAATCTGTTGAATTACAATCAATGAAGGTTTTTTCAGAGTATTCCACAATTATTCAGACTTTAAAAGTACCTCTAGGTTTGTCTCCGGTACAATTATTTAGTGACTTAAAGATTAACGAGTCCTAATTTTTTAAATCTTAGGTACCTTTTTTAGGCAAAAACTATTTAAAATCAACAGTAACTCATAATAGGCATTAATGTCTTAAGTAAAGTTTGAGCGTGGGCGGGGACTTTTATTGTCCATTTTAGCAAGTCTAGCGCTAAAATGAATGTTGCCTTCGTTGATTGATAGGACACTTTATAACCTTAGAAAGCTGCAGAACTGTATTAACCAAATTTTTCTGCTTGTTTTCTGGGACGCATTGTATTTCAATATTTGTTGAACGTGTCTGTAACTCAAGCTGTGCCAGTCTAGAAGAAAGGTTTTGATTAGCTGAACGTAGCGACTCATTTTCCTTGCGGACATCATTCAAAGTGGCCAACTGGGCGGGCGTGTTGCGTTTTTATGCTATCCAGATCCTGGCTGAATGCCGAGAGAGATGATTCAAAGCCAACTATCATATTTTGCAAGGCAACAATTTTTGGATTAATAACATCCTCAAAAGCATTCTAAATCTCCTCTCTAATAATGTCCCTTAAATCATTGGCCGAAGGGCAGGAACAACTCGTTGGCGCAGGAAAACTTGACTTCAAGCGCTGGGTAACGAAGCTATCATTGGAGGCAGTGGGTAATTTAGCTCTCGTTGGTGTAATCGTGTTATTACCCTTTTTGGGCTCGCGAATGTGGCAGAAATCACAAATTCAGGCGTTTTTAGTATCAGCTGTCATCGCATTCTAATCTGCGAGTAAATATGCAGTGCACTGCAAATGATAATTGTCTTTGCAAACGTTTACATTGCATGAATATTGCTCCATCCATGATATTAGGACATCCCGCGCACTCAGATGATCCTTTAGTCGACATTTTTAGGTTCCGTAGCCAAAATGGCAAAAAAACGGAAACCCTTATAGATTCGTCATGTCTGTCTGTCTGTCTGTCTGTCTGTCCGTCCGTATGTCACAGCCACTTTATTCCAAAAGTATTAGGACTACATAGTTGAAACTTAGTAGGTAGGTGTATTCTGTGAACCGCTTTACGATTTAAACATAAAAATATAAAAAATGAAAGATTAAGGGGGGGCTCCCCATACATGGAACTGAAACTGAAAATATTTTTTTTCATCAAACCAATACTTGTGGGGTGTTTATAGATAGGTCTATAAAAATAACATTGAGGTTCCTAAGACCAATTTTTTTCAAAGTCAACCGTTTGAAAGATATATGCCGCCAAAATGGTAAGATGTGTGTCCCCCCCCCTTTAACTTTTAAAGTAAGAGGGTGAAAAATCTAAAAAAAAATATAAGCTATAGATCTTAATAAACACTTTCAACGAAAATTGGTTTGAATGAGATACAGTAATTTGTTTTCGAGATATAGTACATTTTCCAAAACCGCAAATATAACTTTGTCATTCATACAAACACTGTGAAAAACAAAGTTATTTTTTCAGACGAAAAATGATAGCGGTATTAAAATATGGTATGGTATAATGTACCTACGGAACCCTACTGCGCGTGGCCCAACACGCACTTGGCCGGTTTTTTATTCTTATACAATTACTCTCAATAATCTTATACCTTAATACGGCTTTGGTGAATGAAGATGTTTTAGCAAATCAAAATTAATTGAAAAGTAATGTCCAAAAATATCTTCAATACAAATAAAAAAAAAATATCTTTAAAAATAAATAAAATGTCTCTAAAAAAAATTTGGGAGAAAAAGTCTTTATAAGCGAGGATCGATCTTCGGGCCACTCACAGCTGAATTCAGTATGCAGCACTCAGTGTGCTAACGTATGCGCCAAAGCGACTTAAAGCGTTCAAAGTATTGATCAGTTAAGTAGGGTTTGAAACTTGATGTATGAGTTGGTTTGAGTATGAGGTCAAGACGAAAATAATAATTATTGTACTACCTCAACACTGATAATATCACTGATGATAATATTTAGTTTTAACACTGGAGATGAGATTTATTACGCAAATTAAAGCGCAGTTTTATCACTTTTCTGAGGATAATGCTCAGACTATATTCAGCAGTTTTTAATAATCCACTGATTAAAAAAGGCACTGAATACTTTTTGAGCACAAATACACACTTTTAAACTATAGGTATAGTTCTACAAACGATATCACTGGTGAATCACTAGACAAATTATTGATTTAACTTGATTCCAAATGTTAGAATTGTGATTTAAAATTATTCGGCAATATTTAACGTAGAGACTATGTTTACTACAAAGCGCCATCTGGCGGATTTAGATGAAACTCCGTACTATTTCTAACATTGCGTTGCTGTTTTATTGTCAAAATAGTACCGAAAACCGAGTTTTATCTAAATCGGCCCATAAACAAAAAAGATGGCCGCCATCTTGGATTTTTTATATTTTTAACATTGCGTTGCTGTTTTGTTGTCGAAATAGTACCCAAAACCGAGTTTTATCTGAATCGGCCCACAAACAAAAAAGTTAGCAGCATCTTGGGATTTTTTTTATTTTTAACATTGCGTTGCTGTTTTGTTGTCAAAATAGTACCCAAAACCGAGTTTCATTTAAATTGGCCCACAAACAAAAAAGTTGGCCGCCATCTTGGATTTTTTTATATTTTTACATTACTTTGCTGTTTTGTTGTCGAAATAGTACCCAAAACGGAGTTTCATCTAAATCGGCCCACAAACAAAAAAGTTGGTCGCCATCTTGGATTTTTTATATTTTTAACATTGCGTTGCTGTTTTGTTGTCAAAATAGTACCTAAAACCGAGTTTCATCTAAATCGGCCCACAAACAAAAAAGTTGGCCGCCATCTTAGATTTTTTATATTTTTAACTTTGCGTTGCTGTTTTGTTGTCGAAATAGTACCCAAAACCGAGTTTCATCGAAATCGGCCCCCAAACATAATATTTGGCTGCTATCTTTTAGATTTATTTATTTATTATTAGTTTAGATTTATTACTAAAATTGTAGTAATAGGCACGATCTGGCAACATTACCATGTGGTAAATACTGAGCCTGTAGGCGTGCGTTTTCATTCCATCGTTGGAATTGGAATTATCAGTATTTACCACACAGTTGAACCACAGTAAATACTGTGTGTGTAGCCGTCGCAATTATAGTGCGACTATCTTGAATTAATATTTATCTTGTTAATACAGTCACACTAAAACGTAACAGTACCATCAACATTTCAAAAACGGTAATCAAGCATAAATCCCAAGTTTGTTCTTTTTCAAAACAGACTCTACTGATCTTTGCTTCTGAATGAAATATAGACTTAATCCGGGAAATTCCTTGAACATCAATGTTTGCGGGGACTTAACACCGTAGTTACCATAACTTTATAACCAAAATATACCGAAAATACTTACTACCGCTAATATACCTACAAAAATACTGATGTTCGGTAAAGTCGATAAAATATACTGAAAAAGTATTAAAGTAATGAATCTGGTCACACTGGCGCTCCGCGCTCCGTGTTCGCGTGTTCGCATCGGATCCCAAATATGGAGCGCGCTCCGAGGTTCGCGGAGCGCGGAGGTTCGCAAACCTGAGTGGTGACACACCCTAACGTTAAAGTTTCAGTTACTAAAAAAAAATACAAAATATTCATTTTCAAAAAATTACAGGTTAGGGTATTTTCATTAGACTCCTCCCTTTAAGTTATAGTTTTAACGTTAGGTACCTAATTGGTAGTAAAATATTTGTAGTTTTTCCTAAACTAAATAAATGAACTGAGAGTAGAGTATTAAACGACCAAATTTTTTTTGATGAGATTTAATCAAAAATTTTTTGATTGTGTCAATACTCTAAAAAATAAAAAAGTGTGTAGAAAAATATTTGTTTACTTATACCAAATCAATAGCCTTGAACCGAGGATATGACTATTGACACAGTCAAAAAATTTAAATTTCACTTTTTTGCTTGATAGTACTCACCTCATGATTGCAATCAAGTTTAAACCTTATTACTGTGGAGCAAAGTTCAATATTGATCGACAGCCTATATTCAGAGTACTATGTAGAAGTTTACATTCGATTTTTAGAAAATAGCAATGAAGAATTCTTTTTTTATTTATATCGTAAGAATCACAATTTCACTAACAATTTTTTGATATATTTATTTGTTTATAACTTGTACCCGTTTCTCTGGAATCGCCATTGCCAGAAACGTCAAGTTAGCAGCCCACTTTGAGATCGTAATATCTCGGCTTGTACTGAAGCAATATTATTGAAATTTTGCGTATACGATTCACTATTTCCTAACAATTTTTTGGCATATAAATCACATTGATACGAACTGTATTTCTTAAGGTGTCTGCTAGCTTGACGTCAAGATAGCAGCCTCACCAAGATACTCAAATATCTTTTGAACCATAGTATCACTATTTATATGCTATAGTTCACTATTTATAACTATTTACTAACAATTTTTTGACCTAGTCAAAACTTTCTAATTCCATGGTGAGGCTGCCAACTATACGCTAATGTACGTAGCCGTGTGCGTGCGCGGGGCGGGGTACGGCCTGTACATTCGCGAACTCAACCTTAATGTTGACATGACAAGCTTACCTTTGAGGTCGTATGCACTTATTTTGTATGAAATGAAGTATTAAATGAATGAGCGCTTTTAAAAAAAAAAATAGTTCAAATTTCCTCACTAGGTGGCGCTATCAAAAGGTATGATGTCAAAAAACTTGCGAAACTAAGGCCGCGTTCCGAATCATGCTAACAGCACTATGAGCGCGCTGACGCCCGGTCCGATTCATGCTTACGACGCTCACGTAAGTTGAAGTGACGTCACTGATGACGTCATATCATGTGCTAACAACGCTCAGCGTATTCTACCAAAGGACTGTAAGCGTTGTTTGTCAAACTGACGTCATCTATGATGATTATGTCGTCACTTCAACTTATGTGAGCGTTGTAAGTATGAATCGGACCGAGAGTTAGCGCGCTCACAGTGCTGTAAGCGTGATTCGGAACGCGGCCATAGATATTTTTGGACATGTCATGTCAAGGTTGACAAGTTGACATTGACATTGACATCATACTTTTACACAACGCCATCTACTCATAGTTTCCTTTTTTTTAAATCTGTCATTGAAAACCGCTCATTATGAACATAAGTTTGTTATTGTTTTTATAAGTGATATAAATTACAAATTACCATTTTTAGGGTTCCGTACCAAAATGGTAAAAAAGGAACCCTGTAAATTGATTAAGAAAATTTGTAATTCATTAAGTAATGATCTAATTATAATTTTATTTATTTGTTAATCTTTGTTAAAGTCTGGAAACAATATACATATTTGTAAATATCGCTCCATTTGATAAAGCTGGTAAGTTTTTTGTGCCCGTTTTTCTTGTCAGCTAAAAGACGTCATAATGGGTGGTAGGGTAAAAAAATTATTTGACGATTTAAAAACGCTCATTATGTGAGCTTTTTTAAATCGTTAAAATTTTTTTCATTCATTCATTCATTCAACTATTTTGCAAATAAGAAAGAAATTAAAAAAAAAAATTTTACAACAGGGACTGAAAAGGGGTCTTAAAAATTTGAAGTGACGTGATTAGGGCATGTGGGGTATTATATGAAAGAGCGCTGTTTGCACATTTTAAAACATTTTTTCCTTTTTTCTTAGGCCATATAGTTTTAGACTTATGATGAAAAATGTAAAAAAAAATCCCCCCCCCCCCCCTTATCTCCGAAGTTTGCAAAGAGAAAAATCTGAAATAATTCTATGTGATAGTAGTTTTTGTAAAGATTACAGGAAAAATAAAACGATGTCTCAATATAACACACTTTTTTAGAAATTCAAAATACAAACAATAATTCTTTAGTTTCACTACCAGTCAACAGATGGTGCTGTCCTAAGAATGCTAACGTAAGAAAAAAAATAGTTCCACTATCGGTCAAGAGATGGCGCAACCTAATACTACAATAATAATTGGTGGCTGGTTCTAATATAATTACCTACTATTTGCCGTACGAATAAACGAAGAATAAGTTCCAACTTAGTAATATAAACAGTTTGCAATGTGGAGTGGCTGAAACGTTTTTCAGTCACCGTAAGCAGCTGTGGTTAAGATTTGTAAATAAACTGTCCGCCTGTTCGCCCTTCTACCTGTATGCCGTTTATTCTACTTTTTTAAAGACTGTACTAAAGTAACATATCCAAATATATTTATGATTCTACGGAACCCTCGGTGCGCGAGTCCGACTCGCTCTTGACCGGTTTTTTTTCATACCTGCAGCATATTACGATGTATAGATTTTCTTATTATTTATACCACAACGTAAAAGTCATTTGTACGCAACGAAATAAGAACTATGGAAATGTAATTCTGCTCAAAAAATAGCACCACGCAAACTACAACCGAGTGGGCGGGGCTAAAAAAGTACAACCGAAGCACTATTTAGTCATGTCTGCCAAGCGCTCGGTGACAGTCATTAGCGTTCTTACAAAAAAATAGCATGAAAGTGGTAAAAAATGACGTCATGTGTGGTCAAGTGGTGTAAAAGACCAACAGGGCCCTATTTCACCAAGTCGACATTTGTCAGTGACATATGTCGGTTAATTTTACAATTGTCATTACTATAATTAGGGACAAGTATGTTGTGAAACAGCGATATTTTTTACAAGTCGACATATTTGTAGATTTGTCAGTAATTCTTGATATGAGATTGGAGCTGAGTCAAGTTTGCGTGACACTTGTGGACTTGTAAAAAATATCCCCGGTTTTACAACACAAATTGTCCTCTATTAAAATAAGGAAAGTACTGTAAAAATTGCCGACATATGTCACTGACAAATGTCAATTGGTGAAATAGGGGCCAGAAGGCAGCAAAAAAACTACGGACATATCATATCATTTGTAAGTAAAGTATTTTTCGTTATTTAGAAATATCTATGAGCGTATAAATACACACTATGGTTGCTATTATGCAACAAGTGTTCAGTCGCTTTGTAGGGCAGTCAAATCTTCACATTCACTGCTATCACACATTTTTAAACAAGTATAAAACTCTCCCATTAAAAATCGCCATATCATATCGTGTTTCGGTGGTCATGCTAGGGGGCTGAGACACAGGCCGCGTTCCGATTCACGCCAATAGTGCTCACGATAGGTACTAGGCATTGATTCGGACCGCTTGTGAGAGCACTAACGCCGCTAACGTTGGATGATTTTTGACAACGTTATTACGTTACCTCAAAAAGGGGTAATCTCGGTAAAGTAAATTTTTATGAATCAAGTTCCTACACTCTGACCAATTATTTACCTACCTACCAATTTATAAACCATCAAAGCTTAAAAATAGGTAGCTACTTAACTAAATAGGTAGGTTCAAAAGTTTTATTGCTTTTATAAGTAAAAAATAAAAATAAAACGACGTATTAATACGTTGTTCTTTATCAGTCACACCACACCTCTAGAAGACATATTAAGACGTTGCTCGTACAAATATGTTAATTATCTACATAATATGATATGTAGGTAGGTACTTACATGTTTGAAACAATATCTATCTAGCATACATTGTATTTTATTAAGCTTACCTATTTTATTTCAATAGCTTACCTAATTTAAATCCTTCTTGAAATGAAGTATCTTACCTATTTGTAACAAAATATATGATCATCATTCATCAATATCATCATTTTATATTTTTTATAAAATAATATACCTAACAATAAAATCATCACAGCCGAAAGACGTCTACTGCTGACATAGGTCTCCTTTAGTTTTCCAGACGACTTGCAGCTTGCAGCCAGCGTATTCGATCGGTCTGTACCAAGTTGTCTGTGTACCTAATAAACCAAACATTATACCTAACTAATAATAATGTACTAGCCATCAAATTTCATAAAATAATTAAATGATGCCACCCGCCGCCGGCCGTAGTGCCCGTAGTAGGTCGGTCACGGTGTACTGACTGGATTCTACATTACACCGTCCTTGCTTCAATGACAAAGGCACGACAAAGGCCCAATGAGTGACACGACGCGAGCCAAATATCCTATCATGTTTGATCTGCGTACAAACCCCAGCCAATAGAAAACAGTATATGCGTCAGAATACAACCTAATGCCGATTATGCGAGCATTGTAATAAGGTTTGTTTTTGGTTGTTTATTTTTGAGTTTGCGGCCTTTTGTGTTACAGAGTATGGTGAAGGTGCCATTTTTTAAGCAATATTTGTTAGGAGTTAGGCTTCTTTAGTTCTTATTTCGTTGTTTGTACGTACATTATTAAAATGGTTAGGTGAATGGGGAATGTCCGAAAAAATAAAATTGGCTGAATGTTTTTTTATAGGTAGGAATAAGCTCCCTTAGTAATAGAAAAAAGTTTCAGAATTTTCGGTTGCGTAAAAATAAAAATAAAAAATAAAGTCGCTTCGACTTCACAAATATACGAAAGTAACAGCAGAATGGAGATTATACCTTTGCCACCACCTGTCACAACCACAACATGGTATTAAAAAAAAGTTTCGACACAAAATGTCAAAACTTTTTAGTAAATACTTGCTGTAATATAATACGCCGATTTGACGAGGATATTTTTAAGTCTTGTAAAATTTACGTGCGTGACTGTACTGAGCTTAGCCCGCGCCGGCCGGCGCGCCGTCGCCGTCGCCGTGCCGTCCAGTGGAAAGACAGAGCACCGGCACGGCCCGGCAAGGCGCCGAGCCGTCGCCGTCGCCGTTGCCGTCGCCGTCGCCGTCGCCGTCGCCGCCGCCGTGCCGGCGTATGGAAAACCGCCCAATGTTCAATATTTTACTTTCCATGGTTAAAATTTACTCTATGGCGACGGCTAAACGCGTGGTAAATACCGTGATCCATCGCCATAGAGCCAGAAGTGTTCTTCATTGGGGCAAAATAACACCCTGACGTGAAGAGGCACATTCAAAAAAGAAGAAAAAGAAAACCCATAGAAAGTAAAATATTGAACATTCCGTAAAGATACTTTCCATGGTTAAAAATTACTCTATGGTGATAGATCATGGTATTTACCACACGTGTAGCCGTTGCCTAAAGGTGCGGGCAGATTTGTCTGGCGCCACGCGTTAACACGCCGTCAGATGACATCGGTTTTCATAATAAATGGTATACACTAGGAGGATCACTCTTATCTTATAACACGTCCATATAAATACGGCGTGTTAACACGTGGCGTCAAACAAATGTGTCCGCACCTTTAGTACTATGGACAACAGGAAGTTGCATATGGGCGCAGTTATTTTATTTTATTAATATATTTCTAATAAGAAATTTTAGAGACCTAAGTTAATTCATTATAAGCATTGATTGTGAATTAAGCCTAATTACTTCAAAGTTCTGTTCTCAGCTTTCAAACACCTAGCGCCATCTAGATGTAGTCACTAAAATGCTAATAAAATATGACGATTCAAAAACATTGTTTAAGTTGCACGATTTAAATGTTATTATATATAATTAATTAATTAGATAATTTATGTTACAATTATCGTCAATTCTATTCATTTAACTTCTTCTTTAATGTAATTGGTAAGCAATCATTATAGGCCATATAGCTTAAGTAGTACAGAGCTTTATTAAGTTTAAAAACGTAAATAATAAGTTAATTCATTGTAAGAAGATTTGACAAATAATATCTTAATATCTAATTAAGTTTAGATTAATTGTTACATTTTCTAAACCAAATTGAAAGTTAATTGTTTTGTTTTGAGTGCTTTAGTATCTAGCTAAAAATAGATCACCATCTTTTTTTATTATGTCAAATTGACAACAGAACTGAATGTTTTTCTTCAAAATAAAAGTGTCCAAGTTTGTTTAGAAGTCTGTTTTAATCATGAACCCAAACGTTTCGACAAACCCTGGCGAGAAGCCGACATGTACTACGTATTTTTGTGTATACGAAAATACACTTTATTTATCCTTGAGGTGACGGCCACACGCGTGATACTGTGATCCATCAGCATTTAATCAGGGGTCTATTTCATAAAATAATGAAAAAGTCCAGTAATTAATCTTTGACAGTAGTTTGTTGGGGTAGAATTAAGGTGCGGGCCATTTGTCTGACGCTACGTGTTAACACGCCGTATTTATATGGACGTGTTATAAGATATGAAAACCGATGTCATGTAACGGCGTGTTAACACGTGTTAACGCGTGGCGTTAGACAAATGTGCCCACATCTTTATGTTTCATAATAAATAAAAAATATTAAATACCAATATCAACTATGGTAAATTATTTTAGTAAAATTACCATTATTTTATGAAATAGGCCCCTGATTAAATACTACTAATAGATCATATGCTGTTTTTGACTTGAGGTTTAGTTTGCTTGAGTACAGTTAGAAAGGGATGGCGCTATATGCGATGAATAGCACCATCCTTTTCTAACTGTACTCAAGCAGCAAGCAGTGCTTGAGTCTCGTTCTGTAATACGAGCCTTAGTAAAATGATACAAATATACAAAATTTTATATTTATTCATAGCCAGTCTCATTCCCATAATTTTCATCAGACTCGGAATTATTTTCAGTATCATCAGTGGGCTGATTATGTAACTTTGTTGCCATCAACGCTGACTGAAATCGCAATAACATTGCTGCTTTAGTAAGAACCAATGTGACAACTATCTTACTAAAAACAGCAATGCAACTGCGATTTCAATCGAGAATTGTTAGCAACAGAGTTACGTAATTCAGGGTCAGGTCAGGTCTCATATTTATTTAATTAATACAAAAAAAGGCATTTTCAAAAAAATATGGATAGAGCTTTTTTATTATTAAGTTTCTCTTCTTTCATACGCACATTTAATCGATTCATATACACGCTGAAATTTTAATCATTTGGTTCCCGCCGTGTGGTGGTTCCACTCATGATTACAAGGGGGCCAACTCTCCTGCTCGCAAAAAAAAATCAGCTGTTTCATACAAAAGTGCAATATCTACTCGATCGACCGTAATGTATGGAACAGCTGATTTTTTTCTGCGAGCAAGAGAGTTGGCCCCATAGTAAAAGTTGCTTGTAATAATTATGAGCGGAACCACCACACAGCGGGAACCAAATGATGAGAATTTCAGCGTGTATATTAATCTGTTTTTTCCGGATCAAGATAGGTCACCGGGATTTATTCTTTATTCTTCAATAGAATTCAAGACAAAAACCGCCCATCTAACCGACACATGGTCTGTTTTTGATTTAGTCGAATTTTCGGTCATGTATTTTGACCTAATTTTGATCGTTTATAGTGATTATTTGGTCGGTTTTATATATTAGCCCCCTTACAAATAAAGATTGTATAGCAGCTGCATAGTTACACAGTGTTTTGTCACTTTCTTTTTAATGTCAAATTCAAATAGTTTGACAGAGAGTAACCATTGTGTAACTAAACATCTGCTATTCAAGCCTGTAGATTTCATAAAATACTACCGATCTGCATCATTAACTCTATTTCACCAAAATTGTTACTTGGTCTTTTTTTGACTTGAGCGTACTTGGGCGATTTCAAATTTCTGTACACCTTAGATTTTTTTTATTTATTTTTTTTATGTAAAGTTTAGAACTATTTTACAATCGCACTATGAATAGCACATTCTAGATTTTAATATAATTAGAAATTAATCACATAATACCGTGTATTTTTGCTTTTATTGTACAAAATAGTAAGAGGTGTCGAGATTTGACGTCAGTTTTGTTACTATATAAAAAGGTAATAAATAAATTAAAACTGCGAGCATTGAACAATATTTCTTAAATTTTATGAAAAAACAGCAAAATATCAAAGGAATGGCAGCATGAAGTTGTGTGCAATTTAAAAACGACTACCACTTTTTCAAAATATTAACTAAGTTTTGTTACCATGGAGCCAAAAAAACATTCATTTTTGAGTTTTTTAATTATTGAGAGATCACAAGAGCTCTAAACAACCAAAATATTGAAGAATCATAAATTCTTTAGGTATTTTTGTATTAATAATACCTGATATTTTTTTTAAAATAGATAAAATATTAAAATAATCGTCCAAGTTTTATGGGACAGTAACAAAAGTGACTCTTGAAATATTATTAGGCTGAGTGCATATAATTCTTCTTAAAATTTAAAATTACAAATTAAATATTTAGCCAACTACGTCACACACATATCACGAGCGTGCTTTCTTTGTACTTATTACCATTAATATAATCTTCTATGAACTATGAATTCTTAATCTCTACTAATTTCAGTCTTTGCGTTTATAATCAACAGTCTTCATTAACTAGGCACTTAACTTTTTAGTTTAATATGTTATTGTACGTATTATCATATAATATTTGAGCATAATCAGCATATCACAATGCTTACCTTACTTATATTTAACAAAACTATTACGGCTCCTCACTATCTTACTTGTTTTTACCCGGGATAAACGTATATAATATTATCTTACTTTACATAAAAATGTAATATGTTTTTATATTATAATATTTCTTGCAAAATAAAAATATTCAAAACCAAAATTGACAAATGTACTAAACCTAATTTTCAATATAAACAAGAAAAGGGCATAACGAATCCCAACATCAATCTTCTACAAAGATTATATAAAATTAAGTAATACTTAATAGAAATACAATTAACAAAAAAAAACAGTTAACAGCTAGCTATATTCCATATGAACTCGGCTTAAGATGTCAGTTTTGTTACTTTTTTGGTCAGGCCTATATGTTACCGCATTTCAAGTAACAAAATTGACGTAACATTTTACAGTTATAATTATTGAAAAAATAAACTATAAAATACTCGCTTTATTTAGCGACCTATGAAACTGTTGTTTTGTTTCAAATAATTATACTCTACGTTTCTTGTAAAAAAATATTTATTATATAGATAAATAGAATTAAATAATGGTAACTTACCTTGACTAAATAATATGGATCTCCTGCGCCCAGCACAGAACAACCGTCCGCTTTCACAGTTTTTTTGACACTGCTACTTTTTTTATGGCGGCTTCAAAATGGTTGCCTTGTGTATTGCCATATTAAAATTTAGAAGTCCCCACGTGTTATTTAAGGACTTGAAAAATGGGTAACAAACCTTGACATGTCAGGGTGACTCAAATATCGACTTTTGTTATATATTTGTTTTTTAATAAAAAATATTAATTTATGAGGGCAATAGCATCGGTTTTTCAATCGTTTAAAAAGATATATTTAAAATTCTTAAAATACCACTGTACCCTGTTATGTTACGAAACATGAGTTTTATTAAATTTCGTTACCGTTGAATGAGATGGGACATGTGAAATTAAGTGGTACTTTATGTTTTTAAATTTATTTTAAAAATAAGTGTTAATTATTTAGTCATACAAATTACATATTTTAAAAGTTTACAAATATATTTATTTACAGGAAAATGTTTTTTAGTCAAACTTTTTGAAATATTTACGTAAAAAAATAAAATATTTATGGGACACGCTAAATTGGGGGGGTGTTTAGAATTTTGAAATCGCCCACTTAGAGCATACAGAACGCTCTAAGTGAGCGTATCAATTAGACAGTGAATGCGAATGAGACGAGAAAACATCAAGATATGGCTTAAAGGATATGAATCCAAGCTAAAAATCTTAAAAAAAGTATGTCATGTCAGACGTCGTCATCGGTTGTTAACGTAGTCTGTGGACTTTTTGGCGGGCTTTTGAAAAAGTTGAGCGCGATTTTCAAAGTTTTTCGAAATTAATTATAAATATTGTGTATACTGTATATTTTCTTGTGTAAAGTGTAAATAAATAGTGTAAATAAACAGTTGGTTGGAATTCGGTGGGGAAAATGGGGAAAAGAAAAAAACCTAAATTGGATGGGGATCCAGTACCTATAGAATCTGACTCCGACGAAAATGACATGGATAAGTACAAGCCATTCAAAATCGATAATTACACCCGGCAGTACCCTGAAGATGGGGGAAATTTCGAATACCTAGTTATTTACGAGAGCATGGATGAAGGAAAACCAATAGGTGACAGAGACTTAATGGGGCTTGGCGCGGTCCTTAAAAGACATAATAAGGGTATCAAACGTTTTAAAAGAATTAACCGATATAAAGTTGCAGCCATCTTCGAGCGGCCAGGGTTGGCCAATATGGCCTTAAACAATACCAAATCGGCGGTCGAACTTAATGTAAAATGCACAATACCGGCTACGTTAACGGAGATTACAGGCGTTATCCGTGGTGTTCCAACTTACATGTCTAATCACAACATATATAGTGGCATATCCAGCTCCAGGGACGTCGTGTCTGTGCGTCGGCTGATGCGGCGCGGGCGCGACCAAGATGAAAACCCCATACTCATACCTACCCAGACAGTTGCCATCACATTTTCCTGCCCAACCCTTCCTGATAGTGTCGATATTAACAGCTGGTATTTTGAGGTAAGCCAGTACATTCCTCCTGTCAGTCAATGCTTACGTTGCCTTCGATACGGTCACATTGGCAAATATTGTAAGAACGCACAGAAGTGCTCAATTTGTGGCGAGAATCACCATTTTAAACAGTGCACCAAAACAACGAAAGAAGCCGTATGCATTCACTGCAAGGGAAACCACATATCTATTTCTTCAAAATGCCCTAAAACAAAAGATGAAATTGAAAAAAATAATGCGAAATATCAAAAAAGATCATATGCTGATGTTTTTAGTAAAAATAATTTTCCAGAGCTATCATCATCTAAACCAGAAAAACACGTACAAAACTTGTTACAATCAGACGTGATACTTAATTTAATTATTTCCACTATACTTAAATTATATACTCAAAAATCATCTTCAGAAAAATCACCCCCATTAACATCGGAGACTATTAAATCTGTTCTCTTAGCAACATTTAACTCCAGTAAGCCGAACAATAGTACTAATTAATGGATCAGCTTAACATTATCCAATGGAATGCTCAAAGTTTGTTAAGCCATAAACATGTCTTTACACAATATCTCTATCAGAATGATATTCACATTGGTCTCATTTCCGAGACTTGGCTCCAATGCACAAAAACTTTAAACATAAGAGGCTATAAAATAGAAAGATTAGACATAGGTTCTAAACACAATGGTGTTGCTATTTTGATCAGAGATTACCTGCCCTATCAAAAATTACAAACATATTATGACGATTCTTTACAAAATATTGCTATAACATTACAAATTAACAATGAAACTTTATCAATAGTTAGTTTTTATAGCCCCACTTCTGCTACTCCTTGTAACTTTACCTACACACACCTTGATAATTTAGTAAAGTCAATACCCAAGCCCTTAATATTAGCCGGCGATTTCAATGCACATCACAATATGTGGGGTTGTGCATCTACAGATACGCGAGGGTCAACACTGTTAGAAAGCTGTTAGATGTCATAAATGATAACAATCTGTGCCTTTTAAATGATGGTTCACTAACAACTGTGGTACGACTTTCCATTAGTTGACGTGGAATTTAAGGGTGGGAGGGGTGGTAGGGGGGAGGGGGGGTCCTCCCTAATCCCCCCTTAAAATTTGGGAGTGCGGAAATGCATACTTTTTTTAAATGAATTTTTAATGTTGCAAAAAAAGGAATGATAACAGCCAAATTACTGTTATTTTTCAGCAATTAAAGGAGGGGAGGGGGAGGAGAAGGGAAACAAGTTGAAACAACTCCCTCCTCCAATCCCCATCTGCAGGCGACGCGTAGTTTTCGAGAAATAAATTTTTGTGTAAACATAACCTCAAAACAAAAAATATGGAAATTAATCAGGGGAGGCTAAAAAGAGGTGGGGAGAGGGGAGGGGACGTACGTACAAAATTTCGCACGTAAAAAAAGTCGTTTCTGGCGCTTCGCCGGCCGCTGCCGCGGCACGCTCGCTTCGCTCGCTC
Organism: Agriphila geniculea; assembly: GCA_943789525.1. NCBI lineage: Eukaryota > Metazoa > Arthropoda > Insecta > Lepidoptera > Crambidae > Agriphila > Agriphila geniculea. The sequence continues at coordinate 15,120,533 of OX038870.1, read as the reverse complement.
GGCTTGCGCGCTGGGTTCATGTACACCTAACATGCTCGTCGCTACGCTCCTCGCACCTATCACGTGACTTCCGGTCTTTGGTCACCATCGCAACAATTTAGCAGTGCTACCAACATAGTGCGCCGCCATTAAACGTCAAAAATGACGACACTGGCCTAAAATTAGACATTTTAACCTAGAAAATCTAAATTTTTAGAAATTTTTTTCTCGCGTCCTATTTGTTTCCGCACCTTAATATTTCGTATTCGTGTTCTAAATTATGAGTTCTTAACACAAAAAAAATATGAACTCTAAACTCCACGTCAACTAAAGGAAAGACGAGCCACAACTGTTGGTTCACATAACTGGCGGTCTAACGCTTTAGATCTTACAAATGTTTCTCCCGCTTTAGCTTTAAGATCTAATTGGCAAGTGCATGATGATTCCCTGTGCAGTTATCATTTGCCTGTCCTTACTAATTTATTATGTAATCCTGTAAATATAAACAATAGTGCTAACATAAATGTAAATTATTCGAAACCAAATTATAAGATAGTTGATTGGAAGAAATTCATCCCCAGTATGCACTGAATGCACTTCGCAGGAAGATCAGACTCTGGAACATATCTTTTTCACTTGTCCGGCGTTCAACATACAGCGACTGTTACTAATTGATCAGCTCTTGGAAATACATAAAACCATCCCGCCATCACTACACAGAACGGGAGTAGGCATATACAGGCACCCCCTTTCACCAAAGTACATGACCAATTTGGTCGTGTCAGTTTATAAAAACTAGTTGGTCGCGAACACTCGCCATTTTGAAAGTCTACATATCGCCGAACGCAGCTCCGCGAAAATGGTGAATTATGCGGTGATATTGTGCAAAAGGCGATCTGAAACTTCAAATTTTAATTAGGACGGGATTTCCTTTCACACGTAAGTATAATTTTATTAACAAACTATAATATAATCACGAAGAAAACCCAGTTTGTTTAGTAAAGCTAACGACAGAGATTGCGATAGCAAAACGATACCAAACACCATGGTAGAAGTCTTAGTGCTGTGACAAAGTTAAAGAAGACGAATGAACGAAGTCAAAGAGAATGAATGTGATCTGATCAGTACATAAATTTTTCAATCATTAGTTCCTCTGATGTTGTCTTGATTTCAAAAACACAAGTGATTTATTGAATTTTTAGATTTTAGGCATTAACAAATCACAATGCTATTTTTATATTAAGATAAATAATATAGAAATACTAGAAAAAATACGGGTGTCTATTTTTCTCTAGTGTTTTTTCTATTAAATTGAAACTTGTGTGATGGTATATTTATGTATGTATATCATCATTTATTTCACAGATTTCCGAATGATCGCATTTTAAAAAACGAAAAGATTTTTTTTACTTTTTTATTTTTTGTCACATTGACGGCACAAATCTTTTTTGAGTTATGTATATTTTTAGCGACGATATTATCTAAGTTACATTACCTATGTCAATGGCTCATTACCTTTTACAAAATGCTGCTTTTCCCAAGGCATGGGCGTTAATTGTTGAGGAGTTCTCCTGGTACTTCACTATTAGCTCCACTTCACCATAATGCATTATGACAAGCATAAATAGCCTAGCAACCATATTAAAGTAATCGTATCGCAACACTGAAATACTTAGTATTGAATAGTTCCGATAATCATCTATGATCTTCATCATCAGTTCTACTTCACCAAAATTGTAGGTTCCTAAAGCACGTTGGATTGTTATTATTTCGAACCAGACTATTGCACACGAGTTACTTAAGAAAATACCAAAATTGCTATAGGTGTGACTATAATATTTAAAGAGTTCCCTTGATTTTTCCTGGATCCCATCATCAGATACTGACCTTATGACAATCGAACCAACTTGGAAGTATATGCTTTCAACAAATGAAGAAGGAATTTTTCAAATCGGTCCAGCCGTCTTTAAGTAATCGAGTACCTCCTTCTTTTTTTGAAGTCGGTTTATTTGTTGGAAACATTATTTTAAAGAAATTATTTAACTTATGCCGACCGGTGGCGGGATAACCATCTTAAATATTGCGAGCTAATGAAATACACAGATCGGTGTCAGGCAGCAGTGACACTGGTGCAATTAGCTACGCACTGCGATTGCCAACCCGCATGCCCAGCGTGGCAATTATGGGCAAACCCTCTTAGTTAAAATACCAACCAAAAGTCGGTTAAAATACTAAAACCTTCTCCTTAGTGTAACAAATACTTTTCTGAAAACCGCATCAAAATCGGTTCAGCCAAACGCGAGATAATCGCGGACAAACATATATACATACAGGTCAAACTGAGAACCTACTTTTTTTTGTTTTTTGAAGTCGGTTAAAAACGCAAAGTTGTTGCCTGCCACAAAAAAAAACCGGCCAAGTGCGTGTCGGGCCACGTGCCATAGGGTTCCGTAGTTACCTTATACCATACCATATTTAATACCACCTATCATTTTTCGTCTGCAAAAATAACTTTGTTTTTCACAGTGTTGGTATGAATGACAAAGTTATATTTGCGGTTTTGGAAAATGTGCTATATCTCGAAAACTAATTACTATATCTCGTTCAAACCAATTTTGGTTGAAAGTGTTTATTAAGATCTACAGCATATATTTTTTTTAGATTTTTCACTCTCTTATTTCAAAAGTTAAAGGGGGGGGACACACATTTTATCACTTTGGCGGTGAATATCTTTCAAACGGTCAACTTTGGGAAAAAGTTGTCTTAGAAACCTCAATGTCATTTTTAAAGACCTATCTATAGACACCCAACACGTGTTGGTTTGAAGAAAAAATTTTTTTTCAGTTTCAGTTCCATGTATGGGGAGCCCCCCCTTAATCTTTTATTTTTCTTATTTTTGTATTTAATTCGTTAAGCGGTTAACAGAATACATCTACTTACCAAGTTTCAACTGTGTAGTCTTAATACTTTCGGAATAAAGTGGCTGTGACATACGGACAGACAGACAGACAGACAGACAGACAGACAGACAGACAGACATGACGAATCTATAAGGGTTCCGTTTTTTGCCATTTTGGCTACGGAACCCTAAAAAACGGCACGACGTATTGAATTCTATATCAAAATACACTTTACCGCACTGTGAAGTAGCTCCAATAACTTTTTTAGGGTTCCGTACCCAAAGGGTAAAAACGGGACCCTATTACTAAGACTCCGCTGTCCGTCTGTCTGTCTGTCTGTCTGTCTGTCACCAGGCTGTATCTCATGAACCGTTATAGCTAGACAGTTGAAATTTTCATAGATTATGTATTTCAGTTGCCGCTTTAACAACAAATACTAAAAACAGATTTAAATAAAAATTTAAGGGGGGCTCCCATACAACAAACGTGAAATTTTTGCTGTTTTTTGCTCTATATTAATAACGATAAAAGGTATACAGTTGAAATTTTCACAATTGATGTATTTCTGTTGCTGCTATAACAACATTTGGATTTTTTCATAGTCTTTACACGTAAAGAAAAAAAACCGGCTAAGTACGAGTAGGACTCGCGCACTAAGGGTTCCGTACCAAAAAAGGGCTAAAAAAACACGTTTGTTGTATGGGAGCCCCCTTAAATATTTATTTAATTCTGTTTTTAGTTAGTATTTGTCGTTATAGCGGCAACAGAAATACATAATCTGTGAAAATTTCAACTGTCTAGCTATCACGGTTCATGAGATACAGCCTGGTGACAGACAGACAGACAGTCAGGCAGCGGAGTCTTAGAAATAGGGCCCCGTTACCCTTTGGGTACGAAACCCTAAAAACAGAAACAAATGTTATCGCATAACCGAGCCTTAACACTTTTTATGTAGAATAAAATTTAAATAATGGTCACATTCATGATTCCCTCAAACTTTAATGATAAAGACTGTTCACCCACTGAATTTTCACGCGCGTAAAATTTTAAAAAAAGTATTTGATTGAATCAGGCGTCACTTGGCGGAAGTCCCAAACTATTTTGAAAAAAGAAATATATGTTTTAATATATGTTTACTTCCGCAAACAATATATGCAAGTTGCACCGCCCGCCCGCCCGCAAAATTATGCACATGCACACACAAAATATCAGTGCACAAACCTGCATTCAGCAAGACAGCAACACACCTTGCACCTTCACCAATTAGGCCACCCCACACGTGTCTCGCCCCGACCCGGAGCATCCCCAGGAGCTAAATCGTGCGTGAACCAACACCGAATGATGTTGGTTTACGCAAATAACTTGGTTTTTCACAGTGTTTGTATAAATGACAAAGTTATATGTGCGGTTTTGGAAAATGTACTATATCTCAAATAACTGATTATATATCTCGTTCAAACAAATTGTTGTTGAAAGTGTTAATTAAGATCTATAGATTTTATTTTTTTTAGATTTTTGACTCTTTTATTTTAAAAGTTAGAGGGGGGCACACATTTTACTACTTTGGCAGTGTATATTATCTTTCAAACGGTTGACTTTGAGAAAAAATAGTCTTAGGAACCTCAGTGACATTTTTGAAGACCTATCTATAGACTTTTATATAGATGCTTTTTTTCAGTTTCAGTTCCGTGTATGGGGAGCCCCCTTTAATCTTTTGTTTTTTTTATTTTTGTGTAAAAATCGTAAGGCGGTTTACAGAATACAGCTACTTATCAAGTTTCAACTGTGTAGTCCTAATACTTTCGGAGTAAAGTGGCTGTGACATACGGACGGACGGACGGACAGACAAACAAAACGAATCTATTAGGGTTTAGTTTTTTGCCATTTAGGCTACGGAACCCTATCAAGCAATTTAAGGTTCAAAATTCATTGGAGATTTTTGACTGTTTTGTATAGCTTGATGTGCTGCTGACTGTACACAGATACTTGTAAATAAATGATTACATTATTAATCACATTTATTTTCTTTTTTGGCAACTTACACACCTTTAGGGTCCCCCCAGACCTACCGGTTTCATTTCTTTGCTTTGCTGTTCTACTTGCTGTTTAGACCGCCGGCCAACCAGGGACATTTTCAATCTATCGCATATTTGGACCAGACTAAATTTGCAAGATAGCCATTAGCTTGGTGTTATCAAATATCATCGTCTGGGTTGCGAAGTAGGAAGCTTCTGGGAGATATGCCACCCTGAACATGGTCTCCGATTGCTAAAAATAAATCGATCGCATATTTATATAAATTGTGAACAGGGTTGTGGGTGTCATCATTACCTATCTGAACTTTTTTTTTGTGTTTTCATAACGATCGTTTTAAGGAACAAAGCTCAAAAGAACATTCTTATATGTGAAATGTACTTAGATTGAAAATATGCGATAGATTGAAAATGAGCCTCTTGGCCGGCGGTCCATTGCCGAACAGCAAAGCAAAGAACGGAAAGCGGTAGGTCTGGGGGGACCCTTACACTTGCATCTTGCGCCAACACTCACTATCGGAATTTAATTTCTGTACATTATTTTAGGATAAAAGGGCAGAACGATGTTTTAAGTATGTTTTTAAACAATTATTTGTAAGCGTATTTTAGTGATTGTTGGTGCAAATCACAAAATCAAAATGAAGACATTAATTTTTTTTTGGTCGTAATCATAATCACTCATCTTCAAATCAAAGCTTCTAATCATTCAATTTCATCGGTCTTTTTATGTCCCATCACTAACCTTAACGCAAGGGCAAACTTATTTATGTCGGTAAGTTTGGCGCTGCCGTCTACGTGATCTGTCAGAATTTGTACTAAGATGGTTAGTTCCGAATTTGACCACCTGCCAATATAACTTTGTGGTCATTCTGTTTTTGTGTGCGTGTGTAACAATATGACTTTAAGCTTCAAAAGTGTGCGTGAATATGAAGTTGTGTGCTGTGCGTGTGTACCTCGTCTCCCCCCAAAATCGGTGAACAAAATCTAGTGTAGGAGAGCGCTCTTGCTTACTCCCGTTCTGAATGCTCTAAGCTACAGGACATCCTAGCTCGCCCAGAAAATTTCATCCCCATCTATGAATTTGTTATCTCCACACTTGGAGAAATTTGATGTGACAAACTCGGACTTGACACTTAACTCGGAAATGACTTTCAACTGGAAAAGACAAAATTGATATTTTAACAAGAATTTACAAAAAAGATAATTTAAGATTTGGCTTTTTGCCTTAAAAATACCAAGAAGACTTAAGATTTGGCTTTGCCTATATTTTAAACAAGACTAAAGAAACCAACACGCAAGAACTGGCTGTATGGCGTAGTCCTTCGCCTGTCCCGAAAAGGACACAACATCAACTACTACTAACGTAGTCTGTCTTACGTAGTTATTGCTTTCTCTGTGGTAGTCTGTGACGTAACCTCTAAAATAACTAAAAGATTGATTTGAGTGATACTAAATAGTAAGTGGAGTACGGTACATATTTATATCTTTTTCACGAAAAGAATCTAAAATTTTCGTCCAAAATACTTGTTCAACTCTTCCCTTCATCACAAGTTGAAATGGCATTACCAGTGGATTTCGAATTAAAAAAAGCATTTGTGGAGCTTCAAGTAAAGATGGTCGCAACCAGCAAAAAGATTCAGGTCATTGATTCTCAAATTGGCGTTTTAAAGAGGATTTTACAACACGTAGATATTACACAACGTGAGATTAGCACACTGCCCCCTGGAACGAAAACTTACGAATCGATAGGCAGAATGTTTCTATTTACTGATTTGGAGGAAATCAAAAGTAACCTTAAAAACCGAGAGACCCAGTTAACGGCAAAATGCGCAGAATACGAAGGCAATAAACAATATTTAGAAAAGAATTTGAAAGAAAGCCAAGACAATATTAGAGAAATGGTTCAACAACGCAAAGAACAGAGCGAAACAAAATCCAACTGATGTGGCTTTTCTTATTTAACAAAATACATTTATTCAGCTTTGAGTAATTTTTAACAACTTTTTCCCTAGAAAGTTAACCTTTGTCAATTTTTCCAGTATCGCAACTTCATATTGATAATTCTTTTTAAACATTAACCTAAAAATCTTCTTCAGCGCATATCCGCCCACTGTTGAGCATACGCCTCTCCAATTGTCCTCCAAGCAACCTAAAAATAATCAGCACCAGAGAAGAAAAGAGACAAAAGAAAAGCATGCGAACAAGTTGCCGGCCTCATGCGGCCGAGTCGGCATTGACGGAATGGCTTAAGCTATTTTGAGTTGGCCTCATGCGGCCAGGTCGTCATCAAGGAATCAACAGGATTAGTGCCTATGTTTATTCTAACCCAGGGGCCTAATTGTTTAATTTCAAAACGTCGCTGTCAGTTCAAAAGGAAGTATGTAAAAATAGACTGTTTTCAGGAAACAACTAAAACTTTTTGAAACCAGAAAACGCAATACGCCTTTTTGACGCAGTCATTCCTAAAGTAGTATGTAAATACAGACTGTTTCAGGAAACACATCAAAAACTATTTTTAGAATGAATATTACAACTATGCCTATGACTATTTGGTATAACCGCAAGGCAATTATAACAAACAAAATAGCTTGAACCTGTCAAATATAAACATAACTCAAAATTGTATATTACTTTAAAGTCCAGACTCGTCCAACACAGCTACTAATGGAATTTTGACACAATGAAGATTCCGTTCATAACTATGCATACAGCTAATAAAAAAATATAAAAAATACATACGTCCTTTTGAACTGACAATTAGTGGGCAGCTTAGATTGTTGATATGTCAAGAACTTTTTTGGCTGGAATTTTTTTCGACGGAGTGGGGATAAGTTTGCGCATGTGCTATTGTGAGCGACCAATAGCGCGCGCCCCTCTCCGGCCGCCCGCGCCCTTCACCGCTACGGATGCCCAAATTACTTGTACGTGTTCTGCCAAATCCCCACCCGTTTTCAAGATATATGCCTCAAACACCAACAACCTCGCAGGAGTAGATTAGTAACACAACAACATTTGTTCTATGACTTTTCCAAAAATAGGCAAAAAAATCGCCTCTATACAAATGTCAGAACAGCTGATCGAGTTTTGTATGAAAAGTTGTTTTTTTTTGTCTTTTTTGGAAATGTTGTATATTATGATGTTAATGTTACTAATCTACTCCTGCGAGGTTGTTGGTGTTTTTCAAATAACCCTGTATAAATTGTAGTTTCAACTAACAGTTTTCTACGGTTAAAATGTAATGATAGTCACTTTATTGTAATAAGTCCTAATAAAATTATATGATTTAATAATATGTTAATTGTTAATTTCTTGCATTTTAAAGCTCTGTATATTTGAACTATGCATAACACAAATAAACTGTACTCATATATGATTTTCTTAATCTTTATCCCTAAAAGCCTATAAATCTAGGCGAATGAGATTAGCAAGAATTAAATCTATATAATATAGTCACAGTTTAACAATCCATACAGTTGTTAAACGCCTTTGATTTTGGACGACGCCGCCGCGTGCCTTCCGTGTAGGTACTTACGCAATCAATTGCAAATGTGCAAGGGTTGTCAAAATAGAAAATGAATGCGATTAATAAGTAATTATTTATTTACAAGTAGTTGGGTAAGGCCGTAGATTTTTCTACTTTATAACATAAAGTAACATAGACTTTTTTATGTTTCGGTATCATAAAAGTAACATTATTAATTGTAAAGCTGCGAACATAACAGAAGATTAAGTGGCACTTTACAAAAACAAAGTTTTATCATGGTATCAGATGACCTAGGCGAAGGGGACCGATTAGCATACCCCGTTATCGCGGGTGCACGAATGATTGAAGCCAAAGACAAAGTACGAAAGAAGGTCGATTTTTGATTAATTTAATAATTCTGCCTAATCCCACTCAACCTCTAATGGTGTGTCCCCACTTAGGTTCGCGAACCTCCGCGCTCCGCGAACCTGCACCGAAAATATCGTTTATCCTCTGCTGGAACAAGGCGCCGAGGTGTGTACGTGAGGGAACTCGTATGAGAAGCTGGTTCGCACAGGCACACACTGTAGCCAAAGTAAAAATATTTGTTTTTGCTATGGATCACTGTTCTAGGTTCGCGGAGCGCGGAGGTTCGCGAACCTAAGTGGGTACCCACCCTAAGAGAATCTATCTGTAATACATATTTTTCTAAAATTCTATTCGATAGACGGCTTTGATTACAAAAACAATCCAATGTCACAGCATAAAAAAATCCTTACAGTAAGCTAACGCAACGCCTTGGTAGTTGGGCGATACCGCCGCCTGTAGGGTATTTACAACGAAGGGTATTGACAACGGAAGGGTTGACACAAATCTAAAATTTGGAAGGTGGATGTCTTTTCCGACCCCCGGGTACATATTGGTATTGCGAAATTATAAAAAATAATGAATTAGGGGTGGCATATTTTTGAATAAAGGTTTTTTAACATAAATGTTTCAAACGGTTTTCTTTATACGCTGCCGCCTGCCGATGCTGCCGCACTCACTCGTAGTTTCACGAATCTTATTTAATTGCCACAGTCGCACGCAGGGTTCGGAAACCAGATGAAATCTTAAAAAATCCAAGATGGCGGCCAACTTTTTGTTTTTTGGCCGATTTTGATTAAACTGGGTTTGGGGCACTATTTTAAAAAGAAAACAGCATCGCAATGTTAAAAATATAAAAAATCCAAAATCGCGGCCAAATTTTTTGTTTGTGGACCGATTTCGAGGAAATTCTGTTTTTGGAAATATTTTGACAAAAAAACAGCATCGAAATGTTTAAAATATAAAATATCCAAAATGGTGGCCAACTTTTTTGTTTGTGGGTCGATTTCGATGAAACTCTGTTTTTGGTAATATTTTGACGGAAAAACAGCAAAATGGCTATATTAACAAAATAGTACAATATATTTAAACAAAATAGTACAAAAAACCGAGTTTCATCGAAATCGGCCCACAAACAAGAAAGGTTGGCCGCCGTTTGGATTTTTTATATTTTTAACAAGCGTTGTTGATTTTTTTTTCAAAATAGTGCCAAAAATCTAGTTTCATTGAAATGGGCCAACCAAAAAAAAGTTGGCCGCCATCTTGGTTTTTTATATTTTTTTACATTGCTTTGCTGTTTTCTTGTCAAAATAGTACCAAAAACCGAGTTTCATTGAAATCGGTCCACAAACAAAAAAATTGGCCGCCATCTTGGATTTTTTAATATTTTCATCATTGGGTTGTCATTTTCTTGTCAAAATAATTCCAAAAAACGAGTTTTATCGAAATTGGCCCACAAACAAAAATGTTAACCACCATCTTCGATTTTTACGTAGTCGCAACATTGCGTTGTTATTTTCTTGTTAAAATCTAAAATTTAATAATATGTTGAGTAGCAAAAATGTAACGGCAGTAGATAGGTAAATAGGTGGACCTAAAGGTCTTTCGCTTCTGATTTTTTTAGTCTGTGTATCGTTCGTGCACCCGCGATAACGGGGTATGCCGATTAGACACCTTTGAGTCCGTCGGCCAAGTACTTCCGGCCATACAAGAACTTGCAGACTACGTTTTTTTGATTTTACCAATGAGCGACTAACTGATGCCATTAGTATTATTTCGGTATCAAATGACATAAATGACTCCTTCATTTGGCGACCAGAAGTGGCCCGTTTTTAGGGTTTTTTATAGTTCCGGCCAATTCAGCTTTGGCAGACTGATTGATCTAAGCTAAGCATCACTTTTCTGATCATTCTCCGTGGGTTTCATCGTGGTATCAGATGACGTAAGTGAAAGGGTCCGATCACACCTTTTGAGTCTGTCTGCCAAGTACTTCCGTTCCGGTCGTACAAGAACTGGCAGACTACGTTTTTTGTCCTTACCAATGGGCAACTAACTGATGCCATTAGTATTATTTCGGTATCAAATGACATAAATGAATCCTTCATTTTTCGACCGGAAGTTGCCCGTTTTTAGGGTTCCGTACCTCAAGAGGAAAAAACGGAACCCTTATAGGATCACTTTGTTGTCCGTCTGTCTGTCTGTCCGTCCGTCTGTCTGTCAAGACCCTTTATCTCGGAAACGCGTGGAGGTATCGAATTGAAATTTAAACCATATACTAAGGTCTACGGGCCCTTGAAGCTGTAAAAAAATCAAACTTCTAAGTTAACGTAAAAAAAAGATACTGCCGTTTAGGGCGCAAAAAACGCATTTTCGATACTCTCAAAGGAATCAAAATTCATAGGGTACTTCCCGTTGACCTAGAACTATGAAATTTGGCAGGTAATAGCGTCTTATACTACACTTACAGGAATAAATCTGAAAACTGTATATTTGTATTTAAATCATAACAAAATATTGTCATTAAAATACGTAATTAATAATCATCTTGGTGAAACAACGGTATGCGCGGTCATAGTTTAACTTCTAATTACTTTTGGATTAATCGCGCCACTAATTCTTTTTAAAATATCAATATTTATTATTATTAATTATTCAGATCCTTTCAAATATTGATATAGTTAATTACTTCTAAAAATAATATTAATAAGTAATAAATTTGGCTCTAAATATTTTCGCAACATGGCGGTATGTCACGCTGTATGACGGGGGTCTTCTTCTTCTTATTTTTGTTTTGGCAATCTACTTTCTTCTTGGAAGTAATTTTTGCCAGTGTCAAGTGTTGAATATTTCAGTGGTAGATTGATTCAGTTTACATTAAAATGCGGGTGCATCGCATTCCAATGTTGCTTGAAGCATTTGGCACCAAGTATAATCAAGACAGTTTACTCGGTAAGGTCAGCCGAGGTAGTCACCACTACAATAAAAGTCTCGGCTTCACACAACCAAAGGGTCCTGTTGGAATACACCCATTTTCTCTAATAACATTGCGATAGATAAAACCATTTCACAGAACATTATACAGTGTACTATTGATATACAGCGCCATCTGTTGACAATCAACAGTACTTGTATTGTACACACCTGTATAAACAGGTGCGGTGGGTTTGTAATTATTTTATTTTTTCTCAAAAATGCTTGGAAATTCGAACATTATTTTGACAACCTTCTTCGTGCTAAATCGGAGTTTACGGACAGACCTAAACCGCGCCGTCAATATTTGTATGAGAATCCATTACTAACGTGTAATAATGGATTTTCATACAAAATTGCCGGCGTCTGTCCACCAATGTTTCTATTAAATTAAAACTCATTACACACGTGTAATTCAGAAATGGAGCGAACTTTTCAATGAAACACAAATATAGGTATTAAATGTCGCCTTGAAGAGCGAGCACATTCCAAAAATTTTTTTTTTAATATTCGGTATACAGTACCCTTAGCACGAACAGCTATCGAAAAAAATAACGCGCGTAAAATCATTCGATAGTGCAATTTTGTATGGGAAATTTGTACAACGCCATCTACCGCCGAATAGCTAAATTAAAATTTCCATAGATAATTCTCTATCGAGTAATTTTACGCGCGTTTTTTTTCTCGATAGCTGTTCGTGCTAAGGGTACTGGTATCACGTGAAAGGCCTTGATGAGCACATTCCAAAAAATTGAAAAAAAAAATAAAAACGAAAACAAACTGTTTTGGTGCAATATGGGTATCAAATGAAAGGCCTTGATGAGCGCATTCCAAAAAGATAAAAAAAAAATTAAAAACGAAAAAAAATTTTTTTTTCATTACCTATGGGTATCAAATGTAAGTTTTTTGAAAAGTTTTTTGGAATATGCTCATCAAGGAGCATATTCCAAAAAACTGAAAAAAAAAAAAAACGAAAGGTAATTTTTTTTTTGCAATATGGGTATCAAATGAAAGGCCTTGATGAGCACATTCCAAAAAACTGAAAAAAAAAAAAAAAAAAACAAAAAAAAAATATTTTTTTTGCAATATGGGTATCAAATGAAAGGCCTTGATGAGCACTTTCCAAAAAACTGGAAAAAAATGAAAAACTGGAAATAAAGGGAAAAAAAACCGGATTTTTTTTTTTCAATATGTGTATCAAACGAAAGGCCTTTATGTGCACATTCCACTTTCCATTTTCTTTTATTAATTACTGAAAGTAAATTAAAATTAAAATAAAAAGCTTAAAACTTTTAAAACTAAAAAGTTAAAAGTTTAAAAGTACTACACAAGCCTTGGCCGCAACTAGGCATTGATGGACTCACGTATGTTCTTCAATGCCTGTCTTGAGTGCCGCTGCAATTTCAAACTTCGCCCGTGGTCAATTCTTTGTCGTAATCCCTGGAAGGGTTATTTTCTACGTGGCGACAAAGGATTCCAAATGGTTATCTATATATAGCAGTCTGCTGAACGGATTTTGATGGTATTTTTTTACAGTTTGGTAGCTTGGAGTCCAACTTATAATCTAAGCAATTTTTCACATAATTTCTGTAGGTAGAACCTGGGATAAAGCTTGAACTCTCCGTAGTACAGTTTTCATATAAAAAATTAATAACTACCAACCACTTTTTTTTCAAAATATTTCCTTTGTACCGACACAACTTTTCTATAGCTTTATTTTATGTATAGATGTAAGGTCTGTACGGAACCCTCGGTGGGCGAGCCCGACTCGCACTTGTCCGGTTTTTTTTTATAGTTCCGGCCAATTCAGCTTTGGCAGACTGAATGATCTAAGTTAAACATCACTTTTCTGATCATTCTCCGAGGGTTTCATCGTGGTATCAGATGACGTAGACAATCTTACGGTCGCCGCTCGTACTAAAAATAATTGGTGGGCCAATTGCATATTGACCGTAGTAGAATAAGTAGGCCGCAAAATACTAACTCTAAAGAAAATTAAAACTCATTGCATGCACCGAAATGTACTACTACGTATAGAAGCGACATCACGGCCCCGATTTTTGCGCCACGCGTTGAGGCCAACTGGCTTGGCCTCATAAACATAATATTCCACTGGAATAGACGAACAGAGTTCGCTTGGCTGCAACACCAAAAGTGACATGAGCCAGTGTGTGAAAATTGTAAACGTGTGCGTGAATTTTAGAGATGCCTTGAAGTCCATTTTAGGTTGTCGATAACCTTAATGTATTATTGCTCTAATAAGTAAAACACAAACAAAATTTTGAACAATTTTATTTAAAAAAAATCTTAAAGTCTCCTTTAAGGGCTCCCAGTCTATTCTATTTATGACATTTATCCAGAAACTTAATCACTGGATTTACAGGAAATCTGGAAATATTGTTAAATTAGTACTTAAGTAGGTATAATTTACCATTTGAAAACTGTCGGTTAAAAGCAGCTTTAGATAAAACTATCAGTGTTCACAAAGACAAACAAAGTTATATTGGAAATCATCGACATGAGTATCGATATCAATAATTTTTGATCAATCTCTACGCCTTATTTTGTCAAGTTCACGGACATAATATCTTTTTATCTAACACATAATATTTACAAATCAGCCTTTATTTAGTAAATAGGCGGTTAATAGCATGATATTAGTGTATTACTTAGTGTGTTTGGGAATATATTCAACTAAAATATGAAATATGAAAATGGTACTTGTACAATCTTATTTACCTGTGAAATGAGTGTTTATTTGGGTTTTTGTTGTAAATAACATTACAATTTAACACAGAACACGACACCATTATAGGTTTATGTAGTTATAAGAGCCAAATCGACCCGATCGCGATCAAAATCACATAATAATCGAACGGACGCTTTTCCCCAAGATGATAAAAGATGATAAATGAAGTCAAACTAGGTTCTGCTGTCATTTTCTTTTAACTCTTTCTCACACATCGCATAAGCCGTAAGAATCGGTTTCTCACTCGCACCATAGTCCGTCTACTTGAGCGTAGCGAAAAATTTTCTATGTCTATGCTTGGCCTCATCTCAGTGTGACCATATGTGGCAGGATCCTGCCTTTTCGGCAGGTTTAGCCCTTTATTTTACTCTCTGGCATATTTGTTTGACGTTTTGGAAATCTGGCAGTATTTGGCAGTTTATAGCAATATAAGCTTTTTTTTTATTTGGCAATACATCCTTTAAAATGAGTAAGGTGCGGATCAACAAAAGAAAAAACAGTAGGTAGGAATTTTAAAATGCCAATCTCAACATTGGCAACGATACCTTTGTTTCGGGGATTTCCCATAATATCTCTAGGTGAATTTGTAGTTCATTCCATTGTGAACCTTAAAACGCGGATCATAATGTTTATATTACCTATATCTTTATTTGTCAGTTGTTTATGTAATTAGTCGGACTAGAACAAGACTAGAAAAACTGTCGAAATAGAAAAAAATCATGTGACTATTTTAAATTTTAAAATTGTATTGGCATTATTTTGGCATTTTGTGCATAAAAGTTTGGCAGGATTTGTCAGTTTTTTTGCCTAAGCGGGGCAGGATCTATAATTTAAGGTTGGTCACACTGCCTCATCTCAGTCACTCGCTCGTCGACGCTCACCGCGACCACACGACGGTGTAATTGTGGCTACTAAAATGCCGTTCTGCGAGTTAAATTCATGCAAAAATCGATCCACTGCAAAACAAAAAGATAATGGAGTGACTTATCATCGGTAAATAAACAAAACATCAACATAAACCAACCAAAACTATTTTTAGGGTTCCGTAGCCTAAATGGCAAAAAACGAAACCCTTTTAGATTCGTCATGTCTGTCTGTCTGTCCGTCCGTATGTCACAGCCACTTTATTCCGAAAGTATTAAGATTACACAGTTAAAACTTGGTAGGTAGATGTATTCTGTTAACCGCTTAACGATTTTAACTCAAAAATTTTTAATATAGATTAATACATGGAACTGAAACTGAAAAAATTTTTTTTCTTCAATCCAATACGTGCGTGGTGTCTATAGATAGGTCTTTAAAAATAACATTGAGGTTTCTTAATCATTTTTTTCTTAAAGTCAACTGTTTGAAACACGCAGTTTCAGTCAGTCTATGCTCTGTCCAGGGGGCTATTGCATAACAAATTACAAGGCAATATTATTAGCGATTTTCCATTAAAAAAAAAAAAAATTAAAAATGTTTATTTCTTCCAAAATCAGTACAAGCAATATTCTGAGGCTGGAACCAACCAAGTAGGTATTAATAATACCTGTATTAGGCGGCTCCGCTCCTCCATAGCAAAAGGTACATATGTATGCAATTTAAAATAATAAAAATAATTAACAAATATTCTTACAAACTATTGAAATTATTAGGCCTTCTTACATAAATGTGTGTGTGTGTGTGTGGGTGTGTGTGTATGGGTGTGTGTGTATGTGTGTGTGTTTGTGTGTGTGTGTGTGTGTGTGTATGGGTGTGTGTGTATGTGTGTGTGTTTGTGTGTGTGTGTGTGTGTGTGTGTGTATGTGTGTGTGTGTGTGCATGCATGTATGTTTAAGTGCATAAGTGAGAGGGTGTATGTATTTGAGTGTTTTTGTTTGCGCGTGTGAGATTTTACAAGCAAAACCAAATACCAATAATTATGAACAGACATAACGTTTGCCTAACCCTACGATAAAATATAATCTTGGGATCGGTTATTTTAACCATTAGACACTATACCAATCTAGAAGATTGTTTTTAGAAAATCTTCTGTCTCTTTATATCCTAAACTTTTCAGAGCCTTAATTAACATTTTTTTACATTCTTTAAATTGCATGCTGTAAATATTATAATTATTTTGCATTTTTTTATAAAGGCGAGCAGATTGGGCTTGAAATTGTCGCTTAGCAAGTGAGGTTCTACAGACATGGATCGGAACTACTCTGTCCTGTCTTCTCCCAGACAGTAGGTTCGGATTATATGGTAAAGTTTTATGTAGCTTAAGAACTGAGGTTAAAATATATAACTTCCTGATCGATAAGATGTCACAAAGGGTGTAAAGTTCGTCAGTCGGAAAGCGGTAGGGTTTAAAAAACATAGTTTTAAGTAAGCATCTTTGTGCCCTTTCCGCTTCAAGGAACTTTGTCTTAGTGGCACCGCCCCAAACAGATAAACAATAACCTATTACAGATTGACCCAATGCGAGATATATACGGAATAATAAATTGCGAGTGGTAACATGTCTAAGGGTTTTAAAGATCCAAATTAAGTTTCTTATCCTTTTATTTATGTGTTCAATCTGCGGATGCCATGAGAGCCGTTGATCAATAATGATTCCAAGGTATTTTACTGAGTCAACGCAATTGATTACGGTGCAGTCACAGGCTCTTATGTTATTATTTCTATTACAAAGGTGTAGTTTAAGTTTATGATCGGGGTTGGGCTGCGACCTTCTGTCAATAGCAAAACAAACATAGTTTGTTTTGGAAACATTTAGTGTTAAAAGGGATGACTTAAGCCAGTTTGCAACCTTAATGAGGCCATTTTCTGCTGTTTTAAACACAGAGTTCCAACAAGAACCATGAAACACTATGGCGGTATCGTCTGCATAGGAAATAATTCGACCACCCTCAATCTCAAGGTTAGTTAAACTATTTAAATAAATAAGGAATAACGTGGGACCAAGCACGCTTCCTTGGGGAACCCCATATATTATTTCGGACTCGCAACTCGTGTGATTGCCGATTTTTACACACTGTGAGCGCCCTTGTAAGTAATCAGTCAGTAGATTCAGCGGGCCACCCCGAATACCTATGTTTTCCATTTTTTCCACAAGGATAGGAATGGATACGGTATCGAAGGCCTTTTTTAGGTCTATAAATACAGCTAGCGTCCTTTGACCCCCGTCCATATATTTAGTAACTAAAGATGTTAGAGTTAGAACAGCATCCTCCGTAGACTTTCCCCGTCTGAACCCGAATTGGGCGCTTGATAATATGTCAAATTTTTCGAGATAGCTTATTAAACGTGTGTTAATCAATTTTTCGAGGATCTTAGAAATTGCAGGCAACACCGAAATGGGCCTGTAATTATTAACATCTTTTTTATCACCTCCTTTATGTACGGGTGTTACAATAGATTTTTTAAGTAAGGTAGGAAAGATGCCAGTTCTAAAACTAAGATTAGCAAGGTGGCTAATTACAGGGACCACGATCGACCTGGTCATTTTAAGGAATTTTACTTGAATACCGTCCCACCCAGGGGCACTCTCAGATTTTAGACTCGAGAGTACCGCATCCACTTCTGCAGGCTCAGTGTCTAAGAGGACAAAGGATCCTAGCTGTGAGGTTGTAGTAGGTGTTGTGCAGTCAACAGATGGTCGGGGACTATAGACAATTTCTTCCGCAAGTTGCTTACCAACATTAGCGAAAAAGTTATTAACAGTGTTAATTGAATCAACGGGTGAGTTCTTGATGCTTAATAGTACGTTGCTCTTAATTTTACTATTGTTAAGATGAGTTATATCTTTTATGGATTTCCACAATTGTTTGGAATTTTTAATATTACTATTTAATAATTCAGATTCATATTTACGTTTTAATTTTTTAATCAATTTGTTGCAGTAATTACGATAACTTAGGAATGTTACTTTTAAAATTTCATTATGCGGATCAGATCTTAATTTTAGTTGCATTTTATTTCTGTTTCTAATGCACCGCAACATGCCACTAGTTATCCAAGGTTTAATAATACGTTGATTACATGAGATTCTCTTTACCTTAACACTTTCATCCATGGATGATTTTAGTCTATTAATTAATTGTTCGACAACAAAATTTGGATCATTACTAAATAATAAGTTTGATAGGTGTTTATTTACAAGTTTATCAGCAGCCTCTTCAAGATCAATAAATGTTTTGATAGTTGGGAAAGTGTAGTTAGCTTTAATTTTAGAGATACTCATGAAGACTGAGGCATGATCAGTTATTGCAGTATATAAAACTGCAATTTTAGCTGAAAACTTGCTCTTTTCAATCTTTAAGATGAAATGGTCTAGACAGCTATTTTCACGTGTAGGAAGTTTGTGTCCCGCTAAGAGACCATGTGAGGAAAGCATATTAAGATAAGAGGCCCGATTGCTTATTTCGTAAGAAGAGTCATTTTCTTTTGCAATTAGATTTATATTTATATCACCGGATACTATGATATTTGCATCTTTTTTAATTTCGGCCAATACCGTATCAAGTGAATCAACAAATCTTGTAGCGTTTGGATGTGAAGGGGATCGATATATACCCAGTATAGTACAACCACATATTTTTAGCTTTATACATGAAGCATTATCTAACATAAGTTCTACAAAAGTAGGATTTAACTTTGATTTGGCATATATGACCACCCCATCATTTTGATTAGAATTGTTGGTGGTGTTGAAATGTGTGTAGTTACGCAAGCAAGGGATGGGTTTATTTGGGTTGAGATAACATTCGGTTAATATTAAAACATCAATTTCCGAGTTTAAATCCGATAGAGTAGCTTCAAAGTTATCGAAATTGCAATAAATACTTCTTATATTTTGTTGAATTATAGTTAAACTATTTTTGTTAAGGTTTTTAATATGTTTATTTAGATTTTCTATGTCACTTATATCAGATGTCGCCACCTCAATGTTGTCTAATTCTTTTAAGTATCTAAGGTTGTCTGTATCCATTTATTGTTTGTTTGATGCTGAGTTTGATTATGTAAAGGAATGGTTTTATGTAGTAAAAAATGTGTGCATGCAATAAGCAAAAGATTGTAGATGTGGGTATTGGTATTCAAAATGTGAAAGTAAAACTTGTGTGTATATACTGTGTGTATGTATGAGTATGAACGAGTAAGTGTGTGTAGGTGTGTATAATAAGAGCATGAAATGTTAAGAAGATACTTGTAAATGTGTATATTGGTGTTCAAAATGTTAAAGTAAGTGTTACGTGTGTATGGTGTGTATATGTATGGGTATGCACGAGTAAGTGTGTGAGTGATAATATAGGCCGGTGTAATGGAATAAATTATGTCAAGAATACATGCAAAGTAATTTAGAATAGAAAACTGAGTTACTACTCTTGAGTTACTAAAATAACAATATAAAATAACAAAATAACTTAAGATACAAAAATTAAGTACGTTAATATAGTGCAAAAAAATTACTAGTCATATGGTAGGGTTATACAACTGTTTGATTTGAGCTTCATTAGTGACAGTTATTATTGGAGAGTTTTCATTTTTCCTAACATAGATATTTCCGTAGGCAGTCCAGCAGAAGGTGTAGTCTGTCGACTTTATTAGATCACGCGCAAGGAAATAAAGCCGTGAAGCCTTAGGTGTCAGTTGTTCTGAGACAAAAATCGGGGTCTCTTCTTGTACAACGAATCCTAGATGCTTAGCCCGAAGTTTTGTTTTATTTGCAAGATTGAAGGTTTTACATTTCTTCAGGATATCAGTTTTTTGTATGGTTGAGGACAATTCAACCACAATGGGCGCACTAGACACATTATCTTTTTTCCCACGTACTCGGTAGATGTCCTTGATGTCTGATTTAGCCATATTTGAACCAACAGTGGATGATAAACAGGTAACCATCTTTATCAAATCATCTTTAGACTCTTTCTCTTTTTTAGGCGCGTTCTTTATTTCAAAATTGGCTTTTCTATGATTTTTCTGCATGGTTTCAATTTTGTCTTCTAGGGTTATAATATATTTTGCATCTTCTTTTTTCTGTAGTTCCAGCTTTTCGATTCTCTTTAATAGTTCTGCGTTTTGGTTTGATAAGAATTCAATAGAACATTCAATCTTAGTGTTGGTTTCCTGTATTTTATTCAATGTAGGGTTTATTTTATTAAATTCATTACATTCATACAAATTCACTAATAATATTAGCTTGTAATTTGTTATGCAATAGGCCCCAATAAGTAATAATTAAACGTTAGCTCCTAAATATACCCGATTACGACTTCCCATATCGGGTATGTTTAGTAGTCATTTTATTTTAAGCTTACTCCTAACTATATCCGATCAAAACCCTATGAGGAGTCTACACAAAGTACCTACATTTAGTAAAGACGGCAGTCGGCTTGCCCCTCATTATACTACAGTTGCATAAATAACGATTATTTCACGACGAAGCGAGTAATTCATAATTGCCAGTTTTTTATACCATAACGAGTTGCATTGCAAGCTAAAGTCAAACGAATACGGAAATGGTGGACAACGACATATTTTTTAACCGACTTCAAAAAACATAAAAAAAGGAGGTTCTCAATTTGACCTGTATGTATGTATGTTTGTCCGCGATTATCTCGCGTTTGGCTGAACCGATTTTGATGCGGTTTTCAGATAAGTATTTGGTATTTTAACCGACTTCAAAAAGGATGTTCTGTTTTCAGTTTGACCCGTATGCATGTTTGTCCGCGATTATCTCACGTTTGGCCAAACCGATTTTTCTACCTAGATAATATTATATCTTATACAAAAGGCATACTAAAAAGAAAAAAATATTTTAAAAAACAAAAAACCGACTTCAGAACCCAACTCTACCTCTAAAAATGATAAATACGCATTATCATTGTAATAAAACACGTCTATTGAAGTCGGGTGAGGCTGGAGGACAACTATTTTTATTCAAAGGGTGGGTACCCACTTAGGTTCGCGAACCTCCGCGCTCCGCGAACCTGCACCGAAAATATCGTTTATCCTCTGCTGGAACAGGGCGCCGAGGTGTGTACGTGAGGGAACTCGTATGCGAAGCTGGTTCGCACAGGCACACACTGTAGCCAAAGTAAAAATATTTGTTTTTGCTATGGATCACTGTTCTAGGTTCGCGGAGCGCGGAGGTTCGCGAACCTAAGTGGGGACACACCTTAACAGCCCCACTCGACTTCAATAGACGTGTTTAAAAATATAAAATAATTGATGAGTACAAATGGTAAAGTAAAATGCTTCAACTTACTGAGCGCTTGCGTTCGTTGGCTCATCCGTCCACCCTGCGTTTGGTCGAATGCTTCGATTCCTTTGATTTGCTGTCACCGCCACGCTGCGGAACGCCGGCATAGGGCAACGAAAGATCGTTGGCGTTCGCTAACCCGTCCACACTGGACCCACTGGACCACACCGAACCCATTTGTTGACCCAGTCTGTCTGTACGCAGCACAACTCGAATGCGAGCTACTTCAGCACTTGGCCTAACAACACTATTTAATGTTCTCATTCGTATTTAATAATTGTGTGTCGGCGTCGGTGGTCAGCGGCGGCATAGATAATACACTATATAATTCAAAAGCGGCGGTTTGCGTACCAGGACGGTAAAAAATTAACAGTATTTATTTTGAAAATCTTTATTTTCATTTTTACACAAGAAGAATTGTTTTCAATATTCCTTATATGAATATCTTAATACTATGTCCATGATTAAAATATTAATTTGAAATAAATTCTTATCTAACAAATTATAATACTATTAAAAAGCTAATAAATCATTTATTCTAAATGAAAATCGTGAAATATTTACACAACAGACTAAATTAACTAAAATAACATAAAATTTAAAACTATTAATAACAAATTCATGTGACATTAAGTAGTAGTTAGTTAAATCCAGAAAATTAAAGCTAATAGCTCAAAACGTCATTTTAACGAGATAAATAATAGATGATTATCATAAAATATATCGAATCTATACTTATTTAATGATATTGCAAATCTTGTCTCTACATCCAGAAATACACAATATTTTTGAGTACTTATGAGAAACTAGCTAAGCTAAAGTAGTTAATAACAAAAATTGGAAATGTTAGATGCACTTTGTTCGTATTCAGAATATTATTTTACAGTCGTCAGTTTTAATTTAAAACTTATAGTATCAAGATTTAGAGCTCAGACAGGCGTAATAACGACAGTCTCTTATTTAACTCTAATGTAAAAAACGGAACAGATAAATATATACTGTTGTACCATTTGATAAAAGTGTTACGTCAACAATAAACTATGAAATAACATAAATAATAATTATCCATAAAATATTTTCACAAAAATGCTATGTCAAAACTACAAACAACATAAATTACAATTTCCTATAACAATTGTCACATTTATGATTATAAGGTTCACATTATAAAGTTACACTATATTTTTTACAACCACGAGGGTCTGTTTATGGAGTCGTACGGTTGTCTTACGCCCAGACTAGCCGGGTACCCCGGCGGGTACAGCCCCATGATCTGCGCGCCAGTTTGCCGCAGCAACTCTTCTTGGTGCCGTTGGAGATACTGCTGGTACAGCGGAGATGAGGTATCAGCGCCTACAAATGGATATCCTGAGCGACCTTGTGAATGTCCAATGAAGGGAAAAGAACCACTATGAGCAGAATTTTGATGAGCTGGCTTAACTAATTTCTCGGCATTATTGTCTGCGTTATTTCTTTGTTGGTGAGCAACCGCAGCGGCCATATAATTTGCTGCCATTAGTTGGTTGGCTGCGGTACTATTTCGAAAATCTTCTATAGAGAATCCCGCATTGTCAGCATATAACCCTCCACCGAGCGCGATATTTGTGGTTGTCCCAAAATTAAATGCACTTCCAGGTATAATACTTGATTTTACTGAGGATAACACATCTGTGCTTGATGATGAATGGTAACTCTGTGAGCTTATATTGTGAGTTTTCGTTTCTGCTGTACGTTTTCTCTTAGCCTTTATTTTTGGATCTCCTTGCGTAGTCACATTATTAGTAGTTTTGTACACACTGTTATCTTTACTAATTGAAATAGATGGCTGAGAATATATATTGACAGATGTTGTTGGATGTACATCAGAGGCTATACTTTTATTAAAGATTTGTGCCATTTGAAAGGTTTTGTCATGATATAATGATGAACTGGCCCCAGCAAAGCTAGACAAATATCTTTCGTCGTTTGTATATCTATCCAACATTTGCGGAATTTTTTGTAAGTTTCTTAAACTGTCAAGGGGTATAGTTGAATGCGCACTGTAAGGTGTTTTGAAAGGTAATGAGCCAACTAAAGGGTGGTTTTGAACAAGTTTTTCAGATTTTTGCGATTTAGCATGGGTATCAATGCTTTTGGTCATCATTTCATTATCGGCAACTGAGGAAGCAACAGATATATGCTCATTTTTGAGCAGGCCTCTTGGATTTGGTATTCTCAATTCAGCAGGTAGATTTTGTTGCATATCTTGTGGTCTTTGCATACTTGCTCTTGGCGCATTGTAGTTATTATAAGGTTGTTGTATATTTTTATTGTAATTAATAGCATTTGTGTTCGGACTTCCAACGTCAGATTTTAATTTATCAACACTGTTTGAACTATAGTTAGTTGGATAATCTGATGGTAGCAGGTCTTGCTTTCGCATTTGACTTGTCACTTTCCAGTTTCCGTAATCTAGTGCAGCTGGAGATGTAGTGGTGTTGCATGCATAATGAAGCTTTTTATTGGCTAGCTCAATGTCATTCAATGAAAAATTACTTATTGTTTGTCCACTGTTAATAACGTCATACTGATTATGATGTGCATGAGCAATATTTTGATTTGTATTCATTTCACTATGTGTTCGATCTTGAGAATGAGCTGGAGGGATATTGTTAGTATTGATATTGGTTTTTGTAGCCGATTTTTGCATTTGCTGATTGCTCAGACCAAGATTTATAGCTATGGCTTCAACTTCAAAACCTTTTTGTTGAGGATTTAAATTTGATTTCATTGTTACCTCTCTGGCCATTGCATAATTAACTTCATGTGATTCGCTGCTATTTCTTCTCTCGAGTTCAGCGTTCATGTATCCCATGTTCACCATATCAATGTTATCTTTTTTAGAAACATTAATAGATTTATTTAGGTCTAAGCTAGGAATTTCTTTTTTACCCTGAAGAGTCTGTTCATTGTTAAAAGTAACGTTCTCTCTATTTTCGGACGGGCGTCTATCTAAGTAATTGACAGAAGCCTTTTCGCGCAAACTATTCATTTTCGCGATTTCTGATTTCTCACTCAAAGCTAACGCAATATCGTCGACAGATTGTGTAGGTAACGATGACGACATTGGATGGTGAGTTACCTTTTGGAAATCATTTTTGTTTTGTGACAATGATGGAACTTCTTTAGTTTCCAAATTTTTCTTAGGCGGAGTCGAAGTCACCTCTGGTTCATTGTAGGTACGCTTTTTAACGGGAAACAATGAATTTTTAGGATCTGGTAATATTTGAGGACTACTGGTTTGTGGCGGTATTTCATTTTCTGTAACCGGTTGAGAGGAAAGCGGTTGTTGGGAAAAATTGGACTGCGTCTGTGAAAACGTAGAGTGGCCCGGAGAAAAAGGACCACTATATTGGCTATGTTGAAAAGAGTCGGGACCCAGAGCAGTGTAGTCGTCGTGTACTCGAGAAGGTTTATTGACTACGGGCACTTTTGATGTATCATAATACGGTGGTGGGTTTTGAGTGTAAGTTGGCAACGGACTTTTATTGTGGTCAACAAAATAATTGGGCGTAGTCGAACCCAGCACATTGTTTGATGCATAAACGTGTTGAGAGTAAGGTGAATATGGTGATTGTGGTGCCTCTCGCGGGCTACAACTTTTTTCAGGACTACTTTTTACAGAGGTGGTGTCTTGATAGAATCCTGCTCTCACAGTACCGTTAATAATGGGATATGTTATCTTCTGAAAGTCATCTGTTCTTGGCGATGCCGGAGACCGCAGTAAAGGTGACGTATGTGACATCTGATGTCTAGGCGAATCCAGATCTTGGCTGAAGGAGGATCTTTCAGAAACGGAACTTCCAGTACTTGTTCTTCGTTGTCTAGGGGTGGCAGAAACATTAGGAAGAGGACTGTCGCCACCATCAGGATTCGGAGTATCAGGATGAGTAGGAGAATCGTACTTAACAGTATTTTTAGGACTTGTTGATTTATTTTCGTTGTTTAAGTTTTCTGTTGGTTTTTCTTCTATATCTGTTTCATCAACTTTCTTTTTAGCAGTTGTTACAGTAGCAGTACTCTTAGGGGCTCCGAAGGCTTTAAACCAGGCACTTAGATTAGGGGTAGCCTTTTCCTGACTTGGTTTTATAGTGGCAGGTAGATCCGTTTCAACTTCAGCATCTTTTTTATTGGGTTGGATGGTGGCAGTCTCTTCGTTCTTATCAGTAGATTTCTGTTCTTTGTTAAGTTCCTCTTTTGGTTCCTCAATCAAAGTAATATTTATTTGTGGTGTTTCAACAACTTGTTTGGTTTCGTCATTAGCGAAATTATGATCATTACCAAGTGTAAATTCCACTGTCGGTAAAACGGAACCAAGGCTTAATTTGGGGCTTGATTCTTCTGCTTTGCTAGGATCTCTTAGTTTGTTAAGTGGACCAAGAGGAGTTACTTCTTCTGTTTTTTCTACATTCTTGTTGCTCATATTAGTAAGTAAATTACCCTTTCCTTTGCCAGGTTGCAATCTGTCAATAGTTCTTTGAATCTCTCTGCGTTTTATAACTTTTGGTTCCCTGGATGACGGTCTTTTTCGTGACGTTTCTTTGCGGACAGGATTTGACTTTTCCCCTAACGAAAACTCATCATCTAAGCGGCTATTATCATGCTCCTCTGTTGATATCGTCTGCGCAGGGCTATCACATGGCGAGCTTACTACTGAACCTTTAGGAGCGTCATCAAGCCATTTACTTATATCTTTAACAGCTTGCTCTAAGGCTTCAGATGCAGATTCATTTTTGGCAACATTCTTTTTGTGACCTTTTTTATTACCAGTCTTTCCTTTTAGATTTTGTACCTCTGATAAGTCTTCGTCCGTAATTTCCTCATCAATTTTTTCATCATTGTCTTTGATAGAAGATTGATTTACTGAATCAGGTGTCTTGTCTGTACTACTATGACCTGATGTAAATAAACTGTTGAATAGTGTACTTTTTATATCTTTGTACTTTTCATTCTTTGCCTTCAACTTTTCTATAGTTTCTCGCAGTTTTTGATTCTTTTCCTTTTCAGGTATATGAAGATTTTGTTTGTCCATTGCTTTTTGTTTATAGTCAAATAACGATTCCCAAGCATCTTTCACTGCATGTCGACGTCTTTCCTTTATTTTATCATACTTGTCTTTGAAAAAGTCTGAGTCATTCAGTTGATCAGATTGATCACCTTGGTCGTCATTTTGATCAGCTTGGTTCAATTCCGTGGGTGATGGAGATGGGGTATGTATAGAAGGCAATGGACTCGCACTTCTACTTCTGTTTGAACTTTCCAAGGACTCGACTGAAGCTGCCCGTTTTAGTTCTTCAACAGGTTCCTCTTCATGATATTTACTTTTCTTTTTCTTTTGTTTGGACTTTTTACCTTCTTTTTCCTTATTTTTTGTATGTTTTTTACTGTGCTTACTTTTTGTAGATTCACCATGATCAGATCGATGAGAATCTTTTTTATGATTTTTGGAATGTTTTCCATGACGATGATGACCCTTGCGTTTTTTCTTGACTTTCCCATCCTTGTTTTTGTGAGATTCTCTGGATTTCTTGTGTTCCAATTCAACTGGTTGTTCATTTTTTTCTTCTTCTACAGCTATCGATGAATTGGATGATTTTTGGTCACCTGTAATTAGGAACATTACATTATTTTTTTATATAACAGATTGTGATGGCGAGGGAAATATTCGTGGTAATGTTTATGAAATTATCAAATTTTGATTGTTTGTAATATCCACTTATAAGTATCGTGGAAACCAATTATGCTTAGATATGAGCAAACTCATTTTTACCTGTTTACAATCATCTAAAATATATATTGTTTAAATTTCTATGGTTATTAAGGTTATTAGAATAAACTATATCGGGATTTACACCATGTACCTGTTTATTTTTGAGACTCCGATATTTCGGCGCAGTTTCATGCGCCATGATCACGGAAGAACTGTCGATTGTTGCGTGCGGGTAGATGTTATTGGCAGTCGAATCGGTCTACCCTCCGTCTGGTTCTTTTATTACACTCGATACCGGTACCACTGTCTGCAAACTCACTATTCACTAGAATCTGTTCTCGACACACGACACTCACTGTATCTGGGTCATTCCATGTCAAACGCTACCATGGATTTTTTTAAAGTACTCTTATATAAATAGCTGCTTAAGTAAGCCTTATTACATTAAATCAAATGAATTTACTAAAAATTCCAACAAAATATTTTTTTAAGACCATTTTTTCTTGTGTGAAGTATGAGAAAATACACGGTTACAGATTTTGGAGCTAAACATGGAGACACTGTAAAATTAAATATTATTGTAATATATAACGTTATTGTCAAAGCTAACTTCAGGCCATATTGACTAGTGATACATAAACTGTTTGGTAGACATAAAATTTTCTGTAAATCAGTAAGTTTGATTTAGTTTATAGTACCTTTTTATAAGGGACATCGCATGTTACGCCCGTTACGAAAATAAGGGAAAAGTTTAGTCTGTAGCTTACTTATTACACTAACACCTTCACAACTTTGGGAAAGTAAGGGTATGTTTGCAAGCAAATTGTTAATGTCTTAGATTCCAAACTGAACCTTGTTAATTACGATTTAAATTGAATTCAAATTACGTTACGCCCGTTACGTAACGGGTGTAACGTAATTTTGGTCACAGTAAGAAATAGGATCATTTGGCAATAAAAAATATTTCGAGTTGATTAACCGTTTTTCAGTACAAAATGTATGGGAAAAGTTTTTGGCGATTTCTGTCGTTTCTAGTACTCATACCTTAAATGGTCTCATAGAGTTTTTTGATCCCCTCATGAAATAGGATCGATTGGCATAAAAATATTTTTTTGGTATTTTAGCATTTTTTTTGCTAACGGTAATTTTTTTCCAAAATCTGTGAATGCAGTTCAGAATATCTTAAAAAGTTATGGATGGTCTCCAAAAAACATTTTCCTGTAACTATAACGGTTAAGGTACCTGCCCTCAATGTACCGTCTCAAAAATCCACTCTGTATAGATTCTATGAAGCCGACCAAAAGCCGGCATGCGTCTGAACTTTGCGCAGTTTGCTAGACTGCACGTACGCGCTGAGCAAAGTATGAAGTTGTTTCGCAACAACAGAACAGAATCTGTGACAGACAACAGCTGTTTTGAAACAACAAGCGTTTTGCTTTTATTAGTGTTTTTGAGTTAAATATGAGTTTAAAGTTCAGTTTAAGGATTGATAATGGTCTCTTGTGATGGATTAAAATGTTTATTAACTGTGTGATCTGTGATTGTGTCTACGAGCCGAAACGATTCCAAGAGAAAAGTAAATAACCCTTTTCTCCCAGTCCGGTAATAAACTTCTTCATTTGAGTATTTTGCACAGAAATAAAATTCTTCAATTATCGTATCTTAATATTTTATTGAACTCATTTACATTTTTGGTTGTTCTTATAAAAATTTAAAGGTTAGTTTTGCTTCTTTTATTTGAAAGACAAGAACTGTTTGGAATTGCAGGATTTGAATTAGGTATCTAGTAAAATATCAGCCACGCTATTATTTTGTGACAAATTTTAAAAGGAAATGTATTTAAGCACTGACATGAAAAAATTTTTGTGAAAATATATGCAGGTCAGTGTATTTAAGACACCATAATTAAATTGGATAAAGTCACGCCATCTAGTATTTGTTAATCGTTTTCGAACAAATCTATGAATAGGGGTTGTGCTTTTTACGAGTTATCTATGAATTAGTCTAGATGGCGCTGCGTGGTGTAGTATCGATATTTTGGAAAAGATCATTGTATAAAAAGAACTTAAATTAGTATCGAGAAAATTGTGAGATGCATTGTTTTTTTTGCTTGTATTCACTGACCTGCATATAAAATAAAAAAACATTTTTTCATGTCAGTGCTTGTATTGATATGATGAAAAAATTGCTTGATTTGAGGCTTCGGGCTTGCCCTATTGTCTAAGCCTGGGCACGCCACTGACCACTACATACCAAGAATGGTCAGGGAAGCGATTGAAATTACCAAATACAAAAATTTCAATCGTGTGGATGGGTTTAAATTGTAGTGTCTGGAATCCAGTAGTCCGGTTGTGTCAAAACAACAAAAATCAAAAAAGTGCCATATCGCGTACAGACAGATACAGTGAGTGTCGTGTGTCGAGAACAGATTCGAGTGAATAGTGAGTTTGCAGACAGTGGTACCGGTATCGAGCGTAATAAAAGAACCAGACGGAGGGTAGACCGATTCGTCTGCCAACAACATCTACCCGCACGCAATTATCGACAGTTCTTCCGTGATCATGGCGCATGCAACTGCGCCGAAATGTCGGAGTCTCAAAAATAAACAGGTACATGGTCTAAATCTCGTTAAAGTTTATTCAAATCTAAAATATATAATTTTAAGAATCAAATAAATAACTGATTGGTTAGTAACTGTAGTGCGATGTCTTATATAATTCTGTTAAGTACATTATGTTTTTTTTTTATATAATATTACCAGTATCTTCAGAATGAGATTTCCGTTTCCTTTTCTTATGGCGACTTGGAGATTCACTTGATTTCAGTTTGTGTTTTCGTGATGGTGTTGGAATCTGATACTCGACAGCAATTTCTTCATCAGATGATGATAGCCTATGCATATATTTTTCAGTCAAACGATCAAATGCAGCTTGTAAGTTATCAACCATTATTGTATATTCTGAAAAGAGGAATCAAGATTATTAAAGATACTTCATAATTTCTTTGTAAATTTTGGCTTACAATCATTAATACAATTGAAATAAAAAATACTCATAATTATATTAAAAATATATATTCTTCTTACCATTGTCTTGGCCATTATAAAGTCTGCAATTGTTTACAATTAGTTTGAAATCAGCTTTGAACATTGAAAAGTCTGTGTAGTGACCACTGTCAAGTCGTTGCTCCATCTTACGCAAATCCATAGGTCGCCGTATAACCGCATAGTAATTGGGAGCATATTCTTCTTCCACAGGGTCCATGAATGGCCACGCATCTTCATGAGCAGTGAGTTGTTCTAAAACCTTGTACATATCTGTTTGTATGTCTTCTTCAGTTTGACTGAAACTAAAAACAAAATGATTTATAAAACTATAGCAAGTTAAAATAGTAACAGTATAGCTATCACTAGAAACACATACATCTGTGAAGTTTTTAATTTTTTCCTGGTGCTGTTGACTGGTTCATCATTGTCGGGAATAACTATTTGTCCGGTAGCTGACGCAAGTGAATTATTAGTTTTTCTTCCTGTTTTGACAGGCAGTTCTGGAGGAGGTTCGCCTTTTTGCGTAGCAGAGGAGTTTTTTGACCGCTTGTCTTGTCCTTTGGACTGTTTTGTTGCTTTTTGTGGCATCTCTTCTCTTTCACTTGCGGAGTTTTCAGATGAATCTGATGTCACCGACTTCGTCCTGTAATCGAAACCAATTGAAACGACAATGTAAATCATGATAAAATTATAGACGCCTGCACACCTTTCGAATATTTTGAAGCATCAGTTTAAATGACATTTAAAAGGGTTGGCAGTCACAAAGGACGTAAAATCTGTCTAAACGGACGAAGTGTTAATATTATATATTGTATGTCTTGAGAAACAGTAGTCTATTATGTTATGATAGAATATAAACAAACTACCTTAATAAATTACGGCGTCTAGCTCGAATTTCTCTCGCCAGGTCTGGCGTTTCCTTCCTTTCGTCCTCTTCTTCTTTATTGTCATGCGAGCTCTGTTTAACCTCTTCCTTTTCTTTGATTTTTTGTAGAACACGACTAGACGTCCGTCGCGGTGCTAATTCTAGCAATCTAAAAATTGCACCAATTATTGAGTTAATTATCCTAGTAAAAAAATATATATTTTGAATACCACATTAGTAATATGCCCAAAAACAATGCTCAGAATCAAGGGAAATCACAATT
Organism: Agriphila geniculea; assembly: GCA_943789525.1. Lineage (NCBI taxonomy): Eukaryota > Metazoa > Arthropoda > Insecta > Lepidoptera > Crambidae > Agriphila > Agriphila geniculea. The sequence goes on along the minus strand of OX038870.1, from coordinate 15,088,905 downwards.
GGTAGGAAGTCACTTCATGTATCCAATCCAACTTTTCTCTGGTAGAGTAGAAGCAGTTTTTTTAACACCACCATATACATTGGTCCCCATCCCAATGCTTGAGTACAATACAGATTTGAGTTTGATGAATAGCACCATCCCTTTCTAACTGTACTCAAGCAGAGATTTGAGTTTAGGGTTTGATTCTATAATACGAGCCTAAAGTAAGTACTTATGCAAATCAAAGACACGGTGGTAACACACACCCAGACCTGAGACACTAGAAAAAAGAGATTGCTAAATTGAGCTCCTCCTCTTGAGAGGGACCTCCGAGATGGTGTCACCATAAAAGCCACACAAAAACACAAAAATGCACACCACTCGAACACGGTGGTCGTCGCATAAATGCTGATCGCTGAGCAAGTACTAATAAAGTCTTGCTCTTATTTACAGAGATTTAGTATAAATCAGAACCCTCGTTAAAATAGGTGCTTTAAACTTTTTACGGACACAGCCTAAAATTAAGGATCACTTTCCTTTTAAATTATAAATATTTCGAATTCTGGACAGTTCAAAACGCTAGCATGTGTGATACATAGTCTGATTAGTAAGCGTTCGATTTGCGAGTAAGTTATTATGTTTGTACTTTGAATTATAGGAGTGTATGGAACCCTTTCCGAGCGATACGTCATGGCCGCATGCGACACGGTACGTCTTCCAATGCAAAGTACAGCCGCATGGCCGCGTGGGTCGCAAGCCGCATTGCTCCGAAGGGTACCTTTACATTGCTATTAATACTTATGTGTAACAGTTACAACACAACTTTATATAGTATGTATACTAATGTCCTACTCCTACTAATTATCTCGACCGATATTGTGAAAGTTTGCATGTTTGTTACTTAATCACGCTAAAACGGGTGAACGGGCCCACATATAGTTTATAACAAGGCTGCAACTTTTTAAAAAATCGGGCCAAATTAGTTTTCTTTATTTATTTACAAATTTTTGGTGAGCCACTGTCAACATTCTTATTCACATAGTTTTTGGGACTTGGGCAAAAAAAAAAATTGTAAAATGTAATAGTTGTTTAAACAAAACAAACATTTTTAGTTTCGTGCGTGGGCCATGATTAAGTAACTCTTTTGCTAACAATTCTCGTTAAAATCGTTTGAAACAGTTTGAAATCGTATGAAATTAATGAATTTTAAGGTGCTAACAGAGTTTGAAACGGTTTCAATCCAATACCATGATACTTTTTATTCTTGTTAAAAGTTCCCTGGACATTTTTGAAGTGTCCACGCGGTTATAAACTAGCTTCCGCCCGCGACTACGTCCGCGTGGACATTCGAAAAATCGAATAAATAAGCAAGCATAGCAAGCAAATAAACAAGCATAAAAAGTAGAGAGCATCATTAACATAGTCGTGCTATAATGTTATTGTCAGTACAGATGAATCGCTAAACAGAGCGTGATAAAATCAATGGAAATACGGTAATAAAGTCAGTTTTTGCTTTGTGAAGCTATGTCTATTTTGTTTATTACAATAATCCAATATATTTGACCAAGATTTCTTTGCATATCACAGATAAATAGTTAGAATGTGACCGGTTTCACAGGTTTCGGATAATATTGATATAAATTAAATGTCTAATATTTTCATAAAAATTCTGTTAATTTTTAACAATTTTTTATTAAGTCGCCTTTTTAAACAGGACCAAAGATAGTTGCTATCCAAAACCTGTGCACCTATGAAATTCGCGTGGCACATCCTGCAGCGCATCTGCTCATTGTACATGAAGTATTTGTTAAGGTGTAAGTTTATTAAAGAAAGCACATTTTTAAAAGCAATCGCATTCGCATGCATAGCATTGGCTAGGGCAATTGACATAACTTTGGCTAGGGCAATCATTACATTTCATCACATTTTCCAGTGACATTTTTCCACAATATAAACTAATAACAGTCCTGATCATAACAGTAATATCACACAATACATAATAGTACTAAACGCACAGAAGTCCATCCGCGCGAGGACAATTAAATGATTAGCTACTCTCGCTGCACGGCAATAAAGTACATTTTTAAATGGCACAGCGCGGCGTGCCTATTATTATAAACACCTCCGAAGCGTCTCTCTTTTTTATCGCGTAGCTCCATCTGAACGACGCAACTCAGGGTTTTCACTTACGGATGCGTAAACAATAATAATACTATTTGAAGTAGATCTAAGTATTAAATAAGAAAACTATTTAACAATGTGACTAAGTGAAAAACTTGGCTAGTCACAGCCATAATCACTACTACTAACACCCCTAGCAACACACGAAAAACACCCCATGTGATGCAGGTAACACCCCTGATCACGCGAGAAACATGTTTCTCGGTTCGTGCACCAACGACGCGAGGAACACCCAACGACGCAAGATACAGGTCTGGTGAGTGCGACCCGAGTAACAACAAACACATACAACCTGTTATCAAATTTACAACTATAACTATGCTTAAAAACAAACAATTCGCAAAAGCTTTAAAGTTAAGATAAATGTATAAAACAATAAGATTTCATTTAAAATCTAGTACTTTTATTGTCAATTTAGTAACAATATTGACAAAACTGACATGACAATGATAAAAGTTCCCTGTACCACGTTTTTCGGTACCGGTGATGGAGATGTTTTTTAATTTAGTGTTGCCAATAGATGGGATTTATCAGTACTTAGATATGGCAGAAATAGATTTAACACTAGAAAGACACACAAAATGGCTACATAATATGTACAAAATTATACAGTGCCATTAACTTTTCTGTGCCAGTGGTCAAATTGAAACTAACTATATAATATATAGTTAGTTTCAATTTGAAGTTTCAATTTCTTTTTAAAACAGTTAGCTATCAGACAGATTAATGCACAGCAGATTTGAATAATAAAAATTGCCCTATAATTATTATTGGTCTTATTTACTGTAATTTTCATTTCAGTTCCTTTCACATCATTCTTCATATTTTTATTCTCATATGTTTTTTATTAACCTTAAAAACTCGCTAGGCATATGTAATATAATAAATTATTAAAATAGTTGTTATATGACTATGGGATTCAGTACATTGAATAAACTGATAATTATTGTTAGGGCCAAGATAGTCCTCGTTTTCTTCCCGCACCATAGACGCGCGTTTCACGAATGCGTGCGTGCGTCGTGCGCGCGCTGTATTTTTTTCGGGATGAAAAGTACCCTATGTCTTTCTCTGTACCCCTGACGTGTATGCAAAATTTCATGATGAACGGTTCAGTAGTTAAGACGTGAAGGCGTAACAAACAAACAAACAAACGGACTTTCGCATTTATAATATTAGTAAGGATTAGTAATAAATATTCGATTATTGAAATTAGTAATTGATTCGATTATTGAAATAAGTAATTAGTAGTTAATTCGATTATTGAAATTAGTAATAATCTCGCATCACTACTTCAACTGCGTCGGAAAAAAACGTGGTCTACAAGGGTCTTTAGTAACATGCATAGGTTCCCTTTTAAAAAGTAAAATGTTATAAAAATTAGTCACCTCTTTCTCTGAAGTCGTTCCTTTTCTTGGAATAAACGAGGTATCTCTGGTAGAAAATTTTGTGACAAAGACCGATACAATTCTTTTTCAACCTTACTTGTCGCCTTGCTGAACTTTTCTGTCAGGTGGGTCCAATCTTCCTCAGTAAAGCATACAACTTGCCAGACCCGTTCAGTTTCATCGTCATCCAGCCAATCATCCCCATAGAACCAACCCCGTTTTTTGCTATCTTTACTTTTCTTTTTTTTGCTCTTTCCTTTAGGCTTCCTTATAATGTCTTCACGATATAATCTTGTTCCATAAAAATACCAATAAGCTGAGTCGTTGTCATCCCACCTATGAAAATATGCATGTTTAAAAGAAATATTCAATGAAAAAGTCAAATAAATTGTCCTGTGATTTACGACAAACTTTAAAATTTCTTACAATAATTGTACACAAATTATATTTTTTTAATATTTTACATCTGTACTTATGTCCAAACATTGTTGTTGATTGTTTTCATATTGTTAAGGTTTGGTTTTGAGCTTATCAGGGTTAGTAAAAAATATTATGTTATAAAATATATATAAATTTGAAAAAAAATATACTGGTAGTTAGGAATTGGTCAAAAAGGATTTCAGACGGCAATAAACTTACCCTAAAGGTTCCACTCTAAGACTTTCAGCTTCAAGGTTCTTAAATAAATCAAAAACATCTTCAGCATCTAAACGGAAGTCGCACAAAGCATAAAGTATTTCCACTTTTGTTCGGAGAGGTAGAAACTGGAAATCAATATCAGTATTGAAAGGGTTATATCTTCCTGTTTCTTGGCATTTTCTTCTGAAGAGACGCCTCAAATACATCTAAAACATGAATAATAACAAAATTATATTATGGTTGTCTGTACAAAATGCTGTGATTATAAAACTGAGTAACTTGTTTACCTGGTAATTGAAAGCTGAGATGTCATTGTTGCCCAGACAGCCGTTCAGTAGGCGCACAATCAACTCGGTCAGGAGTGAGCTGGCTGACTCTTCTGTGCCATCTGTCAGAAGAGCTTCCTCTAATTCCTGTAACGTAATATAGACATACAACGCTGTAATTTACTGAGACATCATAAAAATGTTAATACCAGATACCAAATCTTACAAATTCACAAGATTCAATCAAATACTCACTTCGATGTCAAAATCCAGAAGATTGAATGCTGTTCTGAAGAGGGAACAAAAATATGCGATTGACGGCACTTCCCACCATGATTGCAAGTCCAAGAACCGTGAGAAATTCATTCAGACATCACTTTCAGAGAAACTATACAAGAAATTACTAAATTGTCGACCGATTTATTGAAAGCCACCTAAAAAGCCCACAAAAGATGGAAACATAACCTAAAAAGCTTTCTATTTCACAAATTGATAGAATAACGTTTTAATAATGTTAAATTTCTGATAACTGATAATTTTAATAACACTTGATGCACATAAAAATCTATTTATTTTGTGCTATTAGACAAAGATATGAATATGCGTTGTGTATCGGGACACAAACGCCATAACAGTTTACAAAAGTTGTACAAAATTGTCACCAGTCATACTATATAATTTGTATTTCAGTTTTAATTTGTCTGACTCTAAAATAAATATTATTTATTTTTTATATTATATCCAAATCAACTTCAACAAAATTTGGAATCATTCAATTTACGCAGAATTTTAATAAAAAGTAGCTCAAATAAACCAATTTTTAGGAAGTTAGAACGTGATACCAACAGGAAGCTTCCAATAGACAAGACAAAAGTTAGTTCGGTCTCGTCATCACTTTATGATGTTTCATGTTTGAGATTGGGACATCACTAGTGGGTGGGTTGGGTGCCTGGATTTAGCACATACGCTTGGTTGAGTGTTTTCTTTGGTTGGGTGGTTGGTTTTATTTTTATTTCATTTATTTTGCTTTGTAGTCAATCTCGTCTGAATGGTCTGTTCTATGCTCTCGGCAGAGTTAAACATGATTCTTAGGTCTGTGGATTCAAACACTGACGTTTTTTTTTTTTTTTTATTAACTGGACTGGCTGTCTATATGATTTGACAGCTAAGTTATTGTGCCTATTTGAAACGACACTAGCGTGTGTCTAAAGAACTAATTTTGACGTATAATATGAAAATGGTTGCCGTGATGGTCTCTCCAGACTTCAAACTTTAGTACCATGTCCCCATTGACCTGCATATATTTACACTGGACAGGCTTATGTCAAACTGTTTTTGTGCCTATTTGATTACCGCCATGTTGGCGCTGTAGGACGTAGCGTGAGCATAGCGTGCGTACATGGTACTAAAGTTTGAAGTCTGGAGAGACCATCACGTCAACCATTTTCATATTGTACGTCAAAATTAGTTCTTTAGACGCACGCTAGTGGCGTTTCAAATAGGCACAAGAACTTTGCTGTCAAATCATACAGACAGCCTGTCCAGTTAAATAAAAAAAAAGTTTTCAAGTCAGTGCATGTCCCTCACGCTATGCTCACGCTACGTCCTACAGCGCCAAAATGGCGGAAATCAAATAGGCACAAAAACAGTTTGACATAAGCCTGTCCAGTGTAAATATAGTCAGTGGGATTCAAAACTGCTTGTCAATCATTTACATTGCATGCTTGTCAATCACATTTTGACCGTCTAGGAGCAAGGAAATTGTAAGTACTTCGTACGAAGTACAAACTTATAATTTCCTTGTTTAAGAGCGATGCTTGACAAGTACCATAGAATAGATAAATTACCATGGCCAACGAAAGTAGGCCACGCCAGCACCACGCCCCAGAATGGTATGGTAATGCAATGTGTGATTGACAAGAAATATGCATGATCGTCTAGCATCTAGGTTTATTACAATTTTTTTTGGAGGAATTGACAATGGTCTATCACATGGAGCCACTGACGTCCATTATATAAGTACGCTTGTATAATAGACGTCAGTGTCAGTGTATGGAGCCTTTACTTACAATCTATTTGACTTTTACCTCTCTGTACTCTATAGGTAAGGTAGTAGTAGTCTGTGGTTGGTGGGGATTGGGACTTGGCGCTATTTAGAATTTACTTTATTCTATTTTTTCTAAAATATTGTGTGAAATTTGTGGAATATTGTTGTAATTTGACAATTTATTATTAATTACTGTCTTATAAATACATCTTTCATTATTATTGAGCCTCGTATGTAGGAACTAGGAGTTAACTTTCACTAGCGCATCGTTCGACATGAAATTGTACCTATCCACTATCCACCGTCATTCATTTAATCACAGCTTGATTAATATGAATTAAAAAATAGTGATATTTTCACGAAATTAGCGTAGCAGCAGCTATAGAAAAATTGTGTCGAGTTTAAAGAAGGGTCGTAAATAAGGACAATTTTAATGCGTTGTGAATTATTTGTAGAAACTGGAGGTAAGTTACCTTATTATTTGCTTTCTAGTTAATCTAGGCTGCATTATGAGTTCTTATGCGTATTCGCTTTCTTGTTTTGATTATAGAAATGCTGTTTTAGCTTTTGTGTTGCCTCTAATGTATCCAACAAATAATAAGCTTTATTAACTGAAATGTAAAATAAATGCAACCTGCTCTCGATATTACAAAATAAAAGATTCCATAAGTCACTTAAATTTTAATTATGATCAACATATTGATGGAGAACTTGGTTTATTTAAACTTCTACCTATATTTTAATATAACAGATGTTACAATTTTCCCTTTTTGCATTTAATCTTATGTTATATAAAAGTAGCAAACATAACGACTCTCTGATCCACAATTAGATTGTTATAGGTACATTACTGGCTTAAATGGCTAAAAGAATTCTAATTGGGTAGTTACAATAGTACAATCATACAATCTACAATAGTACAATCTAATTAGGTAAATTTATAATTAAATCCTTATCATCAGTGTTTATAATAAGTTATAAAACAAAATGCTGCACGAATTATACAGACGGATGTAAAAGATTCATCAAACATTAACAAAATACATTTATTAACATTAAGAACAGCTTGGACATAGTTTAGTTAGAAAGATGATATTCTTTTTAAAGATTTTCACATTAAATATTTATCACAAAACAATTAGTTTTCAGATTGAATGGGTTCCTTTAAGTAATATCTCCTAGAGAAGCTTCATTTGGAGCAGTAGCTTAAGCTGCCATTGAGGAATTGAATGGCTATGTATTATTACGCGAGTAAACTGAATGAAGCATCATGTAGCGGCTGCAACGTGAAGGTGCCTCCAGCCCCGACCGAGCCCGCTCCGGTGCCGCCTCCACCAACAGACCACGCCCCTTTACCCCCTGATCCTGCCCTGTTACATGGCACTGGGCTTTCCTATTATGATGTAAGTTGCTATTTGCAATATATTCCATCTTATTGTGAACTAAAATTAAACTTGGTTTAAAACTGCAGCCATTTCTACCTTCCTTTATTAAATTAAAAGTGACAGCATCTATAATAAGACACCCATATTCAAGAACAATACTCAAACGACACTTGCCTATGTTAACGCACTGCGTTGAAGATTAGAGCTCTGTGATTGGTTTGTTTGTTTTACATATTACATGTGATTGGTAGTTGGGACACTGTGTCCGTGGGTGCTGTGCTGTGAGACATAGTAATGTTTGTGATATGGGTGAGATATAAATCTTGCTTGTGATAGGTATTAATAAAAAAATATGTAATAGTTACATTTAATAATTTTGCAGAATGATGATTACTACTCGATGGTAAGAGGTAATAAATTCATGACTGAGAACACATGTAAACACATTGTTGTCAATGGTGGCATTAATTTTGTGACTGCTCAGAAAGTGGATGCACCACAGGTAAATAGATAACATTTTATATGGCTATCGGCCGAATACTTAAAGGCTTCTTAGCTAAAATCTTAAGTTAAGGTCTCTTTAACTTTAAGAAAGCTGACAGTTTCATAGAGTGTCTGTCAAATCTGACAACTTTTTGAATTTAAGGTGGCCTTAACTTTATGATTCGATTGAGTATTTGGCCGTAAATGAATGATTATTATTTTTATCAAGACCTGTTCTATAAGTATTGCTTTCTTCTTATAGCTATCAAATGTTGTCCCTCCTGGCGTTAAGGCATTGTCAACTTTGCCTTATGTAAACTGCCTTGCAGAAAAGTCAGATATTGAATATAAAGATGGAGTCATTGTCAGTGCACCATTAGAAACTTTAGTAGATATGCTAAGACCTGGAGCAAGCAAATCATTCATGTTCACATTTTTGCTCTGTTCTCGATTATTTGTGAAACCTCATGAGCTGCTCAGTAAAATATGTAAGAGATACTTCAAGAATTATGATAAAATAGTAAGTAATTTGTTACAGTAACAAGTCGTATTTGTAGTTAGTTGATGGTTTATGGAATAGATTCATTTCAAAACAAATATTTTTAGGGAAAGAGCGAAGTAAAAGATTTGATTGAAAAAGAGCTTAATGACATGGTAGCTCTAGTGAGAGTATTGAATCAATGGACGAGTATGTTTCCTTATGATTTCCGTGACGACAGAGTGATGGCGCTTGTTCGTAGTATAACACAAAGGTGAGAAACTAATGCATTATAGCTTACTTATGGAACAATGGCATTAGAGTACAAGTTTCATGTTATTGTTTATATGTCAGTGAGTTAGTTTAATTTAGTGAATTGTGTTTTGACAGGTGTGCTGCAGAACATATGGCTTCAGTAAGGCTTGAAGTGTCAACTATGCTCGAAAAGCTGCTTGATAAGCTGACAGCCTTAGAACAGTATGAAGAGACTTTAGAAGATATACCTCAGGTTGCTTCAGTGGACCAATTAGCTCAGGTATATATTGTTAACAATGAGTTAGGTATATATTGTGGTGGCTACATAATAAGGACGCCAGTTAATTTTCATACAAACGAGGTATCTTTGAAGCCTTGGTTCTCCGCCAGCGATTGATCGAGCTATGACCTGACGATGGCTGGTCCTGGGAATGAATAGATCCAGTTCGCTATACACAACACACGCAACTGATCTGATCAGCATTCTAAGAGATGTAAGGATCAGAGTTCTCAGTTGCAGGAGATCCATACATTTTAATGCCATTTTTTTAATATAGCCTTACATCTCTTAGGATGTTGATCAAATCAGTTGGTTGGTTGATCAGTCATCTTCTCTATTCACTACCTAGATAGCCATCATCAAATCATAGCTTGATCAATGCCTGGCGGAGAACCAAGGCTTCAGAGTTACCTTGTTTGTATGAAAATTGAATGGCGACCTTAATTATGTGGCCACCACTAAATATATTGACATAAGTATATTTTTACCATACTACTTTATTATTTTGTTCCTCAGGGAGATATCTTGACATTAGGGCTGACTCCTGTAGAACTAGCTAATCAATTGACAGCTGTAGAACTGCATAGGCTATCATTTGTTGGCCCTGAAGAGTTTGTTCAAACATTTGCTCCGACTCAACCGCTGCAATCTTCCTCTACATGTGCCAAGAGTACAATAAACCTACATCACATTGAAACAAAATCCACAAGAAACTTAGAGGCTTATGCAGATTGGTTCAACAGACTCAGTTATTTAGTTGCAACTGATGTACTGAAGGTAAAAAATAATTAACTTTTCATACTTTTTAAGACGAAACGTATTGTTAATTGTTTAAAACAAAACTGCTTTGTTTCAGAGTGTAAAAAGCAAATACAGAGCCCGAGTGATTGAGCAGTGGGTGATGACGGCTAGAGAGTGTTTCAATCTTGGAAACTTCAATTCACTGATGGCAATCATTAGTGCGTTAAATATGTCGTCTGTTACAAGACTTAAAAAGACCGTAAGTATTAAGCAGCCTAAAGGCTGATCACACTTTTATCAGTGTGGCGGATCGTGTCCATCGCGAAACATAAACACATAATTTAACGCTAACAGTGTTATAGCTGACAGGGACACTCCGCACTTTACACATGAACCTATAAGTACGAGTCGTACGTGCCGGGCCCGTTTAAGGTTTAACCCCTTATTCTCAACGAGTAACACTGAATCGTGTCACACTGAGACTGGATGAGAATAAAAATTGGCATCGAGTCACACACTCGTAGCAACTTTTTATTCTCAAGCAGTCAGTGTGACACGATTCAGTTTTTATATAGTCAAATTAGCAAAAAGATTGCTAATTTGACAATATTAGGATTGGAAGTAATTCGTGTAGTTGTAATTTTTTATGGAATCATTAGAAGACATGAATATTGGATTTGATTCGAGTTTGCACCATTCCTGTTATGTACGGAACATCGTTTAATGTTAGCTATTAACATTGAAGTCCCAGTATTTTTTTAAATATAATACCCACAATAACAGTTTCTTTCCATGTTTTGTTAAAATTTTAATTATAGCTTGCTTAAAGTCAGATAAAGAGTTACCGAGATAATAGATAGAATCTAAACTTAGGAGGCGCCACCTTTGTGACGTCTTTAAAAAATAGCTTTTTTCTTAATTTACCAAGATAACACAAAGCTTCAAACTCCGAACAACCTTGATAGAAGTTTGAAGCTTTGTGTTATATGCCTTTGTTACCTCAATTCTTATTCATATACGACTGTTTTACTCGCTAGTCGATCAGTACCAACGGGTCGCGAGTAAAACCGACGTTCTTTAAAGACGCGGTATAGGCTCGTACGTCGGTCACCCACTTAAGGCACGCGCTGCGCAATTTCAAATTGTAGGTACTTTGTTGCCGTGCAGCAACAGTACCTTATTATTTGATTGTCCTCGCGCGGATGGGCTTCTGTACCTTAGGACTATTGTTATATTCTGTGCCGTTACGCCAGTAATACAGATATGGGTCCACCTTTACGATTTGATGAAGCATGTATTATAGTTATGTTTTGTTCATTTGATGTAATTCCGCAGTGGAGCCGTACATCTGCGGTTTGTGGTCAACAGTTACGACAATTGGAATTGTGCGTCGAGCCTAGTGGAAACCATGCAAGGTGTGTGTTATTTAATATATACTCATCAACTTTGTCTAGGGATACAGGTGTTATTTTCATACAAACGAGGTAACTTTGAAGCCTTGGTTTTCTGTCAGGGATATACCGTGCTGTGATCTGATGATGGCCATCCAGGGAGTGAATGGAGGAGATTTAGATCGCTATACACATCCAACTGATCTGATCAGCTGGGACAAAATTCTAAAAGAATAATGGGTCAGAGTTCTCAGTTTCAGGATTTCCATACATTTTCATGCTATTTTCGCGGTTTTTTAAACATGTCCTTTAATCATTTAGAATGCTTGCAAAGTTACCTCGTTTGTATGAAAATAACACCTTTATCCCTAGACAAAGTTGATGGGTGTATTAGATAGATAAGGATAATTCTGTTTATGTAGTTTTGTGCAGAATATAATAGTATCGAGAACGGGAAGTTATCATTTGCATTGTCGAGGATGGTTTGACTTTGAATAATCATTCGAGGCTATGCAAATAACTTCCAGTACGAGGCTTGTATAGTGCTTTTCTCAAGAAATGCGAGGAAATAAAGTTTTCATAGAAAAATTTAATTTTTAAATTGGTTTATGTGACTAGTCAAGCAGCCATAAAAACGTAATGAACCAGCCACCTCGGAAATGTGGAAAGCCTCGCATTCCCTTCTCAAATGGAATCAGCATAAGTGAGTAATAGTACATTACTGCAGCGGCATGCAACACAGGCATTGAAGGACTAACGTGAACTTGTGGTTTTGTGTACTTTCAACTTGTTGAAGTGAAAACTTCTTTAGCGGCGTTGTACGCTTTTTTGTAACGAGGAATAAATGCTAAACTCGCGTCAGTAAGAATCACGTGATCCTGATCGAAAATTCGTAAGACGGATGTGACGGACGGAGAGTAGACAGCCGGCGGTGGAATCCCTCTCTTTCTACGGGGCGCGGTGAAAATGGCGGCGCGTCATTTCAAGACGTAAACACTTGGTTGTGTCACCATAGCAACGCGCTAATTTTTTAATTCAATGTCACAACTCTAGATTTTCTGTCAAGCTATGGATAAGACTTTCGTACAATACTGTTCTGTATTCTTAAATTCAAATGCAGAGTAAATTCGTAAGACGGCAATTCGTACAAAATTATTCCCTAACCATTCCATCAAAAATGCACAACGTTAATATTCAAGTTTTCACTTCTGCCGGCACTCCCGGAGTACAACCCGATTTTTTTTTGCTTGAAAAACTTAGTTTCTCTCTCTCCTAAGCCTAGTTTGATTGAAAGTGTACCTCACATTAGGGTGAAGCAAGCTTAAATAAAAACTTGTTTTTTTTTCTTCACAAAGGAGGCGCACACTGACTCGCACCCCGGCCCTCAATAGGGTTAAGATGAACCAGATCTGATCGAAGCGAACCAGCGTTTAGTTAGAAGCATTGAACTTTGCAATTATAAAAATAACGAATAATTATGAGTTTTTAAAGGCAGTAACGTCAGACTCAGGTATACTACCTACCGGCTACATACAGCTAACTTTTTGGTTTCGACTTTCCGTTCTCGAGATCCAGGTTGAAAGGTCGCGACTGCGGTGTCGCTCATTATAACCTACCGGCTACACACCAAAGTTATCAGATTTCGCTATGACTTTCCGTTTTCAAGATACGTGTGTGGGCACACGCATCTTCTTAACGCAAGACCGAAAAACTCTGGTTCTTAGTGACAAACTCCGACAAACTATCGACTTCATCATGACATAGTTAAGAAGTCTGGTCTCCAACTTTTTTTGTGGCGCAGCTGAAAGCTGAAGAAATTTTTTAACCATGAATCCGATTATGCGGGCGTTAGTGCGCTCACATGACGCTCAGTTAGCGTGAACTTTCCATTTGCAAAGCCAGTTCTAATTTTAAATATTGTTGTGATGATGAAGGGTCACAAACTTCCTTGGTTGCCATGTTTCTTTGAAAAAAGTTGTCCCATTTTTTATTTACACGAGAAATATGAGTTTTCCTAGTAACATAAGGTCACTAAACACGGTAAATATGAATTTTCATACATAATTGCAGACGTGTTTGAGAGCTGAGAACAACCTTTTTCGTGTAAAATCGCGGAGTAGCTGACTCCGCGATTTAACATGAAAAAGGTTGTCAAAATAGTGTTCTAATTTCCAAGCATGTTTAAAAAATTAGTTTTCCTGTTAGGTATCGAGCGGCGCTGGCAGCTGCACCTACAGAGACGGCAGTGCCGTTGCTGTCCGTTACTTGCAGAGATCTACATTTTGCTAACCAGGGTACACCATCAAAGTGAGTAATGATGTATGTCATATTATATGTATGGCACACAAAAATATACTTGTTTAATTTTATTTCTGTCTATAAATTTCTTTTTTCTTAAATTTTATTGACAAGTTATATGGATGGATGATTATTATTAGATGGAATGTGATCATCATACCCCGTTATCGCGGGTGCACGAACGATACACAGACTAAAAAAATCAGAAGCGAAAGACCTTTAGGTCCACCTATTTACCTATCTACTGCCGTTACATTTTTGCTACTCAACATATTATTAAATTTTAGATTTTAACAAGAAAATAACAACGCAATGTTGCGACTACGTAAAAATCGAAGATGGTGGTCAACATTTTTGTTTGTGGGCCAATTTCGATAAAACTCGTTTTTTGGAATTATTTTGACAAGAAAATGACAACCCAATGATGAAAATATTAAAAAATCCAAGATGGCGGCCAATTTTTTTGTTTGTGGACCGATTTCAATGAAACTCGGTTTTTGGTACTATTTTGACAAGAAAACAGCAAAGCAATGTAAAAAAATATAAAAAACCAAGATGGCGGCCAACTTTTTTTTGGTTGGCCCATTTCAATGAAACTAGATTTTTGGCACTATTTTGAAAAAAAAATCAACAACGCTTGTTAAAAATATAAAAAATCCAAACGGCGGCCAACCTTTCTTGTTTGTGGGCCGATTTCGATGAAACTCGGTTTTTTGTACTATTTTGTTTAAATATATTGTACTATTTTGTTAATATAGCCATTTTGCTGTTTTTCCGTCAAAATATTACCAAAAACAGAGTTTCATCGAAATCGACCCACAAACAAAAAAGTTGGCCACCATTTTGGATATTTTATATTTTAAACATTTCGATGCTGTTTTTTTGTCAAAATATTTCCAAAAACAGAATTTCCTCGAAATCGGTCCACAAACAAAAAATTTGGCCGCGATTTTGGATTTTTTATATTTTTAACATTGCGATGCTGTTTTCTTTTTAAAATAGTGCCCCAAACCCAGTTTAATCAAAATCGGCCTAAAAACAAAAAGTTGGCCGCCATCTTGGATTTTTTAAGATTTCATCTGGTTTCCGAACCCTGCGTGCGACTGTGGCAATTAAATAAGATTCGTGAAACTACGAGTGAGTGCGGCAGCATCGGCAGGCGGCAGCGTATAAAGAAAACCGTTTGAAACATTTATGTTAAAAAACCTTTATTCAAAAATATGCCACCCCTAATTCATTATTTTTTATAATTTCGCAATACCAATATGTACCCGGGGGTCGGAAAAGACATCCACCTTCCAAATTTTAGATTTGTGTCAACCCTTCCGTTGTCAATACCCTTCGTTGTAAATACCCTACAGGCGGCGGTATCGCCCAACTACCAAGGCGTTGCGTTAGCTTACTGTAAGGATTTTTTTATGCTGTGACATTGGATTGTTTTTGTAATCAAAGCCGTCTATCGAATAGAATTTTAGAAAAATATGTATTACAGATAGATTCTCTTAGAGGTTGAGTGGGATTAGGCAGAATTATTAAATTAATCAAAAATCGACCTTCTTTCGTACTTTGTCTTTGGCTTCAATCATTCGTGCACCCGCGATAACGGGGTATGGTGATCATCCAGGCCTTCCATTTGATACCCATATTTAAAAAAAATTAAAATAAATGTTTTTCTTAAATTTTAGTGATAAATTATATAATATTGAAATGTGCTCATCATGGCCTTTCATTTGATACCCATATTCAAGAATTGAAAAAAAAAATTTTTTTTTCTTCAATTTTTGTGTCAAATTATATATTTTTGAAATGTGCTCATCAACGCCTTTCATTTGATACCCATATTCAAAAATAGTTTTTTATTTTTTTTTATTTTTTGTGTTAAATTATATATTTTGGAATGTGCTCATCAAGGCCTTTTAGTAGGTATGAACCTCTATACAAAAAAAAGTTGGGAGTTACAAGTCGTGATAAAGATTGGCCACATGATAGAAACTGATCTGTAGGCTGTTTCTAACTAATATTGAGCTGGGCCAAACTATCCTTACATACAGTTCCATACGGCGGCGGGTTGAATAGCGCACTTTTCCCGGCTCCATTCTAAAAACTAAAACAATTCAGGTTTAACTAATAGGTCAAAGATAAGATTTTTTCAATTAATTTCAATAAAAAGCCCATTTTTAATCAGCTATGTCTCTGCAACCAATAGACCTAGACTACTCAAATTAAGCTCAAATTGTAGAAAATTTTATTAACTTTACAGAAATATAAACAAAAAACCTGAAAAATGTTTCTGAACGAAATGGAAACCTTTTTTATTTCGTGAAAAATGCATATTTTTGAATAGCTATATGTCCGCAAACAATGGACTTAAACTACTTGGGTTAGGCTCAAATTGTATAAAATATAGTTAGCATAACAAAAGCATATTACAAATTAACCTGAAAAACGCTTCTTTAAAGTAGTTTTTTGAAAATACTGAAACAAGTGCCAATACCTAAACTAAAAAAAAATGAAGTTTAAAAATGTTAGTTATTGTGTAATTTTTCAGAAACTGCTTAATAAATTGATTTTTTTCATATCAGAAATAAGTTCCACGTTATTGATTTATCCGAAAATGATACCACATTTGACCTATTAGCTAAACCTGAGTTGTTATAGTTTTTAGAATGAAGCCGGGAAAAGTGCGCTATTCAACCCGCCGCCGTATGGAACTGTATGTAAGGATAGTTTGGCCCAGCTCAATATTAGTTAGAAACAGCCTACATATCAGTTTCTATCATGTGGCCAAACTTTATCACGACTTGGTAACTCCCAACTTTTTTTGTATAGAGGTTCATACCTACTATTTCATTTGATACCCATATTAAAAAATAAAAATAAAAAAAATTTCATGGGCATTTGAGGCTTTTAAAAAAAAACAAAAAAAGTATTATAAAAATAAAAAAACAATGAAATAACAAGTTTATTTAACGAAGTTTAATTGCGTTGCGTGTGTGGCTGTTTACCTGACGACCTTTGTCTTAGAGCCTGAGACTTAGACGAAGACTTTACTTTATGCACTATAGCATAAAAAGCGATTTTTTTTTAATTTATTCAAGGCAACAAACAGTCATGTATACAAGATAATAACATTGTAAATGTGATTACAGATATAGACCTATAGTGCCTGTAAATAATCTATTATATCATATTTTATGCAGCCTATACCCAACATAAAGACGAACTTTACGAGCATGAGAAGTGAAAACATTTTTTTTAATTTATCACCGACTCACTTAGACCATTCCTCATGTACGTTCCCAACCGTTTAGATTGGCGAGCAACCGCGTGAACTTCGAGAAGTGCAGCCTCCTGGCGCGGCACGTGTGCACACAGCTGGCCAGCCGCCGCCTTACCGGCGACGACCCGCCCGCGCCGCTGCCCGCGCCGCTGCTGCCCGTCTGGCGGTTCCTCAACGAGCGGCCCTCGCTCTCCGAGACCGGTGGGTCACTATTATGTTATTATTATTTCAATGAAGCGCTCATGGCGGAACTTGAGAGACTGATCGTACTCGATCACGTTTGTCAAGCAACGCTCGATCCGACCAGGTGTCGGAGGGGTGACCGTTAAATGGCATTTACAACTGAGCGCTTCCGTGCTTCAGAGGGCACGTTAAACCGTCGGTCCCGGCTGTTGTCATCTGATAACAGTCGTTAAGCCAAGTTAGAGGCCTTACAGGCGGCTCGATAAACTCTAACACCAGAGGTGGCTACTATTCCTCATTCGATAAGAAGAAGATTATTTCATTATATTATTTAAATAATCTTATGTGTACCTCGGTTCCACTATTACACACTCTGGAAGATGTGAAGACGAGATTCGATGGTGATGTGCTATTACACGATCTGCCGTCGACAAACTGAAAAGAGTCTGGTGCAACCGTAACATCACCAAAGCCACGAAAGTCCGCCTAATGAGAAGCTTAGTCTTCCCGATCTTTCTTTATGGCGCAGAAACTTGGACGGTTCGTCTCAAAGATCGACACAAAATCGATGCACTTGAAATGTGGTGCTGGCGGCGACTGCTGCGGATCCCCTGAACAGCGTTTAGGACCAACGTTGCGATCCTGGAAAAACAAAAAAATCAAGCAGAGATTATCGTCGACTGTGCAAATACGAATTCTCAAATATTTCGGACACGTTCGAAACAAAAGATCCATGGAACGACTCGTTGTCCAGGGGCAGGTAGAGAGCAAGCTGCGACACAAACCTCCATAGTCCAGAGTTCCCGAGACGCTGGAAACTGCAACCAACGTGGAGGCACATCGCGGGGGCTGCTTTAGCCAATGAAAATGCAGCGTCATCAACCACGACCACTCTGTCAAGAGTGAACGACTAAGGAGGAGAATTATTATTTAGAAGGGGGGACACCAGCGAAGCCGGACGGGTGATCATTCACCTTGATCGGAGCCATTTCACCAATTTCCCCAAATGCCCTGAAAGCTGATAGCAGGGGGAGGCGGGTTATCGTTTACCCCACCGGCGTTGGATCCTCGAACCTACTTGTAAGCTTACAGTACCTGCTGAGTTGACTTATCGTTAACTGCTTTAGATCCTCTTCCTTAAGCTTGTCCGCTCCAAAGACCTCACAGCGCAGTGATGCTTACATCGGGCATTCTTCCATGAAGTGGTAGCTTGTTTCTTCTCTTTCTTAACATTGCGGACAGATGGGATGCTCTGTCAGTTTGATCACTGACAGGTGTCTGTTTAGTGGACAGTGTCCTGTCGGTGGGTGACTAGTGACATGCTCTATAACTTATTATAATATATTGTATGTATGTGTTGTAGTGCTGCCGGCCGGTGCTGTTAATAAATTTTGGACTTAAATGCGAAGAAGTATAAATTTTAAATTAATGTAGAGTTTTTTGACACGTTCCGCAACAAGTCCCTTAACGGGCCTAATGTATTCAAAGCTTAATAGTACAGTAGCCCGTAGAACATTTAAATCACCAAAAAGGTTACCGTTTACCGTTGTGATATAGTTATTTATTACGAAATTATAGATACTTTAACCCAAGTTTTACAGATCGCAACCCGCCGTAACCTATATTTTTTTTATTTTTCAAGGTTTTCCACATGATTTAGCTATTGTCGTGTTCTACAGCTTTGTTTGATTGCCACTGATAATAGTAAAACTATGCAAAGTAGCCATACACAGATTTAAGACCTGATGAAAATGGTTGGACTTTATCTGGTCTTAAATCTGTGTATGATCACTTTGCATAGTTTTACTATTATCAGTGGCAATCAAACAAAGCTATAGAACACGACAATAGTTAAATCATGTGGAAAACCTTGAAAAATAAAAAATAAAAAATTTTGGAGATAAACAAATATAGGTTACGGCGGGTTGCGATCTGTAAAACTTGGGTTAAAGTATCTATAATTTGGTAATAATTAACTATATCACAACGGCAAACGGTAACTTTTTGGTGATTTAAATGTTCTACGGGCTACTGTACTATAAAGGGATACGTCTAAAAATTTACACTTTTTGATGTAATGCCATAGGTCGCTTAAAAATCCTAGAAATCTGAAATTAAGATATATTATGTTTCTTTATATCTTTTTCCAGACATGTATAGAACCAGAAACACGATTCAGTGATATTGGCTCGATACATTTTAATTTCGAAAATACCTCTTAAAAAAACTTAAAATTGAAATTATTTAGAAACAACATTAGGTATTCAAGTCGAAATTGCTTTTACTAATTTGTATCATTAATATTCAGAATCGTGTAGACGCATTTCCCTTTAATCGTTGTAGTTATTTACTACAAAGGACATGTCCCATCGCGCCTATGTCATTTGCCTCACCATTCTCAAAAAATGAAAGTATCGCGTCTTAATCAAAATAGTATGTCAGAGTAGATATTTTATTCTAGAATCAGATTAATAATTATTTTCTGCATCAAAAAGTTAATTTAAGTTAAAACTCTTTTAAATCACAATTTTTTTATCATCATCATCATAGTACTATTTACTTACATTTTTTTCACAAAATACTTCAGAAAACTACATTATGATTTGTAATTGTTTTTCTAAATATAAAACAATAAGCCATTTGACTAATTTTGGAAAATAATTTTAAATTATTCCTTATTACCTCGCACCACATTGATATTTCAGGAAAAATCAATGTATTTTATTAAAAAATCAATGTTAAAGTTTAAAATTTTAAAACCGCGCTAAAAAAGCTATGGCGCTGGAAACGTCACTTGTTGACGTCACAAGCCTGTAAACATTGTAATATCCTTAGCCATTTGACAGCCATCAATCGCGGATCCTAAGTCTATGGTCGTGTCAAACGCCTGAAGCCATATTTATTTACCGGCAAGTGACGTCATCAGTAATCTTAGAGCGTTTTCGCCACAGAAAAAAATTAAAAATTTATTGCATTTTTCTAGGTGAAATTAATCAATCAATAGACTTAATTTAATCTATATAATAGTTGAATATGTTTTTTAAGCCATTATCTGTTAGGATGACCACAATTTGCAGTATATTTTCAATGTTGTCAAATACCCTATTCTTGACTGATACGTATACCTAAATAAAATGTAATTAGCATTTTTTAATTATAATAGTAATTATATAAAAAAACCGTCGACTTGAGAACCTCCTCCTTTTTTTGAAGTCGGTTAAAAATGAAACTGGGACAACGCTGGGACATCTCCTTTATTTAGTGATTTTTGCGCCAAATCTGCCGAATCGGTCTCGCTCCCGCTTGCGTCGTTTTCTATTACTATGTCGCTTTATGCTTTATTTTTGACATAGCCCCTTAACATTCATGCTACTCCTAATAGTGTAGTCAAATCAGGTCGAATTTGCAAAAAGATCGGAAGTAATTCGTGTAGTTGTAATTTTTTATGGAATCATTAGAAGACATGAATAATAAGTTTCCTCCGAGTTTGCACCATTCCTGCTATGTACGGAACATCGTTTAATGTTAGGTATTAACATTAAAGTCCCAATATTTTTTTAAATATAATACCTACAATAACAGTTTCTTTTCATGTTTTGTTACAATTTTAATTACCTATTAATACTTACCTAGTTTGCTTACATTAGATATAAAGTTACCGAGATAATTGACAAAAACTAAACCTAGGAGCGCCACCTTTGTGACCTCGTAGGTACTTGTTCCACTACTTTAGCGAGGAACAAAAAGTGATTTGATGATCAGTAACGCATACGCAACGCGAAAGTAGTGGAACAAGTACTTTTGTGCTTTTCTCATACATTTTTGATTTATGTACCAATATACAAATTAACTACAGTCCGCTGCTTTCATTTCTGTATTATTCTGTATTATTGTAGGTAACATATTTAAAAAAATATTGGGACTTTAATTTTAATACCTAACATTAAACGATGTTCCATACATAGCAGGAATGGTGCAAACTCGGAGGAAATTTATTATTCATGTCTTCTAATGATTCCATAAAAAATTACAACTAGGTACACGAATTACTTTCAACCTTGTTGCTAATTTGACTATACTATAAATACGTTGAATGAATTCAAATTTTAACGAAATAGTTACCGAATATAAATTAGTTATTTACAGCGCTAAGGCGACTGTACTTAAAGTTAAACAGCTCTTAAAAAGATGTTTCATTAGTCGGCCTCTAGGCACTTAGTTTCTTAAAATATAAATGAAAGAGTTAACAACTTGGATGTAACGTTGCAGCCCTGGAGTTGGTATCATTTGAACGCGAGCCTCCTGTCGACCACTTGGAGAAGGACCGCCTGAAGCGACTCCGTGGCGCCTCATAAGGTGAGCTCGCCATTTTATTCAACATCTCCAGTGAAACTTCGTGAATCAACACAAGTAACAAGCTATAACTTGTTTACGTTCATATCCTACAACTTGCTCTCCCATCCCAGTATGTACCTTTATTGTTAATTTATATGTTTAAAATGCTACTAATGAGTAGCCAACTATATTTGCCAGTGAGGCAGCTTTTAAATATTTTTTACCCACCGTCAGTGTAAGCGTTCGCGGCTTATTGTATTTGGCTGGCGCCTCTAATTAAGTGGTATGTGTGTGACATGGTAATCATCGACATGTTTAACATGTCTATTTTTATATCGGAATAGGTCGTAACGTTATCAAATATAACGAAACGATAACGTCGAGTCTACACAAGTAATAAAACTATTCTCGTTTTGATTGGGATCCAGTCTATCGGTATTTTGAGTTGCAACCATTTTATTTAATCGTACTAATTGAAGAGGTTTTCGTAACCCACGATGAAGCGTCTTGTTATTAGTAAAAATACCCTTTTTCTGATTGTCTTTCGGTTGTTGTGTAAGTATATCATAGACAAGAATACATTTCACGCTTTAATTTGGCGCACAATCAACAATTCACCTCGACAGCTCAAATAGACTCTGGTAGAAATTATTCAATTAATTTTTATTATAATCGTTAGATGTTGTAACTATGGAATTTGCTATATTGTATCTAAGTATTTATGGAGTGATTTTAAATATATCACACTTTATCAAGCCATTATAAGTCCAAGTTCCTTAACCCATCAGTATTTGTGATGTACTTTTGTCTCGCCATTTTAAGATGAATCTCATTATGTACTTAAAGTGTAAATTTAAAGTTATTTAAAATATTGATCTCATTTTGAATTTGAATTTACATTTCGGTGTGTCACTGTATTTGTGGCAGAGTGTTTGCTGTATATGCGAAGTGTATGTATTTAAAGAGTAAGTGAATTTATGATTTGGGTATTATTGTAAAGAATTTAGTATTGTACGTAATCCCAAACTGCGTGCTTATTTGAATATAAAGTCGATGTTATTTAAGAAATTATATTTAAAATGTGTATTTTCATTTATACACTTATTTGAAGTATAATAAGTACAAAAGTTTATTTTAATTAAATTTTGTGTAAGGACCTAATTTCATGGTAAAAAATGGTAATATTTATTAATATCCAGTTAAAAGTAGGTTTATAGTCAGTGATAAAAGAATTAAAAATTGTAATAATGAAAAAGAATACTGGGTTATGTTCCCACCTCATAATCCAATCAAATAAAATTAGACATTGAACCAACGTTCAATGCCTAATTTTATTTGATTGAATTGGATTTATCTGATTTGATGCAACCATCAAATCAGGTATTTTTGGTTTTTGGATATATTGTTTGTAATGTGCAGGCAAAATCTAAATTTTCGACCTCGGCAGACGACCGGGTCATAAGAAAACTCAAAAATGTTGACCTTTTTCTGTTTTTCTCAATTTTGACCCGGAGGGACTGGTTTTTCATCAAGATTTTAAATAAGGGTTTAAAGTTTGTTAAAAGAAAATGGTCACAGAAATATGGACTTTAATTTCAAATTGTATAAATTTGTTCAATAAAAAAACTTAAGGTATGATTCCGATCTCGGCAGCAGTGCTGTACAGCAGTGCTGCGCAGCAATGCTGTGTGCTCCAAATTGAACCGTAATGTTATGACTAAAAGGCTCAATTTGAAGTGAGCGGAGAAGCGTCGCGACACTGCTGCGCGACACTGTTGTGCAACACTGCTGCACGACACTGCTGCACAGCAGTGCTGGCGCGCCACCACTGGTCCCCATACATTCTCTATAGGTTTATATGAGACTACATTCCGAGCTCGGCAGCACTGCTGCGCAACAGTGTCGCGCAGCAGTACTGCGGACATCGGAATCATACCTTTACTCTCATTTTGCAGGGTTTTAGCTCTATATTCATTTTAAAAAACATCATTCTCTATTTCGAAATATTCCATCCCTTAAAGCTCATCAAATTATGGGTTATCTTTACACATTTAAAACACTACATTTTTTGGATTTTAGTTTATCTTCTTTTACATTTGAAGTTACAAAACACACGAACTCGAAATCACTTGACGTAAAGCTTTACGTTAACGAAAGACACGATAATATCATTAAAAAGCACTGAAGTATCCAACAAGAATGAACTTATCAGGACGAAATAGAATACGACGAGCTGATGTGGCCAAAGAGTACTTTTGTAATATGATATGACGTAACAAGCGCCGCGCGCGGCTGATTGACATCATAGAAATAATAACTATGATTGTCATTCACTATGATTATTTACACACATCAACTTTGTCTAGGGATAACAGGTGTTATTTTCATACAAACGAGGTAACTTTGAAGCCTTGGTTTCCTGCCAGGGATTTACTGTGCTGTGATCTAATGACGGCTATCCAGGGAGTGAATGGAGGTGATTCAGATTGCTATACACACCCAACTGATCTGACCAGCATTCTAAAAACATAATGGTTATGTTTAAAAAAACCGCGAAAATAGCATGAAATGTATGGAAATCCTCAAACTGAGAACTCTGACCCATTAATCTTTTAGAATGCTGATCAGATTAGTTGGGTGTGTATAGCGATCTGAATCTACTCCATTCAGTCCCTGGATGGCCATCATCAGATTAAAGCACGGCACATCCCTGGCAGAAAACCAAGGCTTCAAAGTTACCTCGTTTGTATGAAAATAACACCTGTATCCCTAGACAAAGGTGATGTGTATATATTAGTATAGATATCACTAATTACTAACTGATTAAGAATATAGATTATAAGGGAATCGGAAACATTGCGAGCCAGTGACTGACAATATCAAAAGTAAAAAGATGGACTCTCGAAGTTCGCTGAAGGACAATTTACTTTGGATGACATGAAAGCAAGGTGCCTAGATAGCCGAAAGACAATTCAGCTACATGACATAAAAGCAGAGTACCCAGGTCAGCAGAGAGTCAACTTAGCCGGATTTTCTCCGTCGAAGTTATGACTTTGTATTTCAATAGATTTTGTTGAAATTAAAAGCCTAATTTTTAAATGTATTTGACAAGGAAACAATGTGAAACCAGTTTGACCATTATCCTTCGCAAAAATTGAGGGTAGAACGGTTTTGATACGATAGTTTTGGAGATACATACAGCTTTTCAAAATTTGGCCAATTTCTCAAGTTACCTATACGATTTTTTACAAAATTTCATGTTTTTCAGTACCATTAAAGTTTCTGAAGGCCTAGTATTTCCTTGGAAACCCTCTCCCTCCCTCTCAGTTGGCTCTCATGGGTCTCAGGGGACTCGGTGACCCCCCTCGTCCACTTGAGCAAAAAATTAGATTATTTACAGGTATGGGTATGTAAAGCCACCAACTTTAAACCTTCCTTCACAATCTTTATGAAAAACCAGTCTTTCCGGGTCAACATCGACAAAACTGAAAAAAGAGCAAAATTTTTGAGTTTTATTTTATTTTTGAGAATTATCCGGTCGTCAGCCGATGTTGAAAACTTGGATTGATTACCTGATTTGATGCAACGTTCCGTTCCTTCGTGCCGTTTTCATGTCTAATTTATCATTAAAAAAATGATTATAAAGTCTGTCCATCCTTACTTGTCTTATTTAGTAAACAGTTTTTGACAGTTGCCATACGTCTTTTATACTTAAATCGTTATTTAAAAATATACAAGGTCATTTTGTATCCACCATCCAAATTTTGAGGATGTGTTCAGTCCATGAAACTGAACAACTTTCTCTAAGGAACACATGGTCAAATATGTAAAATAAAAATCGACTTTCCATACAAATCAAAGAGATCACGTGATCAATTTAGTATGGGATGACCAAAATTTTTTGGCAAAAACCGACTTCAAAAAACCTAACTCTAAAAAGCAAGAAATAATATTCGTAATAATAAAAACACGTCTATTGAAGTCGGGTGGGGCTGGAGTACAAATTCCTTTTTTTTTATTCTAAAAGCCCCACCCGACTTCAATAAAGGTGTTTTTATTATTACGAATATTATTTCTTGCTTTTTAGAGTTAGGTTTTTTGAAGTCGGTTTTTTGTTTTTTTAAACAATTTTTTATTTTTTTATTTTAAGTGTAGGTACCTTTTGTATTAGGTAGTGTAGGTATATTATTTAGGTAGAAAAATCGGCTCAGCCAAACATGAGTTAATCGCGGAGAAACATACATACATGCGGGTCAAACTGAGAACCTCCTTTTTAAGTCGGTTAAGGAACTACACTTAAGATATCCCTTTTCCAACAAAAAAATAATTATCTTATTCAGTTCATAAACAAAGAAGTTATACGACTGATCATCGAGGTAGTTCACACAAAATCATACTATTTTCGTACTTTTTTCATGATTACTTGAAAAGTACTGAACCGATTACAAAATTAAAAAAAATGGGACCAACTTGAAAGTTTACCTAATGTAATAACGTTTGAATCATTTCAATCGGTTCAGCCGTCTTCGAGTAATCGGTGTACATACAAAAAACAAAAAAAAAAAAAAAAAAAAACTGGTCGAATTGAGTACTCCCTCCTTTTGAAGTCGGTAAAAATTCGACATATATTTCTTAGAGAAAGTTGTTTAGTTTCATGGACTGGACACATCCTTAAAATTTGGATGGTAAGTTCAAAATGACCCGATATAAGTAACTTTATGAAATTGTTGTTAATTTATTAATAATTCATTTCGTAATCTATGTGTGGAAAACCATTTGTTGTATTTTATAAATGATTATTTCAATAAAGAGTTGGGTGAAGATTGTTTACCATATAAGACAAGTAAGGATGGACAGATTTTAGCTTTTTAAGTAAAATAATATCACAATACAATTTATATTAAGAACTTATGTGACATTAAATTTGTATTAAAATGCTAATATTTACTATTTTGATTAATATTGCCCTTACAAAATATTAGGGTAACCGGAAAAGATCGCGGCCTTTTTGTACTAAAAATAATAAAGGTACCACAGCGAGGAACATCTTTATCGTCCAAATGACCAGACCTGAAGCTGCTGAACCATTTTTGCAGTAGTATTTGACAAAGCATCTTCTCCGTTAACATTACAAATCTTTCTTTGAGCACTAGCAGCATTCATTTTTTTATCCTTGATAAAGTCTGAGCCCTCATCGAAAAAAAAAATGCTAAACGTTATCTAATAAAAAATATTAAAAATATGAAAAAGCAAGACAATTATCAATTTGTTTCAATTTTACCGCTGTTACCAGAAAGTCAGCTGTCAAACAATATTTACATTCCCGCCTAAGTTTGGTATTGCAAAAAATATAACACGCAAGATTCATGCTTCAAAAAGGCCGCGAACTTTTCCTTATTGTCTATTATTTAAGCCTTCGCAAATTAATGTTCTGCTTGAAGAAACATAATCCAATAGTTTTTCAGAGTCCTTTTGGCAATACTCATATTCTATCTCCGTTGTTATTTAGTTACAATGGGGTTGGCAACGCAAAGCTAATTGTAGATGTTGCTGCGTACGCTTGTTCCTAAGACAGTAGACGTTCAGAACATAATGTATGGGAAAATAGGTATTTATTTTGTGGTATTTTATTAACGAAAAAGACCCAATGACCTAAAATGGATATAAAAGACTATTCTACAATGCAAATACTGGAATTTAAAGCCAAATTAAGACGTTTTTATTCTTACAGAATTCATCAATTTTTTCTATATTCAGATTTTTCGGAAATATGTAAGTGCCAATATTTTTAAAGCCTATTACACAAAATTTAATCATTTTAAAACAAAAAAAAATTTGTTAAGTAAAAGTCCTTTGATTTCATAGTTCTTCATGGAACAAGCGGACGCAGCGCCATTTTGACAGTTGCCTTCCCCATTGCGTAAATGTAACCTAAATAACAACGAAGTTGTTTTGGTCAAAACCAAAATCGTTCAGAACTAGCGCAATCCTATTTATAGTTTACAATTCTGTGGAAAGCAATTAGATTTTCACAGGCCAATTTAAGTTAAACATAGGTATTTATATATTTGCGTCTTTAGGTATAGTTTAGAAAATATAAAACTCCGGTCCTGAGATACAATCGTTTATTTTTATCATTTTATCGTAATGTGTAAGTTATTTTTTCTCTAAAAGCTGTTAAAGCAATAGCAACATTTAATAAGCGCAACTTGCTATGTAAGTATCTTTTTGGTTTAATTTTTAACCGGAACTGAATAAAATCTGTGTTTTATTGTTAAATATTAGTGTCTTTACATGTTACTTAATGAAATACATTCCATAGGATTAGGGTTATATCAGACAGGCAGCTTTGTAGCACGTTATAGCGTACATAAACTTCCGACTTAGCATTTTCAATAATAGTTCTACTTTAATCCGTCCGATACATATCTCTATATCTTTTCGTCGCATAGAAACATTATAATCTTCGCACATTACACCTACTCGACTCACAGTGAAGCATTTAACTGTGGGTTTTATATCATGTTTTTTCAACAATGAGTGTACAATGCTTAGACAACGCCTGGCCTATGCTTGTGCACTATCTTCAGCTAAATGTTGAAAACTACATCAAAAGGTAAACTGCCTACAAAGCTTATGTTGCAATGCTTTATTGTGAACGAGTCGGAGTTCGGAGTAGGCGTCGCGTTGGTCTAATGTGTGAAGACATTTATTAACCAGAGTGAATAAACCATTCAGAAGCTAATCGGCCTTGTAAGCCGATATCGTCGCCGAACAGTATTCTCATTCTAGCGAACGACGTTTCTTGGCGACGGAAAGAGATAGATAAAAAAATACGGAGCCGGGTTCAATATTGTTTAACCTTAAACAAGTTGATGGTTCAACGCATGACATCTAAACTGTCTAGGAAGACTGAATGCATCAAATAGCAATAAATTGCATTTATCAAATACTTTGTTAGTGTGTGCAATTTCCACTCGTGAAATTAATTTGTAGCGTGTACCGGTCATCTAATAATAATAATATCATTAACACATTCGTACACCTCGTACTGTACTTGAGTTTACTTGACGGTTGGCGCTTACGATAATAAATTATGCAACGTAAGTTAAATACTTGTCGCTTGCGATAATTTTGAAAAATATTTTAAAAGCCTTTTCCTGTAAAATATGCAAAATGGCGGTTACTATGTTCTTCCTGAAAAGGCCTGTTGTAAACTCGATGCATACGCTGTATTGTAATACTCATCCATCACAAAATACAGCATGTCCCAAAACTTTGCCACATGGAGTGAAAATACCTTAAATATTGAAGATACTTTCCTTTCGTGTGGCATAATTTTGGGGCAACCTGTTTATATTAGTAGAAAATATATATTCTGTACATTCACGCTTAGAAGTCTATGTACGTCTTATTGAAACTTCATCAGTATTATTTTGTTTTTGTTGATTTGGTATTTAAAATTCTTTACTATTTATTTTACTTGTTGCTCAAAGGCAAACAATTTTATTTTTATAAGACATGAAAAGTGTTAATACAGTAATGCTTTACTCATATTTATGCAGTGTTTAACAAATTAACAGCTGAGACTCTCGTTGTTAGTACTTAATTATTTTGCATGAGAATACGTCAGTGTAATTCATATCCAGAAAACATGGTGTATATGTACTTAAATTCATAGCTTTTAAGAAATATATGTATTAAATAAAGTAAACGTAAGACCTTGAGGAGTCACGAATCTCGAGCTATTACCAATATAATGTTTAAAAAAGAATATTTTATTTCGAGTACTTACCTTATATTTCACAATTGGATGTAATAAAATTATTTCAAGATAGGTCGATGTGATGGATTTATTGCATTAATTAACTAAATAATATAAAGAATATTAAAGTAAATGTACTCTCTTCAAAAATATGTAGGTACTTACTTATCTAAATTATTTCGCATTAAAGTGTATCAAGTCAATTTTAGTGTTTTATTCATATCATAATATATATCCTATATTTTGAGTTGAAATGTCTTATATAATTAAAGATCTTGCAATAGAGGCACGCGAAATGCTCTTTCCATTCAGATGATATGATTTAACCATTACGTCTCTTGACTGTTTTAGGTACTTAGACACAATATAGAGAGAGTACAGTAGTTAAGCTTTAGCACTCGTGCGCTCGAGCAACGCTCACATAGACATCTCTCACCGACACTGTATAACCGCAATCTCAACCAATCTCAAAACAGTTCGAGTACGTGACGCAGCGGTGAGAGCTGTCTTTGTGTGTGTGCGATGCTCGAGCGCCCGTAGTACTAAAGTGTTTATTACACTAAACCCTAATTAGGGCCCTAATTCAGAATACATTGCTTTCTTTGAGCTCCTTTTTAGCAAGTGAAGTGATGCAATCAAAACAAGCAATGTATGCTGAATTAGGGCCCTAATTAGGGTTTAGTGTAATAAGCACTAAACTTCTGTTAGTCTCTCTATTTTGTGATTCAGATTACTAGGCAATTACTAGCCCTCATTGCTACCACACTTAATACTACTCTTATCGTGTACTGATACAAGAACTAAATGACTTGTGTAGTTTCAGACTACGCGACAGTGCAATAGGATCTGGAGTTATCAAACCAACACCAATCAACAGCTTTTATTAATCTCTTCATCGTTAACAATAAACACGTTATACAGTATATACCTACCTAGTCATATTTTATCATAATGCAATATTAATTTAACTATTTTTACATTGGCATAGGACATAATAATTAGTAAATGCCTTTGCAAACTCCTTATTATTAAAATTAATCTTACTTAAATACAGGTAGGGATGATAAAATTATATTACAGAACTACTTATTTTTAAAGATATCTAAAGTACATGTTCAGCAATATTAACTAATTTCAATACTTCAAAACTATTATTTAACATCTCATAGGCGTGCCATCTGGATTAGTTGGTATTTTTGGTTTGCACACCTTCTTTTTACCTTCAGCACTGCTGACCATAGTGCAGGTAAAGGTAAAGTATCCACAAGAAGAAGACTTTGTGTAATACGTGTGCGAGTATTGTCTTCGTACGTTGTTCTCATTATCTAAGTCCCGAGTTACTGACTTTGACACAGAAACGTAGCGGTTATCATCAGCTTTCGAATTATACAACGATCTTAGGTCTTTGGGATTCACGTTCTGCCCATAGTGATTTGGATACACATATTTTACTTTCCCTGTACCCGGAGTAAGGGTCACCGTCTGAGCTTGTGAAGGTGAATACTTAGAGCCGACGACGTATGTATTTTCTTTAGATGCTACGGATTTAACACTTCCTGTGAAACCGACTGGTATCGTGTAGCCACCCATGCCTGGTACTCTTTCGCCTGGCTGATAGATTTTACCCTCGTCTGGATGTTCCGAGTTCTTTTGTATTATTCGGGCATCATGGTTGTTCAAAGAACCTAAAATTATATGTTGAGTATTTCCGCCGGTGGTTTGTTTTACTTCTAGGCCCTTTTTACTAGGGCTTTGTAAAGATTGATGTGTATGTTCGCTTTCTCGGTTTAACTCGTCGTAATTTGTGTATTCACTTTGCTCTGCTCCTGTGTCAGCAGCATCTGTTCCGAAGCCGTCATCGATGTCATAGTCTTCTTGTTGGTTGTCATCTTTGTCAGTTGAGTATTCATAATCCGCTCTATTCGTATTAAAATTAGGTGAAAAAGACCTTCGATTTCCTTCTGGTGGTGGTCGAGTGGTAGAATTAGGTTCTTCAGAAGTTTTGTGATGATCAGAATGAGTATGTTCAGGTGTGACTTCTCTATCAACTGGAGTTTGAGTTGTAGTAGGAATAGGAACATCATATTTTTCTGTCCAAGATGCTGTTATTTCTTGTAGTTTTTCTGTCGTTACGGTATCAACATTTATATTTTTATTTTTGTCGTCAAATACATTTATTTTGTCAAAGGAGAGTAAATTGGAAAACACTGCATCTTTATCAAGACTAGAACCTGCCTGTGCTGCACCATTGTAAGTAATACCATACTTAAACGTACCCCTAAGCTGCGATTGCGATGTACCCATTCGACCACTAGTTTGTGCAGAGGCAGAACCACCACCTTCAAATGGCGTTTTTAGTGCATCGTGTGCTTTTTTATCTTCATCTTTATACGGTGTAAAACCTATTTGAGCCTGAGATGAAGTACTTCCAGGACCTTTAGCTTGAGCGTCAGCCATTCCACCTTTGACGCTGCCTTGAACCTGAGAACCGGATGAATGCATGTCACCACTGCTCTGTGAGTCAGTTATTATAGAGCCAGTTTCAGAACCAAGATCGACGGAAGCTTGAGATTTGTTTTTGCGTCCTCTTCCTTCAGCACTACTACTTGCACCCTTTTTGCTACCTGACACGTGACTTTGTGCTGCTTTGTTATCGTCGCTTATTTCGGCATTAGCCGAAAAAGAACCGGTACCAGTATAAGTACCTTCAACTTGTGTTTGTGCCCGACCATTTTCATTGCCGCCCTTCGAAGCAGCCAGTGCAGTAGTTCCGTTTACAGATTGAGCAACAGTAGCTTGAGCTTCTGAATCATAATCATCAAATGAACTTGATATAGAATTTGGATCAATTACGTTCTGCGGAGTATCTGAAATAAAATAAATAATTAAGAAAGTATCTTATAAAATAACATTTTTATTTAAGTACGTATACTAAAGTTTGGTAATCAACAATATGACAGAAAACCAAAAAGAACCAGTCTAGCTTATCTTCATTTTGTAGATCAAGTCCGCTTGCTAAGGTAGTCTGCTATCTATGCATAGATATTTAATGACGCCGTACACCGCGTCGCACGGAGAGCGGAGTGGATATAGGCGACTTCGCCTGATTATATTTATTTAGTGCGGTCGTCGGCAAGAATTGATTAGCGTGACCAAATGAAATATGACTAAAGTGTTTCACGATCTCGTACGAGACGTTGGAAGTAGATTCAATAATAATAACAGTTGCTTACCAACTCCATTTCCATTGATCTGACCAACATTCTGAAACAATTAATAAAGTTGTGTCATTTTATGTGAGATTTTTATGTTGAACGGGATTTATAAAAATAATCTAAAATATTTATGAAATAAAACAATTTTTAACGGATACTAGCGCGGTTTTATTGAAAGCACTTTGGTAATTAGTTGGTATTTGGTTTGATTTTTGGTTTTCCCGACGTTTCGGCAACTTTGCAGCTGCCGTGGTCACGGGGGACTGAAGCTAGCCGTGAATCTACCCTCAAGCGATGAATTTTTTAGACGTTCAGAAATTAAAATTTTAACAAATTTTTTTTAAATGTTTTATGTTGATTTATAATTTAATTTTGAGGAAAACCGACCTCCGTCTTTTATATTTCCTTCCTCTCCAAGTTTTCTTTCGCCATTTCTTTCTTGGAGGGGCCTCCCAATTTTATGAAATGGTGGTAGCTTCAGTAGATTCTCTCTCTTTTTAGCACTAAATAATTCATAAAATTAAATTATCTGATTGTTTCAGTTGCAGTGTACACTTCGTAATAACTTGCTATGGATTAAATGTTTTACATTGATTCAACGTAGTTGTTTCATAAAATCTTAGAATGATAAAACCTATGAAGCCGAGTCCTTGTATGTAAAGTGAGGCAAAAAAAATGAGCCAAAATGGCTTAATTTTCAGATTTACATCCTTCATACGTTACCTAATCGTAACTAAAATCCAATAATAAGTAACTAATCTCCTAAAGGTAGGGAAAAATAAACTTTTTTATTCTTATGAACCGAGCGAGCACGAAGTGCGAGCGAAGCGTCTCTGCTTCAGCTTGGGCAAAAATTCTTTCGTTTGTCCGGCTGTCTGTTCCAGCCTACAGGTCGTATTTCTCAACCGATTCTTGTCAAATTTTGTGAGCAGGTTCGAAAATTATATAGAATTTTTTTGTCGAGCCAGTTTTTTGAAATTTTTCAAAATGGCGGAGATATGTTAAAAAAACTGATTTCAGTCCGTTTTCCAGCTCTGCCTGTTTTCCTCTACAGGTCGCATTTTTCAACCGATTCTAGTAAAATTTTGTAAGCAGGTTTAAAAATGATGTAGAATTTTTTTGTCAAACCAGTTTTTTGAAATTTTTTAAAATAGCGGAGATATGTTAAAAGAACCTATTTCAGTCCGGTTTTCCAGCGCTGTATGTTCTCCTCTACAGGTCGCATTTCTCAACCGATTCTCTTGAAATTTTGTGAGCAGGTTCGAAAATAATATAAATTTTTTTACTCACGCCAGTTTTTTGAAATTTTTCAAAATGACGGAGAAATGTCAAAAATACATATTTCAGTCCGGCTTTCGAGTGCTGTCTGTTTTCCTCTACAGGTTGCATTTCTCAACCGATTCTCGTGAAATTTTGTAAGCAGGTTTGAAAATTGTATAGATTTTTTTCTCAAGCCAGTTTTTTTTTTTAATGGCGGAGATTATGTAAAAAAATAATATTTCAGTCCGGATTTCCGGCGCTGTCTGTTCTCCTCTACAGGTCGCATTTCTCAACCGATTCTTGTCAAATTTTGTGAGCAGGTTCGAAAATTAAATAGAATTTTTTTGTCGAGCCAGTTTTTTGAAATTTTTCAAAATGGCGGAGATATGTTAAAAAAACTGATTTCAGTCCGTTTTCCAGCTCTGCCTGTTTTCCTCTACAGGTCGCATTTTTCAACCGATTCTAGTAAAATTTTGTAAGCAGGTTTAAAAATGATGTAGATTTTTTTTGTCAAACCAGTTTTTTGAAATTTTTTAAAATAGCGGAGATATGTTAAAAGAACCTATTTCAGTCCGGTTTTCCAGCGCTGTATGTTCTCCTCTACAGGTCGCATTTCTCAACCGATTCTCTTGAAATTTTGTGAGCAGGTTCGAAAATAATATAAATTTTTTTACTCACGCCAGTTTTTTGAAATTTTTCAAAATGACGGAGAAATGTCAAAAATACATATTTCAGTCCGGCTTTCCAGTGCTGTCTGTTTTCCTCTACAGGTTGCATTTCTCAACCGATTCTCGTGAAATTTTGTAAGCAGGTGTGGTGACTGACTTACTAAGGTTGAATGACCTGACCTAGATTTAGTTACGTAGGTACGTCGTAGGTAGTTATAATAATGCTATATTTATAAATGAATTTATGGAGAATAAAATGAGTATCTGTTTGGCATTCACGCTGTTTATTTATCATCCCTGAAATTATTATATTTGAATCAGATAACCCAATAGCAACAGTGGTGACCCCGAGTTTTTTAAATAGTTCACGCTAAATTAAATCTGTGTAGTTTTTGTGATTGTGATTTTTAGTTTTAAAGTTTAGTGGTTGCACATTCCAATCGGCCTCCCACCAGCGGGTCTCACCGGTTGGAATTTCAAGAGGCACTATACCCTAAACCACGTATACCATCATTCGTGAACAATGCCGATATTGCCAGATGCTCCAGACGCCAAGAGTGGTTACCAATATCAGAATATACAACAACAACAACAACAAGCGTTTACGGGACAACAGAGTAACCTTGCCCAAACATCAACCTTGTCACCAAGAAATCCTAACACTGCAGCAGCGGCCGAAGCAGCATCCATCAGTGTAACTGCAAGAATCCCTGAATTTTGGATCGAAATGCCGAGATTATGGTTTGCGCAATTTGAATCTGTAATGTTACCACAAAAACAAGGCGACGATAGCAAATTTCATCTAGTAATATCTAAATTAGGCCATGACACCATTCAACAAGTGGGCGACTTGCTGTTAAACCCACCGAAGGAAGACAAATATAACACCATAAAACAAAGATTGTTGTCCATTTATGAAGAATCCGCAGAACGGCAGTTTCAGAAGCTGATTGGCGAGATGGAGTTAGGTGACCAGAAGCCATCTCAGCTACTGCGCAAGATGTCCGCTTTAGCACGGAATGCCAACGTGGCTGAATCCACCCTTCATAATTTATGGTTACAACGCCTACCTGGAAACGTGAGAGCCGTTTTGACGGTGAGCCAGGATCAGAAATTAGATAATTTAGCCGCCATAGCTGACAAAATTATGGAAAACATAAGATTTCAAGAGGTATCCGAAATTGCTACTACAAGCAATTTTCCTATGAACGAGTTACTGAATAAGATGAACGCGTTATGCCTCGAGATTGCTGAGATAAAAAGTTGGCGCAACAGTGCACGAGATCACCATCCACGTGGTCGCGGATACCAGTACAGATACAGGAGCCGCTCTAGGTCCAGACAGGGCGCGCCAAGGAGAGGTCCGCCTAACAACCCTAGTCCTAACTGGTTGTGTTACTATCACCACCGATTCCGAAATCAAGCGAAAAAATGCGAGCAGCCGTGCGCCTGGAAAACAAAGTCGGAAAACTCTCAATAGTGTTGACGGGGGCGGACGTGAGCGCTATATATCCATCTAGCCGCCTATGCGTTACCGACCGCAAAAGTCGGTATCGTTTTTTAATTGATACAGGGGCGAACATATCTATAATCCCAAGAACGAAAAAAGCCATGAAGTCGAGCGATTACAAATTATACGCAGCGAACGGTAGCAAAATTAATACCTACGGTGAAACAACGCTTGAATTGGATCTCGGATTACGTCGGCCGTATAGATGGACATTCGTCATAGCTGACGTCAGACAACCGATACTAGGCGCCGATTTCTTATCAAAACATAACTTGCTAGTGGATATACGGCAGAAAAAGTTGGTGGATGGAGTAACAGGACTAATAACACATGGAAGGATGACTAATTCAGACATACCAACAGTAAAAACCATAAATGCCCAAATGCCTTATGCTGATTTGATAGAAAAATATCCTGACATTACCAAGCCTTTTTGCGCCAAAGAAACACCGAAACACAATGTGGTTCATCAGATAATCACAGAGGGTCATCCTGTTTTCTCTAAATGTCGTCCATTATCAGCTGAAAAATATAAATTAGTAAAGAAAGAAATCGAACATATGCTGAGCACGGGAATTTGCCGACCGTCGAAAAGTGCTTGGGCAAGCCCGATTCACGTTACGAAGAAAAAAGACGGGGGAATTAGATTATGTGGCGATTATCGAAAATTAAATGCGATTACGAAACCAGACCGCTACCCCATTCCAAGGTTATTGGACTTTACATATCTTTTGCCAAAAAAGATCTTCCAGGATCGATCTTAAAAGAGCGTATAATCAAGTCCCAGTGGAAGAAATCGAGAAAACAGCTGTAATCACCCCCTTCGGATTGTTCGAGTTTCCGCGGATGCCGTTTGGACTTCGCAACGCAGGTCAAACTTTTATGAGATTCATGAACGACATAATGAAAGGGCTGGATTATGTATTTTGCTTCGTCGACGATATTTTGGTTGCCTCAGAATCAGAAAGTATCCATCGAAAACACATCGAAGAAGTTTTCAAGAGATTAAACGAGCACGGAATTACCATCAACACAGAAAAATGCATTTTCGGTCAGTCGGAAATAGATTTTTTGGGGTACAGAATTACGTCACAAGGTATCTCACCATTACCAGATAGAGTAAAAGTTATCGATGAATATCCATTACCGAAGACGATACGAGACTTGAAACGATTTTTGGGAATGCTCAATTTTTACAGAACAAGCATACCAAACGCAGCATTACATCAAGCACCGTTGAACAAGTACATGTGTGGAGTCAACAAACGGGAGAGCAGTACTATCGAGTGGACAGAAGAAACAAGGGAAGCTTTTTATCAGTGCAAGAATGGTTTGAAGAAAGCTATTGTACTGAGCCCACCCTCTTCCGAAGCACCGCTATCAGTAATGACAGATGCATCCCAAACGTGTGTCGGAGCCGTCCTACAACAAAACATAAACAACGAGTGGAAGCCTATCGCATTTTTCTCCAAAGCTCTATCGCAAACTCAGCAAGGATACAGCACATACGATCGAGAATTGCTGGCGATATATATGGCGATTTGTCATTTTCAAAACTACTGCGAAGGACACGAGATAATTGTTTACACAGATCATAAACCATTATCTTTCGCATTCAAACCGCGCCAAACAGTTTCAAAAGAAAAAATATCACCGAGACGCTTACGACAATTAGATTACATCGCTCAATTTACATCTGACATACGACACCTATCCGGATCTCAAAATGCAGTAGCCGACGCACTATCACGAATCTCAGAGATAAATTTCCCAAGTAAAATAGATTGGACCGAAATCGCTAAACAACAAATGGCTGACCCAGAATTACCAAAACTATTGCGAAATGACAAACTAAAATGGAAAAAAATAATGATGCCTACCAGTGAAGAATTATATTGCGAAATGTCAACAAAAGACGTGCGACCGTATGTACCGAGCATATTTAGAAAAGAAATATTCGGTATGTTGCATGACGTCACGCACCCTGGTATCAGAACAACTAGAAAGTTGGTACAAAAACATTACTTCTGGCCAAATATGAATCGAGATGCTACTATATGGGCCAGACAGTGTGTACCCTGCCAAAAATCAAAAGTAATACGTCACAACAGCACTCCTTTTATGAAGTTTCCCGAGTCGGAACGGTTTGACCACACCCACATTGATATCCTGGGACCCCTCGAAATATCCCAAAACAACAGATACGTCATCACTTTCATCGACCGATTTACACGGTGGCCCGAGGCGATACCAGTACCAGAAGTCACAGCTGAGATTGTTGCCAACGCCTTTTACAACACTTGGATCTCAAGATTTGGATGTCCTGTCAGGATAACGACAGATCAGGGACGTCAATTTGAGTCAAACTTATTTACAGCTTTAGCCAAACTAATGGGAATTAAGAAGATCAGAACAACAAGTTATCATCCACAGTCAAACGGTATGGTGGAGCGATGGCACAGGACCATGAAAACAGCGATTATGGCACGTGGTAAATCCAGAGACTGGTCGCAGGAATTACCCACCGTGATGTTGGGATTACGCACCACTATTCGTCAAGATAGCAATGTCAGCGCAGCTCAAATGGTATACGGCTGTAACGTGAGAATACCTGGAATATTTTTCGAAAATACCAAGAAAAACAATATAACGCCAGAATCCTTTGTTGAGCAGTTACAACGTTCATTCCAGAACATCAAACCGATCCCGAATAGTCAAAAAACCAAACAAAATATTTTTGTGTACAAGGAGATGGAAACATGTGACTATGTGTTCGTCAGAACGGATGCCGTAAAAAAACCATTAGTTGCACCATACGAAGGGCCGTACAAAGTTTTAGAAAAACATGAAAAATATTTCAAGCTACAATTGCCCAACAGAATTCCCGTCGTGTCAATTGACCGATTAAAACCAGCGTTCATAGTGCGCGAAGCCGATGAACCCGAAAATGCACCGTCCGCAGAAAAACAATATTGCACAAATGATCAGACAACCGACGACGGACAAACGACACCAAAACACGTCACAAGATCCGGGCGAATCATTCGACCTGTGGTGCGGTTTTGCAATTAATTAATAGCTTATTATTTTATATGTATTATAATCTATTTTTACTGTTTACATTTTTTTTACACTAGATTTTTTTTTATATTAAAGTTTTTCATAGGTATTTCATTTTAGATATTTTTGACATTTTATTGTATTGTAACATTTTCTAATCGTGTCGTATTTTGTACGTAAATTCCTAATCATATCTTATTTTTGAGCTCTACTTTAGTTTGTTTACATTTTTTTTCAAAGGGGGAGAGTACTGTGGTGACTGACTTACTAAGGTTGAATGACCTGACCTAGATTTAGTTACGTAGGTACGTCGTAGGTCGTTATAATAATGCTATATTTATAAATGAATTTATGGAGAATAAAATGAGTATCTGTTTGGCATTCACGCTGTTTATTTATCATCCCTGAAATTATTATATTTGAATCAGATAACCCAATAGCAACACAGGTTTGAAAATTGTATAGATTTTTTTGTCAAGCCAGTTTTTTTTTTTTAATGGCGGAGATTATTTAAAAAAAAATCATATTTCAGTCCGGATTTCCGGCGCTGTCTGTTCTCCTCTACAGGTCGCATTTCTCAACCGATTCTTGTCAAATTTTGTGAGCAGGTTCGAAAATTATATAGAATTTTTTTGTCGAGCCAGTTTTTTGAAATTTTTCAAAATGGCGGAGATATGTTAAAAAAACTGATTTCAGTCCGTTTTCCAGCTTTGCCTGTTTTCCTCTACAGGTCGCATTTCTCAACCGATTATCGTGAAATTTTATGAGCAGGTTTGAAAATTGTATAGATTTTTTTTGTCAAGCCAGTTTTTCGAAATTTATTAAAATGACGGAGATATGTAAAAAAACATATTTTAGTCCAGCTTTCCGGCTGTTTGATCTCCTTTACAGGTCGCATTTCTCAACCGATTCTGGTGAAATTTTGTGAGTAGGTTCGATAATTTTTAGTCAAGCCAATTTTTCCAAATTTATAAAAAAAATATTCACCCATTGTAAAAAAATATCAAAATTAGAAGCACCATCTAGCTGCGAATACTCACGTACCTACTGTGTGTTTTGAAAACTTCATGGCGACATTTTATTTTATTTTATCGCGAGGTCTACAGCTTACGGAGCCACTAGTATGTACGATTAGGTAACGTATGAAAAATAAAAGTCTGAAAACAGCCTTTTTGGATCAGTTTCCAGACTTTTTTTATTTCCCTCACTTTTGACAAAGCGCTTTGTAGGGCACTATCGTAATAAGTAGTTATTATTCTAAGCATAAAATATATACATTCTCACCTGTTGATTACTGCCTTGAATGCCATTGCTTAATCCACCTTGTTGGTTATTAGCTCCAGGTTGAAAGTTATTTTGACCAGTTCCATAGTTGTTTGGGGGCATTAAATTGTTTTGACCAGGACCAGTTTGCCCGTTCGGATATTGCCCTAAATTCTGTCCTACAATTCCTGGTCCAACACTTGTTCCTGTACTGCTTGGTCCACCCAGATTCGGGGAGACATTTTGTCCCGTTGTTCCAGGAAGATACTGCCCGGTAGATTGAGGTCCATTCATTCCTATGTTTTGCCCATTATTTCCTTGTCCATATTGATTCATGGGTGTTTGTAAATTGTTTGGTATTAAATTGTGATCTCCAGATCCGGCCATACCTGAGTTCGGTCCTCCATTTCCTATTCGATCAGGTAACTGAAGAGTATTTTGACCACCGTTCCCTGTTCCATACGTAGCACCTCCCGGTCCGTATAACGGAGTTTGGCCTGATGTAGTTCCATATGGTCCACTAGGTAGCATTGAATTCTGACCTGTACTACCGTAAGGACCGCCAGCACTCGGTCCTGATCCAGTACCATACGGTCCATTAGGTAACATTGTATTTGGTCCTGTTGCAGTACCATATTGTCCACCTGGTAACATTGGATTGTTTCCTACATTTCCTGTTCCGAATGATGGCACATTTGGTCCTGTACTTCCTGGTCCAAAGGTACCTCCTTGAGTAGTTGAGCCGCTTGGTCCCGATTTTCCAGGAATGTATTGTCCCGTAATCCCTGTGGTACTCGATCCATCAGGATATGAATTTTGTCCTGTACTTCCTACTGGTAAAATAGCGCCATTTGGTCCCGTATTCCCCATTCCATACGACCCAGGAGAAGACATTCCGTTTTGCCCCATATTCGCAGAGCCAACTGGTACATTTTGTCCTGATGTACTTGTTCCTAATGGGTTCTGAAGATTACCTTGTCCAGAACCTGATCCATATGGTATATTTTGTCCTACATTTTCAGTTCCGTATGGCCCATTTGGATTTATTATATTATTTTGATTTCTTGATCCATATGAATCATTCGGAAGTGGCTGTGAGTGTACTCTGTTTCCA
The DNA here is from genome assembly GCA_943789525.1 of Agriphila geniculea. Classification (NCBI taxonomy): domain Eukaryota; kingdom Metazoa; phylum Arthropoda; class Insecta; order Lepidoptera; family Crambidae; genus Agriphila; species Agriphila geniculea. The sequence goes on along the minus strand of OX038870.1, from coordinate 15,047,444 downwards.
TTTGGTAAATTACCTTGACCAGTTGTACCATACGGTCCGTTTGGATTTTGTTGTTGGGGTTGACCATTAAATCCGTTCGTCGTAGGTCCAACTAAATTCGGATAGTTAGCTTGATTTCCTGGCTGCGTCAGTCCAAAATTAGATTGTGGATTTAGACCGTTGTTCGATCCTGTTGTACCAGATCCTGAGTTATAAGGCCCTAATCCGAAATTACTATTAGAGTTTGGTAATTGGGTCTGGGCTCCTGGACCTGGTATTCCTAAATACGTGTTGCTTGGACCTAGTCCAGTTTGAGCATTATTACCAGGACTTACAACACAGCAAAAGTAAGTGGAACCGGGTGGTGCCCCTGGCAATAAACTTGATAAAAGCGGCCAATTAACACCGTTGGTCTGCCCGGGCAAACCATTTACTCCCAGTGAACCCGGTTGAATTCCAGGTCCATTTTGCTGGTTTCCTGTTGATACATAACCTGGTCCTTTTGATTGATTTATATCACTTGTAGAAGTACCTGGTATTTGACCGGCAGTATTTCCTGGATGAGGCTGACTGCTAAAACCGGGTTGATTTGTGCCAGCTGATGGTCCACCAGTGTACTGACCCGGAGTATATGCCCCTTGTCCATTTGGGCCTCCCGGGGATTGTCCTGATCTGTATAATCCACCTCCAGGCTGACCTCCAGGTAACTGACTTGGCGGATAAAAGCCGCCTGGTGACTGAGTTCCTCCAGAAACTCGACCGCCTTCCTGTGGTACTCCTGAACTCGACCCTGTTTGTCCTCCTGACGACGTTCCTTGTGGGTATAGTCCACCAGGCAATTGACCTTGTACATTTGATCCTCCTGGCACATATCGTCCGGGTGCTTGACCATGCCCTGTTGCTCCTGATGATTGACCTGGGGTGTATGGACCTCCTTGCTCTGGCCCATATGTAGCCCCTGCAGATTGCCCTGGACCATATATTCCTCCTGGAGATTGACCTGGTCCATATCCTCCACCTTGAGACTGTCCCGGCCTATATGTTCCCCCTGATGTTTGAGGTCCATATGGCCCTCCTGAAATTTGACTCGGCCCATACGTTCCTCCTGTAGATTGACCTGGATAATAAGCGCCTCCTGGAGATTGACCTGGCCCATATGTTCCTCCTGTGGATTGACCCGGACCATACGCTCCTCCTGAAGTTTGACCTGGCCCATATGTTCCTCCTGTGGATTGACCCGGACCATACGCTCCTCCTGAATTTTGACCTGGCCCATATGTTCCTCCTGTGGATTGACCAGGACCATACGCTCCCCCTGAAGTTTGACCTGGCCCATATTTTCCTCCTGTGGATTGACCCGGACCATACGCTCCTCCTGAAGTTTGACCTGGCCCATATGTTCCTCCTGTGGATTGACCCGGACCATACGCTCCTCCTGAAGTTTGACCTGGCCCATATGTTCCTCCTGTGGATTGACCCGGACCATACGCTCCTCCTGAAGTTTGACCTGGCCCATATGTTCCTCCTGTGGATTGACCCGGACCATACGCTCCTCCTGAAGTTTGACCTGGCCCATATGTTCCTCCTGTGGATTGACCCGGACCATACGCTCCTCCTGAAGTTTGACCTGGCCCATATGTTCCGCCTGTGGATTGACCCGGACCATACACTCCTCCTGAGGTTTGACCTGGCCCATATGTTCCTCCTGTGGATTGACCCGGACCATACGCTCCTCCTGAAGTTTGACCTGGACCATATGTTCCTCCTGTGGATTGAACCGGACCATATGCTCCTCCTGAAGTTTGACCTGGACCGTATGTGCTTCCTGGGGTCTGGCCGGGTATATATGAACCTCCTGTTGTCTGACCTGTTCCGGCAGTCCCACTTGTTTGATCAGGTCTATTAGATCCGGACGGTGATTGGCCACCTTGTGGTCCATAGATCCCTCCTGTTGATTGAGTTGGATTAAATGTTCCACCTGGTCCGTATGATCTTCCCGGAGTTTGCCCGGTCCCATAAATACCTCCCGGTTTATTTCCAGCCGTGCTCGGTGCACCTGGCTGTGTTTGGCTTGATGTATGCAATCCTCCAGGTGACTGACCTGGACCGTATGCTCCTCCTGTTGTTTGACCGGGTCCGTGAGAGCTATCTGTCGGTTGACCCGAACCAAATTGACCTCCTGGGGACTGCCCCGGTCTCAAAGAACCTCCAGAGGTTTGACCTGGACCATATGAATTTCCTGGAGTTTGTCCTGGGCCGTATGCACCACTGGGAGACTGGCCTGGTCCATACGAACCGCCATTAGTTTGTCCAGGGCCATATGAACCACCAGTAGATTGACCAGGTACGTTTGTCCCACTAGTAGTTTGACCTTGTCCGTACGGGGTTTGTCCTGTTCCGTATCCACTTCCGGGAGATTGACCCGGTCCATAAGATCCTCCAGTAGATTGTCCTGGCCCATATGGTACTCCAGGAGATTTGCCATTGCTTCCTGACGTTATTCGCTGGGGAGGCTTGTAAGATAAATTAGCTGCATCAATATCGGATCTATCCAGACAATCCTCACAGCTCGGATCGTAAATTGTCTGACTCTGAGCTTGGCCCATGCCGCTGTTACCACCTGGAACGAGAAACAAGTATGTATTATTAAGTGCCGGAATATTTTTCGTGTTTAATAATATGATAGACGTGATTGAACCTGATGAAACAATAAAATGTCCGATCGATAACTAGGTCTTTATTTGCAGGTCACAAAATAAACATTGAAATAGCCATTTGAAGTTGTAGAAAACTATAGGATTAATAAAAATATAGGATTACATTTCAGTCGTATAGGTTGTATGTAGGTAGGTGAGGTGTACCTAGTTTATAATGTGTCTACTTACTAACGATGGCTCTGGAAGAGTCAGCAGCGGAGTGGGCTTCAGCTTTTCCTTCATCTTTGCCGTTACCTCTGTCCACAGACAAGTATTGCGACTGTGTTTGCCCTCTGTACCGACCTCTAGGTTGGTACCCAGTTTGTCGGCGCACTCTGCTCACGTGTAGGTCTAAAAATACCGGCGCAGTCACTCTCACTTTTGAAGTCTTACAAAATACTTTACTTCTCATACTATCATGAAACCATTTCACCTGTAAAACACAAACATTTTAATGTGATGACGGTCTTGACCTAATTAATCATTCATAATATATTCATGATAATAGGGATTGTGCAATGAAATGGGCCAAGGGAATATATCTTAGCCTTGACAGAAGGAAGTTATCATCTAACAGTGAAGTGGGCAATATGATAAAAATTGAGTAGGTATATTTTTTGTTTGTTTGAATTAGTGATAATTATATTGCGTCGTCTACGTCATAATATGGATGTGTGGTTTGAACTAGGAACTTCCTGTTATCTAGATGCATACAGATAGTTCTTTTTCATCTACTTAAAAGGAAACTTTTAATATCTAGATATAAGTACTTCTGGCTGCATAATAACTGCATTGCACTATTTAGGTAAAACAACACTATACCTATAATTGTGTAGGTATCCATTTTCGTATAGGTAGGTACTTTTATTGGCTTACATAGTTTATAGCGAGGATAACCAAAAAAAAATAATTTTATAAACTAATAAGATAATTTAAATTTAGCTTTAAATAAATAAATAATAACGTCAGAGTGTATGCACATTTAAGTATTTAGTATGGTATTTAGCAGCGGTTTTAGTATTTAGTATTACTGTATATATGGCCTAGTTTTAGTGTCATCGTAATTTCATATCATAATATAGAGGTCCACTAGCGCCGCCAATATATTTATTTTCATTAAACTTAAACCAAGTTAATATAATAAAAAACTATGCCCTCTTGAATTGTCTGTAATATTTTTTGAATAATTCTAACATTTTCATTCTTTGTACTAGTTTTAAAATGCAATTGAAACGACGGTGGGCACTTTTGGTTTAAATGGATTTTAAAACTTACAGAAAGCATGAAAACTGTTGAAGAGTTATTAAAAATATAAGAGACAATTTAAAAGGGCATGGTTGTTTCCTTTTAGAGTTCCGTACCTCAAAAGGAAAAAACGGAATCCTTATAGGATCACTTTGTTGTTCGTCTGTCTGTCTGTCAAGACCCTTTATCTCAGGAACGTGGAGGTATTCTACGGTCCCTTGAAGCTGTAAAAAAATCAAACTTCTAAGTTTACGCAAAAAAAGACACGGCCCGTTTATGCCGCAAAAAACTTATTTCGACACTCTCAAGGGAACCAAAATTCATAGGGTACTTCCCGTTAACCTAGAACTATGAAATTTGGCTAGTTATATTGTCTTATACTTACTACAAGTACAGGGAAAAATCTGAAAACTATGGATCTGTAATTAAATCGTAAAAAGTATAGTCTTTATTGAAGTACTAACATATTTGTACGGATCCCTCGGTAGGCGAGTCCGACTCGCATTTATCCGGTTTTTTTATACTGACCTGGTTTACGTATAATAAAAACAAATGAATCGGCGGCAATAGTATAGCTAAAAGCGGCTTAATTAATACTTTAAACAACTTTTTCTTATCATTGTTGTGCCAATATGACTCACAGAAAGCTAATAAAATCCGTTGACACTTTGAGAAACAACGGTTACTGACAAATCTTTTGGTCTCTTCGCTCGATAAAACAATCAATCCAGTAGTTTATTCAGTAACTTTTAAATCGTGTAAAATACCTGCCAAAAGTGACCACTTTGAGCTTTGAGCACTGTGACCCTGAGGCGGGGTCTTTTAGAGCTATTCTAAATTGTGCAGACGTTCAGCTATTAAAGCTCAAAAGCTATTTTAACAAAGGTACCATTTATGATGCGAGTTGAATTCTTATTGATTTAATATTAATATTTTACATACCTATGTACTTTTATTGCATAATAAAAATACCCACCTTTTGAACTAGCAAAGCTGACCACTGACACAGAATACATAATAGTACAAGTCCACTGATAAAAACACAAGTACTTATGGCTCAGACCAAATAAAATTTATTTGGTCTGAGACTTATGGTGTGTCTTCACACCGTCGCTTTCTCTTTCATTTTGAGCTTTTATCTTACGCATGCCTTCAGCGCTATAGGGCATGCAATAGTACATGCCCTATACTTCTCAAAAAACGTCAAAATTTGTAGTACGGCATGCGCTTGATGCAAGAAAGTTGAAGACGAAAAAGGAAAGGAAAAGCGACTGAGTGATGAAAATGGTGAAACTTATCAATAGGTACCTAGGCACCTACGTAAATAGTTAGTCACTGGTTGAAAAAGAAACCAAAGTGCCGCTAAACTACCATTAATCATTCTAAAATGGTAATACCTAGTCTATTTATCAACATAAGATAAAGTAAGATGTATGCAATTAGGTCAGTCTCGCTCATAAACTCCTAATAATAATATTGATTGTTCACAGCGAATTAATATTATCAATGATTACTTGAGAATCTAAATTAAATGTTATACCAAAAATGATAGATAGGTACAATGAAAGTTCTCGCTGATTCAGAATGTAAAAATTAAGTTCCATCGCAAAGCGAATGCTATTGAAAAAAATTCGCAAAAGCATTTTAGTCTAAGAAAAGCGTTCTTTCATTTTTCTTTTACTATTAGCATTAATTTTCTTTACTAAATAATCCTTTGCTATAGGACAGTTTGAAATTAATTGACTTTTTTGCTCAGCGTAAATTATATAGGATGTGTTAACTTACCGCAATATACCTTCGGTGCGGTGGGATCGGACTTAAGTCGCTAAGCCCACATTTTCTTCCATTTGTTTCATATAGTTCCCTTGCCTCATTAGGTGTTATAAAATCGACGGGCCACGCTATACAGACTAGAGTATTAGGTTCCTTGCAAACTACGTATAGCTACAAAAGAAAACTAATCATTACTAACGTTATTTAACTATGAAGAAAAAAAAATGGAAATTAGGTGGAGTTCCTTACATGAGTTGTTTGCGAGAAAGCAGGAGTTGGATGAGAGAACAGCACAGTTGAGAAGAATAGTATAGTCGCGAGAGTAGCGAGGCGCGGCGCGCGCGCACTCCGTCGAGGCATGGCGCTGGGGTGGTGCGCGGCGGAGCTCTGCGGCGCGCCCGCTGGTCGCGTGACCCTCGCCTACAAGCCGCCACCCCAGATGAACTCGACCAGATATAAGTTCACCCACCCAATTTCGGCGATAGCGAACTAATTTGCCACACTTTAAGTATTAAATGATCAAAAACGAGGAAGTGAATTATCGTCACTTGAATTTTTTGGTGAAGAAACGCCTCGTTTTTTGTAAATTTATGCCGGATTTTAGTGTCGCCGTTTAAAGGCTTTTAGCGGGAAATGGAAAAATAGTTTTCCAATGCATTTCGTGTTTCTATTTTCTTAAAATATCTGATTTAATTTCTTTAAAGGTTAAATTAAAATGTTCAATGTTCTTTGATTCATAGTCTAAACTAAAGTTAATAGTTTAGTTACTCAGCAGTTGGTGTAATCCGCATATTCTTTCACGCAGCGCACTTGACCCGTTTTATACAAAGAAGAGATAAAATTTTGTCATCAAAACAGTTTTAATTTTCCGTTATTGGTATTCGTGTCTCGTTATACTACGATTTATTTTATTTAGTAAATTATCTATTTATTGTTATTAATTATAAACCATTTAATTTCCTTAGCTGTATCAAAAAGCCTAATTTCAACTACTGTATCAGTTAAAAAGAATTAAGTACTTAAATATTTGTTTTTTTTTTTCAAACCCAGCTAAAATACTATTTATTAAAATAACGCAAATTGCTAATGCGCTGGATCCTTGTGACATTCACCCACATCTACGTCATCCGTAACAAAATATTACAGTTAAGGCTTTAACATGCCTCAATCCGAGCGGGTCGATCCGTGATGGTGTGAAATCGAACGTAACTCTATTCACTTTGGGTTCAAATCAGTGCGCGTTCCAACGTGGCGGTTGCGTTGAGAACTAGCACCGAATTCTCAATTTTTACATGTTTTTATTAAATTTCTTCGCTTTCAAGTTAGTTAAAAAAAGTCTGTTCAATTAAGATTGAAGGTATTAACATCGCCGATTTTTATGTGTTGGTTTTAACATAAACGAATGTTCTGTTTCCGAGAAATTTTGCAAATAGGACCAGAAACAGGGTCCACGGAATATTTTTTTACATCAAAGGTGGTAACATTTTTACAAATGCTTTCAATTAAATCTATTGTGTATTATTCCAAGTACATTATATATTTTTTCCATGATAGCTTCACGCGCGTAATCTTTCAATAATTTGACTTGAATATATTGGGATTTGACCCTTCTTAGCGCCTTAATGAAAAAATCTAATAAGTATTTTATTTAAATTAGTAATTATTGAATTATTATTGTCAATAACATAGGGTTAAGTATATCTCTTAGCGGCCAAAATAAATAGCGGTCAGGCGCATTAGCCATTTGCGGGGCTAATAAAATAAAAGCTGTAAAAACGTATATTTTCCATTCCGTCGCGGGAAAAAAGACTCAAAACTAATGACCAAACTACAGAAAATTTTATTTATATTTAAAACCATCAACCAACAAGTATAAAGCTGATAAAAGTGGGGCCTAATATTAAAATTACAATTTGAGTAAAAATGCTAATCGCCAATTTTAGGTCTAATATTGAGCGTTGATTACACAAATAACCTACATTAATTCTCTAATTTATAACCTTGTTATTTCTGAGCTAATGTTGGAGTCTTTTTTTTTATAAGAATGAGTGGGGTATATGAAGTGTTGCGAGTAGTAGCCGGAAGAGTGGGACTCGCCCGGGCTCTTGGTGGACTTGACGCGCCGGTAGTACTCCACGGGCTCGCCGCACTCGCACGCCAGTCTACTTTCAGAACCGCTGCTCTCTATCTGGTACTTAGGCACCACTATCAGGCTCTCGGTAGACTTAGTCGGCGCGCAATGGCTGTGGCTCCTGGTATACACGGAGTAATGGTGCTGGGTAGCGCTTTGCCGATGAGAATGCTTCTCTTGATGATGCTGATACTCGTGGTGGCTTTGGGTACTTCGCCCGCTGTGACTTCTACCGTGGCTCTTCGAACGATTTGTGTGTTTAGTGCTCGTGTCCAAATAACCGTATCCAAAACCGTAACCACCGAATGCTTTAGTTGTTAAGTTGTCCCAAGATTTAGGCTTCACGTGCGAGTGAGAGCTCTGATATTGTATCTTTGGAGAAGATTTCGCTTCGGATCTATCGTTATCCCAAAATAAGGTGTCACTGCTGAGCGAGGTACTGTAGCTGGAGGCGGAGTTATCGCAGGGAGCGGTTGCATTACTGGTTGCATAAGATTGCAAACTGCATTGACTTGTTTGCGTTGATTCGGTTGTCAAATATCTATAACGACTTGAACAATGTCCAGATGTGCACATCTTCTTTGAACGCGTGTGTGAGCAGCCGTCTGGCTTTTGAGTCGATTTATCTATTTGTTGACATTTATCCTTTCTTTTATGTTCTTTTGAACATTCTTTCTTCCGTCGCAATTTCTTTCTAGAGTTTGGTACGCAATGGGGGTCGCAACACGGACTAGCCAAGTCATAAGCTTCGAGGCTGTTCGCGTCTTGGTTGTTGTAATTCGGCATACATGGAGTACAGCTATGGCTGTGGTTACTTCTATGTACCTTAGTATGCTTGCCGTTGGCCGATGCTTTGTATGTCTCTGAGGCTCTATGACACTCGCTTGCTGTCTTGACTACATAATGATGACATTCTCGTCTATTTCTCGGAGAACCTACAGTAATAACAAAACTACCAGCTCTAATACTACTAGGCTGAATGACGCACGCTCCGTATCTGGGATCTAAGTACTGATACAAGAATACATTATTTTGAGGAGGTTTGGCGGCTGTGACATTTTCACTCGACAGCGTCGGTCTGCAATATGAGGTATTTATATTCTCGCCTACATTGTTTTCTTCGGAATCGGATATCACATCAGAGGGCGAGTTCTTCTTTTTCTGCGAGGGTAAACTGTGAGTTTTCCAATTAGAGTCGAAGAGTTGCCTTTCGCGGACGGTGAGTTGCTCTAGATCCCTCATTTTGGACTGAATGGCTCGTTGTAGGTTGATATACTTAAGATGTAGCTCGACCTTCCGCACGCAGTCCTCGAAGATGACGACCATGCGCATGCGGGCGTCGCAGCCGTTGATAGCGTCGACGATGGCGGCGTGGTCGGCGCGCTCCACGTCCACGCCGTTGATGGACAGGATGACGTCCCCTTCGCGCATGCCGGCCGCTGCCGCTGGTCCCTCCGCTTCCACGTGATCCACGTAAGTGATCACTTCGATCTCTTGCTCCTGTTCATTAAAAAAGTAATTATTATAATAAGATTGTAGACCTACGATAAAATCAGTTTACAATAATTATTATTAATCTTTCATTTTTAACATTTGGCAGAGGAGCACGGTGGGGCAGTTATATAGCGCCTGGCCCTGCGATTGTGGAGTTTAAGCAACTTTCGCAATGGGGAATATCCAAAAAAAATAAAATTGGCTGAATTTTTTTTATAGGTAGGAATAAGCTCCCTTAGTAATAGAAATAAAATCAGAATTTACGGTTGCGTGAAAAAACTTAAAAAAATTAAAGTCTCTTCGACTTCACAAATGTAGGAAAGTAACAGTTCGCTTTGACCGACCCGGTCATGACCTTAACGCATCATGATGCGTGACCAAAAATGTGTTATCTCGAGTTCCTCCGTGCTTCGGAGGCACCTTAAGCCGTTGGTCCCGGCTGCATTTGCAGTCGTTAACACCCACCAATCTGCATTGAGCCCACGTGGTGCGTGGTGGCACATCCTCTGAATGCCTATGCCCCAGCAGTGGGGCATTGAAGATGGCTGATGTCGATAACATTTGGCTAAGACATAAATGCATCGGGTTATAAAAAAACATAGCTGAATTGCACGCAAAAGGAAACGAAAACACGTGAATTAGGTAAAACTCGCTTCTGCACAGATATCTGTATAGTTACGACTGTGGTTTAATTTGTATAAAATCGAAGTTTTTTTTCAATAATAAATCAAGCACTTGCCCAAGAATATTTTTTAATTTGATTTTCTTTTTAGATCTAAATTCTTAGATCCCAGACAAAGGTACCTCATACTTTTAATTTATCTACAGAATAATTATTTTACCTTTTTATAATGGATTCCATAACTTTGCAGAGTGAAGCCGTATGTGCCGTTTTTTTTCTCCACAATGATCGTTCGTCGTCGCCAATCTTCTTCGCCCTTTCCTCCAGCCCTTTCGGGTTTCCCCAACTCCCTTACCTGGAAAGAAAATAATTATGTTAGCCGAATACTTAAGTACCTACATTTAACTTTAAAGAATTTAAAGTACTTACAGAGTTATCCAATGAATCTTCTTTCGATTCGTTGCTTAGCAGTTTCTTTCCATTACTCAAACTGCTTGGGCATCTTTCATTGAGTTTGGGGGAGCTCATGGTGTCTTAGCCCTGTGTCGGGCTCTCCTCCGCTGTGCTACCGAGATTTCGAAAACATTCCCTATTTTTTTCTATCTGCTCTATTAAAATCTAGTGAGTATTGCATCGGTCATTCTATTGTTAGTTCTATTTACCTGTACATTTTGGGCGCGACAAATCATTAGTGTTTTGGCGCATGCGCGTGGGCGACGCATGCGCGTGAAGGTTCCTCGTGGGGAAATACCACCGCGACTGTAATATCATCGATCTTACCATATTAGATTTAGGTATAGAACACATATTTCGTTGAAATTCAGTACAATTATTGATTGTATGCTAAACAAAATCGTACAACACGTAGAGATGAATGACTTATTAGTCTCGGCTGGATCTACGCTACGATAAATTAAATCCATTTTATTTACAGTTTTGATAGATTTATTATTACCTAGTATATGTACTAATTACTTATATGATCTCAAAGCTAGAATTTTTACTGGTGCAACTTTTTAGAATTTGACTTAATCTTTCAGGCTATAATTAAAGCATTTTTACGAAAAAGTTTTTTTTTATACATTAATTTATACATTATTGAAATGTTAAATGTTTCTGTGTATTATTACCTAGATGCCTATGAATGTTATGCCATCTTGTAAACTAAATTAGGAGGTAGGTACACGGGATAAAAAAAATCAAAATCTAAAATTATTTATTTCTTTAGAGACTTACATCAATTTTTATTTAACGAAGCCTCCTTTTAGGCTTGTAATCGCCTGTGCCAGGAGACAACGCTCGTAACTAAAAATTAGTAGCTTTAAATTGGTCCTAATTTTTACACGACTGCTCAAAAAAGAGGAGTGTATTGTGGTCAGGGTTTATGTATGTTTGTATGTATGTAAGTATGAGAGTTTCTTTATTCCACAATTTCTAAATGCCTGAACAGATTTGTATGTGTGAGGTATCGTTAGAATCTTTATATCACTGCAAGTGACATTGACTATAGTTTTTTAGGGTTCCGTACCAAAATGGTAAAAAAGGAACCCTTATGGTGTGACTCAGTCTGTCTGTCTGTCACAGCTGGATATCTCGAGAACTACTAATGGTATCAACTTGAAATTTGGAATAGTTTAAGATGACATTTGTCCAACTATTTCGCGAATAAGAAATAAAAAAAAAAAATATCTTTTTTACAACAGGGACTGAAAAGGGGTCTTAAAAATTTGAAGTGGGGCAACTAGGGCATGTGGGGTATCATATGAAAAAGCGTCGTTTGCACGTTTTCAAACATTTTTTCTTTTTTTTTAGGCCGCATAGTTTTCGACTTATGGTGAAAATTGTAAAAAAAAATACCGTTCCCCCCCCCCTTATCTCCGAAGTTTGCAGAGAGAAAAATCTGAAATAATTCTATGTGATAGTAGTTTATGTAAAGATTACAGGAAAAATAAAACGATGTCTCAATATAACACACTTTTTAAGAAATTCAAAAAACAATCAAATTTTTTTTAGTTTTACTACCAGTCAACAGATGGCGCTGTCCTAAGCATGCTAACTTAAGGAAAAATATAGTTCCACTATCGGTCAAGAGATGGCGCAACCTAACACTACAATAATAAATTGGTGGCTGGTTCTAAAATAATTACCTACTATTTGCCGTACGAATAAAACGAAGAATAAGTTCCTACTTAGTAATATAAACAGTTTGCAATGTGGAGTGGCTGAAACGTTTTTCAGTCACCATAAGCAGCTGTGGTTAAGATTTGTAAATTAACTGTCCGCCTGTTCGCCCTTCCAACTGTCTGCCGTTTATCCTACTTTTTTAAAGACTGTACTAAATTAACATATCCAAATATATTTATGATTGTACGGAACCCTCGGTGCGCGAGTCCGACTCGCTCTTGACCGGTTTTATTTTTTATAAAAAAAATAAAGTTTTGAAATGTGCAAAAATGAAAGGATGACTAAGTACATTTCAAAATTATATAATTTATTACTATACTAAAATGTATGAAATACAAATTAATAATTTAATAATAAAATAAAAAAAAATAAAAACCTCCTTCAAAATAACTGAAAACAAAAACAGCTTCAAAATTAAATACCTCTAAAAAGCAAGAAATAATATTCAAATCATTAGTTACGCATAACATTATTAATAAAACACGTCTATTGAAGTCGGGTGGGGCTGGAAGACAACTTATTTTTTTATATTTCTAAAAGCCCCACCCGTCTTCATTAGACGTGTTTCATTAATAATGCGTAACTAATGATTTGAATATTATTTCTTGCTTTTTAGAGTTATTTAATTTTGAAGCTGTTTTTGTTTTCAGGTTTTTTGAAGGAGACTTTTCTTTTTTTAAATGCTTTTTTATTTTGAAGTTTTTAGTGGTAGGTATGTAAGCGTGTAAATATTGTTTAACGTTTTTAATGGTAAAATGCCCACAACTCATTCCAAATTTACGCTGTTTGTTTTTGAGGAGTTCCGTTGTGCCTTTGTAGTAGCGATGGGCGATTCTTGCGAAAAAAACAATCGACTGAATCGAAAATCGAGCAGTTGCACATTCGATTGTCGATTTAGTAGTTCCTCGTCTAGATTATTCGAATAACAATCGACGAACTACTAACTGAACTACTAATTTGTACACTACTTTGTTTGCGCATTCCGCTATGCAGGCGAGTGTGCGTGCGTGCGGTGAACTGCGGTGTGCGAAAGATAAAGTTGACTGATAGATAGGTAACTGTAAGAAAATAATTGTTTTTGTTTCATTTTTTCATGGTTTATATTTTTTTTCGTTTTGTTTATTTATTAGCTACCTAGTTGATTAGAGTAATTTAATTTTTGTTTTACTTAAAAAAGTAGTACCAATTACTTTTAGTAGTAATCGCCCATCGCATCGCTACTTTGTAGTCCAAGTCTAGTTCAGAACGTTGCATCGCAGACCATCGTTTGGTTTGTTTTGTTTTGTTTACTTTACAATTATATCGTACTATTTGACTATGAAGAGTTCCCTTGTGTATCTTCAAAGTTCAAAGTCCAATACCAATGAAATTATAATGTGACTACTCTTGAAGTATACCCTTTTAAACAAATAAATAATCATCTATATCGGTTCATAAATAAAGATTTTAAGTCTGAAAATCCGTAAACACACGCGGCAAGCTAAATAATTTATATTTATCAGGATTATGAAAAAACTACCAGTCAAATCTCTGTAATTTTTTTATGGGACCACATACGAACTATGTTCTTTGAAATAAAAAAGAATTGTATAAATCGGTTAACAACTGACGAAGTTTTGGTAAAACATACATAAAAAAATACATACAGTCGACTTGATAACCTCCTCCTGTTTTTGAAGTCGGTTAAAAATATTAAAAACACGACTGCCCTGACAAAAACGAACTAAAAAATTAAATAACAAGTTTCATTGCAGTCGGGGGACCTCTTTGATTAAAAATTGTTCCACAGAATAGTCAATATTTTTTAAAATAATTTATTGTTTTTATATTATATCTTAGCGTCGAAAACTCCATGGTAAAACCAAAAAGTCATTGGTTTAAAAGGAGGTAAATCAGCAAAAGTAAATTTATATAGTAGTTGCATCTTTAAAGTAATACTTACTCAAGAAACTTTATAACGATACAATTTAAAACTACAATAAAAATTCACCAATGCTGATAAGCCACATGGCAAAGTGCTTAGATGACCTGAATAAGATTGTAAGAGTCGTACGTAATTGAAATAAGATAAGCGATTATTCTAAACGCAATAAGAGCTTTGGTGGCGAGTTTTCAATTAAGTTTGATGCACATGCAAAGTCCTAATTTATATGAGATATATAATTATAGAAAGTTATTTAAGACATAGATTGTAAAAGTAATATAAGTAGTTGGATAGAATCTTCAAATGACAAATATTAAAAAAAGCTTCTTCATCTAAGAAGTACCTAAGTATTTTAATATTTGTTCGCCAATTCTACAAACATTACGGATTTCTAATGACAGTATTAATCTTAGCATAATGTACTACAGACGTATTTGGTATCGGCACTGGAATGTCAGAAAGATTATTATTTAGCGTCAACAGTGGTGGTATGGCGAGGGACTGTACCCCTGCCGCTTGAGGTACCACTACAGAACCCTTCACCACTTTAACAGTTGTCTCATTATCTCGGCTCTCTCTTTTGAATAGGTTTCTGAAACTATTTGCAAAATCAGGCGACCCATCTAAATAGTCGGACACTATTGGTTTGTTTTCGAAATCGTTTTCTTCAACACTACGACGCATTCTCGATGGCTTTGCATCGCCTGAAATGATTTTTTTTTAAGGAATGTCGGTTTTAGTAAAGTTGTGTCACCTATTTTGCCACTTCAGCTGTAAGATTAGATAGAAAAGTACTGCAGGTTTCAGATTCATAGTAATCGTCAGGCGTCGATATGAATAGACAGATAGATAGATAGACGTAAAATATTGCGTGGGAATACTCGTAGTTAGTAAAACATTATTTTGAAATAAGATTTGAACAGTGAATTAAAGTAAAATTACAGGAGTATTTGGGCTTTGTCCACATGGCGATCAAGAGATTATTAAAACACTGCACGGTATAAATTAGAATATAAAAACAATCATAAATTACCTGATTTAATAGCAGGCATTCCTTCTTGCAATGATGCTAAATGTTTTAGGTCATTCCATCCAACAAGAGACTTGCCCATTTTCTCCCCAGAGATATTTTGCTTTGGAGCAACTTGGAGCAAACTTTGTACAGTTACATTAGTCAGTAAAGGTTCAGGGATGCTGCTTAGGTCTACCTTGGAGCCGTTGGTACGGTATAGAGTTAGAGCTTCTTGGTTTCCCCTACAAATAAAAAAATCTTTGGTCTTTGATCGAGTATGTTTATACTAATCAGGACCTACAATACAAAGTGAAAAAGACACGATTTTATTCTCCATTTGGTTAATAACTACCATCTAGCTAGATTCTAGACTAACTTTTGTGAAATATATAGTAAAAACTATTTTGATGTTGCAGTTAGTCTAGTGCAAACTTTAGGTCAATAAATTTATTATCATGGGAAAATCTAGTGGGAATCCATGTTTTTATTTATTCCAACTATCACTTACATCGTCGAGTTAGGTTGTTTGTCGTCTGTTTTGTTGGTAATAATACCAACCTGGTAGACCATAGCATTGATGACATACCTTAAAGAAAACCCAAAGGAAGTAGATATTATCAAATCTATGCTCATCTACGCACTCACACGCATATTGGTACACTTACATATCTTTGTTAGGATCTGTGGAATTTAACGTAACATTTTTTGAAGGAATGTCAATACAGAGTATCACTCCAAAATTAAACAGCCAAGATATCGCCACCTAAACATGAAATAAGTACTTAGTTGTAATAATATAATTTGTTATTATAAGAGGAAAGTAATTATTAAAACACTAACTTTTGATGAGGATAGTGCTGATGATGGTATGGTGATCATGATAATTTTTAGAATATAATTTAAAAGATAAATTGAAAATTAAGATTAAAAGCTGATACTTAAATCTAATTTAAATAGATAATGTAGAGTATTGTAGAGATAACTCACCACAAACTTCATGTTGACTTCTATGAAATGTAGATTTAGTGGAACGGCTTTATATGGGTACAATGTTTTAATTAACTATACTGTGTTAGTTTTTTCTAGTGACGCGAATGTATGAAGCTACTAATTGGAAGCGCTAATCATTGAAGGGTACTTAGAGAGCAGTAGTAGGTAAGTACTAGGTACTATTATAAAACATTTCACAGATACCAAGTAATTATTCAAAATATATAGGTAGGTAGGTACCTCAAATCATAAATAGATTATAATTAAACAAATAAATCAAATTAAACATTGTTCTAGAATCTAGTGGATGCATATTGTAAGAATGAAAATAATGAAGGGATTACAGGAATGTAGAGAAGGAAGATCAATAAGATAGATCGATTTAGGGAGAAATTATAAAATAATTAAATATAGGCAATTAATAGTAAAAGCGAGGTAACGTGACGAGCCGTTAGCACAAACAGATCATGTTAGGAAAGAATGAAAAAAGGGATGGTGAGGTAGCTAAATTTTTATATTAAAATAAGTATCTTTTACCAAATTTGCGTTTTTATACAAAATATTTACTGCTTGTGGGTGTCTCTACATAGGTCGGTCGGACTACCTACCTGTTCTACATTTTAGGATTCTTAAGTAAGTATAATTGACTCAATATAGTTAGTCAAGAATAAAATTCATATACCTATCATAGACGTAAATAATATTGTGTCATGCTCACTTATTTTGTAATTGCATTTAACTGGCACGCAACAACGCAAGTGAGTTTTTATCTTTTATCTGATATCAAAAGTGAGATTCACTTTCACCACTATAAGATCCACATTATCACAGAGGAGAACCCAAACGTACATACTTATTTATCGAATTTGCCACACTTTTTTATCGATATATCCTTTAGATCGCGCGTCGAGTGGCGGGTGCGGCGGAGAGGGCGCTCGCTCTTATCTCAGGTGTCAGTCTGATGCTGTGCTTGCGCAGGTGGTGGCCGCTGCGTGTACGACGACGCATTATTACTACCAAATGGAGTGACTCACTGTTTCTTGGACATCCTATTTTTACCTATGTGTGTGATCTGATCCTGTCATGGCGGCCAATAAGATTCTGGTGACTGCTGGCGTCACGACTCTTGTAAGTTCCTAGATTAGTCTAATTTATTTTCATTTCAATTTTTGGTAATTATACTTATAACTCTTAATTATGTTGCTACTCAAAAATATTTTACTTATAAGACTAATGTATGTTGGCGAGGCTGGCGAATCAAATTTTGCTTAAGCTGCTTGCGGCTCCGAAATTTATGTAAGAGAAAGTTTTTGAATGTGTTATTTAAACCTATTTAAGCACTGAACAGTAGCAGTCAGTACGTTTTACTTAGTACATTTGTATAATTATTTATATTGAGTTACGTATATTCATATATAGTGGTGGCAGCCAAGATAATTAGGACACCAGTCGATTTTCATGCAAACGAGCTGACTTTGAAGCCTTTTGGTTCTAAACCAAGGATTGATCTAGCTGTGATCTGATGATGGCCAATCCAGGGAATGAATGGAGAAGATCGAGATTGCTATACACACCCAACTGATCTGATCAACATTCTAAGAGATATAAATAAGGATACATATGTTAAAATTTATGGAAATCCTGAAACTGAAAACTGTGATCCTTAGATCACACATCCTGAAACTGAAGACTTCCATAAATTTTTATGCTAACTTAGCGGTTTTTTGAGAGCTATAAGTATCTCTTATAATGTTGATCGGATCAGTTGGGTGTGTATAGCGATCTGAATTAGCTCCATTCACTTCCTGGATGCCCATCATCAAATCACAGCTAAGTAAATCCTTGACGGAGAACCAAGGCTTCAAAGTTACCTCAATTTACTGATGTCCTTAATTATCTGGCCACCACTATATAAAGTTTGCTTCTGCAAGGCGAATAAGTCCCTTGGTAAGAAGTTCTCTATTCGTACTAGGCAAAGGCTACTAATTTAACTATATTATTTATTTTACTTATTTAAGTCGCAATTTTTTCAAACATGAATTGACTAAATAAAAACTAAGAGTATTTAGATTATAAAATTGTCTTACGAAAATACCTTTCTCATTTCCCGTTGCCATTCGCCATTTATTTCTAGCGAAGATTCTAGTAAATATACCCTACCTGCCACTTGCTGTGGTAATGGTATGGGGTAAATTACATTACTGCAACAAATTAGCAATGGGTAGTGTTTTTGTAAAAGTTACGATTACCGCAAATACACTAAATAATTGTTAACGGACTAAATTATATGAGAAAAGCATGTTTTCTTTATT
This sequence comes from Agriphila geniculea, assembly GCA_943789525.1. Classification (NCBI taxonomy): domain Eukaryota; kingdom Metazoa; phylum Arthropoda; class Insecta; order Lepidoptera; family Crambidae; genus Agriphila; species Agriphila geniculea. The sequence goes on along the minus strand of OX038870.1, from coordinate 15,029,082 downwards.
TTTATTTGCAACATACAGGTTATCAAGTGTGGGTAAATTCTTTTGCAAAGTTTTCTTGTACCTACCATTATTAATTCACCTCCTACATTTTAGACTTTTAATTCTTAAAATACTAACATTTGGAAAATTCTTGCATCAGCCTGAGGTTACAATATGCAGATTAATATTTTATTGAGGAAGCTTAAGTAGTTTTTATAACGCCAAACTACAATAATTATTGCTGGCAATGTATTAGAGCATAGTACCGCCTACTGATCCCTAGGAGTGTGTAAGGATGATTGTTAAGTTTGCCGCTACTATTCAGGCAAAATTACAAGATAAAGACACCAATGCAATAACAGGTATTTTTTCATTCCTGGGTTGCAACACAGAACAATAGTAGGTACCTTGCATTTGCATCCCCTGAAACATGTAACGCTAAGATAGATGTCAATTCCTATCCTTTTACTGTTATATTTACATTTGAATCCATAACGGCTTATGTATTTTTGAGGTAGTCCTTGCCGAAGGTGCCTACGTATAGTCTGTCCATCCTTACTTGTCTTAAACCATCTTAAACAGATTTTGACAGTTGATTTACGTCTTTAATCTTAAATCGTTATTTAAAAATATGTTAGTAACTTTATTATTTCGTAATCCCATTTGTTGTATTTTATAAATGATTATTTTAATAAAGAGTTGGGTGAAGATTGTTTACCATATAAGACAAGTAAGGATGGACAGACTTTACTAAACTCTATAGTAAACTGTCTGATACGCTTATTTATTACTTTTGAAATCATTGTCGGATATTTATCAAATACTTTCTACTACCTTTTTATCTTATCTCATATCATCAGTGAGAAAAATGTCACTTAAGGTATGTGTCGATGTCGTCGGTAGGTAGGTTTCAAAATCGATGAGCCGAATCATTGAGGAGGTGTTTTTTATGACGAATGGAATGCCAATACAATTTAGTATTATTTCTGCATCTTTTCTGTAAAATTAAAATCAAAAATACAGATAGATAGATAAATATTGTTTATTTGTTGCAACACACATAGAAACATCATACAAATTCTCTAAAGATTCTAAAGATTTCGCGGAACGGATATATACCTATACGTTTATTTGTATTTGTTTGTGTTTGTTTGTATCTGTTTGTATGTATGTAGATGTGTTTTCTTTCAGACTTTAGCATAGAAATTGCAAAGAGCTGGATCTGCAATCCAGGTGCACGTAACTTTTTTACTACGACGTAGAAATATTTTCATGGGTCTGTTTGTTTTGTACAGCTCCAAGCCATTGGTCAGATGATTTACTGCTCGCTAGGCCTGGCCCAATATTACTGCCTCGTAGACTTCTTGAGGGAACTGCCGCTGCTCATCTACGTCAGGATCATGTACTTCCACAGTGAGTATTCGACTTTAACCCGATAGTGCACGAAAAGTAACACAGTGAAACTTTTTCGCTATAATCAAAGCAGCTTGTACTGAGTGAATAAATCCAGTCTTTAGAAAACCGCAGTGAAAACTTCGTAATGGTGTTTTCTTAGAGAGAAAGTGCCAAATCTCTATGGTATCGGAAATAAGATGAGTTCGCATTTGAGTTGAGTGAAATACGTGGTGGCGTCGCAAGCGCAGGGTAAAAAAATTTTTTGGGCAAGCGTCTACCATATGGTCGCTATCGCTAGCAATGAGTAGGGAATGTGCTTGTCGCTTGATTCTCTCTTGAGATCGTGCGCACGCGCAGGCAGGCTATGAATATCGCGTACAATATGTGAGTGATTGTCCTTCAAGACTATTTGGCTGTCTTAATTAACAAAGAAAATCTATATATATAAAAGAGAAAATCACTCACTGACTCATCACGAAATCTCAGAAACCACAAGTGCTAGGAGTCTCAAATTTTGCATGGGGGTTCCTTTTAGGGTGAAGGTGCTCACTAAGACGGGATTTTGCGAAATTCAACCCCTAAGAGGGTAAAACAGGGTGGCTAAGTTTGTATGGGAGAAAGCGATTCCTTGGCCCGGTTGACTTGAAATTTGGCATAGACATTCTTTAACAAAATTAATTGAATATGTGTTTCGTATTTTCTTGAAATGTATCCCCTAACAGGGTTGAAAAGGGGTAGAAAGCTATTTTTAGGGTGGTTGACTTCGATATCGGAATCAAAACTTCTTAGTGCATTTGTACGATTAAGAAAAATAAATGTCAGTTGTCAGGTTGTCACCTTCCCTGAGATTATAATTATGTCACCGCACGAGCTGACATTTCATGTTGTATAAGATTTTATCCTGATTTTCACTACTTACCTATTTTACGAAATATTAGTCTAATTATAAAACGTGGCAAAATCTATCAGATATCTAACGTGGCAAGGAATGTGGTGAAAAGTGTTAAAATTGAGAGCCGGATAATAATGCACAACATAAGTTGCACCCGACATAATTTGCAATGTCACGTTATTTTAGCCAGGAACCAGGAACAAATAAACATACATAGATTTTTATTTAAAAAGAAGATACCTACCAAACTATTAAGTATGAGTATTAAATGTTACATAATATTATTATACTTATTTTGTTATATTACTGCCATTGATTTCAAAAGGAAGGATGCGCCCATCCGAATGTTTTGCTTTATAATTCCTTCATACCAGCAAAATCAGCGACATCTTTTAGAACCTACTTGAACTACTGCGGTATTAGAGGTGGGCAAAAAAGATTACTGAAATGAACGATTTAGTTCAATTGGAGTTAAGAACTAGATCACTCATCTTTAAGTCGCTAGAACTTTTAACTATTTTTTAATTATTTTTATTATTATTAGCAGAGCATATTCTTGCGTTTTTAGGAGGCTTGAAATAGGGCTCTTTTCGTTATTTTGGAATAATGCGACTCCATATTTCTTTACACACTAGATCATTAGACAATCTGTAATTATTTGAATTGAAATGTAATGTAGTGTAGATGTCGTAGGATAGTCGTATAAGCCGGATCTTTACAAAAATCCCAGGTCGATTGTAAAGAACCGGATAATTGTAATCTAAGATAGATTTTCGCAATCGTCCGAGAATTTTTTAGGATCTTTGTAAAAATCCCAGTATGTTTCGGACAATTGTAAACTTGAATGCTGATTGGATAATCTAAGAGACGATTTATAACATCTTTAATCTGATTGGTCAGAACATATTGCTGGTGGGTTTTGGGGTTATTTCGTAATTTTGCCGAATGAAATTCTTTAATTAAAGTTTTAACAAGGTATTGCACAAAGATGTTGACGAGCGCTGTAGAACTTTCATAGCTCTGTGTAGAAAAGTTATTTTTCGGTAATACTTAACTCATCGTACATTAATGTCTCTTGATTGATTTGAGCACTCAGTTTTCTTTTTTTAATAAAAAACGTAAAATTCGAACAATACGCTGAAGAAATATTTGACAATAATCATAATAAACGCAGCAATGTTGCCTTTAGCCAATCAGAGCATCCGTCAGTCCATAACGTTGACGTCAGCCAATCAGTGCGCGCAAAGTGATGGTCATTGGCGATTTACCTAAGATATGCTGGATTTTTGTAAAAACCCTAAACATCACTCGGAAGATTGCAAAAAATCTGTCTTAGATTCTAATTATCCGGTATTTTACAATCATACTAGGATTTTTGTAAAAATCCTATTTGTACAATTATTCTACGACATAGATACTTAATAAAAATATTTTTGCAGCGAATATGTTTCATAGGAGACATTTCTGTACGTAGTGTTCGTAATCTATCCTTACCGTTTACTCTCGTTCTTGGAGTTAATTAGCTATGGAACTAAATGAACTAAAGATATTATATGGACTCAAGTGAATTAGTTCATTTGAGTCATGATGACCCATCTCTAGTGCCTCGAACAATAACTAGTAATAGTAAAATCTTTTATAATTTATTAAAATTGTTAGACATGTAATAAAAATAATGTAAAGCTACTAACCGATGATACGATATTCCATGAAACTTTTTAACCTTTGCATCATGTTTTTTGCAATCTTCAAATGCACAATTCGGCATTTTTATGTCACGTCAATCACCATCTGTCTGCCATAGTCTCCCGCGTATGACTGAAATGCGTTGGCCCTAAAACTGTATTTTTAGGGCCAACCAACTGGCGTCATTTCATAGTGACTTTGACCGGGTCCTTACGCTAGTAATATAATAAGTCTATGATTACTGCTAAGAAATTTTATTAAGTACCTACCTACCTACCTAATACAAAATCGTGAACAGTAGGGCGTCGGTTCTGTAACCAAACTCGAACCCCACTTCGAATCTCACTTCACTGCACGGGACGGGAACTTTAAATCATAAATAAGATAATGATAAGATTTTTTTTTCATCACAAAATATTTTAGATAGCTACCTAAATTTATAGTAATCGGTAAAATTGCTCATTTAGTTAGCTAATTTCTAATAACAATTCACGCGAAGTGAAGTGAGGTTCGAAGTGAGATGCGAGTTTGGTTACAGAATCAACAGATTGCGCAGGTAAAACCGCGGGGTGCAGCTATTACCTACATATCACAAAATTGTAAAAATGTGAAATTTTTGATGTTTGGATGAGTTCATTTTGTTACTCAATCACGTCTGAATGGATTTTGACGAAATTTGGCACAGGGATAGATTATAGTCTGGAATACTTAACACAGGCTTCTTTTCATGCCGATCATTGGTTTCCAAGGGAAGACTTACAACGATTACCGACTCCCACGCGGGCGGGGCTACGGGCATAAGCTAAACATAGTATAAAACAAAGTCGGTTCCCGCCGTCTGTACGCTTCTCTTAAACTATACATAAAAATCGCAATAAAATCGATCTTTAAGTTTGGCAGCTAGGTTGCCTCAGAGTCCTCAGACAGATAGACACACACACACTTCAATTATATTTTAACACCCCTTGCGTACGTCGTATATATGTAAATATCCTGTAGTATAATCAAATAACTTCACACTGACACCACATTAGCATAGTTTTACATTAGTAACTACATTGCACTGCACCCGTGCGAAGCCGGGGCGGGCCGCTAGTATAATATATACAGAATCTTATAATTTTGAAAATTGATTAGGTACAGAGTTCTCTAGTTTGGTCGCGAACGAAATAGACCGTCAGACCAACAATTATTAAGTACATTTACTTAGTGTTCCATTCCTATTTATAATCCTTTTTAATGATAATAAAGGCTACGATTTGGTTATTTACTATAAAATTAACATCTATAGCTTTTTGTACCCTAATAAAGAATTTTTGTATTGCCTTTGTTTCACGATATGCATCACAAAGTGATTGCACAGATAAGCATCTGTTATTAAGAAACGTAATGTAACTGCGCCAAATATACTTACTTACTTAGGTATTCATTACGTATACTCTGTGTTCTGCACCGTTAACTTGTACAAGTTTTTGAAACAAAATAATGTTGATAATCAAATAAGGTCACGTTATTTGACTTTTGATAGAGACGCAAGTAGAAAACAGTCTTCGGAAATACACATTCTGTTGGTGTAAATCAGCGATCATGCAGACAGCCTTAGCAACCTAGATTAGCTTAGCTCAAGTGGAACCGCATCCTACTAAATAATGTCTCTGTGGGTTGTGGACATTTTTGAAATGGCTGAAATGTTTTTATTTCACAATTTTAGAAAAACTGAATCGGCAAAGAAATTCTATAATTAACGAACCGGTGCTCACAAAATTTCACGAGAATCGGTTGAGATTGAGAAATGCGACCTGTTCCTAGAGAAGAATAGACGGAATTGGAATTTTGGCTCAAGCTGAATCGGAGACGCTTCGCTCGCGTTTTGTGTTCGCTCGGTCAATTAATGTGCAACGTTTTATTTCTGTACCTACATAGAAGTCTTTGCTAATTTTATTATGTTTACCTATATTGTTAACTGTGTGTGACTTAACGTAAACGGCAATCGGGTAAAAGCAGTCGTACCACCATTATGTGGTGTTGTGTCCTTAATTATACGACTATAACAAAATCCAGTTGTAATAGCATCATCAACATCCACTGCTGGGTATAGTTGTAACATCCTTGAAGTATTTCAATTTGCCTGCTGAAAAATCAGCTGTAAGGTACTTAGAGTTTAGTAAGATAAGTAACTTCATATGAAAAGCGAGCGATTCAATGAAAAGAACGCCAGCAGGATGCTTGAACGCGTGGTAACCGCTTTCTGCTTGACCAAACCTTGTATCGCCCGTATTATCTCTTGTTGTCACTGACATCAAACCCTTTTTTCGATTCGATCTGACTACTTTTCTTTTATATTGTCATGCATTCATATTTCCAGACCCCGGACCTTGTGGAGTCAGAATCAACATAGGCCAAGCTATCGAGGGCATTGCGGACCAGGCGTTCGTGCTGATCAGCAGTGAGACCCTCACCGCCTACCGCACGTTCATCATCAACTGTGTCAATTTAGGACTTAGTGGCATTTGGATTGTTGCCAGTATCATTGCAATTAGTAAGTTCTTATGGCTTTTGTCGTGCGCTATGAGAAAAAAAAAAACAAAAAATAGATGGCGAATCAGAGAAAGTTCCTATATACGTAGGTACTAAGACTAAAAGCTACGGAAATGGATTTGCAATTCATAGATCAACGAAATCTTTATTAATAGATCCGGGTGCCTGGCATCTGTTCAGCGGTGGGGGTGAGAGTACTTATTGGGCAACAAAGGGGTTGTAAATGCAATGATTGAATTGATTTATAGAGCTCTGGATTTGATGTGGAGTTAAGTATAGTAGCTAATACATAATTAGCTATAATACCACACCAAATCCAGAGTAAGTGGACATTTTCAGTTCACTTGCCCACCATCTCTCACCCAGGCGCCCGGATCTATTAATAATGATAGTATTAATGGGGAAGGCAACTGTCAAAATGGCGCTGCGTACGCTTGTTCCACGAGAACTATGAAAACAAAGGACTTTTTACTTCAAAAAATCTTTTTTTAGCTTTAAAATGATTAAAATCTGTCTAATAGGCTTTAAAAATGTTGGCACTTAAAAATTTCAGAAAAATCTGGATATAGAAAAAATTGATAAATTCTGTAAGAATAAAAACGTCCTAATTTGGCTTTCAATTCCGTCATTTGCATTGTAGAATAGTCTTTTATATCCATTTTGGGTCAATGGGTCTTTTTCGGTAAAAAAATACCACAAAATAAATACCTACTTTCCCATACATTTTGTTCTGAATGTCTACTGTCTTAGGAACAAGCGTACGCAGGACATCTACAATTAGCTTTGCGTTGCCAACCACATTAATTGCAAACCTATTTCCGTACTAAGTATATTAAAGAATACAAAATTCCATTCATCTAATGTTTTCTACTCGTTGCAAACCCTTCCTTAACACAATCATCATAATGTTTCTTTTATTTACATAATAACAAAATAGTAATTGTAGGCATCTCTAACTTTATTTATTTTAGAAACGCGTTATTATTTTGCCGCAATTTGCATATTCGTATGAATAATAATTAAAGCACCGACCTACTTACGTAATTAGTATACTTGAAAGCATTTATGTTAATTGAAGGTGCGCGTCCACTGCATCGAAATCGGGTCGGACGGAGCGGACGGAGAGCGTCGCCATTTGTCACTTTGTATGGATTTTTACGCCGCGGAAATGCCGATGCAGTGCACACAGTTCCATAGAGATCCATACAAATAATCAAATCCGTCCGCTCTGATCCCGATGCAGTGGACGTGCACCTTTAAGGTATAGTGTCTGAGAATCGACATAGTGAGATTGCTCGCGAGGTAACTGAACAAGCCATAATGTTTGTTTTGCTAAGTATGTTTAGCTTCTTATAAAGTCGACTACAGATGACTATTGCAATTGTGACAGTGGGTGGAGCTCGGAACACGGCGTCGAAGAACGTGCGGTGGCCGTGGGCGGTGACGACGGTCGCCGCGGTTTGCGTCGACCTCGTCGCCGTCGTCATCTACGTCAACGACTCTTTCTACACTAGGGTGTGTAAGTCGGGTGACTTCGTAGTCATTGTTTTAATTATTTATTCATTTATAACACTACCTTTACGGTCTCTCTAATAAACAGAATTAACATAAATCACAATTTCACATTTTTGCCTACCTATTCTGTTAAACCTACATGGTCAATGCGAACAGCCTGTAGTTCTAAATTCATATATTGACTCTGTCACTCACTTCCTTTTTCCTCTGTCAAATGGTCACATTAAACCACTGCGTAATATTTTAAATATTTTATTAAATACCACATATATTAAATTATTCTATGACCGATTCTAGTGACAGATCGCAAGCCGAATGTGCTAAGCTAATGCGCCATTACATTAGCTAGCTTTTTACAAATTTTATATTTGCGTGCGAAGATCTACTATAAACGCTCAGTAATAAATAAAAAACTAAAAATAATTAATACCATTTTTTATCGGCTATCATAGTCGGTGAAATGGCATTCGTGTAACAGGTAAAGTTGGTATTTCGCTGCAGACGCTGGCCGACATGATGGAGTTCATCGGCGGCGTGGCGACGGGCGTGGCGGGTGCCAGCCTGGACACCTCGTGGGTGGCGTGGGTGATGGTCATTCTGTACTCTCGGTTCGTCATCATCTTCGTGGTCAACGTGTTGCTTTTGATCAGCGTCGTTGTTGACTGTAACGCGCCAATTCAGCCGATTAACACCGGCACGGTGAGTAAAGTACTGTTACTTAATTACCCATGATTATTACCATTACTATTATTTTCTCTGTAAAAAAGCCTCGATCGAGTAAAATCCCTACTTAAGTACTGAACTAATATGTAAATGAAAAATAAACTCTGTCGATCTATCAGTCTGTTTGTTTGTTAGATAGACGTCGGCAAAAGCAAAATGTTTTCCTAATCAAAATGGAAACGAAACTCTACACGGATCACCTCTGTAACAAAAGTCAGTATCTATGTATCTTATAAAAAGTTTAAACGAACCAAGATTAACCTTTTTCAGCAAGTAGAATCACCAGTAACCAACGACGCGTATACTAGTGACCGAGAAAGTGACGAGTTCAGCACCAGCAGCCAATCGAAGCTATTCGCGAAGCTGCCGCGGCCGTTCCTAAGCCGCTCCTTCCGACGCATGAAGCAGTTCCTGTTCAACCGGCCTGCCACGCCGGTGCACCGCAACCTCTCAAACCCTGACTCCAGCAAAACTACTTCGGAGCGGTGAGATGTTTGCCATTGAGAAATTTAGGAACTGTATAAATCCCCATCATAATTGTAACATCCTACAAATCACTCAAAATGGCTCTGGCTAGTAGATCTTTATTTCAACCTATCGAGTAAGGGAATGGGAGGGGCCACTTTAAACTAAAATATTCACTATTAAAAGCAATCGAACGCGTATAGAATTGGCTAATAAAATAAGTAGGAGCATTATTATTCCCTTCGCTCCCACTAGTACACCCGGCTAATGGGGAATGTCCGAAAAAAATCAATTTGGCTGAATATTTTTATATAGGTAGGAATAAGCTCCCTTAGTAATAGAAAAAAGTTTCAGATTTTTTGGTTGCGTGAAAAAGTTTTAAAAAATTAAATTCTTTTCGACCTCACAAATATTCAAAAGTAACAGCAGAATGGAAATTATACCTTTGCCGCCACCTGCCACATTTTTGTTTTTTATTCTTGTTGTCGTAGTGGCATGTGGTGGCAAAGGTATAATCTCCATTCTGCTGTTACTTTTACACATTTGTAAAGTCGAAGAGACTTTAATTATTTTAAAAAATTTTACGCAACAGAAAATTCTGAAACTTTTTTCTATTACTAAGGGAGCTTATTCCTACCTATAAAAAAATATTCAGCCAATTTGATTTTTTTCGGACATTCCCCATTCAACAGTGGAACTAGTGCAACTTTGTGTGGTAGGAGCCTTTTGTTTAAATTGTAAATTATGTGAGTGCACATCATCGTTTCAAAATATTATCTTTAATTTTTGTAGTTCATGCGAAAGTTCATGAGACTAAAAAAAATGGTTGAGAGTTGTCTTGACACCTTGCCTAGTGTATTTATTTTACGTTACAAAATTTAAATAAATTTGACAGTTCTCCACGACTTCAGAACCCGGAGCCCGACAAGAAGCGCACGGTGAATTTCCCGGAGAATCTCCTTTCCCTGCCGCAGCGGCTGGAGAACCTGATCGCGGAGCAGCAGCGCCGGCTCGACCACGCCATCATAGACACTGCTGGGAGGAACAGCCCCCCTAGGGCGTCGCAGTCCATGCCGCAACTCACCTCTGATGACCATCGAGACGCAAAGGGGTAATTCTTCTTCTTTACGTGTCGACTCGGTATTATAATTATATTTGTGAGCACCAGAACTCAGCCACTGATATAGCATTATCAGTGGCCTTGTATGTAAAGATCCTCGCGTGTGCAGGTGTTGGGATTGGGACACGCAGGGCATGACAGAAGATGTGCCATTGTCTGGGGGGAAATACCACACAGACATGCGCTCTCTGAGCTGTAGCCCCACCTGAGCATGTTCTCCCTGCTTCGGCCTACTTTGTGTTAATCGAAGCAGTATGAATAGGTACTGCCAGTCATATAAGTCCGCTGTGATTTAGATTAAAGGTATGAGTCCGATCTCGGCAACAGCAGCAGTGCTGCCGCAGCAATGCACTTCAAATTGAACCGTAATGTTATGAAAGGCGACTCAATTTGAAGTGACCGGAGAAGTGTCGCGACAGTGCTGCGCGGCAGTGTTGCGCGACACTCGGAATGTAATCTCATATAAACCTATAGAGAATGTATGGGGACCAGTAGTGAGTGCTGCGGCAGCAGTGCTGCGGCAAAACTGCTGCTTGCTGCCGACATCGGGATCATACCTTAAGTCAGCTTCCATGGACTAATATATCTCCGAGAGGAACAGCCCCCCCATCACAATAATAATAATAATAATAAATTATTTATTTGCAAGAATATGGCTACAATGAAGTTCTAAAATAGGTATTTCCAACATATTATTCTATCGTAAGTCGATGTGCAAATCTTCCAAAATTATATTAACTAGTTATGTATGTACTTGTGAGACATTTGAATAAGTAATAATTGAATGTAATGTTAATTGTAATAAATAAAATAAAATAATTGTCATTCAAAATAGTAAAATTAAAATGATATGTCTTTATCATTCAAATAGTCAGATACATTAAAATACAGCTTAGTCAATAAAAAATTCATTAATCTATGTTTAAATTTGTAAAATGTCAATGTTTTAAAATCGTCAGGTAGTTTATCGAATCGCTATGCGAAATACATTCTTTGAATACAACTTTAATCTTTGACCTGGTACAAACAGATTTTCCTTTTTTTCACATGAAGGATGTATGAAAAATGTATGAGTAATACCTATCTGAGCTTCCACGTGCTTCGGAAGGCTCATTAAGCTGTGGTCCCGACTGCATTTGCATGTTCGGTTGCAAATGCAGCCGTGATCAACATTCTGCATCGGGCTCGGTTGGTGGGCATCCTTCTTATCTATCTATGAGGAAAGCCTGTGCTCAGACAGTGGGGATATTAAAATGGTTCACGATGATGATGGCAATGACGTACGCAGGCGTCGCGGTACAGCGGCGGAGCTGCAAGGGCAGATGCCGTGGGCGTACGTGCCGTCGTCGGCGCACCGCATGCGCGACCAGCTGCCGCCCGACGAGGACTTGCCGCCCGTGCCGCTGCCCGACTACACTGCCATACAGCCCTTCAGGAAAGCTTGTCAGTCACGTTTGACCATCTAATCGCTCTTGTTTTGTCATATTTTCTTCTTTGGTCTGGCTTTTGAGGGCTCCTTCTAGACTTCTATTTATCTTCTGTCTGGCTTTAAAGGGAACCCACTATAGGCATCTATTTTCTCCCATCTGACCTTTAAGGCTTCTTCTATTGGTTTCCTTGTGGTTTGTTTTCGTCGTTTTCGTAAAAATATAAAACTTATTTGAGTTGGAAGCTGATCGGTATTATCCATGTATGTTGGGTTTTCGCTCTGATTTCTTCTTTTTTCCGACAACGACAGCGAAGTTATGATTATGACCGGCATAGGTATCGGTTAAGTAGGGCATATAATAAAATGCTAATAAGATAGAATTCTGCTATTTTGTTGCAGCTAATTTATATACAAATATGCTATTGCTAATGTATAATGTAATTGGTATTTGTTGCAGCGGTCCACCGCGCTGCGTCCAGCCTTAGCTCCCTGCTACAGAAGCGGGACGCGTTGGCGCAGCCCCGTCGTGAGTATAACGTCTACCCACAGACGAGGCTGTGATATTGTGCTTAATGTCCTTGGCTATAAGATTCAAATTTGCATGATGTACTCAAATTGGAATGTCGATGAGAGCTGAAAACAGAAGCTAGTTTTTTATGAGCAGACAATGCTTATGTCAAACTAGTCTTTTTAATAAGTATAATTGAGCCAGTATGAAATGATTACACTACATCATGAAGTTTTATCTAAATATATAAAATTCAAAGTCCTGACTGTGACTGACATATCAACGCGCAGCCTATGCCACGGGACCTAGGGACTAAAATACTTTGTATTAATACAGTGAGGCATTTACTAAGAAAGGATTTTTGGAAATATCACCCCTAATGGGCTAAAATAGGGAATGAAAGTTTGTATGAAAGTTCGTCAGTTTTGAAGTTAGGATCTTTTTCAAAGTAAAAACACTAAATTTATTATGTAGGGTCCCGTTTTCATCCTTTGGGTAACGAAACGCGAAAAAAATTACCATATTAAGATGGCTTTAACACATTTTCGCGCATCTTGGATGCCGCCTAGCACTGCTTTTCCCTTAACCAAAACGCCTGGCAATGTTATATTCGAATTAAATATTAGCTATAATACCACGTCGAACCCAGAGCTCTGTAAATGAGATGATTTTAACACTTTTTCGCCCACCTTGGATGCCGCCTGGCACAAAGTTTCCCCCAACCAAATCGCCTGGCAATACCACACCGAATCCATAAAGCTCGGTAAATCGCATACCTTTAATCGCTTTTACGGCCCCTTCGTAGACCAACCACTCTCACCCCTAACGCTAATAATAAGCCCGGATCTATTAATAATGATATTATGGCACACTAACTAGAGGGATTTCGTTTAGTCCATTATCTATTTTAAAGTATTCAAACATCTCACTGACATTTCACTTTACATTGTGTAGTTATGTGCTTCATTGTTATTTACAGCAACAATAACACAGTCAGACGTGTTATATTAGGAAGGACCTCCGTGTATAGGAATTGGGAAGAAGCTGAATCTTTAACGTTAATACTTATTGCAATTTATTTAGGGCTTCGTTAAGGAAATCGAACATAGTGGTAATATTTAAATTGTCTTAGTAGTAATGTAGTTAATGCAGAGGAATTTTGTAAACTTTTTTGTCATTATAGTTCTAGTATCTACGTGGCAAATAGGTGCTGCGAAACTCAACTACTACTCGTCCATAACATTACAATATTTAATGTAACCTACTCTACACAAATCTACTGTAAATATACGAATAACTAAGTACCTACTCGCCTTAGTAGGCAACTTAGTTATAGTTATTGTAAACTCCTAATGGTGTTGATTAGTGTTAAATATTATTGTAACGCTGTTGTACTTGAACTACATAGAGTACTTGTTGTATGGTCTGTGTTGTACTATCATATGCTTATATGATTTAGAGATGACACAATTCATTAGTGTTAAATCGTATATTTTTTATGCAAAGAAAAGAAGTAACTAGCGTTGCGCTCTACCTACATTAGCATTCGAATTTTTGGTTTATTACAAGATGCATTAAAATTAAAATTAAAATTTAATTTAGGTAATGAATGACGTAATGAAACAATGTTGTATGATTGTGTTGATTACCAGCTGTTTTACTGTACATGTTACTTTTCCTAGTGACTAAGATGATTATTAAGAAGTTTGTGTACATATTTTTTTATATTTCCTCCAAGTAACTGTAGTGGTAGAAGGACGGAGTACATAGAAGTCGTAATAATTTTATTTTGTTCTACTAAAGTGAATTAAGGCTTTAGAAGACTAACAATAATAAATCGACTAAGAAATAAAGAAGGGGACATTAAGTATCAATCTAAAGGGGAAACTGCACTTTTATACTTATATTAAATGCACCTGCTGCTTCGTTTTCAAATTATAGGTATTCATTAAGATAGTTAAAATGTTGATGACTATTATTAAGTATTGATATGCCTATTACCTTGTGCGCGTAGTAAAGTAAAATGAGCCTACCTATAAGATAATGTTTTACATACGTGCTAAATTAATTCATTATTATTTTTTACATTATTTCACCTATAATAATGAACTGAAGAGTGAAAACGAGTGAAAAAGAGTCAATACTTAAATCCATTATTGTAACATTTAATTAATAATGCACGTAAGCGCGTGTTGAAGGCGTGATCCTCAGTGGCCGGACCACATTTAAGTACTCAGATGGTTTAGGTCCACATAGTTGCTACCTGAAGTCTACCTTCACAGGAATATATAATAACTAGCGGCCGCCCGCGACTTCGTCTGCGTGGAAGGTTTTTTTTGCTATCCCTCGGGAACAATACTTTTTTTCGGGATAAAAGGTACCCTATGTCCTTCTCTGTACCCCTGACAATGTGTATGCAAAATTTCATGATGATCGGTTC